>CM062818.1:1137977576-1139177576 GCA_031772625.1 Pinus tabuliformis | reverse complement strand
CTTATGTAGTCTTAATGCATTACATATAAAAAAAACATAATTACTAGCACAACCATTTTTACCAATGTGGTTGATATGTAAAGCTGTATTAGAAAATGTGTGTTGAGACGCATTGATAGACTCATTTCAACCTCAATAATAATTATTAAATGCATCTTGTTAAACGCTAACTATTTCTAGTTATTAATAACTATATAAATAATAAAAACAATTTTGTTGTATCTTTATATATTTATGGTTATTATATTGATATTATGTTATATATTGAAATAAATTTATGATGTTATATAATATTATAGTAAGAATTATAATTCAAACTATAATGTAATTGACATATAGAATAATATTAACATTTAGTTATTATTATTATTAATTATTTATTTCCCACAATTATGTTATGGTGAAACCTATGTGTGTGTGTGTGTGTGTGTGTGTGTGTGTGTGTATATATATATATATATACATACATATAAGGAATATATATTATATTATTACTTATAACTATTATAAAATATATTTTAATAATTATACATTTATATAGAGAGATAAACCAAAGGGATTAATATTACAAATCCAAGGTATTAATAAACCTAATGAAAAAACATTATAAACCCAAGGCATTATAAGCCTAACAGATTACTATTTAATTCTAGGATTAATATTATAAACCCTAAAATAGTATTATACATATTAGGAATCAATATTATAAACCCAAGGGAATGATATTAAACCCTAGTATTTATATTATAAACCCAAAAGAGTATAAACCCTAGGATTAATACTATAAACCCAAGGGATTGATCTTTTGAACCCTAAAATTATAAACTTTATTATTTTAAACTTCTCAACCATGAATAACAAGGGTTAATGATGGTTAACCATGGTTGACCACACTCAACCATGACTAACCAAATTCAACAATAGAGACCTTGATCATGGTTGATCATGGTTAATGAATTTCAACCATGATTCGATGATTAACAATGCTTGATCATGGTTAACCATGGTTTATCACACTCAATCACGGTTGTCCAAATTCAATGAGAGAGACCTTGATCATGGTTAATCATGGATAACAAATTTCAACCATGATTAATAATGGTTGGCTATGGTTGACTATTGTTTACCATGGTTGACCATGGTTGACCTTGGTTAATGATGGGTGATCATATTTTAAAATAGAGACATTGTCCATGGTTGACCATATTCAACCATGATTAACCATGGTTGGTCATGGTTAACTGTAGACACATTGGTTGACCATTAAAATGGAATTATGTTTTACCAAACTTGAAGAGTGTTGACTATGAGACAAACCCAAACATAGTCAAACACATTAGTAAATGTTGTTTACTAACCTTTAACCCTTGAGATTAATCTTATATACCCAAGTGATTAGCAAACCCAAGGGATGAATATATACTATGAACACAAGGCACTAATATAATTAACCCTTGGGATTCATATTGTAAATCCAATAAAGTAAAAAACCCAAGGGATTATTAATATTATAAACATAAGAGATTGATATTACAAAACCAAGATATTAATAAATCTAAGTGATTCATATTATAAACCCTTGGGATTAAAAAACAAAATGGATTAATATTATAAAACCAAGGGTATTAATAAACCCAAATGATTGTTTAAAATTACCAATATAAATAATGACATGTTCGGCTAACAACATTCCCTTTCCACATAACGCATTCCTCTATTTAATCAATTCCCACAAGATCTGTCCTACACTCTTATATATCTATCCTGATGATGAGCAACGGTGGATGGCTCGAAACATAGATTCTAACAACTATGGAAGGGATAATTTCGGAAGATAACTCTACACACAATACAAATTGCATAAGCCTCAAAACAATGATTATAAACTTAATAGATTAATATTTTACCCTACGATTAATATTATAAGCCTAAGGGATTATAAACCCTAATATTAATATTATAAACCATAAAATAGTATTATACATATTAGGGATAAATATTAGAAACCAGGTATAATTATTCCTATTATAAACTTTAAATGTTGAAAATATTGTTTTGTACGCCTAAAGAGACCTTCATCATGGTTGACCATATTCAACCATGATTAACCATGTTTGATCATGGTTGATCACAGAAACTTTGGTTGAGCATTAATAGTTAATTGTGGTTGACAAAACTTGAAGAGTGTTGACTACCAAACATACCCTAACATAGTCAAATACATTAGTAAATGTGGTTGAATAATGTTAAACCCTTGAGATTAATATTATACATCTAAGGGATTAATAAACCCTAGGGGTGAATATTATTAACCCAAGTGTTTAAAATTAAAATCTCGAGGCATTAATATCATAAACTCTTCAGAAATATTATAACTAAACAGATTAAAAAACCAAAGGGATTATTAATATTATAAACCTATGGGATTAATATTATGAACCAAAAGCATTAATAAACCCATGGGGTTAATGAACACAATAGTTTAATATTATAAATGAAAATGATTAATAAACCCATGGGCTTAATAAACACAAGTGTTTAATATTATAAACACAAGACGTTAATATTGCAAACCCTTGGTATTAATATTACAAACCCAAGAGATTAATAAAACCAAGGGATTAATATTATACACATAAGGGTATTAATAAACCTAACATGTTAATATTTAACAGTAGGATTAATATTATAATCCCAAGGGATTATAAACACTAATATTAATATTATAAACCCTAAAATAGTATTATACATATTAGGGATCCATATTATAAACCAAAGGAATTATTGATATTATAAACCCAAAGGAATAATATTAAACCCCAAGATTTATATTATAAACTTGCAAGATTATAAATCCTAGGATTAATACTAAAAACCCAAGGGATTAATATTTTGAACCCTACAATTATAAACCTTATGGTTGTAAACTCTTCAACCATGACTAACAATGGTTGATCATGGTTAACGATTGTTGACCCCACTCAACCATGGTTGACCAAATTCAACCATAGAGACCTTGTTCATGGTTTTTGATGGTTAATGAATTTAAACCATGATTCCATGACTCACAGTACTTTATCATGGTTAACCATGGTTTACCACACTCAACCATGGTTGACCAAATTCAACTAGAGCAACCTTGATCATGGTTGATCATGGTTAATGAATTTTGACTATGGTTAATCATGGTTGACTATGGTTGACTATGGTTGACCATCGTTAATCATAGTTGATCATAGTGATGAATAGAGACATTTTCCATGGTTGAACATATTCAACCATGATTAACCATTCTTGATCATTGTTCACCATAGACACATTGTCTGAGCATTAAAAGGGAAATGTGTTTGACCAAACTTGAAGAGTGTTGAATACCAGACATACCCCAACATAGTTAAATACATTAGTAAATGTGGTCAACTAATTTTAATCCATTGAGGTTAATCATATACACCCAAGGGATCAATAAACCTAAGGGAGAAATATTGTAAACCCAACAGATTAATAAATGCTAGGGATGAATATTACTAACCCAATGGGATAATATTATAAACCCAAGACATTAATATCATAAACCCTTAGGATTAATATTATAAACCCAATAGATTAAAAAACCCAAGGGATTATTAATATTACAAACCCAAGGGATTAATATTATAAACCCAAGCGATTAATAAACCCATGTGGTTAATAAACTCAAGGGTTTAATATTATAAAACCAAGGAATTAATATTGCCAACCCTTGGGATTAATATTATGAACCCATGAGATTAATAAACCTAAGAGATTAATATTATAAACCCTTGGAATTAAAAATCCAAGGCATTATAAACCTAACATATTAATCTTTACCCCAGGATAAATGTTATAAGCCCAAATTATTATAAACCCAAGATTAATATTATAATCCCTAAAATAGTATTATACATATTAGTGATTAATATTATAAACCCAAGGGAATAATATTAAACTTTAGGATTTATATTATAAACCCGAGGGATTGTAAACTCTCGGATTAATAGTATAAACCCAAAGGATTAATAATTTGAACCCCACAATTATAAACCTTATGATTTTAAACCCTAGACTGTATATGATAAACAAAACCCTAAACCCTAAACCCATTATCGTAAACCATATTATTAAATCATAATTTATTCAATGCCATAATGTGACATTCAATAGTATGAAATGTAATATAGTATTGTGACAATGATTTTCGCCCTGCAACATTGGATAGATTTATGTACTATTCCAACATCACAATATTAAACCTAATATTAAACCAAATATTATAAACTAAATATTATTGTGATGTTCGATAGATTTATGTACCCTTCTCACATCAAAACATGTTTAATTGACCATGGTTGATCATGGTTAACAATATTCAACCATGGATGAATATGGTTGACCATAGAGACAATGTGCATGGTTAACCATATTCAACTACGGTGAATTATGGTTGATCATATAAACATTGATTCCCCATTATGACCATGCTTTATGATTCTTGACCATTGTTGACAGTGATTGAACATTGTTGACCATGGTTGGCAATAGTTCACATTAAATGACCATCGATGACAATTATTGATAATGGTTAAACATGGTTTACCAAATCCATCTAAAGAGACATTAACCATGGTTGATCATGGATGATGAAATTCAACCACAATTAATCATGGTTGATAATCATTTACCATGGTTTATTATGGTTGACATTTGTTAATTGTGGTTGATCATGGTTGACAATAGAGACATTGCCCAAGTTTGACCATATTCAACCATAAATATTTTGATTGACCATAATGGATGACCATAATAAACCATAGAGACATTGGTTGACCATGTTTGACCATTCTAACAATCGCTGAATTGGCTTGTCATTAGGACTTTGTAGAACATGAAATTATTTTGGTTGCCTATGATTGACCAAATATGACCATGTTGATCATGGTTGGCCATGGTTGATCATGGTAGGTTGATTTCAACCGTAAATACCTTGATCATCGTTGATCACAGTTGATCATGATTGATGATATTCAACCATGGATGATCATGGTTTACCATAAAAATATGGATTAATAATTCTGACTATTGTTGATGATGTTTGACCATAGTTGATGGTGATTGAACATTCTTGATCACCGTTGACAATGGTTCATATTAAATGACCATGACTGATAATGGTTGATCATGGTCAACCATGGTTGACCAAATTCAACCAGAGAGACCTTGATCATGGTTAAAGAATTTAAACCATGACTAATCATGGTTTACCATCATTGACCATGTTGACTATGGTTAACGATTGGTGACCTTTGTTAATCATGGTTGATCGACCATATTCAACCATGATGAACCATGGTTAATCATAGTTGATGGTAGATACATTGATTGACCATTAATACGAAATTGTGTTTAACCATACTTGAAGAGTGCTGACTACCAAACATTCCCCAACATAGTGAAATACATTAGTAAATGTGGTTGACTAATGTTGTAATATTGCATTGTGGTGCTAGATAAATCACAATGTAATGTAACATTCTTACTATGTTTGTCACATTGCGACATATAATACATTTATTTACAATTATGGTATCATAATATGTTTAATTCTTAATTTAATCAATAATGTTAATAGGCAATTATGTTTGAACTAAGTTGGAGATTGTGGATTTTAAACACAGTGAAACATAGTCGTAGAGTCACTCATATTATGAAATGTGTTTGACCACATTTTGTAATGTCACATTGTGACGTTAGAAACGTTTGTGTACAATTCCAACATATCATTATTATTAGTATTAGTATTATTGACTTTATTACTAAATTTAATTATTATTAATATTATGATTGTGACTGACCAAGGATGGCCATTGTTGATTAAGGTTGACAATGAATGGATTTTGGTGGCATTCATTGTCAACTATGGTTGACTATAATTGAATATGGTTCAATTAAATTGACTAAGGATGACTATGACTAAACAAAGTTGATTATTGTCAAACATTGTAAAGATAGGGTTGACCAACTGTGAATGTGGTCATGTTTGGCTATGTTTGACTAATGTGGTTGATTATTGGAACACTGTCATCCCACATCCAACTAGGTAATCAGCCAACGAGGAAAAATATGCCACGAGAGGTAACTATAATGGGATTCAACCTCGTAGGTGTCTTCAAGGAAGTAGAGTCGACATAAACCCATAACCAAAACCTACTATACATGCTACATCACTCCGAGAAACCTTTCTAGTCATCCTCATGACTAGTATGTGGGTCCGACTAATTTTTGAGATGATTAAACCCCTAGATGATCCCTTCATATGGACAAGGTTGTGATTGGTAGCCTCAAGTGGCATAAGCCATGGGTGCATCTGGGGACATCTCTCCTCTGTTCTGTGCTTCTGACTTTGGGATTTGTGCCATGTTTTCAGGCCCATAGCCTAGGTCATTTGCCCAAAACTTCATGAAACTTTTAGAACTGAAAGATAACAACAAAATAATGATACAAATGCAATTACTTGAACAAGGACTTGATTGGACCAACACTAGCCATGACAAGAATTTCATCAAACATGTCACAAATATGTAGTCTACATGTTTAAACAGCAGAGCTGAACATATGTGTCTCAGACTTATCTGAGAATCGATAAGAAGCATTGTTCCCTTATATAATTAGCTTCATTATCATATATTATCTCATAAATACATTTTTCATTCATTTACAAATCAAAACATGAGGAGGGTCATACATCATCATTCTCATGAAACATGCTTATAGCCAATATAATAACAACATAAATATGGAGGATACTTCATTAATAGAATTGACATATAAACAAGTATATTTACACATAATATACCAATGAAAGAACCTCTTATTAATTAATCGAAAAGCCAACCCAATATGGAACTAGCACATTTAACTCAACCATAGATTGGTAGAGCCAATTATTTCTTCATCCAATCAATCCCGTGCCATATTACAAGCACGAATGTGTGACTTAAACCAAAAGAACCAACTAAGGCATCCCGAGGCTAAACCACCTCACTCTCATCCATTGAAAACAAAATTTATTGCAATAGACACCGGCTCACTAGGCGAAAGAAATAAACACGTAATAACAAGATTTACAATGATCTCCACTAGATCACTAGGCCAAAAAAATCATGGATGCCACCAAATCTCTCCACCTACATCCTGAGGAATTTTCCTGTCTCCTAGTTTATAGGCTTTACTTAAATCCACACCAGATCACTAGGCTCTAACTGAGACTCCACTCTATAGGATTTAATGTATATCCCATGCCGATAATACTAGGTTTGATGGAGAGCACCCACCTCTAGGATTTATCATGTATCCCACCATTCATTGATTGAGGATTCCTAGTCCCACTAAGGAAACACAAAATATGGTTTTACGATAACCCATAGTCTAGTTCAGGGGTTACTAAGCCATGCATTCTTTTATTTAGTGATCCACCTGACCCAACTTTGAATCCATCAAGAAATCAAACTCACCAAAACATGAGAACCCCATCACACCATGGTTAGCAAGAAATGGAAAAGCTAGGATGAAAAACACTATCACACCTAACAAAACCCATGCCAATGAAATAAAGAGAACCAATAATGCACACGAAACACTGTGCATACACAATATAACAAGAAAACCACACATGAAAATCGATACGTGCAAAGAATTGCATTGTAGTTTCTTGATCCTCCTCTTCCTTGCTTGATCTATGCTTTGTCTTTGCCTCCTTTGCCTTTCTTGGTCCAATACTAAAATTCTCTAGGAAAACTTTAGGTGTCCAATAGTGAGAGAGAGAGAGAGAGAGAATAATGAGAGAGCTCCAGTATTGAATTAAAAAAAGGTACCAATTGATCCTTATAAGCCTTCTTATTAATGAGGCATCTATTTTCTTCATTTTCCATTATTTTCCTTCAATTTTCTCGTCACATGCAACCTGTGACCCTTCACCTGCCTTTTTTTCTACTTTCCATTATCTTCATAAATAAATGTGCCAAAAATGTCATTTCATCTTTCCAAATCCCTATCCATTTGCCAATTTCCTTAACCATAATAAACCAAATGAACATCCACACTAGGATGTTTTCACCAACATTCAACTTGTCCCATAGTCCATGGTTATTATTTTTCCTTTATTATGTTTTATTGCATGGAATTTTCATGAGTTCTATTACAGAAAACTCCCCCCCTTGGGGGACAACATCCTCGACGTTAAACCACACCTATGTAAGGACTCTCGACACCACATATCTCCACAATGGTATGATATTGTCCACTTTGGGCCTAAGCCCTCATGGATTTGTTTTTGGGATTTACCCCAAAAGGCCTCATACCAACGGAGATATTTGTCCATCCTTATATACCCATGATCCTCCCCACTTCTAGTCAATGTGGGACTTTGGTCGTATACCCAACAATCCTCCCCTCGAACAAAGGACCATCGAGCCTCCCCTCAAATGATTATTCATCTGTCCACTCTCTACCAACCAGGATTCTCTGCTCCAATGCATTGGAAGCACACGCCTTACATGGAAGCACCACCTACCTCAAGAGCTTGCTCTATCCCAGGTCAACTCCTCTTCACCGTGCTGGGACCAGGACACGTCCATGAAGAATTCGGAGCACACCGCCTGTCTAAACGAGCTCATCCACGGATCCCATCGTGATATTACCAGGGCCCACCACCTTCGTTCAGCATTCCGAGGATTCATCCGCTTGGCTAACTTTGCGGCATGGCTTTGATACCACTTGTAAGGACTCTGGACACCACATATCTCCACAATGGTATGATATTGTCCACTTTGGGCCTAAGCCCTCATGGATTTGTTTTTGGGCTTTACCTTAAAAGGCCTCATACCAATGGAGATATTTGTCCATCCTTATATACCCATGATCCTCCCCACTTCTAGTCAATGTGGGACTTTGGTCATATACCCAACAATCCTCCCCTTGAACAAAGGACCATTGAGCCTCCCCTCAAATGATTATCCATCCGTCCACTCTCTACCAACCAGGATTCTCTACTCTAATGCATTGGAAGCACACGCCTTACATGGAAGCACCACCTGCCTCAAGAGCTTGCTCTATCCCAGGTCAACTCATCTTCACCATTTTGGGACCAGGACAAACCCATGAAGAATCTGGAGCACACTGCCTGTCTAACCGAGCTCATCCAAGGATCCCATCGTGATATTACCGGGGCCCACCACCTTCGTTCGGCATTCTGAGGATTCATCCACTTGGCTAACTTCGCAGCATGGATTTGATACCACTTGTAAGAACTCTGGACACCACATATCTCCACAATGGTATGATATTGTCCACTTTGGGCCTAAGCCCTCATGGATTTGTTTTTGGGCTTTACCCCAAAAGGCCTCATACCAATGGAGATATTTGTCCATCTTTATATACCCATGATCCTCCCCACTTCTAGTCAATGTGGAACTTTGGTCGTATACCCAACAACCTATACCTTAGCAAAAATGTTGAAAATAAAAGATACTACCCATGGAGCTTTATAACATAGTTGGATGCAGTATTTAAAATGATCATTGTGCTGAGAAGAAAACCAACATGACAACATAACATTATAATAACATGACACCCATACCACTTATTGGAGCTTTATAAAATAATTGTTGGAAAAAGTATATGTATTCTAATTCCAACATTTAATTATCACTCCAGGTCATAAGACTTAGAGATGCAAGCATAGGAAATGTAGGATTAGATCCTAAGTTAATTTAATTGAGAGTACAAAATGACCTTAAAATATTGAAATGAAATTTTATTCTAAATATATTAAATAATAAATTAACAAAGCTGTAATGGAAGTTGTATGAAGTTGAAGATTAGGTAGAGTAAGGATGAGAGTCTCGAATTATCTGAAAGAGTGAGAATTGATGAGTGCCAATATGATATGTTGAAGGAAGTTGAAGAGAATGAACTGAAGATGTTCAAAAGGTCCCAAAAAGTACTCCCCCCTCTCTGAAGTTTTGCATGTCCTCATGCGAACAAGGTGAGGTACTTAAGGAGTGAGGAGGGATGCTGAGATGACTTTAATACAAAGTAACCTGAAAACAAAACAATGGCACTAATGAGATAAATACTGAAAAAAGTAAGTCATATTAGATTTATTAAAATGATGGAAAACTAACACAAGAATAATAAAAAATTCCAAATCACTCATTACACATGATTTCATCTATTCTTAACAATTTTATGCTCAAGAAAATAATCTTTTATAAAATTAAGGGGCTCCCCTTCTTTGTGGGTCGGAGGATTTTTTATGATCACAACAATTGATGAACCAATGAAAAATTAGTTATTACTAACCAAAACCGAAAGTCTTATAGTTATCCAACTATTGCAAATAACCTTTGCAGCTAAGTTTTATTAATTCTCTGTGATCATAGGTCCCACTTCTAAGGTAATTAAATCTTAGGTATAATATGAAAAACCAATGATAGAGGGCTCAAGGTTACCTTAAAGACATTATTTACCAGCAAATTTATGGAGTTCATTTTTACCCTTGACTTCATCCACACATGCTTCTTTTATTATAACACTATAGAGTAACCATCATACGTGTAGACAAAAGCCTTGGTTTGGCTTTCACTTCTTTAGGAAGAATGACCCATTGCTCGCGAGCGTCCATAGCCCCGATGGGTTTACCCAATCGTATCACAGGTTAGTACCGAACTTTGATGGGTTAACCTCTTAAACCTATTTTACACTGAGGGTTGTAGTCCCATGTTTTGTACCATTTTAGGTTTAGATTATGGAAATTATTCTTGTAATTGTTAGATGGGGCAACGGCTTCAGAAAGACCATTAAAGGCATAGGAAAATACCTTTCATAGGGACATTGATTACTTTCATAATGTCTTAGATGTATAAGGTACTTATAGGTACACCAAGGATATAGTATGATCGAGTCATTTTAATGTGAGATGGATCAGGATAACCAAACAATAACCAAAAGACACATTAATTCTTACTAATGATAGTTTTCATATATTATTTTTCTTTCAAAGTAGTGTTCCAGTATGAACATAGACTTCATTAATTCTCTTGCAAGTCTTAATAAAGATGCTTATATATCATGCTTTGGTGTTATGGTTATAATATTTAAGTTATTTTTTCATTGGTATCATTGTATGGACTTCTTAACTTTATTATGATCCCCTTAGTATGTTTAGGTAACTACATTTTTGAGAAATTGTTTTGTATTGATAATTAGAAGTCTATATGAATAAGAAAAATGAAATTCTAAAATAGAAAAGATATATTAGTTATGAATAGTTTGGAATTATCACTCAATTAAAATTTTATGAAAAAATACTATTTATTCTTTCATCTTCGTAAAATAGTGGTATATAATGGTAAATCATGAATGTGTCATTTTTAAAAACTTAAGGAAAAAGGAAATATGTCATCAATATTCCCCTGTGTTCCATTCCATTGATGAAGATGTCGTTTCCACTTTTGAAAACATTCTTCATGTATTTAGCCATACCAAATGAACAATGTCCTTGAATCTTGCTTTGTCTTTGCAAAATATAAAATTGGTACCAAAATTATGGGTAGTGGTATTGAATTGAGTACCGAAATTCTGGAAATTGAAATTTTGGGCACAGGTACCAAACTCAGTACCGAATTGAGTACCAAAATTCTGGAAATTAAAATTTTGGGTATTGGTTGGCTGAAATATGATACTAGATAGTTGGTATGTAGTATCAGACAATGTTGCAATGCAATCATTTCCAACTTCACATAAGATTCCAAACAAAGTTATCATAGCTTACTTGATTGAAAATAAAAAAACTAGAAATAGGGCTAACTATCAAAATAAATATAAGTGGGAAAGAATTGTGGTAGTTGAATCATGTTGTTGTTTGAAATAAGATTGAGTAACAATGTTCATTAAAAAAATATACAACTGAAACAGACCTTAACATAGATATGTAATATGAACTTAGATCTCTTATTTTCAAGTAATTTCTTTTTAGCTATTAACATCCCCACTTATACAAAACAAATGAGGAAGATGTTGCACTATATTTTATAAGTAAAGTAATTATTATATGCAGCAATTATTAATTTATTTATTTACTATCCTATTCAACGTGAGAAAAATAAATTCCTCTCCTCAAGTATATGATTATTTCCCATGTAACCACGTGTGTAACAAATATAAAAATGAATTCATACTCAATTTTAGAATATAATCTTCAATGCATACATAAGTATGAAACAGTTTTAAGATGATGTCAGGAAGTAAGGAGGAATGAAGGAGGGGTATGGCCTTATAGTTTCTTGAAAATAATTTTAAATAAATTCAAATTTCTCTTGGTTTACCTTGTTATTTGGCTGATTAGGCATATCCTCCTTTACCATGTCATGTATATCTATTATTATGAGGTGAGTATCCTCTTGTGTTCTTAGAGGTTACATAGATAGGCATGTTGAAAATGATTCGATCTCAGGTTATAATGGTTGCTATCCATTGGATGTGGTCCATGATTCTTTAGTTTCTTTGACAAGATTGCAAGGGTGAAGATCTTTGTGTGGATGTGGTTCATGGACTTGTTGCTATTCTATAGCTTACGAGGAGACAGATAAGTTATTGATTGATGTTAAGATTTGTTCGCCCTGAGAAGGAGAGATCCCAACTTCTATTAGGATTTGATAGAGTTCTCCCAAAATATTGATCATCCTTGAATAATTTTCTTTTGGTTGCTAATCCATGTCATGCACATGGATTATAGTATCGAGTTCTTAAAGTTCCATAATTATTTATTTATTTTTTTTTTTTTTTTTAATCCTGAAGAAATATAAAGGAAAAACACATAAAAGAAATACAAGCAAATCAATCATGTACTGAAAGTGTCACCATGATACTAAGACCTTGTTTTCACCAAGTTATATGTTCACAAAAGTTAGGTTTCTCTTCATTCCATGAATCAATCTAAAGGAAAACACAATTGCAAAGAAAAACAATTAAAAATGAGGCTTTGTATCCTACCTTTAATTATATGCATATGAAAAAGAAACTAGAAAACGAATTAGAGACAACCAAACTTTGCAGTGACCTTGACTCATGTCTTACCATATTTCTCTCCCCTCTAGTTGCCTTGCAACTAAGATCATGAAAAAAAACTTGTGAAAGAAACTATGCTCTAATCCCTTTAGCACCTCCCCAACAACGATGCCAAAAATGTTGGCAAAATTATACGTATTCTAATTCCAACATTTAATTATTAATTTAGGGTCGTAAGAATTATAGATGCAAGAACAGGAAATGTAGGATTAGAGTCTAAGTTAATCTAATTGAGAATACAAAATGAATTAAAAGCTTGTAAGGAAATTTTATTCTAAATCTATTAAATAATAAATTAACTAGGCACTAGTCACATTCTTAGATGTAAAATAGGTTCAAAGATAAATGCTTCATTCATAGTAGAAACTGAAATATCCCTATTCTATTCTTCACATGCCCTTCAAAACTAAATAACACTACTCAAGGAAAAAAATTAAAATGAATAACATACAATCTAGAAACTACTATGTTTCTGCAAATTAGCTAAATCATTTCAAGACTTTCCATTTACAATCTCATGAAGTACGAAAGACGGAACCTTGAATTTTTATTTTAGAAACACACTTGAAACATAAATTTGAAAGAAATTCTGCAAGGGATTGGATAGGAAATGATTCTATAAATTCAATAAACAAATCTAAATAAATCAACTACCCTAAAGCAGGTTGCTTGTAATGGCCTACGAAACCTGGTGCACCACACACCTATTAAATTCACACAAGATAAATTATATAGCATATTCACTTTATCACATATATACAAATCTAATTAACCATAAATATTCAACACTTTGCATCCATTGTATGAACTTGACTATAACATAGGTACCAAATTAGAAAACTATATTAGCATACAAAATATAACAAGTATAAAAACAAGAAATATAAACTAATCATGTACAATAGCTTACGAAGCTGGATCAGTGGGACCTCTCTGACACCAACAAGGTAGCTAAGAAATCATAGGCTTAAATGCTTGATAAACCCAGTGAATCATCAACTGTGACTTTTATTAACCTTAAACAAAAATATAATTTACAAAGAATTCCAAATGATGATTTCTCTCCCTCATAAAATATTCAATTAAAAACTCATGATTCCCTTAATTAGACATGTGAGGTATTATTTATACACTAAAACTAGTGTGTAAGGATAATATCCAATCCCATAAACTCAAAAAACAAATTTACTACTTCAGAGGAAAATCTTAGAAATCTGTGTTTTTTGCAAATTTTTTGGTGTTATAGAAACAATCATATCTTCTCGACTATGATGTATTTTGGGAATCGAATTTCTATAATGTCTAAATTTCCATATTATTAAAAAAATCCCCTATGATAATTTCCATATTCAATTCCATGGCATCGTAAATCTTGCATGAAGTTGACTGTTTGAATACTTTTGCCAATTTGGGTTTTGGAGAAATTTTGTACAAAACTTCTTCGAAGAACCAACTGTAACTTTGAAATGGTATTGAATTTTGGGAAAAAAATGGAGATAAAGTAAAATGATATGTCTTTAAAATACCCATTCCTTGGATATTTGATTTTCTCCACCATATTGACGTAAATCGAGGAAAATGATGGCAGTTTAAAAATTGTTACCTGTTTTTTATTGTAGCTTAAATCATGTGCTAGGATACCACACGTGTGAGATGGGTATATTCCAAGGATTTTACTAGCCTATAAGGCCGATGTGGCACCTTATTTACCATTCTATAGAAAATAAAAACATATTTTATAATTTTCAGCTTTTTCCCTCAATTTGTGGAAGTGTAGAATTAAGTACCGAACTGTTGAACTGATACAGAGATATAAATTTTCGTAGTGGAATATGCTCCTTTGCCACATAACCACTTTAGTAAGCCATCATTTATTAAACCATGTTAAAAACACATTTAACCATTAAAAAGATAATAAATCCATCATAATTAACCACAAGGTGAAAGATGTACATTTAGCAGAAGTTGGTGGTATAATTGTTATGGAAAGTGTCATAAATACGAGAATACAACTTATGAATGGAGACTTTATATATGAAATGATACAACATATTTACAGTGTAACAATATCTCATGGAGGTATTTACGTCCATATACATATGTACATATATTAAAACATCACCCAAACATATGCCAAAACACATACCAAACATCATACCAAAATTTCCTTGCCTCAACTTGTAAACATCGAAGAAATCATAGCTGGATTTGATATGTCATCTGCCATGTAGCTTCATTGGGCCCAAAGTGCTTCCAACGCACTCTAACCTACTCGATTGCTCAGTTTCAAAGCATGAGTACCTTTCTATGTAATCTACACTCGGGTTCTGGTTCAAATTATCCATCTTGCTCCACTTGAAATACATACCAGTCAACATACTTAACATACTTCTTAAGAAATGAAACATAGAAAAAATCATCTTGTTTTTTTGTCAAAGGTTCTATATGTCGATAAGATACTTGCCTGATCCTCTCAAGAATGTCAAAAGGTCCACAAAATTGTGGTGTCATCTTGGCACATGATCCAATCCGCAAGGAGCTCCTCTTTGGTTTGATGTGCAAGTACACCAGTTTCCTAAACTGAAACTCCTTAGACGCATTGTTCTGATCTGCATAGCTCCTCTACCTAGCCTATAATGCCTTTAGATTCTTCTTAATTACCTATGTTTCCTTCTGCATGTCTGCCAACATGTCGGGTCCAATCAACACCATGTTCACTAAATCACTCGAACTAATGGGAGTATTGCACTCCACTAATACAATGCCTCAAACAGATTGATCTTCAAATATTCTTGAGACCCATTGTTGTAAGTGAACTCTACCAGTGGAATATACACTTCCCACTTTCACTGTTGATGTATCACGTATATCCTCAACATGTCCTCCAATATCATGTTGACCCTCTCAGCCTATCCATATGTCTACAGATGATAAGTTGTACTGAAGGCCACTTTGTTCCCAAACCTGCAAACAACCCCTTCCAAAACTTGGAAGTGAATTTTGCATCCCTGTGTGACACAATATTCTTTGGAACACCATGAAATATGACCACATCTGTAATCAACACCTGTGCCACATCACTAGCTAAATAAGTAGTCTTCACTGGAATGAAGTGCGCAACCTTTGTCAACTTGTCCACAATAACCATGATGGAATCATGTTGTCTATATTTCTTGGGAAAACCTATGATTAAATTCATGGAAATGACCTCCCATTTCCACTCCACAATCACAATCGGTTGTAGCAGTCCACCTTGATTCTTAAACTTTTCCTTTACCTATTAAAAATCCAAATATATAGGCACAAACTCTGCTATACAACAACCCCCCATTTGAAATTTTTTATCAAAAAACTTTAAATAGAAATGGGTCCCTTTTTTAAGACTTAGTTCAATTCAATAAAACAACAATAATCACATGTTTGGGTTTAGTCACATAGCACATGGAAATCCTTATCAAAAGGTCCAATCTAATAGAAATAATACCCAAAACCTTTTGTTAAAACAAATGTAATATAATATGTCATATATTTTTGAGAGGCTCTCATAAGAAAATCTCTGATGTGATAATGCAATCAGAGATTGCAAATCACAAGCTCAACAATAAAGCATCCTAAAGGTCTATGCCAAACCTGCGATGTGATAATATAATCACAATCGAACATCGCAGATACCACGAGACACATGACGAAGCCCTTTGGAACTCGCCGATGCGATAATATAATCACAATTAGACATCACAGATACCACGAGACACATGACGAAGCCCTTTGGAACTCGCCGATGTGATCTTATAAAGGAAAGTGTGCTATATGATAAAAGACTGTTAAACGTATATTGGCGGGTTTTAAACATTAAATCAATAATAAATGAAAAAGTCATCGATTCGTTGATTATCCTTCCGCTTTATTATACTACTTACCTTTATCGGAATCGGGGCTACCAATGGAAAACATTAAGCTTGACCGGTGAACTTCCCAATCTGCGATATGTGATTTATCACTAATCGCTGATCGAGAAAACCAAAAATTTCATTTTAAAGGACCATCACACTTATGTTTGATGCAATGTATAATTATTACATTTATTTATCGCTATCGGCAGATATGGAGGTCATTAATTTAGTAGTTAAGATTGAGTCCTTCGAGGATTTCGTCTGTGGTAATACTCGATTATATTTCTATTATCATGCTTGAATTACCATAATGTTTTTCATTTCACATTGGCTTTGAACGGGTTTATTTCTCTATTACGTTATTTCATTGTTTGTGCAAAGCAACTCTGAGTTGATGAATTCAAAGAAAATGACGAAAAAGGTGAAAAAGCCAAAGGCTCCTGTTGTAGCCAAAGAATAACCAACGAGGAACATTTTAATATTTGATACTACCTACCTTGGTTTAGGCCAAGTTTCATGGGAGAGTATCTATAATTTTTTGGAAGCAGAGGATCCTGAAGAACTCAAGGTGGAAGCAATAGTAGATGGCACGAGTAAATCAGAGAATACTCTTAGGGAATTGGCCTGCTCATATCTTTATAGAATAGCAGCTCGTGCCAAAGTTTTACCCTATAATGATGTTGTCAGGTGGGTTATTGAGAGCATTGCAACCATAGAGAAAGCTTTCTTCATAATTGATGGAAGAATGTTTGGATCATTCAGAACATAAGATATTAGACAGATGTATCGTTTGCCTCAACCGGAGAAGCGTTATAACAAATAATTTTTGGAGGCTTTTGCTAAGGAGAACCCAATCGAATCTGACCCTATCAGACGATGGAGGCATTTTCCAACCAAGCACAAGCATGAATCATTGAGTATGTACTCTGTAGATTCTTTGGCCTCTCCTTCTTGTTACAATGGTGCAATGATGTGCAAACTCTTCGGAGTCCATGATTCTGCTAAATTTTCTATAGAGATGGTGCCATTAATGGAGGATGCAATTAATGGCTTTATCATGGACTGGGCAACCATCTTGTCTGATAAATGGCCAACTAGATACTTGACTATAGAAAAAGAAGGGTTGTGTCTACTCGGGTGATACCCCCATTTTACATGAGTGCCTATATTATGGACACTATTTGTTTCAATTCTGAATATCCCATTCTAGGATGGAAATGGACTCCGCAGGACCCCAACCCCATTCACCTCTATCATAAGGAGCTGTGGAAAGCCCATTACAAAAACCACCTGTATAGAATTTGTCATGGTTTTATCCTTCCCGTGTATTATGCCATATTCAATAAGCCTACTCCTAGGTTATCCGAGGAAGCATCAGTTGACCTAACTGCAATTGGTAGTTGGTTTGGAGAAGAGAGATTCACCTACATAAGACTTTTCAGTAGCCTTGCCAACCCACATGTCCTTCCCCTATATATCCCTGATAAATTGCTGGCCAGAGAATTAGCACATCAAATAATAGTTGAAGCAATGTCGAAGACCCTTAGGGATTATAAAAAGCACATGTGGCCGACATTTCCCCTTCGATGTGGTGCTTTTACCCTGCATGATTTCAAACATGCAGAGGAGGCCGAGAAAATAAAGTTGTTAAAACTTGCAACTATCCCAAAAAGGCAGTACAATCCTAGATCGGTTGCCTACAATGTTACCGCTCAGGCCAAAATCACTAAATTTTATCATGAGAAGGATAGCTTCGATGATTTTTTTGTTTCAGCAGAAGTATTTTCTCAAGTCAAACATTTGGCCAAAATCAAATTGGGAGTAGAAGGACTAGAGAAATTCTATAAGCTCAGAGCATAGAGATTGGAAACCCTACCTCTAGACTTATTAAATATAACCTCTACGGTACGACATCAAGGCCAGAGTGAGGAGAAAATTACTGAAAGTACTCCCGAAAATGAAAAGATTCGTGAGAAGGAGAAGACACCAGAAAGGGAGCAAAAGCAAGTAAGAACTAATGAACCCCTTGATATAGATATTAATATTGATCCCAAGTTAATAAAGGAATGGGAATAGTTTGATTCAATCATCAGTAACCCCGATAAAACTCAAGGGTTCACTACACTAGAAGTAGCTACAATGCAAAAACCAGAAGTAAACACAGTTCCGATTGTAGGAACAAGCGACCCACCCAGGTTTCAGCAAGACATAGAAATTATTCCTGAAAATCCCATTGAGGAGATTGTACTACAAATTGAAGAAATACCACCACTTGATGTCTTCTACAGTCCAAAGAATAGGGCTATAGTCAAAAGATAGAGGAAGAATAGGAAAATTGATCAAAGTCCTCTTGTGACTCCTCAGGCAGAGATGATCAATGTGTTATGGAAAGCAGAGGTCAATCCCTCTGAAGTTTTAACAAAACTATCACGATATGTGACAGCTTATATGGTAGTGACAATGCATAAGGCCTCAGTGGTTAGCCACTTGATGAAGGAAAAGGACTAGGCAATCATCCAACTAGATGCACAATCGGTAGGACAACAACAACAGATAGATTAGCTTGAGGGACAGTTGATAGAATAGATGCAGCTAAATGAACAATTAAAAGAGAAGCTAAAACTGGAAAAGTAGAGGATTGATGAAAAAACCATCCATAAACCAAAAGAGTTGTCTCAGGAGTTGAGCAGACTACAACTGTTTTAAAGTGAGTAGGAGAGGAAATCAAAAGATGAAAAAATCGTGCAAATGAAAGAAAAAATAGAACGGTTCAAAGGTTATCCATAGGTAAATGAATTCAGAACAGAAGCCCTAGAAATGACCAAGGGTTTGTCCCGACAATTGGATATTCTATGTCATAATATATCATTGGTTGTCCCCTTATGTGATATTTCTACATCTATGATTGAAAAATCAGTGGATGCTAGGCTTGAATTAGATAAGGTAGATGAAATATTAACCAATTTTCTATCATGGCAAGATTCAAAAGAAGGAAAGGCTGCCAATCTATTGAGGATACAAGAATCACATAAGGAAATCTTGTTCTCTGAATGGGAGTCTCAATTAATGAAAGCAGAAAGAGCCACATCCAGATGCAGAGCCGCAAGAAATAATCTGCTTGAATTGATAAACAATAGTTTACATGTGTCTAATTCGATTACAGATTGCTCTCTAGACAAACTCCCAAAGGTAAAATTGTTGGAACAACATTGGAAACAAGAGCTGACACAAAGGGAAAAATTAATCGCAAGAATCCAAAGCCTAACATGGGAAACATTCTAGTTTTTCCTTGTTAAAACACACAGTCAACAGATGGCAATGAAGTATCTCTCCAATGCAATCAACTACATGGTCTTCAACTCTCCGATGCCACCTTTACAGCTTAGTTACACTCTAGAATGAGTCAACCACTGGAAATTTAGCCTATGCTTGCCATTTGTCAACTGCAACCATAGGAGAAGAAGAAGCCGATACAATGAATCCATTTGACCGCCATAGTAATGCTATTTTCAAGATAAATCCCAGATTTATGTGTCTCTAATTATACTAGCGCATAGTGATTTCCATTCATAGTTTGTTGTCATTATTAGTATTTAAAGAACTTTTCATGTTTTTATAAGGTCCACAATTTTGTATTAACACTTAACTCAGAAGTTGCACTATTGTACTTTTGATATATATTTTTCATAAAAAACTAGACCAGAGTTCTGCATTTTGACAAAGATTCTCTTATGAGATTTACACTATTGTGTATTTTGAAGGCATTCCCAAATTAGAACGCAGAATTTGAATGTTTTTTATATCAGGAGAATCCAAATGCTTATGGTACTATTATATTTGCTTTTGTATTATTTCTTTATGTGAATATGCATTTATCAACTTTACTATTATTGATATGTATATATGTTTCTAAAAGCAATTCTTTAACTCATCACTTTTGAATGTTTCATAATTGTTATCTTTTGAGTATATATGTCAGTGATATATTAAGATCAATGCGATAATGTTTTTATTATTACTTTGTTTAATTACTTGAAGAAATTAATAATCATATGAATTCATATTTCTATTTCATGAATAAGTCATCTTTATGGTTATTTGTTAATAGAAACAATCAAGAATCACGTTGTTAGAAGAACTCTTGGGATATATTAGTTATCTTTGTATATTTTTTGCATTGTAGAGTAATGCACTTATCACCAACGTTATACATTACAAACCAATCATCCATCAACTTATATATCACTGGAAAACTGGTCCCATTACATCCAGTCGGAGCCACCACACCAAACGGAAAAGGAGTTGCACTAAGGTCCGGACCGGGTGGTTTTCCTCAATGTTGATGCAGTGATTTTCGAGGCAACAACATTTTTGGCACTAGAATGAGGGCATGAATTGTGAATGGTGAGTAAATCCAAATTGATGTCCCATTCCAAGAGTAAATCTCCCTCAACATCTCCCCCGACTTCTCCCTTGCATTCTAAATCTCCCATTTTTAAGAGAAAAGTTGAGAAAGAAACAACTACTACTGAAAACCTGAACATATCAGACAAATCCACTCTTGAATCTCCTGAAGTTCAGTCTTTAATTCATAAACTTCAAGGGTATTCAATATCACTAGAGAAGTCTAAGTTACCTCAAGGAAGTATAACTTCGCAACACATTCCTTCCCATCCTCTTACGAGATTACAAATTGACAAGCTTGGTATTGAACCAACATAATTTCCTCTGCCTAAAAGGAAAAGAGTAAGGAAGACACCTGAATAATTTGATAGTGAGACTCTTTCATCATCATCATCCATTTCATCCAACCCATTTCAAAGTCAACCATCCACTCCCCAACTCCATATTATTGTCCAACAGAGCATTGGAGCTTCAACATCTTCTTCCCAACCACTTGTAACTCCATCTTTGCTCTCCTCTGCTATTAGCTCAACAATGGCACATAATCAACCACAATCAAGGCCATGGCCAAATCCAGGGGTAGTCGCAATGCCTGCACCCTTGGGTCAATTGCCATCTCATCCTGAAAAATGGTTGCAAAGTTTAACCGAGATATAGGCATACTGGCAGAAAAACACATAAATAACTTAATGTTGTCAATAAACTTAAATGGAGTAATAGAAGAAGATGTTGTTGTTATGATTTTCCCATATACCTTACAAGGATCAGCTGGATCATGGTAATTTTCATTACCAGCAGGATCCATTACTAGTTGGAATGCTTTCCAAGAATAGTTTTTGACCAAATTCGGTGATGATAGGTCTACAACAACATTAATTAATGATCTCTCAAACCTTAAAACTCAATCAAGAGAACCTATAAAAGGTTTTAACTCACGATTTAATAAGCTCTTAAATAAAATTCCTTCCACGGCTAAGCCCAGTGAAGAGGTCCGAAGTGAATGGTACATTTCTGCCTTACCTTCAAATATAGCAATCTTTGTTGATAGAGCTGCAAAGCCAACTTTAGCAGAGAATATGAAAGAGGCAATTTCCCTTGAGAAATGTATCATTGCTTTAGAGAAGAAAACTGCTCTTGAGGAATGAAAGTCCAGAAAAGTTACTTTTAAAGATGATTCCAAGAAGAAAGTGTCTAAATATCCATATGATATGGAGGGTCTGCAAAACGTTTTAAAGAATATGTCAAATGAAATGGTAGAAATTAATAAACAAGTAGCCGAGACCTCCACTAAGAAGCCATTTAAAGACTTCAAAAAAGCTGAATAAAAACCACCTAATGCTATATCTAATGTAGAATCAGATCCAGATGATGATGAGGATGAAGACACAGTCTTGTCACCAGAGGAAACTGATGAAGATGAGGTTTTTGAGTGCCATGGTATGTGGGACTTCATTTTGCCCAATTTAGATACTGAAAGTGAATAGGAAGCTTTCCCGGGAAGTACCAGGAGTAAATTAGTTGCAGAGGCTATTCAACCAACTCAAAAGAAGAAAAATATAAGTCCTACTACCAAAGGTAAGGCTCCCTTAAAGAAATCCACAACAGTGCCTACTCAAAATCAGCCATCATCTTCCAATCCACCAGTGCCATCCAAGACATTGGTAGTCTCTGACTCTATGGATTACAACATCATAGGAAACATGAATAAGACTAGAGAAAATATCTTTTTATTTGAGCTTAGCAAGCTCAAACATCAACAGAAATTGCTACAAAAAGAATTAAATGTAGTTACTCCTCCTCTTCCAAATGTTGTACTGTCCAAGGAAGCTAAAGGAATAGGTAAGCCACCATCCTATAGAGTAGAAGCTATTGATGTTGTTTTGATCAGAGATAGATGTAATTCTCATACCCATCCTTTTCTCTTGACCTATGAAATTTGCAATAGAAATCTGCATAATTTCTTAGTAGATTCAGGGGCATCATCAAACATAATGCCAACTTCGGTTTTCTCAAAGTTGAATATTGACCCCCAAAAATCTGCAGTGCATATTGTTCAATTGGATCGAACTAAAGTTCAAGTATTAGGAGAGATTAATTCAGTCACCATTAGGCTGTTAGCTGATCCTAAAGTTGTTCAGAGAATTGATATATTGATTGCTGACATCCATGAGTTTTATGGGTTAATTCTAAGCAGGGATTGGTCTGAGAAACTCCATGGTTACATTTCTACTGATTGGTCTCATATGTGGCTTCCCTATAAAGGGAAACCAAATAATATTAGGATCGATCGAGAGAAGCACATGACCCATACTGTAATTGATTTTGAGTAGGAAAATTAGTCCATAGCTTTCAATAATAACATTCTTGGGAATTACTCAACAGAATCATTCTTTGGTAATTTTAATGCTCAGTCATCACCTTTTTCTATTTATAGTTTCACATCACAAATAGAAAATTTTTCTCATACAGATACATCTAGGTGTGTTACTATTGCTGAAGAAATTGTAAATGAAACTGTAGATAAGCTCGTATTTTGGTCTTTATATTTTTATGGGTCGAAATCTAATAACAGTGTAGGAGCAGGGTGTATTTTAGTTAGTCTTGAGGGGGAGAAAACTACGCTATAATGTAGACTAGAATTTGAGTGTACAAATAATACTGCTGAATATGAGGCATTAATTGAAGGACTATACAAAGCAATAGGCATGAAAGTGCAATATCTAAAAGTATTTGGTGATTCCCAGATTGTTATCAAACAGGTAAGGAATACTATTCATTGCATTTCTAGACATCTTAAACATTATCAGTCGTTGGTGCAAGACCTTATATCTCATTTTCTATCATTTAATATCTCTCCCATTCCTAGATCTTAGAATGCAACAACTGATTTATTAGCCAATGTTGCTTCTATGCTCCTCCCATCCGAGGATTACAACCTTGATAGGTTTTCAGTCAAATTCGCTTTTAGACCATCAGTTCGAGACAATGTCACCAATTGGTAGGTATTTAATTATGACGAGGAGATTTTGAATTTCTTAACCTCTGAGAAATCCTATGACGATCAGAGTATTGATGAGAGTGATCATGATATCCAAATAAAGAAAAGACCTAAGGAAAATTCAATACCTAAATGAAGAGTCAAGGTTGAGGATTTATATGACATCAAGGATAGGTTTAAGCAAGTTACTAATTCAAAACTTCAAAGTTCTACTGTGAGGTTTGAATTAATAAACCTTGGTAGTCACGCCAAACCTCAAAATATTAATCTAGGATTAGGATTCACCTTAGAAGAAAGGTTTTCTTTTATTAGACTGTTGAATAGATACAAAAATGTTTTCGCTTGGAATTATGATGACTTTAAAACATATGATACTTCTATCATACAACACACAATTCCAATGATTTCTAAAGGGAAACCGGTGCAACAAAAATTGAGGAAAATTCATCCAAACCTGGAATGTTAGATCAAAGCAGAGTTAAACAAACTCTTGAAAGTTAATATAATTTTCCCTGTTAGACATTCGAAATGGGTTTCTAACTTAGTACCTATAAGAAATAAGAACGGTAACATTAGAATTTGCACTGATTTCAAAAATCTTAATAAGGCTAGCCAAAAGGATAACTTCCCACTACCAACAATGGAACAAACTCTTGATTCAATAGGTGGTTCCAAATCAATGTCTTTTTTGGATGGTTTTTCTGGATATAATTAAATACTGGTGCATCCAAATGATATATTGAAGACTACTTTCAGAACTAAGTGGGGAACATATGCCTACCAGAAAATGCCTTTCAGATTGATTAATGTTGGAGATACCTTCCAGAGAGCAATGGATATAGCCTTCAAGGGTTTGATTAATAAGTTAGTTGTTGTCTATTTAGATGATATTACTATCTTCTCCAAGAAAAGAGAAAATCATTTACATGATTTGAATAAAATATTTGAACGTCGTATGAGGTATGGAATTTCATTAAATCCCAAGAATTCATTTTTTTCTCTTGATCAAGGTAAACTCTTGGGGTTTATTGTGTCAAAATATGGCATTTATATCGGTCCTGAAAGGATAAAGGAGATTTCTGATATTCCTCTCCCACACAATAAAAAATCATTGCAATCATTCTTAGCTCAAAAAAAATTTCTAAAAAAAATTGTTCCAGTTTTTTCACAGACTGTTTTACCATTACAAACCATGATTAAGAAAAATTCAGTGTTCAAATGGGGGCATAAAGAAAAGGAAGCTTTTGATTCAATCAAATAGGAAATCATTAGTGCTTGTGCATTAAACACTCCAATTTTTTCCAATAATTTTATTTTATATACCTCAGCATCTGATACTTCCTATGCAGCTGTGTTGACACAAATCAATGATCAGGAAGATGAAGCACCCATATCCTTTTTTAGTTCAAATCTACAAGGTGCTGAACTTAATTATTCTGAAGTAGAAAAGCAAGCCTTCACTGTGTTCAAATATATCAAACACTTTAGGCCATTTCTCTTGAAAACTCATACAAAAATAATAGCCTCATTCTCAGCAGTGAGACAATTACTAGTGCAAGGGGAAGTTGGAGAAGAGAGAGCCAACTGGGTTACAACGTTACAAGAATATGACTTAGACATTAAACCAGCAAAAATTGTGAAAGGTCAAGGTTTTTGCAAGTTGTTAGCAGGAGCTTCTAACATTCAAGAACATGAAGGTTCAAACAGTATTCAGTAAATCAATGAGATAAGTATCATTAACCCTGAATCTCAATATGCGGATTTGTTATTTTATTTGAAAAATGGATATGCTCCTTCTAATCTCTCTTACAAAAATAAACGTGCCTTAAGATTGAAAGCTAAACACTTCGAGATTATTGATGATGTGTTGTTTAGAAGGAATTATGATTCGGTTTTGTTGAGATGCCTTGAAAAACTGAAGCACAAAAGGTTTTGCAGGAATTACATGATGGTCCAGCAGGTGGACATTTTGGAGGTGATACAACAGCTCACAAAATTATACATGTTGGTTATTATTGGCCCACTTTATTCAGAGATTCCCATGAATATGTAAGGAAATGCAGAACATGTCAAACTACCAGTGGAAGACAAAGAAAGCCAGCCTTTCCTTTGCAACTAGTCAATATTGAACAACCATTTGAACAATGGGGACTAGATATCATAGGAGAGATTATACCACATTCCTCCAAGAAGCATAGATATATCCTTACAGCCACAGATTACTTTACAAAGTGGGTAGAAGCAATTCCTTTGAAGGTAGCCAACTCCGAAGCAATTATTAAATTCTTAGATCAATTCATCATTACCAGGTTTGGTGTGCCTAATGCTCTCATTTCTGATAATGGATCTTATTTTTCTGGAAATACCATACTTGAATTTGCTATTAAGCGAGGATTTAAATTGAAATAATATGCAAAGTACTATCCTCAGGGTAATAGTTTAGCATAATCAACCAATAAAAATCTTATCAATATCATTAAGAGAACCATTGATCAAAATCAAAAGAATTTGCACAAGTATTTGATATTTGCATTATGGGCATACCGCATAATGTAGAAGGCCTCAATAGGTACTTCTCCATTCAATTTAGTATATAGGAAAGAAGCTGTGATACCAACAAACTTAGCACTCCCATCTCTGGCCCTAGTGCAATTTATTGAAGAAAAACCCTCTTCTTCCATTCAATTAAGATATGATCAAAGCCTTAAATTAGAACAAGAAAGGGAAAAAGCCAGAATTACACATGCAAAACATCAACACATTACTAAATCTTCCTTTGATACTAATTCTATGGACCCAAAATTTTTACAAATTGGTGATCTTCTTTTGAAATGGGATAAAGTGCACGAAGATAAAGGTAAACACACTAAATTTAAAAAGATGTGGCTAGGACCATTTCAAATCATCAAAAATATAGGCCCATCAATGTTCATATTGCAGGATCTATTAGGAAAGAGATATTCTCTTCTTGTCAATGGGCTTATCTTGAAAAAATTCTTTACTTAACAAGGTAACCTCTTCTTACTTGTAAATATTTAATTTGCAGTTATGTTTGTTTGAATTTTTATATCTAGAAAATAAGGTTGTAAATAGTCTTCCATTGACAGTTTACTATTCTAAATGTTATTCAAGAAAATAGTGTAAATACTTACTTTCAATAGATGGAAGCCTTTAAGGAAAATACTACAGTTCTAGGAAGCTAGATAAAAATAAAACTCTTAAAACCTCTTTTAAATTTGTAAAACCTTTTACAAGCCTTGAAAATACTTTAAACCATTTCAAGTTTTAAAAGCCCAAATGAGGTTACCTGTAAAAGGAGCAAAGACTTATCCAAACCTAGTATCTAAAACTCTTAAATTGTCATCCATGTACTCTTAAGGAGTAAATCATTCACCCTATCCACAAAGTTTATGATTTTTTTAGAGCGTAATTCTGAAATATGTTTGATATAAAAGATAAGAGGTCTCATTACGAGCCTGCTTACCATGATCATAGGGAACTAATTAAATTAATATTGCCAATATCGCATATCAAAACAGGGTGAGGGCTTATAATTATAAGACAAGTAGTCACATCACGAGCCAACTTGTTCAGTTCAATTAACCAATGAATGGAATTGTCAATAGCTGGCCACCAAACCAGGACAATGGCTTTTTTTCTTTTGGAAAGAAATAAAGAGGATAAAAATACAAAAAGGAAAAAATATGTGTAAACATATCCTTTTGCATTGTCTCTCAAAAGTTATACTCTTAGATGGATACTACAATGAATGATTAAATGGTTAAAAAGTAACCCTGTCGAGACAATAAATGTTTGCTGGCAGCAGAGGCAGTACCTATGAAAACAGAGTCATCATAAAAGCTAAGTTGGCGAAGTCCCCTTTTTTTATCTTTATCAACCTATCAGGGCTCAAATAAACTTGGAATGATTTTATTTTCAAGATTGAAAATAAATTGTAAGAATATTTTTCATTATATTTAGAGTTAATGTTTATCTGGTTATTCTTAGATTGACCTCTTTTTCCTCAAAGGTTTCCGAATTAAGAAAGTCATAAATGTTGTAGTACTTTCTCGGAGATAACTATTTCCTCCAGTGAATCGCCAATTATTGTGCTGTACAACAACCTCCCATTTCAAAATTTTTATCAAAAAACATTAAATAGAAATGGGTCCCTTTTTTAAGACTTAGTTAAATTCAATAAAGCAACAATAATTGCATGTTTGGGTTTAGTCTCATAGCACATGGAAATCCTTATTAAAAGGTTTGATCCGATAGAAATAATACCCAAAACCTTTTCTTAAAACAAATGTAATATAATATGTCATATATTTTTGAGGGGCTCTCATAAGAAAATCTTCGATAAGATAATATAATCACAATCGGACATCGTAGATACCACGAGGCACATGACGAAGCCCTTTGGAACTCGTCGATGCGATCTTATAAAGCAAAGTGTGATATATGATAAAACACTGTTAAACATATATTGGTAGGTTTTAACTTTAAATCAATAATAAACAAAAAAGTCATCGATTTGCTGATTATCCTTCCACCTTATTATACTACTTACCCTTATCGCAATCAGGGCTACCAATGGAAAACATTAAGCTTGACCGGTGAACCTACCGATCTGCGATATGTGATTTATCGCTGATCACTGATCGGCAAAACCAAAGTTTCATTTTAAAGGACCATCACGCATATGTGCGATGTGACGTATAATTATTACATTTATTTATCATGATTAGCAATTATGGAGGTCATTAATTTAGCAGTTAAGATTGAGTCTTTCGAGGACTTTGTCTGTGGTAATACTAGATTATATTTCTATTATCATTCTTGAATTACCATAATGCTTTTCATTTCACATTGGCTTTGAACGAGTTTATCTCTATGTTACATTCTTTCGTTGTTTGTGGAGAGAAACTTTGAGTTAATGAATCCAGAGAAAATGGTGAAGAAGGTGAAAAAGCCAAAGGCTTCTCTTGTAGCCAAAGAAGAACCAGCGAAGAAGGTTTTAATATTTGATACTACCTACCTTGGTCTAGGCCAAGCTTCATGGGAGAGTATCTACAATTTGCTCGAAGTAGAGGATCCTAAAGAACTTGAGGTGGAAGCAACAACATATGGCACGAGTAAATTAGAGAATACTCTTAGGGAATTGGCCTGCTCATATCTTCACTGAATATTAGCTCTCGGCAAAGTTTTACCCTATAATGACGTTGTCAGGTGGGTTATTGATAGCATTACAACCACAGACAGAACTTTCTTCACAATTGATGGAAGAATGTTTGGATCATTCAGAGTAGAAGATATTAGAGAGATGTATCATTTGTGTCAATTAGAGAAGTATTATAACAAAGCATTTTTGGAGGCTTTTTCCAAGGAGAACCCAATCGAATCCAACCCTATCAAACAATGGAGGCATTTTCCAACCAAGCACAAGCATGAATCATCGGGTATGTACTCCGTAGATTCTTTGGCCTCTCCTTATTCTTATGCTGGTGAAATGATGTGGAGACTCTTTGAAGTCCATGATTCTACTAAATTTTCTATAGAGATGGTACCATTAATGCAGGTCACAATTAATGGCTTTATCATGGACTGGGCAACCATCTTGTTTGTTAAATTGGCCAACCAAATACTTGACTACAGAAAAATAAGGTTTGTGTCTACCTGGGTGATACCCCCATTTTACATGAGTGCCTATATTATGGACACTATTTGTTTCAATTCCAAATATCCCATTCTAGGATGGAAATGGACTCTGCCAGACCCTAACCCCATTCACCTCTATCATAAAGAGTTGTGGAAAGCTCATTACAAAAACAACCTATATAGAATTTGTAATGGTTTTATTCTTCCCGTGTATTATGCAATATTCAATAAGCTTGCTCCTAGGTTATCGGAGGAAGCATGAGTCAACCTAACTACGATTGGTAGTTGGTTTGGAGAAGAGAGATCCACCTACATAAGACTTTTCGGCAGCCTTGCCAATGCACTTGTCCTTCCCCTGTATATCACTGATAAACTATTGGCTAGAGAATTAGCACATAAAATAACAGTTGAAGGGATGTCGAAGACTCTTAGGGATTCCAAAAAGCACATGTGGCTGACATTTCCCCTTCGATGTGGTGCTCTTACCCTACATGATTTCAAACATGTAGAGAAGGAGGCCGAGAAAATAAAGTTGTTAAGACTCGCAACTATCCCTAAAAGGAAGTACGATCTTAGATCGGTTGCCTATAATGTTACCTCTCAGGCCAAAATTGCCAAATTTGATCATGAGAAGGATAGCTTTGATGATTTGTTTGTTTTAGCAGGAGTATTTTCTCAAGTCAAACATTTGGCCAAAATAAAATTGAGAGCAGAAGGACTAGAGGAATTATATAAGCTCAGAGCATAGAGATTGGAAACCCTACCTCTATGGGATAACCTCAAGGCCAGAGTGAGGAGAAAATTACTAAAAAGACTCCCGAAAATGAAAAGATTCTTGAGAAGGAGAAGACACCAGAAAGGGAGTAGAAGCAGGTAAGAACTAATGAACCACTTGATATATATATTAATATTGATCCCATGTTAATCAAGGAATGAGAATAGTTTGATTCAGTCATCAGTGAACCCAATAAAACTGAAGGGTTCACTACACCAGAAGTGGCTACAATGCAAAAACCAGAAGTCAACACAGTTTAGATTGTAGAAACAAGCGGCCCACCCAGGTTTTAGAAAGACAGAAATTATTCCTGAAAATCTGAGTGAGGAGATTGTACTACAAACTTAAGAAATACCACCACTTGATGTCTTCTACAATCCAAAACATAGGACTGTAGTCAAAATACAGAGGAAGAAGAGGAGAATTGATCAAAGTCCTCTTGGGACTCCTCAGGTAGAGATGATGAATGTGGTATGGAAAGCAGAGGCCAATCCCTCTGAAGATTTAACAAAACTATCACAGTATGCAGGAGCTTATACAACAGCGACAATGGATAAGTCCTCAAAGGTTAGCCACCTGATGAAGGAAAAAGACCAAGCATTCATCCAACTAGAGGCATAATTGACAGGACAACAACAATAGATAGATTATCTTGAGTGGGATTTGATAAAATAGAGGCAGCTAAATGAACAATTAAAAGAGCAGTTACAAATGGAAAACTGGAGGATTGATGAACAGACCATCCATAAACACCAAGAGTTGTCTCAGGAGTTGAGAAGACTACAACTATTAAGTAAGCAGGAGAGGAAATAAAAGCATGAACAAATCACGCAAATGAAAGACCAAATAGGACGGTTAAAAGGATATCCATAGGTAAATGAATTCAGAATAGAAGCCCTGGAAGTGACCAAGGCTTTGTCCTAAAAATTGGATATTCTATTTCATAATATATCACTCGCCATCCCCTTATGTGATATTTCTGCATCTATGATTGAAAAATCAGTGGATGCTAGGCTTCAATTAGATAAGGCAGATGAAAAATTAACCAATTTTCTATTATGGCAAGATTAAAAAGAAGGAAAAGCTACCAATCTACTGAGAATACAAGAATCACATAAGGAAATCTTGGTTTCCGAATGGGAGTCTCAATTAATGAAAGCAAAAAGAGCCACGGCCATATGTAGAGCCGCAACAAATATTCTGGTTGAATTGATAAACAATAGTTTTCATGTGTCTAATATGATTATAGATTGCACTCCAGGCAATCTCCCAAAGGTAAAATTGTTGGGACAACATTGGAAACAAGAGATAACACAAAGGGAAAAAATAATCAGAGGAATCCAAAGCCTAACATGGGAAACATTCTGGTTTTTCCTTGTTAAACCACACAATCAGCAGATGGCAATGAAGTGTCTCTCTGATGCAATCAACTACATGGTCTCTGAACTCTCTGATGCCACCTTTATAGCTTAGCTACACTCTATAATGAGTCAGCCACCGGAAATTCAACCTATGATTGCCATTTGTCAACTGCAACCACGGGAGAAGAAGAATCTGATACAGTGAATCCGTTTGACCACCAAAGTACTAGTATTTTCAAGATAAATCCCAGATTTATGTGTCTTTAGTTATACTAGCACATAGCAATTTTCATTCATAGCTTTTTTTCATTATTAGTATTTAAAGAACCTTTCATGTTTTTAGAAAGTCCACAAGTTTGTATTAAAACTTAACTCAAAAGTTTCAATATTCTAGTTTTGATATATATTTTTTATAAAAGACTCGACCAAAGTTATACATTTTGACAAAGAGGCTCTTATGACATTTGCACTATTGCGTCTTTTGAAGGCATTCCCAAATTAGAACGCAGAATTTGAGTGTTGTTTAGATCAGGAGAATCCAGATGATTGTGGTACTATTATCTTTTCTTTTGTATTATTTATTTATGTGAATAAGCATTTATCAACTTTGCTATTATTGACATGTATATATGTTTTTAAAAGCAATTCTTTAACTTATCACTTTTGAATGTTTGAGAATTGTTATCTTTTGAGTATATATGTTAGTGATATATTAAGATCAATGCGATAATGTTTTTACTATTACTTCTTTTAATTACTTAAACAAGGTAATCATCATATGTACGCATATTTCTATTTCATGACTAAGTCATCTTTATGGTTATTTGTTAATAGAAACAATCAAGAATCGCATTGTTAGAAGAACTCCTGGGATAGATTAGTTATCTTTGTTTATTTTTTGCATTGTAGAGTAATGCAATTATCACCCAAGTTATACATTACAAACCAATCATCCATCAACTCATATATCACTGGGAAATAGGTCCCACTACATCCAGTCAGAGCCACCACACCAAATAGAAAAAGGAGCTACACTAAGGTCCAGACCAGGTGGTTTCCCCCAATGTTGGTGCAGCAATTTTAGAGGCATCAACAGTGTCCAATACTGAGAGAGAGAGAGAGAGAGAGAGAGAGAGAGAGAGAGAGAGAGAGAGAGAGAGAGAATAATGAGAGAGCCCTAATATTAAATTTAAAAAGGTACCAATTGATCCTTAGAATCCTTTTTATTAATGAGGCCTCTATTTTCTTCATTTTCCATTATTTTCCTTCAATTTTCTTGTCACATGCAACCTAAGACCCTTCACCTTCCTTTTCTTCTACTTTCCATTATCTTCACAAATAAATTTGCCAAAAATGTCATTTTGTCTTTCCAAATCCCTAGCCATTTGACAATTTCCTTAACCATAATAAACCAAATGAACATCCACACTAGGATGTTTTCCCCAACATTCAACTTGTCCCATAATCCATGGTTATTATTTTTCCTTTATTAAGTTTTATTGCATGGAATTTTCATGAGGTCTGTTACAGAAAACTCCCCCCTTGGGGGAAAACATCCTCAGTGTTCAACCACACCTATACCTTAGCAAAAATGCTGAAAATAAAACATACTACCCATGGAGCTTTATAACATAGCTGGATGCAGTATTTACAATGATCACTGTGCTGAGAAACAAACCAACATGACAACATAACATTATAATAACATGACACCCATACCGCTTATTGGAGCTTTATGAAATAACCGTTGGCAAAAGTATATGTATTGCAATTCCAACATTTAATTATCACTCCGGGTCATAAGACTTAGAAATGCAAGCATAGGAAATGGAGGATTAGATCCTAAGTTAATTTAATTGAGAGTAAAAAACGACCTTAAAATATTGAAATGAAATTTTATTCTAAATCTATTAGATAATAAATTAACCAAGTTATAATGGAAGTTGTATGAAGTTGAAGACGAGGTAGAGTAAGGATGAGAGTCTCAAATGATCTGAAAGAGGGAGAATTGATGAGTGCCAATCCAATATGTTGAAGGAAGTTGAATAGAATGAACTGAAGATGTTCAAAAGCTCCCAAAAAGCACTCCCCCATCCCTGAAGTTTTGCATGTCCTCATGAAAACAAGGTGAGGTACTTAAGGAGTGAGGAGGGATGGTGAGATGACTTTAGTACAAAGGAACCTGAAAAACAAAATAATGGCACTAATGAGATAAATACTGAAAAAAGGTAACTCGTATTAGATTTATTAAAATGATGGAAAACTAACACTAGAATAATAAAAAATTCCAAATCACTCATTACACATGATTTCATCTATTCTTAACAATTTTATGCTCAAGAAAATAATCCTTTTATAAATTTAAGGGGCTCCCCTTCTTTGTAGGTAGGAGGATTTTTTATGATCACAAAAAATGATGAACCAATGAAAAATTAGTTATTACTAACCAAAACCGAAAGTCTTATGGTTATCCAACTATTGCAAATAAGCTTAGTAGCTGAGTTTCATTAATTCTATGTGATCATAGGTCCCACTTCTAAGGTAATTAAATCTTAGGTATAATATGAAAAACCAACGATAGAGGCCTAAAGTTTACCTTAAAAAAATTATTTACCAACAAATTTATGGAGTTCATTTTTACCATTGACTTCATCTGCACATGCTTCTTTTACGATAACACTATAGAGTAACGATCATATGTCTAGACAAAAGCCTTTGTTTGGATTTCACTTCTTTAGGAAGAATGACCCATCGCTCGCAAGCGTCCATAGCCCCGATGGGTTTTCCTAACCGTATCATAGGTTAGTACCCAACCTTGATGGGTTAACCTCTTAAACCTATTTTACACAAAGGTTTGTAGTCCCATGTTTTGTACCATTTTAGGTTTAGATTATGGAAGCTATTCTTGTAAGACCCTTAAAGGCATAGGATGATACCTTTCAGAGGGACATTGATTACTTTCATAATTTCTTATATGTATAGGGTACTTATAGGTACACCAAGGATATAGCATGAATGAGTCATTTTAATGTGAGATGCATGAGGATAACCAAACAATAACCAAAAGACATGTTAATTCTTACTAATGATAGTTTTCATATATTCTTTCGCTTTCAAAGTAGTGTTCCACTATGAATGTAGACTTCATTAACTCTCTTGCAAGTCTTAATAAAGATGCTTATATATCATGCTTTGGTGTTATGGTTATAATATTCAAGTTATTTTTTTTCATTGGTATCATTGTATGGATGTCTTAACTTTGTTATGATCACCTTACTATGTTTTGGTAACTACATTTTGAGGTATTCTATGAAACTCATGATGAGAACAAAAGGAATGTGAATCATTATTTTAGAGACTCTAAATTTGGGTTTAATATAAACTACATTCCAAATATCGATATGAGGAAGTTTGATGGAAAGGATCTTGTAACATGGATGCTACAGATGGATCATTTATTTGATCTACACGATGTGATACACACACAAAAGGTATGCATTGCATCATTATATTTGTAACCTAATAAATTTTATGGTATAAATGGCTTTATTCTCATAAAGTACCAGTCACTTGGATATGATTTATGAAGGAATTCATATAACATTATGGGGATAAAAAGAGAAATACCTTCTTCATCCAAATGATAAATCTCAAACAAAAGGGTTCAATTGGGGAGCACACTGAGGAATTCCAAAGAATGAATGTCAAGGTAACAATTATTATAGAGGAGCATCTAATCAATGTCTTCTTAGAGAATTTAAAGGATACCATCCAACATGAGGTCCATCTGTGGGTAAATAAGTTATTGGAGAAGTCATGCAGGGTTGGAGGAGAAGTTGAAAGAAAACGTATGGAAAAAAGGAGGTCTACCACTCACAACTAAAAACATGGAAGTATTGCCACTCCTAGTTTCCCACAATGACTGGAGGAAAAAATAGCAAAAGGGTTGTTTTACAATTGTGATAACAATTACACTAAACATCATAAGTGTGCTGGGAAAAATTATTTTATATAGGTTGTGAAGCAGAGGAATAAAATGAACTAGAAACATCAAAAGAATATTATATACAACTAGAACCAACCCCAGAGGATCAAAAATAAGAAATGAATCTGACCATATCCTCTAATCCATTGGAAATAATTACCACTCCTCAAACTCACAAGATAGAATAATATATCCTAAAGAAAAAGGTAATAGTTTTGATTGATTTAGGTAGTACTCATAATTTTATTCATTGTAAGATTGCCAAGGATTTGAACTTCTTTCTATATCCAACACTAGAGTGTCAAGTGATGGTTTCAATGGAGGAAATATAAATTCTTAGGGAATATCCATAGTATAAATATAACCATGGGGGAATATGTATTGAATAGTCTAGTGCTTGGCATTCCAATGGGCGGTGCGAATGTTGTATTCAGATCCCAATGGTTACAATATTTGGGGACGATAGATTTTAATTTTAAAGATATTTTATTGAAATTTTTCTTGGAAGGAATGAAAATTGGATTAAGAGGTATCATAGTGAAACTTAGGAATATAATAAACTATAATGGCATGACACATATTTTTATGAAGTAAAAGCAAGGGATAGTTGCACAATTATGTTTTCTAGATGTTCAAACATATAAGTCATGCATTTATCCAAATATTCAAAGAGTCCTTGATGATCATTCACTATTTGAAGTCCCCAAAGGTGTCCAACCTATTCACGACCATGATCATGATATTCACTTGATTCCAGGAAGTGTTCCTCCAAACATTATACTTCTAGATATCCTTATGCCTAGAAGAGTGAAATGGAACATATGGTTCTAGAAATGTTTGAAGTAGGTATAATTCCTAGAGTATAGTGCATCTTTGTATCCATGCACCTATGGAATAAATTGTATAAGTTATGTAATTTTTATTATTAATTCTACAAAATCTATAATGTAATAGACTTACATTAATTTTAATTCAAAAGAGATTTATAGGTAACAATAAAAGGATATAGACATGAAACCTAGTTGGAAATTGAATCGAGTAAAGAAAATTATGATTACAGGAGTATACAAAAGATAAATTGCAGAGGCATGTAAATTCACGAAGCATATAGAGAATTAATTATAGTATTATACATGCACAAGTACTACTTCATATAAGTAGAATTGTAAAAATAGTATAGAGTTAACGAGGTGAAGTAGAATAACTACTTAAGGGACAATTCCTTCCTAAACTACAAAATTGGCAATAAGTCGAATAATTTATTACAGTCAACATTGAACCATACATGTTCATTAGATTTGAGATATGCGTGTGTGTGCATGTGTGTGAATCCCCCATTATAATTACCATAGAAGTCATACAAGTGATGTAAAATACAGTGGAAATAGGAGGAGTATGTATATACTTTTCAATAAAAGAAAATTGAATAAAAATGGGGAAAAATATTTTTAACACAACTTATACATTTTTTGCACATAATATATATAATTTCAAAAATGGTAAATGTTAGGTCCCTATAACACTAGTGTAGCCACCATATTTTTATTGTTGTTCGCTTATAATTTTTTTGTTATGGATTCCCCAGTTATATTGTGACCCCTTAGACTATTATATATACCAAGAAGGCCTTGTCATTTGAAGCATCCAAGAATTGTTCATTTATGAGATGTAAAACGAGGTTTCCTCGTTGAAAGGATTATTTCTATGACTAGTGGGAGGCCGCAGAGGCGGCGGCAGCCCCCCTATCAAGGGGTGTGCAGGGGTCTCCCTGTACAATGTCCTATATTACCTGTGGTTTTTTCCATAGATTTCACACATGGTTTTTGGCGCAATGTTTTTCAATCCATGGTATTATGTAGATCCGGTCAAGGGAACTATGGTTATGTTCTAATCGAGGGTTTATGGATGCTTCATCATGTATATATATGTATTGTAACATTAAAAGAAATAAAATGAAAAATCAACTTGGTAGTCTCGGTTTTGGGATCCAGGGGAAAATCTTTGTGTATATTTGTTTTATGTGTTATGATCTCACCTTAATTTGTTTTCTGTTACTAGAATTCATATGTAGGTAATTTCTGTATAGGGTTAAAAACTACAGTTAGCTGGTTACATATCATTTGGTATGAGAACCCTAGATCCTAGGGTTTCAATGCTTCAAACAATTCATCTTGGACTTTTCAATATAACCTTTTCTCTATGAGGCTTCAGAAACTATAATTGTGACCATGTGGAGTTGATATAGTTATGATCTTCATGTAAAAATTTCAAATCTTGTTTCACTATATTTTCTGAGATATGGTCTGAAGAACTTAGGGTTTTTGCATGCTCCATAATTTAGTCTTCAAAGAGTGACCTAGGGAAAATAATCATAAATTTATCTTCGAGGATGATATTATAATTCCATAAAATGTTCCTTAAATTGTACCAACCATCATTTCTTGAAATGAATTTTGGGGCTGAACGTCACAACACTAACACTCGGCAGTGTGCACAAGTTTTATATACTAAACAATTACATGATCAAGTCATCGTGGGAGATTTGGTTTAAATTTATGTTGAAGAATCCAATTTTAGCATAGATTGATGGGTTGGAAAGAGGACACAAAATTCTACCACAATACTAAGTTTTAGATCTTGGGAATCCAAAATTAGAGAAATACAATAACTTCAAGACTGAACTCCTAAAAGAAAGAAAAAGGTGTGTTCTTTTTTAAATTTGCATAATTTTTATTCCAAAATTCAATTTCAAGTGATTCCAATGGCATATTGAAGCATAGATCTCATTATTTAATTACAAAATGCCTAGAAAAAATGGATACACCTAGTAAGTGAATGAAAAAATCTTCTATAATGCATGAAGAAGAGGAAGAAATGCAACATGATATATCAAAATTATGACACCAAGTGCAACAAATTTCATTCTGGTAAAGAGAAACAAAAAACGAATTATAAGAAATGTTGAATGTTAAGATGATGGTTTAAAAGCGGCATGGATGGATTAGAAGAAAAATTAAAATATGACATAGAGGGTTGAAGTATGATTTTAAATCATAAATGGAAGGTTTGAAGGAATGTTTGACAAAGTTGCTATAAGAAATGCTTCCTAATGGTGACAAGGTATTCTATGAAACTGATGATGAGAGTGAAATGAATGTGAATCATTATTTTAGATACTCTAAATTTGGGTTTAATATCGACTACATTCCAAATATCGATATAAGGAACTTTGATGGCAAGGATCTTGTAACATGGATGCTACAGATGGATCATTTATTTTATCTACATGATGTGAAAAAAAGACAAAAGGTATGCATTGCATCATTATATTTAGAACCTAATCAATTTTATGGTATAAATGGCTTTATTCTCATAAAGTGCCAGCCACTTGGATATGCTCTATGAAGGAATTGGTAGCACATTATGGGGATACAAAGAGAAATACCCTCTTCATCCAAATGATAAATCTCAAACAAAAAGGGTTCAATTGAGGAGAACAATGACGAATTCCAAAGAATGAATATCAACCTAACAATTATTCTAGAGGAGAATCTAATCAATGTCTTCTTAGAGAATTTAAAGCATACCATCCAACATGAGGTCCATCTTTAGGTAAATACGTTATTGGAGAATGCATGCAAGGTGGGAGGAGAAGTTGAAAGAAAATGTATGGAAAAAAGGAGGTCTACCACTCACAACTATAAACATGGAAGTTTTGCCACTCCTAGTTTCACACAATGACTGGAGAAAAAATAGCAAAAGGATTGTCTTATAATTTTGATAACAAATACACTAAACATCATAAGTATGCTGAGAAAAATTATTTTACATAGGTTGTGAAGGGGAGGAATAAAATTAACAAGAAACATCAAAAGAATATGTTATACAACTAGAACCAACCCCAGAGGATAAAAAATAAGAAATGAATCTGACCATATCTTCTAATCCATTGGCAATAATTACCACTCCTCAAACTCACTACATAGAATCATATATCCAAAAGAAAAAGGTAATAGTGTTGATTGATTCAGGTAGTATTCATAATTTTATTCATTGTAATATTACCAAGGATTTGAACTTCTTTCTATATCCAACACCAGAGTGTCAAGTGATGGTTTCCAATGGAGGAAATATAAATTCTTAGGGAATACCCATAATATAAATATAACCATGGGGGGATATGTATTGAATAGTCTAGAGCTTGGCATTCCAATGGGCAGTGTTAATGTTGTATTCGGATCCCAATGGTTACAATCTTTAGGGATGATAGATTTTAATTTTTAAGATATTTTCTTGAAATTTTTCTTGGAAGGAATGAAAATTGAATTAAGGGGTATCATAGTGAAACCTAGGAAGATAATAAACTATAATGGAATGACACATATTTTCATGAAGTAAAAGCAAGGGATAGTTGCACAATTATGTTTTTTAGATGTTAAAACATCTAAGTCATGCATTTATCCAAATATTCAAAGATTCCTTGATGATCATTCAATATTTGAGGTACCCAAAGGTGTCCCACCTATTCACAACCATGATCATGATATTCACGTGATTCCACGAAGTGTTCCTCCAAACATTAGACCTTGTAGATAGCCTTATGCCTAGAAGAGTGAAATGGAACATATGGTTCTAGAAATGTTTGAAGTAGGTATAATTCAACCTAGCCAAAGTTCTTTTTCTTCTCTAGTGGTAATAGTTCACAAGAAGGATGGATGATCGCGTATGTGTTAAAATTACAGAGATCTCAACAAACCCATTATTCGTTATGCTCTTGACCTACGAAAAATTCCATAATACCAAATATGAGAAGAAATACAACCCAAAACATAGAAGAAAATCAGAAACAGAACAAATATTTTATTATTCAGAGATGAAAGGAACGTTCACTTGCCTCTTCGAGGGGGTAACCTCCAGCAGAGAAAAGCTCGATTACAAAATAAGACTCCATATTACTCAATGGGGAGTCTCTATCGTTTATATAGGATTCATACATACAAAACTATGGGTCATTACCATGGTTCTCTCAACATCTATCTAATACCATGGCCCGTTTGCAACTAACTATGGTCCCTTTCTTAAATGCAGGTCAACCACTTACAATGATTAATACGGGCTTTATTGGCTCTTTAACTAACTATAACTATGACTTGAACCTATTACATAAATAAAGGGGTTAGGGTTGGATCCTAACATGCCCTCCCCCATAAAAAGTAGCCTTGTCCTCAAGGCTGAAGCTGCAGAAATTGTTGAAGAATAGTGGTTGATTCCTAGGTCGCATCTTTTGGAGAGGTGTATTTCCACTTGATGAGGACTTCCTTGATTGTGCGGCCGCGCAAATTTCATTCTCGTGTATCGAGGACCTATTCTGGTTGGAGCCGGAGTGAAACTTCTTCATCCAATTCAGGTAGACTGGTTTCAATTCTGCAATTGTTCCCCACCACTTTCTTGAGGCATGATACATGGAATATTGGAAGGATTTTTGAAGTTGGTGGCAAAGATAGCTTGTAGGCTACTGCTCCAATGTGCTGAAGTATTTGATAAGGTCTATAGGAATACCTAATCCAGTTCTTGAAATGTGCACTCTAAACGATGTTGGTCTGCATGTTTCTTCACGCAATTATGAGCTTGATGGAGATTATCTTTGAGACGGGCTAGCATGGCTACACGATTCTGTAGGAGTTAATCCACTGCTTGCACCTTAGAGAGTCCAGGGATATAAGAAGTAGGTGAAGGTGGGAGTTGACCATACATTGCTTCATATAGAGTCATCTTGGTGGCTGCATGATAGTTAGTATTATACCACCATGCATCTAGAGGTAGCAATTGTACCCATTGGTGTTTCTTTTCTAAAGTGAAGCACCTTAGGTATGTCTCCAAAAATTTGTGGACTCGTTTATTTTGACCATCAATTTGGGGATGATAGGAAATACTTAGTTGGATTTGGGTTCCCTGTAGATTGAAATTTTACTATTGAAATTCGGGTCACAATCAAACACAATTGAAGTGGGCATGCCATGCAGTTTGAAGATCTGGTCAATGAAAGCTTGAGCCATCAAAGTGGTGGTAAATGGGTGTGGTAGAGTGAAAAAATGAGCATATTTAGAAAGTCTGTCCACAACCACCATGATGACTAATTTGTTGCCTATCTTTGGAAGACCAATAATGAAATCCATATAAGCATCCATCCAAATGAAGGCAGCGATGGGAAATGGTTGTAAGGTGCCCGGTGACTTGATTGTTTCTCCTTTGTGGCATTGACACACATCACATTCAGCTACAAAAGTAAGAATCTTAGTTTTCATGCCTATCCAAAATAAAGAATGACGAGTGCGAGCATAAGTCTTTCTAAAAGCCTGCATGGCCTACAGTGGGAGATGAGAGAAACTATGCTAAAATGCATTTTTGGACGGTGGATGTCAGATATTTAACTACTCTATCCTTGTAGCAAAGAATCTCATCCTTACAATAGTAGAAAACTGATGAATTAGGATCTGCTCTCAAGTTATTAATGAGTTGGGAGAGAGGGATATGAAAACCATTCCTTGTGGGCTTCTTGAATCCAATCTAGTACGAGAAGAGAGATTGATTGCAAGGTGCTTTCATCCTCAAATTTTAGTGATAAAGCATCTGCTACTACATTTCCAAGCCCTTTCTTGTAATTTATCTCATAATCATATCCTAGCATTTTGGCCAACCATTATTTGCTAGGGTGAGGATAGACGTTGCTCCAAAAAATATTTGAGGCTTTTATGGTCTATGCAGATTTGGAAATGTCGCCACAATAATTATGGTCACCAAGTATCTACTGCATGTAAGATGGCCATCATCTCCTTCTCATAGGTAGATTGTCCTAGATGTTTCCAACTTAGTTGTTGGCTTGTGAAAGCCACAGGTCGAACTTCCGGCATTAAGACAACACCAATACTAGTACCTAAAGCAGCACATTCAATCACAAAAGATTTGGTCAAGTTGGGTAGTGCCAATAAGGGAGTGGAACACATGGCCCGTTTCAGAGCCATACACGCATGTTGTGCTGCATCAGTCTAGATGAATGAATTTTTCTTGAGAAGGTTAGTGAGCGGTCTAGAAATGTGACCATAATTACAGATGAATTTGTGATAGTAGCCGGTGAGACCCAAGAATCCCCTCAAACTCTTCAAGGTTTTTGGTTAGGGCCAATCTTGCATTGCCTGTATATTTTTGGGATCCACTCGGACACCTTCATGACCCACAATGTGGCCCAAATAGTTGAATTCTTCCATGCCAAAATAGCGCTTGGATATTTGACAAATAATTTATGATTCCGGAGCAGTTGCAAGAGAAAGTCTACACGCTGAAGATTTTTTTTCCCAGGTTAGGCTGTAGATGAGAATGTCATCAAAGAAAAAAGGACACATTTTTGGAGATATGGTTTCAGTAGGTGATTCATGAGTCTTTGAGAAGTGGATGGGGCATTACAAAGACCAAATGGCATGACCAAGAAGTCATAATGGCCTTCATGAGTTCGAAAAGCAGTCTTGACAATGTCTACTTCTTTCATTCATATTTGGTCATAGCTAGAGCGAAGATCTAGCCTAGTAAAGAATTGAGCACCATGTAGTTCATCCAACAGATAATCAAGAACCAGGATAGTGAATTTGTCTTTGACCGAGAGATTTTTAATGGCCCTAAAGTATGGACACATGCAACATTCCCCATTTTCCTTCAGCACCATGACCACTAGTGATGAATAAGGACTGATGCTAGGATCAATAACACTAGCTTTAAGGAGTTCCTTGATGATTTTTTCACTTTCATTCTTTTGGGAAAAAGGATATTGATATGGCTGCACATTCGGTTGTTGTGCCCCTGGGACCAAAGTGATGCTATGATCATGTTCCCCTCTAGAGGGTGGAATCTCCTTAGGTTTGTCAAATACCTGCTGGTGTCAATTCAAGACCTATTGCATGTCAAGATGAATATGAAGGGTAGTGGACTCCATGGTCTATATGGAATTAAACTTGGCCATAGCTCCATGATGGCCCTTTTTCAACAACTTTTCATTGAGATGCGAGCTAATGACAGAGGGAGCATGTGCCTAAAGTCCACAGAGGGTATGCGTGTGGTCATTGTACTTAAAACTCATATATAACTCTTGGAAGTCCATGGTGATTTGGCCTAGTCTGCGAAGCCATTCAACACCCAAGACAATGTCACAACCACCCATGTTAATCACAAACATGTAGGTCTTTAGGTGGTAGTCTCCCAACTAAATTTTGATATTTTCGCAGTGACCTTCACATTTCATTGTCCCCCCATCAGCAATCTGGAACTGGAAATTAGAGACTGCCCAAACAAAACAATGAACAGCTTCGATGACCCAATAATGGACAAGTTTATGAGTACTTCCACTATCAATCAATACTACTACAGGGCGATGTTTAATAAAGCCTCTAATTTTGAGAGTTTGGGGTGCAGAAATGCTTGCCAAATCATGTAGTGAGATAACTGGTTCCTCTAGGGTATCTGGGAGTTCATTTACCTGTTCGGTTTCCTCAACTTCGTCCTCTGGTCCCTTAAGGGGTGGGTCTTCCTCAAATGAGTTGTGATTAGTAACATCAATTGGAAAGAATTTGGATTCCTTTCATTTATGCCTAGGCGAGTATTTGACATCATAGTAGTAACACAATTCTTGTTTTCTTCTTTCAGCCATTTCTGCTCAAGACACCTTTTGAACCTTAAGTGTTTGCGTAGCAACATTGTAGTGACCAATACTCCCCGCTTATCAATATTGTAGTGGTCAAATTCTAGAAAAATTGATCCTGCCCAATGTCCTACAAGAATCGCTCGACATTATAGGAGCCACAAGCCTCACTACACAAATGGTTTGATCTGCTTGCGAAACCCCCCACTACTGAATGTGAGTTCGACTGTCACGACCACAGAACCCCAACTACTAGATATGAATGGTACTGTGGTGGTAGAACCTCAACTAGTGGATATGATTGTTGCAGCAACGACAAAACCCCAACTTCTAGATCTGATCTAGAAAATAAGGTAATGGGTGATCTTCTAGAGTCGAGGGAACTATGGTCTCCAAGGAGTGTCAGGTGCTAAGGATCGAAATATACATAAGGGTCCAATAATTTTACTCAGCCCAATCTTTCAGGGCACTAACTAAGGAGGATCAATTGTACCATTAGCCGTACTACCCGACTACCATATTGTACAAGCGAGTAATCTCGCCGAGTGTTATTCTTGTTGTACTATAGCAGCAAGACGATCGACGGTTTATCTAAAGTGACATTTCAAGTGAACCTAGTGGGCTTTGGATATACCCAAATGGTACGTTGAAGGTAGTCCATGCATAGTTCTATCTAATGCACTACTACTATAAGGGGTACCCATAGGGGTTACAAGGGAGTCAACCAAGCGTGACCACCTCTTGTATTTCCTATTTGCATGCCTCCCCAAATCCATAGGTTTATGTGCTCAACGATAGATCCTATGGTCTATTGACATTGGAACATGTCTCTAGCCTAAAAAAACATTCTGCTAAAAGGGAGGTACCACCGGTTGTGGAAAGTGCTATGCTACCACTTGGTATGCTCTTGACCTGTGAGAAATTCCATAATACCAAATACGTGAAGAAATACAACCCAAAACATAGAACAAAATGAGGAAAAGAACAAGTATTTTATTATTCAAAGATGAAAGCAACGTTCACTTGCCTCTTCGAGGGGGCAACCTCCAAAAGAGAAAAGCTTGAGTGCAAAATAAGACTCCATATTCCTCAATGAGGATTCTCTATCCTTTATATAGGATTCATACATACAATACCATGGGTCATTACGATGCTTCTCTCAATACCATCTATCTAATACCATGACCCGTTTGCAACTAATTATGGTCCCTTTCTTAAATGCAGGTCAACCACTTACAATTATTAATATAGGATTTATTAACTCTTTAACTAACTATAACTATGACTCGACCTTGTTACATAAAGAAAGAGGTTAGGGTTGGACCCTAACATTATTAAATATAATTTTCCCATTGGAATGAATTACATGGAGAAATATAATTCAACAAGTTGGATCTTCGTTCAACATACCATCAAATTAAAATGAAGACAAAAGACATTCTGAAAACAACATTTAGAACTTTTGGAGGTCATTATGAATTTTTCGTTATGCATTTTGGCCCTACTAATGCACCTTCAACATTTCAAGGTTTGATGAATTCCACTTTTAATCCCTTCCTTATAACATATGTGCTAGTATTTTTTGATGATATATCAATCTATAGAAAGTCTTGGAAAGGGCATGTTCAACATGTTAATAGGGTGCCCGAACTATTGGAGGAGACAAAATTTTATTCAAAGCACTCCAATTAATTCTTTGGGGTACAAGAAGTGGAATATTTGGGTCATATTGTATCACATGAGGGTTTTAAGGTAGGCCCTGACAAAATTAAAGCTATCAAGGAATGGAAAGTCCCTAAAAACTAAAGGCGTCTTCGAGGATTTCTTAGGTTGGAAGTGTACCATTGCAATTTTGTTAGGAATTATGGGAAGATAGTAGCACCTGTAACACCATTACTACAGAATGGTCCATGTTTTTTTACTGCAGAGGTAACTAAGGCCTTTGAAAATCTTAAATAGGAAATGTGTCAAACTCTGATTATAAATACACTCGACTTCACAAAAACCCTTATTCTTTAATACAATGTGTTGTTTTAATGCAAGTACAAAGATCGATTTCTTTTTATAGTAATCTAATAAAGGGAAAGTATTTACAAAACCATATTTATGTGAAGAAAATGTTTGCAATCCTACATCCATGGAAGAGTGTCACCCTTACCTAATGGGAAGACACTTGAATGTAAAAACAGATCATGATATTCTAAAATACTTCTTGGAGCAAATATTATCTTAAGAATACTAGCAAAAATGGGTCACAAAGATGTTGGGTTATTACTTTAAAATCATATACAAAAAAGGGAATAAAAATGTTGTTGTAGATGTACTATCAAGAAGGGAGGAGGGCATGGAAGAATTTATTTGTGTCATTTATATTATACAACCTAATTGGATAATTAAAGTAAGGGAGGAATCGAAGAATTATGAATAGGTATGGACACTAATTCAAAATGTGTTGCAAGATGCTAGTGCATCTAATTCATTTATTTGGAAAATTGATTCACTATTGTAGAAATATCGCTTATATCTATGGAAGAACTCCCAACTTATCCTATAGGAGGGAACTTATGATTTCTAAAAACAAACCCCAATTTCTAGAAGGATTTCTTTAGCATGGCCTTAAATCTCATGTTTAGATGTTTTTGGTGGAATGTTTGGTTTTCCAACAAAACAAAACTGAGATAGTTATGACCCTAGGTATTTTACAACCATTAGCCATTCCATGTAGGCATTGGGAAGAGGTCTCAATTGATTTTATCATAGGTTCACCCATGTATGAAGGAAATAATGCCATTATGTTGGTAGTTGATATACTTACTAAGTAGACATACTTTTGTGCACTATCTTATCCTTTCAAAGAAGGTATAGTCACTTCTACATTTTTGGAAATAGTTGAAAAGATGTATGGAAACTCAAAGGTTATTGTAAGTGATAAAGGTCCCATTTTGAATAGGAATTTTTGGATATAATTATTTTCTTGTCTTGGTACTTAATTAGCTCATAGCTCATCTTATCATCTACAATCAAATGGGAAAACTGAGATAGTGAGAAAATTATTGAAGGGATATCTTCATTTCTTTTTATCTAATCAAAAGAAATAATGGATCAAGTTGTTACCCATGACAGAATGGTGGTATAACACTTCCTTCTATACTGCAACAAAAGAAAAAACAATTTATGGCACTTTATGGATGTCATCCACCATACATTACTTCATCTTTAAGATACAATTCTAAGGTTCAAGTGGTGGAAGCTCACATTGACCATCCACAACAAGTTCTCAAACTCTTAAACAATAACCTAACTTCGAGAGAAAATTGAACAAAACAATAGGGATATCAACATCATAGTGAAATAAGTTTTGAGGTGGGAGGTTATGTATTTTTATGACTACAACCATAAAAAGAAAATCCCCTCAAGCAAGTTAATAAGGATAAAAAATTATCAATAACCCAAGTACTATTTCCCTTATAAGTGGTTGTAAAAGATTTTTACTATGACATACAAATTGGAGCTTCCTGCATCTTTGCAAGCACACCTAGTATTCCATGTTTCATGCTTAAAGAAGGTTATAGGTTAAAAGCTCCTAGTTCAGACTATATTTCCAAAAATTGAGGAGGAAGAAAAAATCATATTGGATCACGAAGTTATCATAGAAACAAGAATATGGTAGCTATGGGACAGATCAATTTTAGTGTATCTCATTAACTATAAGGACTACCCTATTAAAGACTCCACATGGGAAGATTAATATTTTATTCAGAATCATCCAAAACTACTCATGAGTTGGGGTAAACATTTTCTTGAAGGAAAGGGGCATGTTAGGTCTCTATAATATAAGTGTAGACCCCATATTGTTATTATTGTGCTACATATAATCCCACTATTGTTATTGTTCTTCCCTTACATTATTATTATTACATAAGCGTAGCTACATTGTGACCTCTTAGGCTCCTATATAAAAAGGATGCCTTTTCATTTGAAGTATCCAATAATTATTTGTTTATTTTATGTATAAGGGTTTTTCCCCCTCAAAGAGGCTTATTTTGAAGTTGTCGCTCTATATTTTCATTTGTTTTCTAGACTAGTTACATAACATTAAACAAGGTAGAAGGAAAGGTCCTCTTCAATATCATCCAAGACACTTATATGTCCAAATATACCACATGTATGTATTTAACAAATATTATGATAAGATAAGACAATAAAGTATTAACTTTAATCAGTTACAATGTCAATATATTTTAAGCAAGTTGGTGGTTCAGTGAGGCCAAAACCAAATGATAAGAAGTATAACCCTCTAGGTTTTTTAAAGAAGCAAGAAAAAAAAAAGAAAAACAAAATTGGGATTATTTTCAACCTATAAATGTATGTCATGGAAGGATTGAGAAAATAAATGAGAAAACCTGTAAGAACAAAAAGTTGAAATTTTACTTTTCGTTATAACAAAAATATTGTTGTAATCTAAAAAAAATCACTATCTCATTGAATATAACACCTATATCCAAATTGTACAAGGTATGGTTAGGGCCAAACTTTTATTATGTAAACCTCAATAGATAGTGAATTATCCACGTGAAAGGAAAAACAATTGGGAGGAAATATACATATTGTTCAGTGTCACAATGCATACTTCCCAAAATTGGGTGCACCTATATATATGAAGATAAGTTAGTGTGGGAGGAAGCAAGAACAAATTGTTCAATTGGCTCTAGGGTTTTGACAACAAGGAAAAAACATCTTGAAGGAAGAAATCAAAATGAAAGAAAAAATTTAAATAAAATCAAGTGACCTTAGCCAAGGGAATGTCATGGCTTAGTTTATTACAAAAACCTCACTTATGAGAGTAAAAGTAACAGAGAAGGTAAAATCTATAGTTATTGAGGAGTCTCAAAAATTCCAAAATTGAAGATAAACCATATCCATAGACTTCTTTTATAAATCAACGAAGAGAGGAAATTTGGGAAGGATTTTAGAAGAGGCATAAAAACCCAACTTTCTCTCCCTACTACAAAAAAAAAGAAAAAAAAAAAGAAAAAAAAGAAAAAAAAAACATTTAAATTCCAATGAGCTACAATAAGTGCAATAAAATGACAAGAGAAATTAAGAAGCATTACCTTATAGTAAATAAGGAAAACCATTGAACAAAATTGTAGGAATGTTCTAATGTTAGTGTTCAAATATGACAAAGGTTGCATTATAAATCCTTTTTAATGGTCAAGAGTCTAGAACAAAAATCACTACAATATTGAAAACCCTTCATATCATCTCTAAGTTACTAGAAGAAGTTATGAAAAGTTTAGTTTGAACACACAAATCAAACTACACATTTCTTCTTCATGGGAAACTAAAAATAAGAAACTAGAATGCAATATTTGTTTTTAATAGGAAAATTTTATGCAAAAAGAAATTTGAACAAACCGACATAGAAATAGAATTACCTGTGTAATTTTGGGCACCTAATTAAGTATTGAGTCTTACAAATGTCCCATGCAAAATCTTGCACATGTAATGCAAGACATATGGCTAGGAACACCATCATAAACTATGACACCTTAAGAAGGAAACAAGGTGATGCTTTGATTGAGAAAATAAACCAAATGAGAATAAATGATGTTGGGTGGGGTAGGGAAATTTTATTATGTTAAACCCTTGTTGTTTAGAGACTTATCTAGTTGAGTTATTAAGAATGATAATTCAGAATCCAATCCACAGGTGCCATTTTAAAAGTCTACGTGAAAATTACGTGAAGCGAATCAAGTCAAAATGTTGTGGGATAAATTTGTTTATTAATTCAAACGTTTTTAGGACTAAATATAAGTGGAAAAAACTCAAAATAGCTTCATTAACATGTGCTAAAATTTAGCAGAAAATTACTACTAGTTTCCTACTGGCAACTTCCAAAACTTCTAGAATTATGAACTAGTAAACCAATTCAAGTAACTCAATCATGTATATGACTTTGAAAAGTAATTATAAGGATGCATCATGTCTGTGAATCTATAAATAACCTTGAAAACAACTTACTTCAACCAATTAACCAATATAACCTACAACAAAGGAAGCATGAATAATAAATGTAGAAATAAGAGATGCAAGTGAGCAAGACATTCAAAGAAGATATATAAATTGTACAACGGAGCTCTGAGGCACCTAAGATAGGCAAGCGTAAGGAAAATAAAAGTCCTATGAAGGAAGCTAAGCCTTAAAAGCTGAAAATGTAACCAAAATTCATTATTAAGATCAATTCAAGTACACCCCTGGTAGAAATGAATGTGGAGCTGCTAAATAAGAAGTTTTCTACATAAGAAGACTAAAACATCCAAGCCCCTAGAGGATAATTCGAGTTGGTAATTATAAATTTTGATGGTGAAGCATCCTTCTTGAAAGGAGCCACATTTACCCTACAAAATACCATAAAAAGTGGACATGGTTCCAAACAATAGGAATCTTCATTTAATGACATGGATCACATTCCTAGATTTTTTTAATCACTGGATCTCTATAATCTCTTCAATAATTTCGTAATATCCTATTCATTTATTATACAATATTGGTCCATCCTATAGGACGGATAAATTCCCTGTATTATCTCATCTCCCAAATCTTCAAAATCTACCCAATATTCCCATAATATTCTACAAAAATAAATAATATTAGGCACATAATATGCAATTTTCTTTAAACCTTTCTAATGAACATATTAAATCTAAAAAAACATTATTAAGTGAAGAGGGAGATATTTAATATATTATTTATGTGCCTAAGAAATGAAATATGGTCCATAATTTCCATATAATTTATAGGTCCATCATACACCCTATTGAAATTGTTGCTCACCCTCTCAGCAACCCACTCATCTTCCCTGCCCTACTTTTCTTCATGTAACCATGTTGATGTAGTTTCCCCTATTGGATAGGAGCCCATTTTTATCTCAATCTATGGTGATTCCTTTGATTATTCCTCTTGGTTTTAGTATTATTGAATTAGATGTGTATTCTCCTCCTTTCATGATTTGAAATAAATTTTCACAAATTTGGGCAAGAAAGTATAAGGGAATACTAGTCAAATTATGATCTTATTGTAGACAATATATGTTCATCTTTTTAAAGGTAGGAAAGGAAAAAGTTGGTCACCAATTACTCCTATTTATTTTTCCACTTTGTGTCTCTTGAAAAAAGTCAAATTACTTAGCGTATTTTATGTTTATTTCAATTTTTCTAACATCAAAAATTCTCTTTGCTAACTGAGATAATTTGAAAACTTTGGCCAAATGTGAGTAGTAAGGACTATGGCTTACATTAATTTAAATATCTCCTTTCCTTTTAAGTCATTTGAATCTTTTGTGGTTGTTTTGCGAAATAATTGAACTTCTTGTAGCACTCTGTGAATTTCCTATAACAGCCTAAAGGATCTTGTAGCTGCCTGTTTATATCCTATAGAAACATGTATGTAACTTGTGGTAACACTTGTATGTTCTTGTAGTTGTTAGTTTGCACGGCAAGAGGTTATGGGTCCACCTTTTACTTTTATTTTTTATTTTTTCTATTCTATTATTTTCATATAAGCAATATTGTGTACAAAATAAACATGAATTGCTTTGAGTTAACTGAGTTGGCCTTGACCTAACCCTTTGTAGTCTTTGTCCTCTATAATAACTAAATGATTAAATCCCACATTCTCAAGTGTTTTTCTCTTTTGTTATGCTCCTCTCCCACACATGTGGGTGTCTTGCTGGAAAAATGAAGTTAATTTCTTGATAAGGCCAAGGATGTTATGCTACTAATTTTATCTATAAAGAACATTTTCCTTCATACACTTGCAACGTTTTTGTGAGCTAAAATATGTTTGTAGGAGAGTTTTTGAGGATTGTATACCAGGGATTTACCCTTAACGTCTTTTTACACGTGATATTGAGGTTGTTGATATGACTGTTGAATTTTCCTTTGGTGGTTCTGAAGCGAATGTGTTGATCAGTTGATATTTGCATGGAAATTTTGGACATGGATGAGGCTACTTTTGAGAGTTCATTACTTTGTCTCCCTTCCTTCCTGCAATATCTTGAGATATATATATATATATATATATATATATATATATATATATATATATATATATATATATATATATCTATCTATATGTATATATATGTATATGTATATATATATACATATATATATATATATATATATATATATATATATATATATATATATATATATATATATATATAGATATATATATATATATATATATATATATATATATATATATACATCTGTGTTTATGTGTGTGTGTTTGTGTGTTATTTTTGTGAGTGAATCTCAATGATGTAGGTCCTTTCTTCATGTAGGTGCTCTTTGCATAGATGCTGCTACTTATTCGGTGATCAAGAATCCAGTAGCGTCTAACAAAGGGTCATGCATTTTCATGAAGATCAAAGTTGCAATCCATAAATGCTCCATGCTGACCAACTTTTGGACCTTGTGCTCTAGCTTTGGTTTGGGAGGGGATGTGGAAACTGCTACAGGATTGTGTTTCTTCTTGACACAATGAAAGCGACCCTCCTCGGATCATTATTTACTTTATGTGATACCTTTTATAATGAGTGTAATTCATGGGTAACATGTTAACAAGGATCAAAGGGTTCTTCTAAAGTGTAAGGGATTCAAGAAGGGGTGAAAATGAGTCTTTTTTTTCTGGACAAAAGTAGAAATTTTGGTGGAGGAGAGGCCAAGTGTTGTGGAAAATGGATGATGAGGTCAACATGGACCTGTCCCCTTGTTCCTAGGTAAAAAATGGATTTATAATTTATTTTTGTACATACCACAAGCCTATAGAAAATATGGGACAACCCCGTAACAGTTTTAGGACAATCCTATAACATACTTGTTTAATTTGTATCTCTCAAATGTTAGATTAGATTCACCTAAAATGTGTTTAGAATTTTCCCCACATCCTTATACATTTCCCCTAAAAAAATATTGGCCAATGGATGGATGAATCTTGAGAAAAAATAAAAATGGTTGTAGGTGATGGCATCCAATTTCACGCAAATATGCATTGGAATTGGATGAAACTTTTTAAGAATGTTATCATCATCCTTATGAATCTTCTCATAAAACAACTTGGTGAATAGAATCATGGTTTTCCAGATATGATAAAAAAAATTAATGCCCTGTGTTTTTTTCCAATCCTGTAGCAGCACGGAGCTTTCTTTTAGTAGTTAGAGTACGTTAAGGAAAATGAATCGAAAATGCTTTAGAATGATCCGTGAAGGTTTTGGATGGTTAGGAAATAGATGAGAGTGATGTGGGGAAGCTTCTTGGCTCCTCTATAGATGCATGCATTGGGCTTGGAGCCAAATATGTAGGCTGACATGTTTATTATGTTTTGTTTATTTGCATGCACATTCATCATGGTTATTAGGACATTTCCTATGTGTATTTTTTCTTTCTCTATTTATTTTTCTTTTTTATTCCCTTTTCCTCTTTTTTCCCAAGGCCTACTCACTGTCTCGATGAGTTTTTAAACCAATAGGTCTACTTAACCTCCTAAGAAGTGGTTTTCAGCTAGGAACTTATTAATTTTTTCCCTTTTTGTTTCCATCCCATTGACCACCTCATGGAGGTTTTTAATCCGTGAATCAATCTCAGCTACCTCACCTGAGATTTTTTTTTTTCAATCTTTTTTTTCTTTTCTCTCTTTTCCCATTTTTTATTTATTCTTTTCTATCCTACTCTACTTGAAAAAAAAAGGTATAGGAGTAATTCCAATGGATCCATGTGCACATCAAGATGACATATACAGTAGTGTGTATACTTGAAAGATATGCTTTGACGTGCACTTGAATATGAGAGACTATTTGCTTTGATAATGTCAAGAGCTATTGAAGAAGAGAGTGGTGCTCTAGCTTAATGATCTATTGGAACCAAAGCTTAATATAGGTGTGGTGCCCTTGGTTCTCTTGCTCATATAGATCATATTCTTTGTCTCTATCTTCCATGAAATTAATATATTCTACTTTTTTCTAAGTATTCTTTTAGACACATAAATAATCTAATGATAATGACACTTCTTCAATATCAGGCTCTAATGACTTCTCCCCATAAAATGTGGTACATGATTCTTTATTCTCCTTCAGATCATCTTCTTATGGATGTTTTTCTTCACTGACATGAAGAGACTCTCTTTCTTGCAATAATCTTCTTGATTTAGGGTGAATACCATTTATATCGAGAGGAGTTGTTTGGAAGTGTTGTACCTCAGCATTGTAAGTGAGATGATTTACTTCTTTGTTTGGGTATAGAGATGGTGGTACATGTAGACGAGTGGGAGTGAATATTTGAGATGGACGTGGCTGAGGCTATGGTTGTGGTGGAGATGGACGGTACAGATAACATTGAGTTGGGTATGGAGGATAATAGGAAAAATATTGAGGATATCGTGGATTACTTCAATAAGTTCATTTCCAACCTTATTGGCAAGATTGGTTTTAGAGTTGAGATGGTGAACGTTTCCAAGGAAATTGTGTTTTCCAATTACTTTTTGCATAACCTTCAAATTGTGAATAAGGATCTTGCATCATACTGGGTTCAATTCGTTTCCATGGTATTCTTGGAGCTACATAACATCTCTACTTTGGTGTTTGATTTTCTCCACTATCCTCCTGGTACACTTCCTTCAACCCTAGTAATGATAGCCAACCTTTAGTACTGTGTGATTTTGCACAGATATGACAAATTTCAACACTGTCTTTTTGCTCATTTTCCTTTTTTAACATATCTATTTTTTCACTTATATTGTTAAGAATTTTAATTTAAAATTTACTTAGAAAATTACAAAGTTCAACTTGACTTACCAATCTCGATGTTGACTTACTTACTTTCCCCCTTCCTCTTGATATGTGCTTGATTTTTTCACAAATTCTTTCAAATGATAATTGGTATACATCACCTCCACTCATTAGATCAAGAATATCAATCCACTTACCCATAATTTTTCTATGAAAGAGGGGCTTTAGTGTGTCAAACCCTAAATAATGTAATTTTACCCTTTTAATATTATACATAAATCTCTCTATTAGATCCTCAAGCCTCTCATCTTCTTTTTGAGTCATTCTAAATGTTTCCTCTTTAAGATTATGATATTTATATTCTACTAGAAATATTATTTGCATATCATTCCATGATATTATTGGATTACTCCCTAAAACATGAACCATTTAAGTGCTCTATCCTTCAATGTTGCTGAAAACAATCTCAATTTTTGAGTGTTTAATAATTACCCATAATATCTACAAAGTATTTCAAATTCAAAGAGAAATGTTTTTGGATTCTCTATCCTCATACCATGGAACTTTGGAAGAGACGATGGAGCATTATTCTTAATATGAACATTGATATCAGTATCCTAAATGGGAAACCCAAGAGTATATCCTCATTTTATTAATCTCCATCAATTTATTCTACCTTCTTTTCCACCGCTTCTCATACAAAAGTGGATGATGATGTGGTTCTTACTGCACCACGTGGTCAAATGTGGGCGGGGGGGGGGGGTTGGTGTTGGAGAATTATTTTTCCTTTTTAATAAAATTTCGAATGAGAATGATAATGCAATGCAATTTTCTAGTTCTGAAATGAAATATGGCTAATGCATTTTTTTTTTTGCAAAAAGTAAAAGAAATCAATCAACTAAGGAAAATAATGCATACATTGACACCTCCCTGGAAATTGCACCAAGAAGTTATGAGCCTAGGTATTACAACAAGGATGATTCAAATCCGAGACACCAACTTTAATTATCAACCCAGGGTTAGTACAAACTTAATAGGCACCGATACTATATGTGCAACATGCAATGTATCCTTTCATTGATCTGAAGTAATGAATCAAACTGAGATATGTAGAGACCATTTTTAAGCTCAAGAGGGTAATGGATTGAATCTAAATGTTATTTTAGTTACAAAATCCAACAAATGTTTCAAAGAATATTAATGTAAGCTACACCTATGATATTCAATTCATGCTCAAAACAACTAACCCTAAATAATCACATAAATAAATTGTAGTATAGAAAAGAAGAGTTCTAAGAGGTCTTAGATCTCCTTAAATCTTGTTCAAAACACCTGTAATACAATGTGGATGGGTAATAAGAACGTATTAGGCATAAGATGAAATGTTAGTCAAGTTTTGGTGGATTTCCTTAGATGCTACAGGATGCTACAAGATTGTTACAAGATTGCTATATGATGCTACAGGATTGTATCTAAAATCATTCTAATAAACATAGAGGTAATATGAAGGTTGGGTAATATGGTGGAAGGCTATATAATATTGAAAAAGACCTTGAAAACCCTAGATCTACTCAGTAGCCCATCTTTCACAACAGGAAAGGCTAAACCAATTGTCTAGGTAAATATATTTGCAAAATAATGTAGTAAGTTGATGACGTGAAAATTCTATGGGGTATTATTTGTTATTAAGTTGGTAATATATAGGCTTCAATAAAAGTGGAATCAACTCAAAAGAATCTCATTAATTTGTGCTAAAATTTATTAGAAAATTACTACTAGTTTTATATATGAATCTTTTAGAAATTTCATAATTCTGAACTAGTAAACAAATCAAAGTAGATCAATTATGGATATGACTTTGAAAATTTGTTCTCATGATGCATCATAATTTTGAATCTATAAATAACATGTGAAAGAACCCACTTCAATCATTTAACTAATATAACCTACAACAAAGGAAGCATGAATACTAAATCTAGATATAAGAGATGCAAGTGAAAAAGACATTCAAAGAAGATAAGTAAATTGTATAGAAGGGCTATGACGCTCCTCAAATGGACAAGCCCAAGGATACTCAAATTACTATGAAGGAAACCAAGACTTAGAAGCTTAAAATGAAACCAAACTTTGTTATTAAAATCAATTCAACTACATCGTCACTAGAAATGAAAGTAGAGCTACTAAATAATAAGTTTTCCTCATAAGAAAACTAAAAAGTGCATGCTATTGGAGGATAATTTGAATATGTGCTTATAAAAAATTATGGGGAAGCATCCTCCTTGAAATAAGGCATATTTCCTCTCCAAATCCCTCAAAAGTGGATATGGTTCCCAACAATAGGAATCTTCATCTAATGATACGGAATACATTCCTAGATTTTCCTAATCACTGAATTTCTAGAATATCTTCAATACATTCATTATATCATGTTCATTTATTATCTATTCATGGTCCATCTTGTAGCATGGATCAAGTCCCTATATTATCTCATCTTCCAAATCTTCAGAATTTGTCCAATATTCTCAGAATATTGTACAAAAATAAATAATATTAGGCATATAATATTCAAATATCTCTAAAATTTCCTAATCAACATATTAAAGCTAAAAAAATTATTAAGTGTAGAAGTAGAGATTTAATATATCCTTTATCTACCTAGTAAATATTATATGGAACTTAATGTGTATCTAATTTGAACATATGAGGGATAGTCAACCAAAATAATAAGGGACATCATGTTTAAAGGAAATACAATGATGTTAGGACTAGCTTTTAAGGATTTCAATTAACTAATGGGATCACTTGAAGAATACATTGTTAGAGAAATTTAATATAAGGCAGATGTGGTAAAAAATCTTTTATTTGTTGAGACATAACAGTAAGATTTTATTTTTTTTCATATGGGAAATTTAGGTATGTTATGTATGTTATCATAGGTGTAGGTTCAAATGTGATTCCCAAGGATCAAAGAAAAGCTAAAAGTAATTTGCATAAAATGTTTTCTTCTAAAATTTAAATTAACTTTTTCATAATAATGTACATAACGTTAAGGTTTACATGCCAAACTACAGTAAAACATTAACAAAGTTACAGTGTAAGGAAAAGAAGACATGAATGATGAAAATATCTATTAGATATCCTTATAAAGGAGAGTGTATATAGGTGTATATAGAAGATAAATTGTCATCTCCTACAATGCAATTATTGGAAAAAATAAAATAAAAGACTAATCAACATAAGTCTACCTTTTTATAAAAAGAATTGGTAAAGATTGTTATAAACATGTGATGGGGACTAGAAGTACACTGCTCCATTAAATAAACCATCTGTAGGGATTTTAGTAGCTGATTAAATACATTGAATTAGGTGAGACAAGTGCATGAAGCATACACTAGTGATATTTATGCCAAAAAGAAGAAAGTCTCTTATGATTAATCTAACAATTATATAAAGAAGATAGAAAAAAATTAAGTATTGGTGCACATAAACTTGTTTATGTCTAAAGAAAATGCAATATTATTATATATTAAATGAGAAATAAAAAAAGAGGGATTGTGTTAAATCGTGTGCAAAATTATATATTACAAATATATCTCTTTTAATGTTTAGCACTATAATCCGAATGAAATATTTATAGTACAAAACATGAAAACACATGGATATAGTTCCATTGCAATAACACAATAAACGAGTTCAACCCATTTATATATTTTCCCTTAGAAGAAGATACAACTTCTTTGGACATTTGGAATTCATGGTTGAGGTGAGTAAAGTATAAAATAACATAAGAGGTGAATCTATTTCTAAATGTAGCAATAGCTCAAAGAGCAACCTAATGAATGCTTTGGTGGGAAGGGTAAGGTATTATACAATAGTAGTAAATAAACTACTGAATTCATATGGTATTTAAGTACACCTAAAATCTAACACGGAGGATAAAAGCAATAGAAACAACTACCATAGATGTGATGTTAGAAAGGGAAAAATGAACAACACCCAACACAGGATTAATGGGGAATTTTATTTTCATTAGCGATTCAAAATAATTAGGAAAACAAATATAATATAAAGCCCATATCTATAAAATGAAGATTCTAGTGGTATAAGTTGGAAATGATACTTCTTTGAAGTATATTAATGCTTGATACGAATATGATGGATAATTAATTTCGAATAATTCTATTTATGTGATTTGTCCATTTATTACTGTTATTTTAAGTTCTCCTTGCAAAATTGGTATGGTTTGTAGTCAAGGAATTTAGTTGAGGGAGATGACCTCTTAGATGCTAAATTCAAGACTTGTGTAGGAAAATTATGTCATTAACTGGTTGGTTGTGACTAAGAGAGAGAGATCGAATGGAAGTCATGAATAACATGCAATTAATATTACACATGAAATGGTTTAAATGATTGGATGTCTAATGAAAAAGTAGATGTATATATTTTTATAGCATATAATTGTCATCAAAAAATTAAATAGACATTGTTAAAAGGTTATACAGGGACATAAACAAAAAAATTACTACTTAATACTAGTTAACTAATGTAAACAATTACATAAGTGTGTAATAGAATATTGTATAGGGTGTACAATATGTGTACAATATGGACCCATTAAGTACATTATGTTAAATGTAAATGTTAGTGTTTCACTCCTTACATGGAGATGAGTCTTAAAACATGGGGTAATGAAGAGAAACCCAAGTGTACAAGGAGTGAGGATGCAATAAAGGTTTTCGACCTAACTGTTCAAAATGAAATAATTAATTAATATTTAAGAATTTACTTAGAAGTGTAGATAGTTTCTCTCATAACAAACCCAATGGGGAAATATGGATTAAATCAAAAAGCCATAATAAATGTATATGTTCTTAGGGATAGAAATAAGAAAATAATAGTAGGGAAATATCATAAGTAGTTAAATATCCTAGTATATAGTCATAATTGTATAAAGGAAAAATTGAGAATCACATATAAATTCTGAAAAAAAAATGATACTATTTTGTGGAGGAATGGGGAAAAAGGAGAGAACATTTGTGGATAATCTCATACAAGTAAGATGTAAATTGTATAAAAAGGTTTGGTTAAGTCTTGTTTGGCTATTAAAGTGAAGACATGTACATTGAGCAAATTAAGGGTGCAAGAACCTTATAAACATTCTTCCATACAAAGTATGGTGTAGAGGAAATTATGTTTTCGGAATTGAATGTGTTATAAAAAGGAGGAATTTGCTACAATGATTGAGATGCTCTCCAAAACTGAATATATTCAAATTTAAAATGAGGATGAAAAAGTAAGAATTTAAGGTAATAAATAGAGAACACAAGGTATTCTTATGTATAAATGATTTCCAAACTGAGTTATTCACAGATTCATTAGAGATGCATTGGATAAATTTTAAATACATGAAACCATATGAGAAGGGTTGAACCCTAGAATTAGTATTGTTCTCTAATTTAAGCATAAACAAAACTCGGGAAATTAAATAGTTCAATAGAGGAAACATGACATTGCATACACAAAAAAGTAGTACGAAATAAGGTTGATGAGGTTTCTATCTGAACAAATAATCCATAATGAGAAATTTATGAGGAATTATCAGATTCGAACCTAGTTGGATGAGGTATTATTAGTAGTTTCTTGTAAAATTATATATCGAATACCAGAAAGAGAAAATAGTAACCATGAGAGTTAGTTACTTAGATAATAACTTAAGAATAAGTGCATTGTCAAAAAGGTGAGTGATTTGTATCTCTCCAACTATCAGAATTAACAAAGATATTTTACCTCTCCGATGTTAGAAAAATTTCATTTAAAAGAGCATGAAAAGCCACATTTGTACACTTTGAAGGAGATGAATCATAACAAATATCTTTGAAGCAAAGTACACAAACACATTGATAATGGAATTCACTTAGTGTGGGTTATGTCTTTGGGCACTCGTATCAAGAGTGGGGAGGCTGGTTCATTAATGTTGCAAGATGATGATGAGGTATAGTGCATAGTATTTATCGTTATAAGGATGAATACCCTAAACAAGAGTGGCATGTCTCTCCCTATAGGAAGTCTCACTCAAATGGATCTTCCTTCAGCATGATAATCTAATAAAATCTCACATTATGTGGCATACAATTATCCCTCAACGTAATGGTAATCATGGATCTCAACAACAAAAAATCCATCTCAGCAAATCAAGGAGAAGCATGACATAATTGAATCATATACCTTCACTTTCGAGGATGGCAAAAAAATGCAAAGATCAGTGTTGAAACTGACACCACCACTAAATTTGTGGAGTGAAAACATCTGAAATGACTATAAAATTTTCCCCTTTATGACAATGTTAAATTCTAGACCCTCAGAATCTTGAAGATTCCCCTAAAGGTTCCTTTCTAAACATGGCTAAAAAATCCAATGCTCGGGTGAATATTCTAACCACACCATTGCGCTCCCTCTGAAATTCTGTTAAAAATGACTATAAAATTGGCATCATTCTGCCTTGGTCAAAATCTTCCTCGAAGGGAATCTTTTATATTCCATAAGATTCTATAAAGATTCCTTACTACTGGACACCTGCATTTCTACTACTCATATGGATATTTTGACTACACAATTGGACTCCTAGCGAGAAAATGTGAAAAAATGACTATAAGATTGATAAATTCTGTCGCTGACATATTTTACTCTCTGAGGGAATATTTTCAGTATCTTAAGATTCTCTGTTGATGGTTCCACAAGCTCAAGCATTCAAGGTTCCACTCAGGCTTAGGGTTCCATACCCTCCCGGTTTCGCTCTGGCTATTCGCGCTCCGCTGGGCCTAATTGAATGAATTGATTGGTTTAAACAAATGTGCATTGACATACATTACAATGTGGCCATTTGGCCCTTTGAAAAAGGTGCCAAGTTTGGGAGACAAAGGGCTTGGGGTCAGTCCTGAACGTCTCCACTCAATTTAAACATTTTTTTTTTCATTTGGCTTGTTTATAAATTTGGCACGTAACCATTTGAATGATAAGTTGGCTGTTAGGTTTTAATTGGCGACACATTGGCATTTGTTTACTGTAGGTTTAACTTGGAATTCTTAAACGTTGGTCAGGTTGGGTCGAGCTCCATTGCCTCCAGAGTATAATCATATGGCACCAAACATATATTTATGTATATACAATGTGGCGGGGGTTCGGCGGGGGTGGCAACCGCTAAACCAATTTCATATTTGATTTATATAATAATATTACAGTGTTCACTAGTGAGGTGGGCCAGTATGGCGGGGTTGGCGACTGGCTGACCCAATTTCAGATTTGATTTCTTTAATAATATTACAACGTTCACCAGCAAGGTAGGCTAGCTTGGCGGGCCTGATCCACCCCCTATTTTTTAATATTTTTTTTTTAAACAAATTGGAAACTTTTGGATTTACAAAAAATAACAAATATTGGGCAAATTTGGTCAAAAAATTCAGCTGTTTTGGTGGCTGGATTCCCTTCATCCAGTCGTTGCCAAATTGGTGCCTTGTTAAGCATGCCACTTGGCCATGTTTGACAAAAACTTTGACCATCCATAAATTGATAAGACAAACTCGTATTTGAGTTTCATTTGCACCATTGGAATCAAGGTGATCGACACTATGACATGAACTTAGTTTGGGAGCAATCTGAGGAATTTTATTTTTGATCTATTCTAAGCCCTCTTTGACTTAGCATCTCTGGAGCCATGTGGATCATTACTCCTCACTAAGGAGATTTTGGTCCTCGAAAATCATGAGCATAATCTGCAACTATTGTGTTACATTGTCTACACCACAAGTGTCCTTATAGGTCACCCTTCCTTCTACTCCACCCTTTTCCTTCGGAGCCATAAGGGATGGAACCAACACTTGTATCCCCTACAAACTTAAAGTACATCCTTGAAAATTACATGTGAAATGACTAACCATGACCCAAGAATCGTGATACTTGCCGAGAGCTTATAAGACACACTATTTGGTCAAGTTTACATCAGAATAGAATTGAATACCCCAACTATCAATAAAGGCCATAAAAATCATTGTTGCTTTAATAAGCAGTTGAAAACACATCATCACTTTCAGAATTTAATTACAACACATGATTTACATAAATGAGGCCATGAAAAGCTACCATTTCTAGCAAAACTATATCTTAGTCAACAAATTAAAAAATGATGAATGTGGTTGATTTTCTTGTTGAACATCTCCACCGACTAGTTTTTGTTTGCTTGCTTTGTCCTTGAGATGCTACAATACATGGAGCCTCCATCGCGTGCCTCTTTGATGAACATCTCTATTGCGATTACTGTAAAAATTATTCTTACTCTAGACCTGTTTAACCTGCTTCCTTCCCTGACGTGGAGAAGGCCTTTCAGGCCTCATCCTCTTTCTTGCTTCCATTCTCTTCCAACACTCAACAATAAAATGGTTATGTAAACCACAAAAACTACATATTTTTCTATGCCATGATTTATATTCATCATTAACATTCTTCTAATCAAAATGAACTTTAGAATATTGATACTGTTTATACCTCTCTGGGTTGCCTCTGGTTCAACCCTAGAAATGAGAGCTTACCCTAGCTCTCCCTCTGCAATGTGCATTATCATGGTGTTGGCATTATGATGCATGTGTTGTACTTGATGGCAACCCACTCGTAGAAGAACAACTCACTTATATATATCTAGATGAATCTACAGAATAGATATCAAATGTGACAGAATACATGGGATGCAGGACAGCTCAAAGGAATCAGATTACAGTTCTCAGTATGGCAAGTTTGTTGGCATTATGATGCATATGTTGTACTTGATGGCAACACTCTCATAGAAGATCATCTCACTTATATACATTCAGATGAATCTACAGAAGAGATATCAGATGTGACATATTACAGGATAGCTCAAAGGAATCAAATGGCAAGCTCTTTGTAAGCAGAGGTTCAAATATTGTTGAAATTATGAAGGACGCAGGTACACCTTACAGAAAGTGCGTCCCCGCAGGTAATCCATGCAGAACCCGCGTCCAGAGACGCAGGCCAGCCGTTTAGGGGGTGCGTCCACCCAGTGCACACATATCAAGGCAGAGGAAAGCACGTGGGGGTTTCTTGTGTGGTTTCTAGCCGACGGTTTTGCGTTTCTATGGTGTCGGCTCGTGGTATTGTTCCATGTTTTGGGGAGAAGCTTGCCTATATAAAGCAAAGGAGTTCATTTGGATTATGTACCATCTTTGTTGAATATCTTTTGGTGAGATCTAGTCCAGATCTATGAAGGCGAATCTTCTAATGGACTATGATCGCTATGGCGCACGATCAGATCTGTAGATCTGACTGTTTGGGTTAGTCTTGAAGTCTTAATATCTTTCATATCTAAAGAGACGCAGGTGCAGTAAGGGTTCAGGTGCGTCCGGGACGCAGGAGCGAACCGGTTCAGGTGCGCCGGACGCAGGCGCAGAAGGGTTCAGGTGCGCCGAGACGCAGGCAGTTCAAAAGACTCAGAGCGAGGGACGCAGGCTAGCAGTTTAGCAGAGTGCGTCCAGGACGCGGGCTAGCAGTTGAACAGGGTGCGTCCAGGGACTCAGGGCAGCAGTTGAGCAGGGTGAGTCCGGGACTCAGGCTAGCAGTTGAGCAGGGTGAGTCCGGACTCAGGCTAGCAGTTGAGCAGGGTGCTTCCTTCTCTTAAAATCCTTGTTTATCATTGTTATGTTCTGGGTTTGGTCCTATTATTGTTGATCTGGTTACTTCAGTTGATTGGTGTTTCAGAAGATTGTTTGAGCTTCAATGTTGTTGTTGGGTCCAGTATGAAATGAAATGTGGCCTTTCAGTTTATGGGTTGTGCTTCAGTGTATCCAGTATGAAAATTGATGAAACGTGGTACTTGGAGCAGAGAAGATTGTAGGCCAGTGCCTACGTACAAGTATCTAAGCTAGTACAAGAGCTTAAAGGAAATCTTTGGAGCATTGTAGCAGGTAGTAGCCTGCGTACTAGTAAATGGATCGGCTAGTACAAGAGCAAAGGGGGTTGTAGCTCCCGTACTGGTATGAGGCTGCACCAGTACAAATATTGTAAAAGGATTTTCTTATTAAGAAGAAGATTGAGATGACTTGCAGCAGGTGGTTTTCTCCCGCATTGGGTTTCCACCTTACATCTTGTGTTCTTTGGTGTGACTGTCTATTTTCTTTATTCATGCTCATTATTTTATGGTACTGATATGCAAGAATAATTCAAAAGATCAAATAAGGAAGATTTGGTAAATTGCTTGATAATACTAATTCACCCCCCCTCTCAGTATTATTTCCAACAATTGGTATCAGAGCAGGTCCTTTGATAGAAGCTTGATCGCTTGAAGGAGATCCGTGGAACAATGGGAAAGAAGCTTAAGAAGAAAGCTAATAAGAAAAAGAAGTCATCTCAGAAGAACTATGACAGTGGAAGAATCGATTGGGGATTAGGCATAAGAAGCTCTTCAGATTCAGAATCAGATTCAGAGTCATTATCAGGTATGAATGTGTTATCCTCTGATGTTCCAGCTATATTTCCTTGTGAAAGAGATGAAAGTGATAGCGAAACTACTGAATTTGCTCTTATGGGTGAACAAGAAAGATATCAAATAGAGGCAGAATTTAAAAGGCTGACAGACAAAATTAGAGATCAACAAGATCTATTGAACAAAAAGGAATGTGATTTCAAAGAAGAAGCTACCAAACTAAGGACCCAACTAGAAGAAGGAAACAAGGTAAGAAAGCTACTCAAGGACAAGGAAGACCAATGTCAAAAATTGCAGCATGAAGTGACATCATTAAGAAAAGAAGTCAACGAAAGAAGCACAACCATCAAGAAACTCAAAGATAGATCCAGCTACTATGAAAATCTTGAAGCTACAATCCTCTCACTAAAAGGAGATCTTGAAGAATCAAAGAAGCAGAATACAGATCTACTCCAAGCTATTGCAAAACAAGAAAACGAAGTCACCAGCTTAAAATCTCAACTAGAATGTGCCTTCCGAGTTCGTCAAATGCAGCAGGATCTGTATGAAGAACAAGAAAAAGAAATTCTCAAACTAAGGGAACAAATGGAAGAAGGAAGGAACGGTGAAGAAATTTTGAAAAAGAAATCTCTTGAAAAGGAAGAACAGCTTCAGGTTGAGATAAATATCTTGAAAGGTAAACTAGAAGAAAAGGATAAGCTTTTACGATTTCAAGATAGCTCTAAAGTATTGGATGATATTCTTAGTAGTCAAAGGTCCCCTGCTATAAAGACTGCTCTTGGTTTCCATGAATCTGTTGAAGGTGAATCTAGTTCACAAGGTGAGGCAAGAAACTCTAAAAGGAAATCTAAAGTGATCAACGAAGAAGTGAAAGATCAATCTCATCATCAACCAAGGAAAGAGATTCCTCAAAGAAAATCCTTTACTCCTCCTATGAATAATGTTGAATGTTATGTATGTCATAACCTTGGACATGTTGCAGCTAGATGTAGAAGAAGAAGAGTTCAAGACCATTATGCAGAAAGGTCATCTCAATCAAGGTACTTTTATGGATATTGCTTTGCTTGCAATATGTTTGGTCACAAAGCTACTGATTGTTACAGGAGGAATATGAAACATGTAAGATGTTATGCATGTAACAAGCTTGGACATATAGCCAAGGAATGCAGGAACAAAGTTTGGGCACCATATCAAAAGGAGAAAATGTCATCATCACGCTTGAAGATATGGAGGAAAAAGGAAGTACAGTCAGAAAAGGATGGCACAGTACAATGTACAGACATACCAGAATCAGAGGAAGCTGAAAGTACAGGACGCAGTGCAGTAACAGGAGACCTGCGTGCGGACGCAGGCCAGACCAAGTCCAGGTGCGTCCAGGACGCAGTTCAGTAACTAAAGATCTGCGTGGGGACGCAGAGCGACTGAGGATAAGGTGCGTCCCTGAGTAAAAGTACGCGGCGCGATAGTGTTTTTGGGTGCGTCCCTGCAGAAGATGAAGTGCGTACCTGTCTCAAAGCATTTATTGGCTGATTCTTCTTGATATGCATGATCAGATTTAACAGATGGCACTGGTTCAGGGGGAGCATATGTCCTGAATGCATTGTTGGCATTATGGTCCTTGGTGACAATGCTTATGATTCATCTTGCTATGGTTATGAGTTGATCACATGATCAGATTTATGGTTGATTCTCTAATGATGCTTGCATGGAGTCTTTATTTTCCTTGGCACATACATAGATGAGGTTGGCTGATTTCATGGATGATTATTCAAAGTCGCATTGTTGAAGACATGACGATGATGAGTCACTCATATGCAGCTGTTGACATGTGCATGATGCATGATTTCTTTCTTGGCACAAATGGATGAGGATTGTTGGCTAGATACAGGGATGATTATTCATACATATGTTGATTGATGTTGATACTCTCATTTGATGACTCTTGATTCATGTAGATCTGGATGGTTGTGAGTTGATGTTGACAGATACTATGGAGCAGATTATACAGTGTTGTTGATGATGTTTGTCATTTGAAAGGTCATAGCAAAACTCATGTTGTAATGGTCTATTGTAGTTATCTCTTCAGGTCATGTAACGGCCTTTGTCCCCCCCACTATGCATGGGATGAAGATGTAATGTATTTGGTTTTCATATTTCTGATGTATTCCCACTTGGTTGGATGGATGATCCTTAATGTGATGGGTGATGGACGTATGTATTGAGTCTTTTGGTGATAGGAAGGTCATTTATGATATATAGAGTCATGTTCTTCTTGTAGAACATCTTTTTGCAGACCTTGCTTATAGTCAGGGGGAGTTTGAGCATGAACAAGCACTATACAGCAGAGCAGACATCTCAGCTTGTTCTCAGAAAGACCATTATCAGATTGGAGCACCATGACATATACAAAGGGGGAGCTCATTCAGAGACTTCAGCAGATCTGGTTCATAGTCAAAGGGAGCATGTTCTTAGGGGGAGCATACCCCTTTGCCCTTGATGTCAAAGGGGGAGAGTGATTCGGTGTTGTTGCCATCAAGTCCAAAGGGGGAGATTGTTGGCATTATGATGCATATGTTGTACTTGATGGCAACACTCTCATAGAAGATCATCTCACTTATATACATTCAGATGAATCTACAGAAGAGATATCAGATGTGACATATTACAGGATAGCTCAAAGGAATCAAATGGCAAGCTCTTTGTAAGCAGAGGTTCAAATATTGTTGAAATTATGAAGGACGCAGGTACACCTTACAGAAAGTGCGTCCCCGCAGGTAATCCATGCAGAACCCGCGTCCAGAGACGCAGGCCAGCCGTTTAGGGGGTGCGTCCACCCAGTGCACACATATCAAGGCAGAGGAAAGCACGTGGGGGTTTCTTGTGTGGTTTCTAGCCGACGGTTTTGCGTTTCTATGGTGTCGGCTCGTGGTATTGTTCCATGTTTTGGGGAGAAGCTTGCCTATATAAAGCAAAGGAGTTCATTTGGATTATGTACCATCTTTGTTGAATATCTTTTGGTGAGATCTAGTCCAGATCTATGAAGGCGAATCTTCTAATGGACTATGATCGCTATGGCGCACGATCAGATTTGTAGATCTGACTGTTTGGGTTAGTCTTGAAGTCTTAATATCTTTCATATCTAAAGAGACGCAGGTGCAGTAAGGGTTCAGGTGCGTCCGGGACGCAGGAGCGAACCGGTTCAGGTGCGCCGGATGCAGGCGCAGAAGGGTTCAGGTGCGCCGAGATGCAGGCAGTTCAAAAGACTCAGAGCGAGGGACGCAGGCTAGCAGTTTAGCAGAGTGCGTCCAGGACGCGGGCTAGCAGTTGAACAGGGTGCGTCCAGGGACTCAGGCCAGCAGTTGAGCAGGGTGAGTCCGGGACTCAGGCTAGCAGTTGAGCAGGGTGAGTCCGGACTCAGGCTAGCAGTTGAGCAGGGTGCTTCCTTCTCTTAAAATCCTTGTTTATCATTGTTATGTTCTGGGTTTGGTCCTATTATTGTTGATCTGGTTACTTCAGTTGATTGGTGTTTCAGAAGATTGTTTGAGCTTCAATGTTGTTGTTGGGTCTAGTATGAAATGAAATGTGGCCTTTCAGTTTATGGGTTGTGCTTCAGTGTATCCAGTATGAAAATTGATGAAACGTGGTACTTGGAGCAGAGAAGATTGTAGGCCAGTGCCTACGTACTAGTATCTAAGCTAGTACAAGAGCTTAAAGGAAATCTTTGGAGCATTGTAGCAGGTAGTAGCCTGCGTACTAGTAAATGGATCGGCTAGTACAAGAGCAAAGGGGGTTGTAGCTCCCGTACTGGTATGAGGCTGCACCAGTACAAATATTGTAAAAGGATTTTCTTATTAAGAAGAAGATTGAGATGACTTGCAGCAGGTGGTTTTCTCCCGCATTGGGTTTCCACCTTATATCATTGTGTTCATGTGTGTGCCTTATGTGTGATGATCTACTTTATGTTACTGCATCTATTAACTGATAATATGGTTGATAATGTCCTAATGCACTCATTGAAGATCGATTAACTTAATCTTAAGAAGTTGTGGAAGTAGCATATATAAATCTGATTATGGAATTGAAAAAGTTTTATTAATGTGATAATACTGATTCACCCCCCCCTCTCAGTATTATTTCCAACAAAGTTAGCTTTGCCATCAAGTCCAAAGGGGGATATTGTTGGCATTATGATACAAGTGTTTTCCTTGATGGCAAGATGACAGATTATAGTGCAGCATGTTAGTAGCAAAGAATTGATGATCAGACTACAAAAATGAAGAAAGAAGAGTATATACGCAGGTTCACTATATACAAAGTTTTGTACATATGCATGTTATATGCAGGTTCACTATGTACCAAGTCACGTATATATGTGATTTGGTTACTGCATAGTCACATATATGTTAGTTTGAGGAAAAACAATGGGGCAGGCTCAGGAAAAGGGTTCTGATATGATTCAGTCCATTATTTGCTCTGTTTCATAATGGTTACAATATGTTAATGTTGTGTGGAAATTTTTTGATACTTGTAAGATGTTTAGGAATGATTCATGATCTTAACCTGTGGATGATGATACTTCTTGCTAATATATGCATGATCAGATATGACAATAAGCAAGATGGCACAGGTTCAGGGGGAGCATATGCTTTTGATAATACATTGTTGGTATTATGGTTAGTAGCCCTTAGTGATGATGTTTATATGGCTAAATGATACATCTTGCTATGATATGGTTATGAGTTGTCCATGAAAAAATCTCATATGATTCTTGGGTTTACATAGTTGGTGTTCTGATCAGATTTTTGGATGCATATATGGTGCCTACATGGTGATATTCATAAGGATAAGGAGAAGTACAAAGCTTGAATACACTTGATGATGAGTCACTCATATGTTGCTGTCATCATATGCATAAAGATAATATAATATAATTATGATGCAGGATTCCTATGGTTCTTGGCGCTCATGTGGATGAGGATTGTTGCTATTGATGATATCAAGAAGTCTTAACAAATGACCTTGAGCTCAGGATACATAGTGTTGGATACATGAATGTTTACTCAAAGTTGCATTGTTGGAGACATGATGATGATAAGTGCTTACCTATATGATGATAGGTTGATACTTACATATGTTTATTGATGCAAATGTTCCCATGTGATCATGCAGATCTTGATGTTTATAAGATGGCTATTGTGTTTTTCACATATGATATAATGTGAATGATTCTATATGTCATATGCACAATTCTGTTCAAAAGGATGAGTTGATGCAGACATACCTTTTTGATGGTCTAGATGCTGTTGTCAGATGATTATAGAACATATCTTCACACACAAGAAGCACACATGAACACCATGATGTAAGGTGGAAACCCAATGTGAGTGAAAACCACCTACTGCAAGTCATCTCAATCTTCTTTTTAATAAGAAACTTCTTTATACAATAGTTCTGTACTAGTGCAGTCTTATACCAGTACACAGGATTCTACCTGTAGAAGGCTACAACCTTCTCTCGTTCTCTAAACTCTCTTGGAATGGAGCTACAACCCCCTTAGCTCTTGTAATAGCTGATCCATTTACTAGTACGTAGGTGCCGGCCTACTGAATGCTCAACCTTCACTCGTTTTCCAGCTGCTACTGGAAGGGTGGCAACTCCCTTCCAGTAGCAGCTGGAAAATGAGTGAAGGTTGGAGCATTCAGTAGGCTCGCACCTACGTACTAGTAAATGGATTGTCTAGTACAAGAGTTAAGGGGGTTGTAGCTGCCTTCCAGAAGAGTCTGGAGAATGAGAGTAGGCTGTAGCCATCTATAAGTAGAAGCATTTGTACTGGTATAATACTGCACCAGTACAGATTGTATAAAGAAGTTTCTTATTAAAAAGAAGATTGAGACGACTTGCAGCAGGTGGTTTTCACCCACATTGGGTTTCCACCTTACATCATGGTTTTCATGTGTGCTTCTTGTGTGTGATGATCTATTCTATAATCATCTGACAACAACATCTAAACCAAAAACAAGGTATGTCCTCATCGACTCATCCTTTTGAACAGAATTCTGCATATGACATACAGAATCATTCACATTATATCATATGTGAAAAACACCATAGCCATCTTATCAACATCAAGATCTGCATGATCACATGGGAACATTTGCATCAATCAACATATGTAAGTATCAACCTATCATCATATAGGTTAGCACTTATCATCATCATGTCTCCAACAATGCAAATTTGAGTAAACATTCATGTATCCAACACTATGTATCTTGAGCTCAAGATCATTTGGAAAGACTTCTTGATATCATCAATAGCAACAATCCTCATCCACATGAGCGCCAAGAACCATAGGAATCCTGCATCATAATTGTATTATATGATCTTTATGAATATGAGTGACTCATCATCAAGTGTATTCAAGCTTTGTACTTCTCCTTATCCTTATGAAGATCACCATGTAAGCACCATATATGCATCCACAAATCTGATCAGAACACCAACTATGTAAACCCAAGAATCATATGAGATTTTGTCATGGACAACTCATAACCATATCATAGCATGATGTATCATTTAGCCATATAAGCATCATCACTAAGGACTACTAACCATAATGCCAACAATGTGTTATCAAAAGAATATTCCCCCCCTGAACCTATGCCATCTTGCTTACTGTCCGATCTGATCATGCATATAGTAGTAAGAAGTATCATCATCCACAAGTTAAGATCAAATCATTCCTAAACATCTTACAAGTATCGAGACATTTCCACACAACATCAACAGATTGTAACCATTATGAAGCAGAGCAAATAATGGACTGAATGATATCAGACACCTTTTCCTGAGCCTGCCCCACTATTTTTCCTCAAACTAACATATACGCGACTGTGCAGTAACCAACTCACGTATATATGCGACTTGTTACATAGTGAACTTGCGTATAACATGAATATGTACGCAACTTGGTATATAGTGAACCTGCCTATATACTCGTGTTTCTTCATTTTTGTAGCCTGATCATCAAATCTTTGCTACTGACCTGCTGCACTATAATCTGTCATCTTGCCATCAAGGCCAACACTTGTATCATAATGCCAACAATCTCCCCCTTTGGACTTGATGGCAAAGCTAACTTGTCATACTGAGAACTGTCATCTGATTCCTTTGAGTTGTCCTACATCCCATGTATTCTGTCACAATGTCATGTAAAGTTCATATCAAGACTCATGATGTAATAATTTGTCTCTGTCTATTATAGTCATTTGATGAATCCCTTTTGGTCATATGATGTAATTTGTACCCCCTCTATGCATGGGAAGGATGATGCAATAGTTCAGTCATGTATAAACATTTGGTATGTGGCATAACCCCACTTGGTTGGGTGGATGAGTCAATATTAGTATATCCCCACTGGGTTGGGAGATGGATGTATGTATGAGTCCTTGGTGATAAGAAGGTCATTTATGATAGAGTCATGTTCTTCTTGTAGAACATCTTTTTGCAGACCTTGTTTGTAGTAAGGGGGAGAATGAATGGCACACTTCAGCAGAGCAGAGCCTTCAGCATGTACTCATAGGGAGCATGGTCAGATTGGTACACCTTGGTATATACAAAGGGGGAGCTCATTCAGAGATTTCAATAGGTACTCAGGGGGAGTATAGACAACGGAATGTTTATCAAGGAAAGATTATATCTCAGTCCACCCTTTGCCCTTGATGTCAAAGGGGGAGAGTGATTTGGTGTTGTTTCCATCAAGTCCAAAGGGGGAGATTGTTGGCATTATGATGCATGTGTTTTACTTCATGGCAACCCACTCGTAGAAGAACAACTCACTTATATATATCTAGATGAATCTACAGAAGAGATATCAGATGTGATAGAATACATGGGATGCAGGACAGCTCAAAGGAATCAGATGAGAGTTCTCAATATGACAAGGTAGCTTTGCCATCAAGTCCAAAGGGGGAGATTGTTGGAATTATGATACAAGTGTTGTCCTTGATGGCAAGATGACAGATTATAGTGCAGCAGGCAAGTAGCAACGAATTGATGATTAGACTACAAAAATGAAGAAAGAAGAGTATATACGTAGGTTCACGATATACCAAGTCGCGTACATATGCATGTTATACGCAGGTTAACTATGTACCAAGTCACGTATACATGCAGGTTCACTATATACAAAGGCACGTATACACGCGGGATTGCTAATCAAAAGTCGTGTATGTGTATGCATGCACTTTCATGCACGGAAAAGCGTGTACATGTGGGAAAGCTTTTTTTGGGTTCGTGGCATTTAGACCTATGGTTTTGGTCCTTGGTATTTTGTTCGAAGTGTTGAACCCAGGTATTGGGTCCCTAGTATTGGTTCTAAATGGTTTTGGACCATGGTATTGAGTAAGGCTAAGACTATAAAAGGAGAAGAAGATCATTAGGCAAAGGCAATTTCTGAGAAGTGATGAATATCTGATGAAGTGTGAGATCTAGTATGCTGGTTATGGGTTTGTGATGTTTTGATTGATCTGAACCAAGGATGCACCCATGTGAATGATGATGAATGATGGATCGAGATCTTAACACTTGGAATGTTTTATCATTATATGGTTTGATTATGGATAGACTAGATCTGAATTATTAACGCATGTTTTATTATATGAATGTTATGATCTGGGTATCACTGATGTCTAGAACAGTTGCAAAGTTATGAGTAAATATTTGCAGATCTGTACGTGGGTTAGCTTTGCTGAAAGTTCGTATGTACGCTGGTTTGATTCATTATAGTAGCGTATACATTATGAGACATTATATTTGAAGTTGCAGTTGGATCTAGTTATTGTTGCATAGTTCTGTTGTCTGTTCTATGTTCTGGTGATTGTGTTGTTGACAGGGTTTCAGTGTTTCAGTATTGGGTGATTCAGAGATTGATGATGCAGGTATAGTTGACGAGTGTTTTGTAGTGGTGATTGACTTTGTGCTTCAATGTTGTTGATGGGTCCAGTATGAAAATTGGGTGAAACGTGGCCTTCGTATTATGGTGTTGTGCTTCAGGAGTATCCAGTCTGAAAATTTATGAAACGTGGTACCTGGAGGAAGAAAGAGAAGGTTGTAGCCTTCTGTATGTTGGCACCTACATACTAGTACATTAGCTAGTACAAGAGCTAAGGGGGTGGTAGCTCCCTTCCAGTAGCAGCTGGAAAACGAGTGAAGGTTGGAGCATTCAGTAGGTTGGCACCTACGTACTAGTAAATGGATCGGCTGGTACAAGAGCTAAGGGGGTTGTAGCTCCCTTCCAGGAGAGTCTGGAGAATGAGAGAAGGTTGTAGCCTTCTGCAGGTAGAAGCCTGTGTACTGGTATAAGACTGCACCAATACATAACTATTGTATAAAGAAGTTTCTTATTAAAACGAATATTGAGATGACTTGCAGGAGGTGGTTTTCACCCACATTGGGTTTCCACCTTACATCATGGTGTTCATGTGTTCTTCTTGTGTGTGATGATCTATTCTATTTTACTACTCCTGTTTACTATTCATATCGCTAATAATGTTCTTATGCACTAATTAAGGATCAACTAACTGAATCATAAGTTTACTGGATATACACTTGTTGCATTACTCAAAGTTGCGTATACACGTGGTTTTCCTTAACTGAAGTAGTGTATATGAATCTTAATATGGAAATGAAAAAGTTTTATTGATTTAATGATACTAATTGACCCCCCCTCTCAGTATTATTTCCAACACATGGGAAGATGGTGATGTGTTCCCATCATTCTATTTCCTCGACATTTTCAACAATGTCTTGGAATCTTTTGACATGTTTGAGCTCTCTCCTTTAGTGTTCCAGAAACTTTCAAATCGAGGTATTTACATAACCTCCAATGGTTGCGTCATGCCTTGGCTATTAAAATAAAGTCCTCCTCCTTTATACCCCATCTTGGTAAGGAGTCTCACAACAATTCCTTATATGGGTACCTCAACATTTCCAAAAAAAATAGTGTCATTTGAAAAGGAAATTGAAGAATGATCAATATTGTTTACCTTGGCTGTCAATTTTGAACCATGTGATGATGGCTTTGGTAATCCTTCATTTCACTTCAATTCTTCCAAGGCATTTTCCGTGGCTCGTAGCTTAAGATGTGATCTTTTCTTCTCCTCTTTTTCTTCTCGTAGAAGTCTCCTCAATTAAAAATTCTATGCTCGAAGACTTTTACTGATCTCCTGATATGAATGACTAGAAGATGATGAAGAAGATGACTGTACACTCGAGGTGGTAGATGGAGTATTGTCCTCTACTCTTTCTTTCTCCCATTCCTCTCTTGCCATCTTCTCCTCATAAGCTACATACATTATATCTACCATTTTTGACATCCTAAAGAAGGCGTCGTCCATATCTTGTTCATCCTCCATTTTCTTTCTAGTTGCACGTTTAATCATCCACACTCACAATTCACATGAAAAAGAAGACCGTTTTCATACCAAAATTGATCCATGTCTCTTTATCTACAGAAATTAACCAAGATATTTTACATTTGTGATGTTAGTAGAATTGCATTTAAAAGATAATGAAAATCCACATGTGAATATTGTAAAGGATTTGAAACATATTGAAGATCATCAAAAAAAAGTACACAAACAAATTGATAACAGAGTTCACCCAGTGTGGGTTACGTCTCGAGGCCCTCGTGTCAAGAGTGGGGAAGCCACTTCATTAATTCTGTAAGATGAGGATGATTTACATGGAATACTTTTTATCATTACAAGGATGAATACCCTCAACGAGAGTAGTATGTCTCTCCATGAGACATTCTCAGTAACTTTCACTCGTATGGGAAAATTACCTCAACAAGAGTGGCATGTCTCTCCATGAGACGCTCTACCTTTAGGAACTCTCACTGAAATGGGTATTCCTTGATCATGAAAAGCTAATAAAATATCACATGATGTGGCATAAAATTATCCCTCAACATAATGGTAATCATCTCAGCAAATCAAAGAAAAACATGGCATAACTACATCATATACCTCCACTTTTGGGGATGGCCAAAAATAAAAAAGCTTAGTTGCTAAAACAAACACTATGGCTCGATTCATGGTGTGAAATCTTATCAAGTGCCTATAAACTTTTCCCCTTTCTAACACTGCCAAATTTTTGACACTCTGAATCTTGAAGATTCCCTTAAAGATTCATGCTCGAATATGGCTGAACAATTTGCTACTTGGATGAAGATTATGAGAACACCACTACGTTCCCTGCGAATCTATTTAAAAAATGACTATAAAGTTGCAATCATTCTGCCTCAGTCAAAATCTTCCTTCAAGGGAATCCTTTAGATTCCACAAGATTCCAAAAAGATTCCTTGTTGCTAGACACATACATTTCTACTACTAACATGGATATTTTGACTATGTGGTTGGGTTCCTCGCAAGAAAATGTGAAAAAAATCACTATAAGATTGATAAATTCTATCATTGGCATCTATGGCCCTCTAAGGGAATATTTTCATGATCTTAATATTCTCTTTTCATTGTTCAAAACACTCAAGTGTTCATGATTCCATGTTAGCTTAAAGTTTTGTGCCCTCCCAATTACATTCTCGCTCTTAGTGCTCCACTATCCCAAGTCAAATGAATTCAATGGTTTAAATAAATGAGCGTCAAGGGGCATTACAACATGGTCATTTGGCCCATTGGAAAAGTTTCCAAGTTTAGGTGGCGAAGGCCCTAGCCTCAAACCCATGGGCCTCTCCTCCATTCATACGTTTTTTTTAATTTGGCGTGTTTATAAATTTGGTGTGTAACCATTTCAATGACTAGTTGGTGGTTAGCATTTAATTGATGTTGATATGTCAATTGTTTACCGCTAGTTTAAATTGGAATTGTCATTTTTGTGGAGGTGCTTGAGATGTGGGTCAGCTAGGTTGGCCAAACAGGTTCAAGCCACCACCTCTGAAGTATAGTCATGTGTAACCTAACATATACTAATATATAGACAATGTGGCGGGCGTGGTGACCCGCTGACACAATTTTGGTTTTTGTTCTTTAATAATATTACAATGTTGACCGGTGAGATGGGTGGGTATAGATGGGCCCGACATGCCCCCCTATTTTTTTTTCATCTTTTTTTAAAATAAATTAGACATTTTTGAATTTCCCAAAAATAATGGTTATTGGCGAAATTAAGTAGGAAAAAAATTCGCATGTTCTGGTGGTTGGATTCTGTGTGTCAGGTCATTGCCAAATTGTTACCTCGTTAAGCCTATCACTTGCCCAAACTTGATTAAAACTTTGACCATCCATAACTCAATCATACAAACTCATATTTCGGTGCTGCTCAAATTGTTAGAATTAGGGTGATGAGCACTATGATATGACCTTCCTTGATTGCAATCCAAGGACTTTGACTTTTTACCTATTGTGAGCCCTCTTTGACACATGAACGTCTCTGTAGGCACCTAGATCAATGAGAAACCTACTAAATAATTGATATGTCTGTAAAATGGGATGGAATATCCCAATAAGTTTTTACTAGAAGAAAATCAATCATAGAAATATAAAATCTTGTAAATAAATTAGAGATTATCATATTGAAAATAAAAATAGTAATGGCGTATTGGTTATCCCAAGGAACAAGGAAAACATGAAATAATCTAAGATTAGTGTTGAAAGAATGCAGAAAACATCATACCTATGCAAAAAATGGGTAAATATGAAGTTGATTAAGGAAAAAATCAAGAGTGAAAACATGTAATTCCTTAAGAAGAAACTGTAATATACGCTAAAATGGGAAAATAAATCCTTTATGGCTTAAGCCTAAAGGATGAAATAGATATCAAATATGTATGGATTACAAATTAGTACAAATAAATCATCCAATTGGTTTATTTTATAATTATGGTACATATAGAGAATAGTTAACCAATTGATTGAATCAATAGCTAGCTAAAGATTGGTTAAATGATGTAGTATGAAAAATAGGTGGAGGATGAATATAATTTATGGAGTAGACTAGTGGAACTGTAAAAATAAAATAGGCATGGGGAAACATAAGGATAATGAAAAAGTTATGGCTTAATGATGTAGGTATAATGATGAAAGGAAATATTTTAACATAGATTTTTTATAATAAAAACATATACATATGTATATGTGTGTGTGTGTGCGCATGTGTTTGAGAAGATGTTCGAAAGTGATGAAGATATATATAATTGTCAAAGTAGTCATTATGCATGGGAACGAAAGGGGAAGAGTTCCCATGATTATACATGGGAGTAAGATGCACACATCCTTCATCAATAACCTTCAACACAAGACAAAATGAGAAAAACTTAAAAGAGTGAGTTAAAGAAAAAAAGTGGATGAAACGTAAAAAGGAATATTGTAGATATGTGAAGCTAATTTTTTTTTTACCATGAAACTTGAGTATGTTAAGATACCCCTTAATTACCTATGTTGGTATGGTGAATGGTTTATTTTTTTCCCCTTATTTTTTTGGTTTAGTCTTTGTGCCTATGAAAATTTATAGAACAAGTCGTAGAACAACCATGATGGGCCTAATGAATTCCACCATGGGGGTGGAATTGACAATAATATAACATAGATGAAAATGGCACTGACACGAAATTATCCTACACTTCATTTACGCATGACTGATGAATATTTTGGATTATGATATCAAAATAACATCATAGAATGTCACTTGGTATGATATGTCACTAGTTGTGACTCATAAGATAAGAGGAAAAGTAAATAACTAGCCATTTAAATTTTTATTGCTGATGGGTAAATGACATGAAAGGAAATTAGCATTTTCATGTCTATAAATATTGTGGAAGAAACATTGGAAGGAATCCATATCACTTGACACAACTAGTGGATAAGTGTGAAAAATGACTTAATATTATTGTTTATGTGCTATATTGATATTACTAACCCTTATTGGGTGTATGTTGATGACACCTTTTAGGTGAAGGTTGATGTTCCTTTGTGGGATGCGAAATGATAATTGAAAGAACATGTTCAATATGTATGGAAACATGCTATGAAATGAGTTGGACTTGCATACAATAGTAGGTTTTACTCTCATTTTGAGTCATCGTTCCAAGTGAAATGGAAGCACTTTAACATGAATGAGAATAATTTGAAAATGAAAAAGAAATGCATGAGAAATTTCCCTGTCGTCTTTAGAAAATATGGAATTGAGGAAACATTGAGGATGGTGTTTACCTCAAGGGTGGAAAATGTGACACCCCTATGTCTTACTTTTTTAGAACTAGATATTTTTAGATTTTTAAATTGTTGTTGGACATAATGGATACAAAATTCAAGATAAAAATATGTGATGATGTAATGATGTTTTATTTTATTAAGTTAATAAATAATATTTCTCAAGAATATAGTGGAAAGAGAAGTGTAGTAAGGGATTCTTGATAGTTCATGAAAAATTGTTAATGGTTAAACTCCACATCTTTGACCTTACCTGAAAGTCTCCTAAAATCCCTAGGAAAAAGTTGTTAAAATTTTAAGATAATGGGAGAGAAAGATTATGGTAATCACTTCACAAGAGAGAAATTCTAAGTGGGGTGAAAAGTAAAATAAAGAAAGACAAGAGAGAAAAACATGATTTAAACCAAGAGAAAAGAATATTTTTTGAAAATCTAAAACAAAAAGTCATATGCACAAAGAGTGTAGAACATAAAGTAGGACACTGCTAAAAATCATCTCAGAAAAATCTAAAACTAGAGAACCACTTAGGAACCAAAGGAGTTGTTGATTCCCAAAGGAAAGAAGGTATTACCTCAAGGGGATTATTGGAGATAGTTCAAAGTTGGGTGCAACGTACTATGTTTCTGAATATTCCCCTAGAAGTAACTATGAGTAGATATATATTTTTTTTATGTTTTATTGTTGATTTTAAAATTGTTAAAGATCATGTAGTGATCGAATAAATATAATGTTGCATGTCTATGATGAATCGTACATGTTATAGTTCTGCGTTCATAGTCTAATTGTTCTCCTAATGTTATTGTTGTTTTTATACAAATTACTATATGCATGCACAAAGAAAATCATTGTTAAAAATAATTACAAGTGATAGGATTTGCAATGGCTTAGTACACATTTTTAATTAGATCTTAGAATGACACTATTTTTTTTTCTTTCGAAGTAAAGGTAATCTATTAATATGTACAGAAAAATACAGAGAGGACTAAGCCTCGACCAAGTTTAGTGTAGAGTATCAGCAAAATCTGGACTGCCCCAACATTGGGGAAACTAGTCCACCGAGAGCATAAAAACCTAAAATGGTATCAATTCTTGAGTCCAAAACCCAAAAAAGAAATAGTGGGATGATGCCCTGAGAAATAGTCCAGCTAGGAAACCAGATTCCATCCAAAACTAGCAAAAACAAACATAAAAAATGGATAGAAAACACCTGGTCAGCCATGTTCAGCCACATCCTAACACTAGGCAGCCACGTCTGAACCCCTGACAGCCTTGTCCATATCTCTGGTTGCCACATCCAGCCACCTCAAAGCCACGTCAGCCTAGATGATGTCATCCAAGATGGGTTCCTGAATGATTGGGCATGCCCACTCATCCGCCTTGTCCTTGGGAATGTTATTGTGTGGCTCTCCACCTCCTCCATGAGGCTCTCCCCCGTCGCTAGATGCAACCCGTAGAGTAGACCCATCCTGACTCGAACCACCAAAGGGGTGCGTGGCCGCAGAGCTTCCCCCTCCACCATGCTGATTGCCACCCAAATTCTGTCCATGTGAGGTGAAGAGGCTCTCGTCCATCCCATTATTGCCAATATCTTTGTAATTACTACATATGATAGAATCCTCCTACGGCAAGTTGGAATTGTCAACCTGAGAGGCCGTCTAAGAGTTTTCTTCAGTGAAGAGGATGGAAATAGTAGAAGTAATGACAGGCCTATTCAAGGAGCTACAGAACCTGAATTGAGCAGTGTGGGGAGTGGGTTGAAGGGGAAAATGAAGATTAGCAGAGGGCATAGCAATGTCGCCATGAACAGCACCTGAAGAACGAGCCAGACCCTGCCCACTTCTAGTGCTAGGATATCTACTTGCCCTATGAATTGGAGGATGGTGCACTTCAGGGGAAGGAGAGGAGGTGGCGTGCTCAATGTACTGCTCAGTTGGAGGGCAAGAACTTCCTCCCTGAGTTCCTCCGCTATGAATTCTCATACGATGTCCCACCATGCTAATATCGCCGGTTGAACACTCAGAGGGAGCTCTAGAAGAGGAGTTGCGAGGCGAAAAAGGGTCGTTCTGAGCTGAGGTTAAAATGCAAAGACTCGAATGAGAATGGTGAAACCCATTACCAAAATCTGCACAACAATCCGTCCAGCAGCGATGGCCAGTTGTTATGAGAAGGCTGGGCTCACAGGTCTCAGGTAGACAGTTGCAGCGAAGCAGGGGAGACGGTGTAAGAATGAGCCGAGGTATCTCCATAACCAAACAATGAATGACTTTTTGCCGATCCGAACCTCTAATGAATGTAACCTGTAAAGTGTCTTGAAGTTTCCACAGGGTGGTATGGGGAGGGGCTCCATTAGCCATGTGGCCTGTTCCCTCATTGCCATCCTTCAAGTTTTTCATTATAAACTTAACGTGTCAGCTGCATCTGGGTAGCCTCTTGCTTTCTAAGTCTTATCTTTCTCGACTATTTCATTGAATTCCTTCATCTCTGCGTTTGCGGCTATAGAAGATAACGCATTAGCGTTCAGAGTAAAGTTACTCTCCACCCCTATGTTGGCAAGAAGGCCAGCCACCTTATTGCCTTCCCGACGAATATGTTTGAAATTAGATTCTCTGTGGGTTCTGAGCCAATTTTCAACAAGTTCGAGTCTTTTAGCTAGTCGCCAACTATTGCTAATTTTGTTTGAGGGAGTCCCCTACAGAATTTTATTCACCATATTTATTAGAATTTGAGAGTCACCTTCAATTATGAGAGGGAAGAACCCATGTGAGTGAGCTAAGAGGAGCCCTTTCCATAACCCTTCAAGCTCTGCTGAGTTATTAGAATCCCATCTATTTGAGCCTATAAATGTTAGAAGGGTGAGTCATTTATGATCTCTGAAAATTACCCCAAACTCGGCTTTACCTGGATTTCCTTTTGAGGCCCCGTCAAAGTTCAGTTGGAACACATTCTAAGGAGGAGAGATCCATTTGTCCGAAATTTCACTTTTTGCTACAGCTTTAGCAGGGATTTTCAATTCTTGATTCCATTGTAGATTCGAGTTATCCCAAATATTCTTTTTCTGTGGCAGTGAGGAAAGGTCGTTGTCATGCCAAGTTTGGAGTAGAAGAGTTTCCTTGAGGTTTTGACATATATTGTTCCAGTTGATTTCCATAGGTGATGACGGATTCTTGAATATGTGTTTCTTCCTCTCCTTCCATATAGTCCACATGAGAAGGTCAGGGATAAGCTTCCATAAGGATTTAAGAACCTTGCTCTTATAAGGATTTCTTACCCAAATGTGAACAGTGGTAGGGATGTCTTCCTTGATTCAACTATCCCTTTGGCATCGAAAACTAACTCTTTCCCTGAGCTTATGGGCCAGCGAGCAAGTGTTCATGGGATGCAAGGTGGTTTCTTCTCCCTGATTACAATTGGGACAGATGGAAGGTCCATGAAAGTTTCTCTTCCTCAGATTATCCCAGGTGAGGATTTTGTTTTGAGAAAGTAGCCAGAGGAAGGTAGACACCCTCAACCATAATTTGGCAGCCCAGATAGTTTTCCAAAGTAGATCTTTGATTGTACATTCTTTTATGATTATGTTATAGGCTTCATGTGTGGTGAACATTCCCCTAGCTTCATATCCCCATCTGAGCATGTCCCTCTTTTCTGAATAACTTATTTTCCGACTGGAGAGTTCCTTTCCTAGGATCTACAATTCGGGCTCTAGGCCATTCCAAATGATGTGGTCAGGATTTACCCATTTCCTGAATCCATGAGTTAAGGTAGGCTTCTAATATTGATTGATCTTATTGAACCTGTGAGCTTCCCAATTAGGAATTTGGTGAGGATTAATCGAGTCTTTTAGTCTATGTTGTCGCTGCCAGGAATCCTCCTAGAACCTAGCAATAGTATCATCCCTGACCTCCCAGAAGCTATGCTGCTGAATTAAATTTTTTTGTTGCTTTGTTGCATTCCATGCTAATGAACCCAGACCTATATCGGAAAGACGGATGAGATCCTCAAAAGGTATGTTGTCGCCATATTTAGCTGTCCATAGAGTGGCGCAAGGAGTGTACAGTGCTGTGATCCAGTTCCACTAGATGCGGGATCCCATAACATCATTGCTATGATGAGGATCACGGAGCCCAATCCCTCCAAAGAGCTAGGCTAGACATACTTTTTCCCATTTAACCAGAGCCCATTTTCGTTTCTGTCCTGAGTTACCCCATAGAAAGGATCTTTGGAGCTTTTTTATTTCTTTGAGAACCCATTTAGGCACTGCCAGGATTGAGAAGAGATACAGTGGCATAGATTGAAGAACTAATTTGATTAAGACTAAGCAACTAGGCATATTGAGGGATTTGTGGGTCCAAGAAGACAGAATTCATTCTAATTTTTCAAGGAGTAGATTCCAAGATGAGTGTTTCGGGGCAACATCAGTCAGGGGAGCTCCTAGGTAGTTGGATGGAAGAGTGTCTATCTGAAAACATAGGATTTGAGCATTGGAGGCTTGGGTAGCAACAGGAGTATGAAATAAGAAAATTTGGGATTCGGGTTGGTTTATAGAAGCTCCAAAGGAAGTAGAAAATTTATTTAACAAAGATTTTAGCTAATGAGCTTCTTGGAATAAAGGATGCCCATAAAGCATGTTATCATCCATAAATTGTTGATGGGTGAAGGGAGGGGAGTTGGGTAAGGAGAGGCCTTGAAGTTCCTGGGAGTGAAGTGCATCTTTGATACATCTACCTAGACCTTCCGCCATGATGAAAAATAGAAAGGGAGATAAGGGATATCCTCGTCGAATACCTCTAGAAGGATGAAAGGGGGAGGAAGGAATTCCATTGATAAGGATGGAGAAGAAGGTGGAAGAAATGAGAATCATAACCCATCTAACCCATGGTGGAGAAAAACCGAAGGTCGTTAGCATTTTTTGAATATAACTCCAGCTTAGACTATCAAAGGATTTAGATAGATCTATTTTAAGTAGCACACCTACTTCTTTATGCTACTTCAAAGAGTGGATGATCTCATGCGTTAGAATTATGCCGTTCGTGATTTGTCGGCCCTCCACATACCCTGATTGCTTTGGGGAGATAAGTAAAGGGAGCAACGGTTTAAGTCTTGAAGCAATGACTTTGGCGACTATCTTGTAAATGACGTTGCACAGCGCTATAGGCCTGAATTTATCAGGGGTTCTAGAATGAGCTTCTTTAGGAATGAGGGTAATGAAAGTGGCATTCATGGATGGAAGCATCCATCTGTTGGCTCTAGTTTCTTCCATGACCTGCCAGACCTCCAATTTGATCAAATTCTAGAAATTGTGAAAGAAGTTAAAAGTAAACCCGTATGGGCCTGGTACCTTTCCTTCTTTTAATTGTTGTACCACCTTTTCCACCTCCTGTAAGGTAATTGGTTTTAGGAGCAACTGATTATGATCCTTAGTGATGATCTTTGGAATGGATTTGATTATTTTATCTATGGCCTCCATCTCATCTATTTAAGTCTCATGATGAACCTGCTTGAAGTTTGTCAGAAGTTCTTGTTCTATGGCTGCGTGGTCCTTTACTCTTTCTCCTTCGTTGTTCTGTATATGGGTAATGGTGTTGATCATTCTCCTTTGAATTTTAGAGTGGTGAAAAAGCTTTGTGTTCTTTTCACCTTCCTTCAGCCACCTGACCCGTGATTTTTGCTTCCAAAGAACTTCTTCTTGCTTGTCCCTTTCCAAGATTTGAGATTGCAGGTGTGTTTCCTGCTCTAATAGCTGCTCTGTTTGCCCTTCTATGATGATTTTCTATTGTAGTTCTGTCATTGCTTTAGTTAGAGAAGTTTGTGCCTGAAGAATATTCCCAATGGTAAATTGGCTCTGTTGTTTGATATGGAATTTGAGATTTTTGAGCTTTTGCTAGAATTGGAACATTTTTGATCCCTCCAAAGGTATGAAGCTTTTCCAGACCGTGTTTATGAGGTTATTGAAGTCTATATGTGACAGCAAGAAGGCTTCAAATCGAAAGGGCCTACGTGCAGTGTTGCCTGGTCTTGTCCATTGGAGTGCGATTGGCCAATGGTCAGAACCTGTGAGAGGCAAAATTGAAGCTGAGAGGTCTCCGCCTAAATGGATTGCATTATAAGAGAGTAGGAATTGATCCAATCATGAGGCGACTTGATGAGGGTCTGCTCTTCTATTGTTCTAGGTGAAAAGTCCATTATTGAAGGGTAGATCAATGAGCCAGTTGACTTGGATGAAGTTCTTTAAGTGACAACTTTCCTTATCTAGTCTACTTCTGCCTCCCCTTTTTTCCTCCAATTTGGTTATCATGTTGAAGTCCCCCCCTTGATCCAGAGTGGGTGGGTTCTTTCAGTATTGATTATTGATAGAGTATTCAGTATGTCTATCTTATTAATCGCTTCCTAAGGAATGTAAACATTTGCTAAATGCCCATGGATATTTGTCCCTGTTATATGGAAAGAAGCCTGAATGAAGTGCTTGTTCACATGCATATTTGAGAGCATTATTGTCTGTGCATTCCAAATGATTGCAAGGCCTCCTGATGCCCCTAATGCATCCACGAAAATTGCAATACAACCTGGCCAAGCTTTTACAATGGTTTTTTCCAGAGTTGCTGAGTTACACTTAGTTTCCTGTATGAAAAAGATACTTGGTTTTTTTTGTTGAATCATGCTTTTTATCAATCTGTACTTCCCAGTGCTATTAAGCCCTCTAATATTCCATGAAATGAGCTTCATGATGAGATATTATAGAGGGTGGTATAGTACTTTGTGAGGTTGGAATATCTGCTCGATTCCACTAGCATTTCCCCAATGTGAATGGTTCGTTGGAGATCTGTTTTCCTTCCTCTCTTCTTGTTATCTTTGTTGAGGATATTTCCATCCCATTGACTTCTAGGATGTATGCCAAGGGTTCACTGTCTCTGTGCTCTTGAAAAAATTATTTCCAGGTTGTCCAACTGTCTTTCTGGAATGTTGTCATAACTTTTTGTTTTACAGGCTTGCTCTAAGCCTACAATATCCAAATCTCCTATATCTATGCTCTCTGGTTCCTCTTCCATATTCTGGGTTTCATTTATTTCTTCTATATTTTCCTTTGTATCCTTCAGAGTGGTCTGCTGATTTTCCAGCTCCATAATCTGAGTGAGCCAGGCGGGAATATCGCTGGGAGAGGGAGAGCTGAGATCGATTGATTGCTTTGATTTCTGGGGAATCTTTGTACTGGTGGAGGCTGCATGAGTTTTTGAATTAGGCGGCTCCATAGAGAGAGCAGGGGTTTCATGGTTGTCTAGATCTAGTTGGGCTAGGGACTCGAAGTTTTTACTTGTACTCAGTCTAGGGGGGTTATCAGCAGAGGTCTTGGGATTAGATCCAGATTTTCTAAGGTTCTTTTTGTGATGGGAGACTTTGGTATATCCATCAGTGTCTGATTTTCCAGAAGGAGGAGGGGCTGAGGTTTTCAAGTTAGATGGGAAATCTTGAAATAAGTGGCCAAGAGAATGACATTTCCTACAGTGGAATGGAACATGTTCATAGTCTATAGATTGGATCCATTCAAAATCACGATGAAAAAGACTTACCACATCCAGCAAGGCATTGTTGAGGTGCATATAGATGCATATATGATAATATGAGGTGTATCTTCTGAGCTTAGTCTCCTCTACCACTTTGATGAACTCACTAAGACCATTGCCAATATCTTGTAATGAAGCCTCATCCCAGTACTCTGAAGGGAGGGAGTAGAGGCAGATCCAGACCGATGCCCAACTAAGATCCTCTTTATCCGGGTTAAATCTCTCAACCCATTCTTTGAGATACAGGCTAGTAGCATTGAAGAAATACAGACCTCCATCAATGATTCTATTTCTATCCTCTAGACAGTTGAAAACCACCATGAAGAATCCCTTAAGGCCTAGCTACAGGGTTATATGACCTTTTGGATTCCATTTGGCTACAATCCATCCCTGCAGTGCTTTTTCTGTGGGCCAAAAGCCAATAAACTTCCCTATCAGAGCATGATCCTTCATATATTGGATTTGTGTGTTAATCCTATAGCTGGGTAGCTCGATCTTTGGTCTCGAGGCTGCAACTAGCTTGCATGTGGTAAAAGTCACTTTGGGAATCTTGTTAATTGTTTCTTTATCTCCTTGAGAGTCATGTCCTTCTTTTGTCTCCTCTTGGACCATTTGTTTGCAGGCTTCCTCCTACATTGGAACCTGTTCGTTGTCATTCGGGGGAGGCTCTATGCCCTCCCATTGAGGCATTCTCATGATTCGTTCACCTCCTTTGTCTATTGTGGTTTGTCTTGTTGTTGTAAGAGTTTGCAGAGTTACTGCAAACTCTACAGGCCTGTCATTGCAGATTAGACCTGAACCCTAGCTGCCACGAACGGCCACGCTAGGTCTCCCATTGCGATCATGATATAACTCATGTTATCGATCAAATCTTTTGAATGACACCAAATTAAATATGCATAGGTGAGTTAATTTGTATATGTGATATTAGATTTTAAATCTAAAATGTGAAGGGATATAGAAAATTATGGAATTCTCATAGAGATATAAATTCTAGTAAAGAGAAGGAATAAGAATTTGAGTATCATATCATAAGTTATATTTATATAGGCATTGAAATAAGACCAAGATTATGTGCATAATATATTGAGAATCTTCCTTTCCTAGTTTATCATCAAAATAACTTTAAATAGAGGAAAATCATAGTGATGTAAATCATATTCTTTGTTATATTTCAATGCTTATACAAAAGTATATGTCAATTCTTTAAGAAGTATACTACACATAGAAAGAAATTAATGAATTATTTTAGTATATGTTTAACTGAGTTTAACCATACAATAATTTATTGAATGACCAGGAATGATATATCGATATAAGGGAAATGAAACTATTTATTTTAGTTAAGGAAACAAGGGATATCCATGTTATTCCTATAAATTAGAAAAACGAATTCTTAGAGTATATTGTAGCTTTGTATGCATGCACCTATGAAATAAATTGTATAAGTTTTGTAGTTTTTTTATTGATTCTACAAAACCTAGACCATAATAGGCTTATATTAATTATAAATTGAAAGATATTTATAAGTACACAATAAAAGGATAAAGAGATAAGCCCTAGTTAATAATTGAATCTAGGAAAGGAAATTATGATTCTAGGATTATATAGGAGTTAAACTGTTGATGCAAGTAAATTCATGAAGCATATAGAGAGTTCATTATAGTGGTATGCATGCATGAGTAATACTTTGTATAAGTAGAATTGTTAAAACAATATAGACTTCAAAAGGAAAATTAGTATAACTATGTAAGGGATAATTCCTTATTAAACTAAGAAATCAACAATAAGTCAAATAATCTATTACAATTAACATTCAAGCATACTCGATCCTTAGATATATATACACTTTTCAATATAAGGAAATTGAACGAAAATGGGGAGAAATATTCACAACGCAACCTATAAATTTCTTGCAAACAAAAATTATAATATCAAAGATGGTAAATAAGGTAGAAGGAAAGGTCCTCTTAAATGTAATCCAAGGGACCTGTACACCCAAATATATTATAGATATGTATTTAACGAAGATTATTATAAGATAAGAAATTAAAGTAGTAACTTTAATAAGTTATAGTGCCAATATATGTAAGGAATGTTGGTCACTAGGTGAAGCCACAACCAAATTCTACATAGTATAACCATTTAGGGTGTTGAAATTGTCACAAGGAATGGCTTCTTTGACTTGTGCCTTAGTAAAATATTCTTATTCAAATTTATTCTCATAGAAACTTGGGTTAGTTGTGAGTTAACATGTGTGATGTGGCCTATGAGTTAATTCAAGTTAGATGGCTTTCACAGAGTTGTGTACTAGGGATAGATAAAATTTAGCTATCTAGTGGAGTTAAAATCTAGTGTAATTTATCTATAATTCTAGAATAGAGATAGAATTGAGTTCTTCAATTTAGCTGAGTAGGTTGACTTTTGTTAACTCAACTCACTCTAAGTTAATTAGTTGCAGCTAGTAAATTTATCCCTAGTAGGTCATGCAATTTGAATTTCCTATTGGGATTGAATGAAGGAACAAATTTTATTGATTATGGTACATAGGTTTTTGTGATTACAGCTTGAGAAACAAGCACGCAAATTCTCTTTCGAATTGTTCTAGGAAATAGGAGCTCCTAGCATGCCTTATTTTCCTAAGTATTGGGAAAGTCTTGTAGATAGTGGATCAGTATTGTAGGGAGCTTCACGCTTCAAGGAGATTCTATGTAATAGATTAGATTTCTCAATTGAGTTAATACAAGCAATATTAGTTTTTCCTAGTTGGCTTCCCTAGATATATTTTGTGTTCTATGTATGATTGTGTTTCTATTCATTATTTTCTTTTCGCAAATTTTTGGAAGACAAATATTGTGTCTTTTATGATCAGTTTGATCTTATTAGCACTTGCAAGGTTTCAAGGATTTTCTATATGGTACCAAAGTAGAAAACAAGATAGAGACCAAGTTCCTTAACGGGATTAAAATCACAGTGAAGAGTATATGCTTCGATGCAGGAATCATATCAGTCTATAGTTTGAGGAAAAAGTGTGCCTTGGAAGGGACTTCAAACTTTTGTCCATGTAAGGATAGAATGGAGGTTGTGTTAGATGATGACAAGGTTTTGGAATACATTAATATGGATATTCCTAAACCTAATGCAAGAGATGCTCAACAAATGACTCAATGGAAGAGGGATATTTTCAAAACTAGGAGGATGATCCTAGAAGGATTTAGAGACCATATTGTTCAAAATTTACATGGGAAGGAAACTCCATTCCATATTCGGAAGGTGCTTACTAATATATTCAAAAGTAGTCGTGATGCGAGCAAATACTATTTTAAGAACAAATTGAGGAAAATTTGAATGGGCAAGGATGAGCCCATTTTTATATATCTATATAGGTTTGATGAAGCGAGGGACGAACTTGGAGGTATTGGAGAGATAGTTCCACAAGCAGAGCTTGTGAATGTTTCTCTTCTTTGGATTCAAAAAACAAGGCATAGTTTCCAATATGCATTGAATGGTAGAGATAGGCTCCCTAATTGGGAGAGATCATGGTTAGATCTTGTGCAGGAAGACATTAGGAGGAACAAAAGGAATGGAGTATCATCTAGGAAAAAAGAGGAGGAGAAATTTTCTTTAGATGGAAAAGAGAAGAAATTTAACAGTAATAGGACCCAAGGCAAAACTAAACCTAGTTAGAATGGTGGCAAGGAAAACAAGGATCTTAATGAGATCAAGTTTTTTCATTATCATGAGTTTTGGAATTATGCTACAAAATGTCCAAACAAGAAATCCAAAAATCATGTTGCATCAATAGTAGGAGGAGAAGCACTCTATTCCGAGTTCGAAACAGATTTCTCTTTAATAGCTTGCATGAAAATCTTAGTATAAAGTAATGTGTGGTAAATTGACTCAGGGGCTTCATTCCATTTGGCACGGAACAACTATATATTCAGCTACTTGGAGGAGAAGGACACACAATTATATATCGAGCTTGGAGATGATGGAAGATATTTGACCAAAGGGGTTGGTATAGTGAGCTTTAATAGGTAGTCTTGTTCCCTTCCCGATATGAAGAATGTGATGTATGTTCCAAGATTGAAGAAAAAATTTTCTCAGTTGCATCCATTAAAGATAAAGGGTATGATGTTGTATTCAAGAAATGGAAGGCCTACCTCAACCATTCTCCTTAAGGACAATTCGTGTAGATTGGGGTGAGGATCGAGAGCCTCTACAAAATGGAGTTTGGTTTATATGCAACCTTGAGCAACAAGGTAGATAGTTCCTAGAGTAAAGATGTTGTGGTTGAGAGAGAGTATGATAGAGCTCTTAAAAAGAAGCCTCAACCAATATCTGAGTTTCTGTCTAAGCTAGTTGGAAGTTGGCCTAACTAGCAAGATGATGATGAGGACCATAGCCCAAGGAGAGTGGAGGCAACCACTCAGTTAAATATGTTTGGTATAGGGAAAGTTCGAGCCAAGTGGGAAGAATATTTGGTTAAGGGATCTCAAAATCGAGGGTAGTCTCCTAGCACCATAAAGGAGGCACTGAGATACATAGGGTGCATGTCTATTTAAAGTTCAATTGGAGAAGTTGAAATAGAAAAGAACTTGGTAGAGTGGAAGACAAATCTAGGTGGATTCTGTTCTTCCACTAATCCCTTCCTCCCTAAGAGTGGGTGTTTAAATTGTAGCAAGGAATGGATTATTTAACATTTTCCTTAGTGAGAGATGCTAATTCAAGTTCAGTCTGATATATACTTGAGTTACATGTTACTTAACATGTGTGATGTAGCCTCTCACTAGGTTATTGTTAGTTAATCAAGTTACATGGATTTTAATGAGTTGTGTACTAGTTGATAGCTAAAATTTAGCTATATAGGGGAGCTAAACTCTAGTGTGAGTCATTTAGCTCATCTCTAGTTCTACAATAGACATATATTTGAGTACTTTAGTTTAGCTCAGTAGTTTAACTTCTGTTAACCCAATTGACTCTTAGTGAACTAGTTCGAGCTACTAAATTTAGCCCTACTAGGTCATGCAATCCGAATTGCTTATTTAGAATTAATGAAGGCACAAAATGTATTTATTATGGTACACATTTTTTTGTGATAAGAGCTTTAGAAGAAAGCACAACAATTCTTTTGTGAATTGTGCTAGCAAATAGAAGAAATTCATATTTTTTAGGGGAAAACATGGTTTAGGAAATGGTAGCTTCTACGAGAACTTATTTTCCTAACTATTGGGAAAGTCTTGTAGATATTTGATTGTATTTCACAGAGCTTAAGGCTTGAAGTATATTCTGTGTAATAGACAATATTTCTTAGTTGATTTAATAAAAGCAATATGTGCTTGTCCTAGTTGGGTTTACCATATATATTTTGTGTTCTATGTGTGATTGTGTTTCAGTTCATTGTTTTATTTCCACTAAATTTTGGTAGAGAAATATTGTGCCTTCCATGATCAATTTAGTCTAAGTAGAAATTACAAGGTTTCAAGGATTTTCTATATAGGGTTGTGAAATAAGGAAAGAGAAAACAAAGAAAACTGAAATTAGGATTGGGTTCAACTTATAACTAAAAGCTATGGAAGGATTGAGAAACTAAATGGACAAACCTATAAGAAAAAAAAGTTGAAATTTTACTTCTCACCATAAAGAGAACATAATGGTGGAATCTAAGAAAAACCATTCTTTAGTCGAATGTAATAACAGTAGCCAAATTGTGAGAATAGGGTTAGAGCTAGACTTTTATTATGTAAACCTTCATAGACAAATAATTACTCACATGAAAGGAAAAAAAGTTGGGAGGAAATATACCTATTGTACTGTGAGAGTGCCTTCTTATGAAAGAAGAGCATACCTACATATATGAGGATAAATTAGTGTAGGAGGAAGGAATAACAAATTGTTCAATAAACACTAAGGTTTTAACAATAAAATAAAATTTGAAGATATAAACCAAACTAAAAAAATCCTGAAAATAAAATCTTGTAACCTTAGGTAGAACAATGTCATGGTTTACTTGGCTCTGAAACCCTCTCCTATGAGGGTATAAGAAATAGAAAAGAGAAACTCCAGAAAATTCTTAAGAGTCCTGAAAATTCGAAAATGGAATATAAAACATATGTACACAGTTCTTTTCTTTTATAAATGAACGTAGCCAAGAAATTCAGCAAGGATTTTGGAAGAAGGATACTACCAAAAAACACTTAAATTCCAATGGATTGCCACGAGTGCAATGAATGGACAAGAGAAAATAATAAATCTTACCTCATAGTAAACACTGTAAAAAGTTGAATAAAATTAGAGGAACATTCTAACGGTAGCCTACAAATAGGTAAAGAATTGCATTATAAATCATCTTTAATGGTGAAGAGTCTCAAACAAAAGGAAGTACATAAATGAATACACTTGGTATCATCTCTAAGAAACTATAAGAAGTCCTAAAAAGTTCATTTTGAAGCCACAAATCAAACTACGAATTTCTTTTTCCGAGAGAAATGCAAATAATAAACTAGAATGTAAGATTTCCTTTTTTTACAACTAGCAACTATCAACACAAAAATCTGAATAAATTGAATCAAAAATAGAATTACCTGTATAACTTTAGGCACCCAATCAGCTTTTGAGTGTTACACACATCCCATGAAAAAGGTAGCAGATGTAATGGAGGCCATATGGCTAGGAAAACCATCATAAACTATGATACCTTGGGAAAACAACATGGCAATGTTCTAGTTGATCGAAGAAGCCAAGTGAGGACTAATGTGGTTGGGCCACATAGGGAAGCCCGATTAGGTTAAACACTTATCAATCTCCATTGCCGACAATTCTAGGTACAAAGAGGGACATGGGTTCACATGAAAAGGGGCCATGTGGCCTATAATTATTAGCGCCAAGTGTAAATGTTGGCCAATGAATAAGGCCATGTTCATATATTCCATATGAAAGCCACCAAGTATTAACATCATAGTTTCAAAGGTGTAAAAAGTTAGAGTGTTAATACATGTATTGGAATATGGTTGGATTTTAGAAATAAATGGGGTTAGAGAATTTTGATCATCGAAATTATGGAAAGGTCGGGTACTGTTGGAAAGGTAAGCTATGATTTTAAGGTGTAACCCTTATAACTAAAAGAACTAACATAAACTATTCAAGAGTTTAATGCCATGCAAGGTAAAGGTTATCTTTCAATATATAATGAAATTCAAGCACTACATTAGTCAACGATTAACTAAGTTAGGATGATGACTATAAGGGATTGTTAGCGAAAATAATAAGACACCTCATGTTTAAAGGAAAACTAGTGATGTAATGACTTGGTTCAAAAGATTTCAATTAGCTAATGGAATCACTTGAGGAATAGACACTGAGACAGGTTTAATATAGGGCAAAGGTAATAAAAATGTTTTTATTGGTTTACACTTATAGTAGTAAGAATTATTTTTTCATAGGTGAAATTGGGCCATGTTATAGTCACAATAAGGCAAATCAAACCATGATGTAGTTAGGAAAGAAATGATGTTATAGAAATATATGAGGAAAATTATAATGCAATGGAGGGGGATATAAAGTGATTGGCCTTCTTCAAGAATGTTTGTGAACCATGGGTTGTCTTTAAACTTGATGTTAGAGAGGCCAAGTTGTAGGAGTATTAGGTTTCGCATGTCTAAGTTATTGTTGGATGGATTCAATGTGCTAACCTTGAAAAACAGTTTCAAAAAACTTATAATTGCAATTATATGCCTGGCTTAGTCTCCCACCACTTTGAAAAATTAGGTTGAAACACATATGAGTACATGTACCTATCAATTCCCACGATATCGTGTTGTCAACACAATCAATTTGGATAAGAAACAATACCCGAGATAGTTTCCCCAAACATGTGGGGTTGTTCCTTTCTTCCATATGCCATATTTGGGTTGTTCCCTCCTTCCATCCACTAAAATTTTATATGTATCAAATACTTCAGTCACATTAACACCATCACTACAGCTTTTGTATGTTTCGAAAGTTGGTCAAAGAGAAATCAACCGGGGAAGTTTTTTATGTTTATTTCCAGTAGATTGAGGAAAAATTTTAGAGGGGTTCTTTCATCTTTTTCTAGGAACACATTCTATAATGGTTTCATTTCTATTACTAAAAAATTCCATTTTCAACAATAATATTAGTCACAATCTAGCAGTGTCCATTGTCACAATGAAGTCTTTATTTTTTTGTGTTTGAAATAGATAAGAATTTTACATTCATGTTCTAAGAACCATCTAACTAAAACATGATTTAATTCATGATATGCTACACTATTCCTTTCTTCCTTTGTAATTACCTTATTTTTCTTCTCTAAGCCATGAAAAACTTATCAGTAGCTAGCTCAAAGTGCAACATATTAATCATAGTCTTCTCATTCCTCACAATAATAAGAGCATCCTGATTGCATACCTTTGTGATATCTTCTCCTACAAATGATAGAGTCAATTTGACAAAGTGTGGAGACTAGTATTTTGGATATTGATCAAGCTTAAATATTTTTAGATAAGTTTTGAATATTTCCTCTCTACCAATTACTTCATGCTTATTAATATAACTTTGACAATCAAATATCCTATGCGTGGGAATGGTCCTTTCCAAGATGTCAGTTCCATTTATGTCTCCAAATACCACTACACTTGAAGTTGCCTCAAAACCTCCATTTCTACTAGTAACTGACTCAGAGTACTTTCTTCTTCATCACGTGCTCCTACTAACCCTTCATTTCTAAACTTTCAACCGGAGATGCAACAACTTGTCCAAATATTTACACAATCTTGACACACAACTAACTAAAACATGATTTGATGGAATAATAGATAACTATAATAAATATAAGGGTGTTTTTTGCGAAGATATTTAATAGGGTTCCATTGCACTGTAACCGAACGATTTCATTACCTATGATGAACACATATGTTATTGGGAAAATGTTCCTTCTCATCATCTTCATACATAGCCTTGATATAGAGATATGGTGTTTATGATTCATCTCAATCAATTTTGAAGAGCCCCAAAAGCCACTTTCCAATACTATGCTCTTTTTCACCAATTGGATTGGATCTACGTATCAACTCATGGTTGTTTGGATTGGATCTACCTATCCTTTTGTTGTACGGTTTCTAAACTTTATTCTCCTTTCAAAGTGAATGCTTCCTATATTTAAAGTGCTTGAAGGACCATTTTATTAGAGGAACCTATCAAAAATCTATAAGTAAAGCTAGAGTATATTAGATATCTACTCTTAGAACTCGTTGAGCTCAAACTTTATAATTTTTGGGTCTTATATGCCACAAATTAGAATGAGGATGAGGATGAATAAAGGAAAGATAACATAAGCATTGTGCTTTGTGAAATTATGGGAAACCATAGCCTTCGATTATAGTTAGGTTACTTAAGACCAAGTCAAGTAACAAGAATAACTATTAAAACCTTGAAAAAGAGGAACAAAATTTGATTATATAGTGTGAAATTTTGGGAAGGTGTTATAGCACATACAAAATGCACCAAATGTGCTAAGGGGTAGCTTTAGAAATTAAGCATTGTTGAACAAGAGGTTGTGGCACAAAATGTTCTTCATAAAAAATATTTTCACCAAACCCCTCTCTAATGTCATCTATACTATAATTAGCTAAAATAAAAGCAATAATCATGTGCTCATCCACACAACTTGTTTTTATGGAATATTCATTGGTGATTTTTTTTTGATAGAATTTGTATTCTCTTTTCTAAAGGTCTTTGGATTTCCATACCTACGTTGGCCTTTTCTCTTAGTTCAATAATATTTTCTTTTAGTTTCCTTTTCTGCGATGACTTTATTTTTTTACTATGATGGTTCCCCATGCTTAAATGGATTGTTATTACAAGGAGATAACAATTTCCTTCAAATTAGAGATCAAGGTATAAATCATTTTCCAAATACCAAAATTATTTGTGAGTTCTTTGAGAGGACAAATATATAGATACAATCTTACAAAAAAACTACAACAATTGTGTTTGAATTTTATAGCAAGTTAAAACAATGTATTCCAATCATACTACAAGAAAAAAAATATTTTCCAAGTCATTAACGAGATAATAATTGTCCTCAAATTACTCAAGTTTCTTTATGATTACATAAAAATAGTCATCTAGTTAAATAATAAGACAAAATATTCATTGCTAATAAGGTAAGTGGACAAAATTATTTGTTGTAATACACAAAAAATCATACCAAATTCTATCATAGCCATTATTCTTATGTGCATGTTTTTTATACTTGTGCTTGGATTTCAAGTGAGTGGCAAGAGCATAGGGAGAAGTCTAGCAAAAAAAATGCACACATTCTTAGGAATTCATGTGTATTACTAAGAATTATGTCCAAACCACTAAATTCCCTACCTATCTTCATCTCTCACCTTCTCACATTTTATCAACCGTGGTAAGGCCACACAAGAATTAAGAATATGTGTGCACTTTTGCGATGTTACATTCCAATGTAGGCTCGAAGAAAATAACTTTCTTAAACATATGGTTGTGTCGACCCCTAAAATAATTATGGAGCACATTTGGGTTCTTTTGGGAGGTACCTTGCATGATGGCCATTTTTATAAATTATGTGGTGTACTACTATATGTTTTTCCCCTATATCTTCCAAAAGTAGTGCCACTAGACCCATTGGTCCTCTACATACCTGTTAGGTTAAAATGGTCACTTTATGAGGATTTTAAATTCCTCCCATTTAGATACTCGAGGATTACCCTCCAACCTCAAGGTCTCTATGTGGATTTTCAGTGAGGTCACGACACAAACTTATAATTTCATCCATGCAAATGATGTCCTCTTTTGTTATTCAATGTGATGAACACTAGAATACACTTATATTTGTTGCAACTAATGATTTAGATTTAGAACTTCATTTCACCTATGTGCAGCCTTATATTGGCCTCCACTTCCATTTTGAATAAGGACTTTGAATTCTTCATGGCAATGAAATTGGGTTCATCTCTTTAAGGTCCTTTCTTTGACTAATTCTCCATTTCATCTTGATGCCATGATGTCCCCTCCAATGTTCCCTATGAATGAAAACCTCCATCTTCTCCTAATATCCTAATATTATTTCTCAAGGATGACATGAGAAAATTTGTATTATGTCTTGTATCCATAACTTATGCTTCGAGGCACGAAAACCTCTCCTCTGCAAGATCAAGATGGTTATTAATAGATTCATCGTCCATGACTATTATTTTGTGACTTACATCTTGGATGATATAGATGCCCTAAAAATCTCCAAAATATACCCAAAGAAACCTGCTTTGATTCCAATATGATCCAAAAAATACCATGGATATTCCATTAGATAGCATGCCACGATAAATTTAATAAAATTCTATCTAGAAATCTTAAATCTGCAATATTGGGGTTTATTTCTTTTTACAATTCTTGATGTGTATATTACATTTTATTTTGTATGCATGAAAATTAAAATTATGTAAAAAATGTAGAAAAAATAAATAAAATCTAACAAACATTTATTTGACATAACATATAACTTAGGAAACGATTTTGGAAGAAACCCAACTTGAAGTTGAGGTCTCTTTTCTTTCTTTCTCTGAATAGAAAATGAGTACGAGTAAAAAGAAGTATGACTTGTTTCCCATGGGAAAATATAATGCACAAACCCTATATATTTTCTCTCTCCCTATCCCTCTTGGTTATTTTTATCATCTATGGAGCAGGTCCACTAAAAGATAATGAAATAGCTTTTTCCTCCTAGTTACACAATTATAACATATCTAGATAGCCTGCAAGTGGTTAGGCTTGACTACCTAAACTCTTAATAATGGTTGAAATATGAGCTCTTATAGATTATTCTTCATCATAATCACATGGATATCCCATTTCCCATGAATAATGACTCATGTGGGATCCTCTCAAATAATGATGGTGAAAATAGGGAGGTCAACTTTTGCGTACAATAACTTCTACATAAGGATTTCGATTCAGGAAATTTTTGCACCATTAGAAAAGTATCTAATGGTAGAATATGAGAGAAACATGTGACGATAAAAAATAAAAATATTAAGCCCAAAAAAACATCATTTGATTCGTCAAAATGCTCCTTCAAGGTTTTAGACCTCGATTTTCCGAGTTGGGTCTCATTGGTAAAACTATTTGTGTGTGATGATTCGTCCACATTTTCCATTCTAAAAGAATTAATATGGATGAAAAAAAAATATTTATTGAATCCAAATCACATTTCCTCATATTTATCTAGAGTCTCAATCAAGCAATGATATTAGGGTGAAAAAATTAGAACACGTAGTCTTTAAATTTTCCCAAGGGATCACCATAGTTTCCAATCCCGACCAACTCACCCACATTGTGGCCAATTGATCCTAATAAAGAAAGGTATAAAAAATGAAAAGTTGAATCAATTAATAAAAGATAAATTCTTGAGAATGGTTTCTGGAGAAACGAAGACATTGAAGTAAACTTCATTATGTCTATGAACACTCGTTATTAGTGAAGTAATATTTATGATTCAGATGTGACTCCATTGAGTGTATGTATGGTTCCTAACAATGGAGATAATATAAGAATATCATCTTTAGTACTTGATAATTTAAGCTAGTGAAGAAGCATTACTCATTGCAGTAGAGTCTAAGTGAAGAAATAAGTCCTTAGTAAATTTTAGACCCTTTTGATCCTTCCCCATGCTACGACGAAAACCAAGAAAAGAGATGTCAACTATCTCAATGTTTCACAATTCTCCATAGTTTCACCCTCATGGTAGACAAATTTCATATTAAAAGCACATCAATTAGATATGATTCAATAAAATTTCTAGTTATACACATAGATTCAAGGTTCCTACTAGTGTTCCTCCATTTGTTGTGACTTCCGTAACAACCCCCCTTAATTCCTCTCAATGCCTTATACCTGGAAGGAATTCAAGAGCCCAACCTTTTCACCAAGTGAATATTCAACCCTACCAATTCGATCCAATACTTGGGAGATATTATCATCCCCAAAATATCTTAATAAAATGGAGATAATCTTAAGGGATTAAACATGTTTTCTCAATCAATGAAGCAACTTAAAGATGTTGTCCTCCTAGTTTACTGAGCCAATCCTTGAGGAAATATAAGAAATCAAGTTATATTCCACATATTTCAATTTTTATTCTCCATATAAATCTGAAATAATCCTATGACAAGTGTTATCTTGAGTCACTACTCCTTATTGTAGTGCTAGAGGATCTCCCTTCACTATATTTTGAGGTTTTTCCTCCAAATTTGGCCTCCTTTTACCTCTGTAGGATTGTGTAATCACTTATAAATAACTGAAATGCTCCAATGATTCTGAATGATTTTACAAATATTCCCTTTAAAATCGTCCTTAGCTCTATGGCATTGGCTGAGTCATTAGTGTATTGTTATAGGGCTTCCTTCGATCCAAATTTACGGTTTTTTTCACTGAATTTGACCTCTTTTAAACCATGTAACCTAGTGTTCTCCATACATATAAAAGTCTAGCATTAAATTTATAATGAAGCATATATTTCATGTTCTTATTTACATCCTCCTCAATGCCTTAGTTCTTCCTTATTCATCTTTTGAGTACTACAAGGTCATTTTTCACCAAATTTTGGGTTTTTTTTCAAGCTATGTTGTCCTCTTTGATCCTCTATAGAAAATAAATAATAATTATTCCAATGACTTAGCAATAATTAATAATTTGTCATATTTCATATTTCTCCATTAACCATCTAACCAATGTTACAAGACCTTCTATTCCTTCTTCATTGTGTTACATGATCAACATTTGGTGTTTTTCTTTTGTTTTTAGGCCTCCCAAGTTGTTGTAGTATAATTATAGAATATATTCAATACATTCACCCTTAATATATTTTTAATAATATCATTAACTTTATATATAGATCCTTGGTTATTTTCTAAGAGTTTTGCCTGAATTATGAGGCATTTACCCAAGCTTTCTTGGTGGAGACATGGTATAAATTAGTGTTTATTTCAAAGGAAAAATGGAATATTTTTTAATTTATATAAATCTCATTAAAAATATCATATTATTTTCTAAACATCCCTAAATTTCCTTTCCCTAGAATTTGTGAGGGTTTCCCCTCACTAGAACTACTAGGGTTTCATGTTCCACAGTCAGACAATTCAACTTTTATGCTTAACTTCTAACCTCCTAGACCACTATAGCACTACACTAATAATTAATTTAGAGATGTATAACTAGTATTATATTTATTATAAAAACACATAGTTTTATCTTGCCCCACAAATGAGCTACGTTGTCTCCCTCAGGTTTTCCCATCGTTAAAGTGGCCTTCTACTTAGCCTTTCTTCAGAAAACTTGTCCTAAAACAGAATAGAAAACTAACGCTAAAGAGATGATTATTTAAGTACGCTAAATTTCATGAAATCCATTTATTATGGTGTTAAAATTTCCCATGTTGTTGTAACTTCCCCTCCCATATTTAGCCTATTTTACAAGCTCACTAGGGTGAACATGAGATGAGTATGACTATGACATGACCCAACCTCCAAGTTCTAGATACGGAAGTCAGGCCGACCAATTGACAACTTACAAACATAACTCAAAGAATACAAACCACTCACAAGCCTGTAAACCACCCCAAACAGTCATTCCTTGAGTTGAATCTTTTTTCATGAGGGAAACTCCCCAAGCACATGCACAACATAGCACCAATGGAGTTATGAGGTCACACCTACACGCATAGGCCAACCTCTATGCGATTATGACTGGAATTCATGATTTTAGTGCCAACGATCCTAAGATCTAAGCCACCTTTCCAAACTAGCTTTAATACCACTTCCTAGAACTAACTATAACTTTCCAAAATCATAAATAACATGATAATAAGGTTGACCATACAAAACATGAACAAGAACATAACTATTATGTGCCTAGTAAATCATATACATTTCTTCAAACATATGATGAAGATGTAAGCTACAAGTCATGAATGCATATATTTTCATAGGGAGATGAAATTCATTTGAGAATCACCAATAAGATTTCAGTCCCTCTCTAACTAGCCGCAATAACACTTGCAATCCCATGCATTCATCAACCCTTCAATGACTTATCAAAACATATCGAGATACAAAGAAAAAATACATAGTATAACCAACATATAACCAACAAATAACCATAATATAAACCATGGAAAATCAGCCATAATGTCTACATGATAACCAATACAAGCTATCATAGATCACAATAGGAAAAAACTCTTATTAACATATGAACATTTCAACCAAATCAAGGACTTCCATGTACCAACCGACCATAGATTGGGTTGAACCAAATCTTTCTTTCAGTTAATCACCCCCTCAACATATTCCAAGCATGTATGTGGGATGTCATCGGATAAACCAATAAAAACCAACCAAGGCTTCTATAGGGAAAACCAACTCAACTATCAATCAGAGTGATCTCACCTATACAGTCCAAAAATCACTAACATCAATGAGATTGGTCTCTAACAAAGCTAACCAGAGATCTAGGAACTATTAACTCAACCCACAACTAGATTAGTGCTCTAGATCATGTGTTCCACCCACAGATTGAGGGACTAATAACTCAACCCACAAGGCTCAGAGAATTTTTACCAACTTGCAGGTTCCAGGAACTAGTAACTCAAACCAACCAATTCTAGGGCTTCTAGAGTGTTTCTTCGAACCCACAACCATAGGGAAGCTGAGAAGAAATTATTAAAACAAGTGGGAAACTCACAACAAAATGGACATCTAAGAATTGGGGTGTCAGCGACAAAACCATTGTCAATCCAGGAAAATATCCACACCAATGATAACAGATAATCAAGGAATCGCATGCATATACCATGCATCCAATAATCAGCAAGGAAATGAGACATGCAACCTATCACAAAAAAAGTATCCCTATGGTAGTTGGTGATCCAGCCATCCCCCTTGCGCTCCCTTTATTCTCTTTGCATTCTTTCAGTAATCCAAGTGAATGCTAGAATTCTCGAAGGATGCTCCAAGAATGCTCTAAGTGTTTAAAAGTGTATGAGAGAATGAACTAGTGATCCACCACAAAACTATTAAAAAGAAAGAAAATAATTATTTGATGCCTTTTTATCATTGATGTCCCTTCATTCTTTATTTTCCTCCCTTTTTTCTTATAATTTCCCTTTCATGCAATTTTTTGTCTTTTCACATTCCTTTTATCCTATTTCCCTATATTTTCCTAACAAAATGCCATTTATTTCCTCTTTTCCTTTTCTAGTTCCTTTTCATATTTCTATAGCCATTAATTAATCCACAAGTGATTCCCACTATAATGTTTTCCCACCATTCCCCTTGGGGGAACAATTCCCCTAGTGTTCAACGATGTTTATAACTAGTAAAATAGGTTGACAATGGAGATTTATAACATACCTTGATCCAACATTCACATTATACCAAACTGTTGAAACCTTGAACACCATATTACTTATTGAAGCTTTATAACATAGACTGATGCAATATTTACAACATATTGCTTATTGGATCTTTATAACACATCTCATTGTAGTATCTACAATACATATATGCATATATAAATATAAACCAAAACACATAAAACAAACACATTTTCTCAACTAGCAAATAAAGAAGGATACAAAGCCCACATGTGTTCACCGATCTCCCATGTAACTTCAACAGACCCAAAGCGCTTCCACTGTACTTTAACTTTCTCTATTTCTCGGTTCATGAGCATGATTTGATTCTACTATAAAATGCACTATTTCATTGGCTGGAACTCTTCCCATGGTTCCACCTAAAATAAAAACTAATCAATCACATGATCAACATATTGAACATCTCTTTTAAAGAATGAAACATGGAAAACATCATGGACTTTCATTATTGGTAGAAGTGCAAGTTGGTAGGCCAGTGGTATAATCCTCTAAAGGATCTCAAAAATCCCACAATACCGAGGTGCCATATTGGCACATGATCCAATCCTCAAGGAGCTTATCTTGGGCTTGATGTACAAGTACACATTCTCCCCAACCTAAAAATCCTAGAATGATCTATGTTGATCCACATAACTCTCCTGCCTAGCTTGTGTTGCCTTCAAATTTCTCTTTATAACCTATATATCTTATTCCATCTTAGCCAACATGTTCATTCCAATCAACACCATGTTCATTAAATCACTCCAGCTGAAAGGAGTATTACAACTCCACCGATAAATAGGCTCAAATGGACTCATCCTGAAGGACTCTTGATACTGATTGTTATATGCAAACTCCAACATTGGAATATATTCCTCCCACTTCCTATGTTGATGTATCATGTACATCCTCAACATATACTCAAGAATATTGTTTACCCTCTTTGTTTTTCTATCTATCTATATCTATCTATGGATGATACACTATATTGAAAGCAAGCTTTGTCCCAAAACCTGCAAACAATCCTTCTAAAACTTGGAAGTGAACTTGGCATCTCTCTTTGATATAATATTTATAGAAACATGATGCAATATCATTATATCCTTGATGAAGATCTGAGCTACCTCACTAGATGAATTTGTAGACTTCACTGCAATGAAATGAGCTACCTTACTCAACCTATCAATGACAACCATGATGGAATCATGTTGCATCAATGTCGTCAACAAACTTGTAATGAAGTCCATAAAAATGATGTACCATTTCCATTTTGGAATCAGAATAGGCTGCAACAAACTATCTAGATTCTTACACTCTTCTTTCACCTACTAACAATACAAGAATTTCACAACAAACTCAACCACCTCTTTCTTTGAGTTCATCTGATGATAGAACTTCTTAACTGTGGTCAAAGTATTTTGCTATCATAGGTGGTATGAATATCACTTGACATGAAACTCCCTCAAGATAATATTCTTGGGCTCATCGCTATCTGGAACATAGATCATATTCTTGAATCTCATCAAGCCATTTTCCATGAGGTGATACTCCTCATCCCTATTACCTTGACATTGTCACTACAATCTGAGATTCATCTACTGCTACCTGTCATCATGTTTCCCTACATGAAAAATTCACTCTTGTAAATATGTCCTATAAGAGCTCACAATTGAAACATGATTTACCTGCACTCTCCTACTCAGATCATCTGCAACCCTATTCTCCTTTCCCTTGATGTACCTGATCTTGATGTCAAGCTCACTAAGGGTAGTCAATAATCTAGTTTTCCTTCCATTTTGATTGGGGTGGTTAAAAACATGCCTTAGTCTGATATCACCACTTATCAAAATGAACCTCTTGCCAAAAATATAATATATCCACATCTTTAGTGTCTGAATGATAGATCCCAACTCAAGATCATCAGTAACGTGGCTCTGCCTGTGCTCACTCAATTTCCTTGACTAATATCATACACCTTTCCTTACTGCATAAGGAAACCACCAAGTCCTCTCTTGCAAGAATTTGTACAAACCAAAACGCATTATGAGGATTTGTAATATTCAAGATTGGATTATTTGTACTTCAACTTCTCAAAACTAGTTGCACTATCCTCAGTCCATTCAAAATTCTTCCCATTCCTTTGCAAAGATTCAATAGGATAGCTAATCTGTGAGAAGTTCCTGATGAACCTCCTGTAATAACCTACTAGTACGATTAATGATATGAACTCAACCACATTCCTAGGGTTTTTCTACTCCATGATATCTTTAATTTTTTCCGGTCCATTACTATCCCCTCCTTCAAAACAACATGTCCCAAGTAGTGATTTTAAGACTAAAAAAACTGCACTTGCTAAGCTTCGCATACAACTAATTCTCTCTCAACAATATCACCACTTCTTCCATGTATTGTAAATGTTACTCCTAATTCTTGGAATATATCAATATATCATCAATAATCACTATCACAAACTTGTCTGGGTAAGCTCACAACACATTATTCATCAAACACATGAAAGTGGTTGGAGAATTAGTAAGAGAAAAAGGAACCACCACACACTCATAATTCCCATACATGGTACAAAATGAAGCCTTGTAGATGTTGTATTCTTTGATGTCCACCTGATCATACCCTAATCTCAAACTAATATTTGAAAACACTTCATAATCCCAACTCATCAAATAAGTCATCAATCTATGGCAATGGATACATGTTATTGAGAGTCACCTTGTCTTCCTTTAATCAATGCACAATCTCATAGTAGTGTCCTTCTTCTTTACAAACAATATTGGTGCACCCCAAGGCAACACACCTGGATTTATGTATCCCTTTTCAAGCATTTCTTTAAGATGAAACTTCAATTCCATTGACTCTAAATTAGTTATCATGTATGGTTCCTTCGATGCTAGTGTTTCTCCTACCATAACTTGAATAAAAAAGTACACCTGTTTCTGATGAGGCAACTCTGAAATATATGGTCGAAACACATCCTAAAACTACTGTGAAATATGATACCTCTTCAATACTTCATCATCCTCAACATCCTTCCTTTGTCACTATATATTTGAACCTCAAACAATGCACATCCTTCCCAGAAACTATGCTTTTCCTACATAGCTTTAATCATTCTCACTGATATAGGCTTCATCTTTCTTTGCAATATTCTCCTTTACCCATCATCGTCGAGACACTCAATAGCCTTATCATAGCAGTCTAACTTGGTCTTCTGAGTGAACAACCAAGCCATGCCTAAAATCATACTGTATAATGCCAAAGGAAGCACATTTATATGTGGTAATGTAGGCATACCATTTAGCTCAAATGCATAAGCTCTCACCCAATTATGAGATCTTTTCTTGGTCGATATAGACAACGGCACCAACTAGGATTCGGCATGCACTTATTTATTCAAGCAACACTTATCCACTAGGATAGGATCGATAACAATAATTATATCTAGTATCAAACAAAATGGAAACAAATTGATCATGAAACTTGCCTTCCATCTCAATAATGGATGACTAATGGTTACCCTTCCTATTATCCATTGTTGCATAAATCTCGGGAATACTTTGTGCAACATCTCCAACTATATGTTCCTCTTAAGCCCTACAGATTTGAGGCCTTCCAACCTAGTGCGATGGAAAATCTCTCCTACAATGCTCTCCACGATAAGACTAAATCTGCGAAGGCTTCCTGCCATCACCTATATTATACTCCTCAGGTTAAAATCCATGTTCTTTTTCAACCACATTGAACTTCTTAGATGATGCTACATTTTTGTTATCACTTACATCATGAGGTCTTCCTTCCTTCCTCGCCCACTTTCCCTTAGAATTCTCATTACCTTTCCAATCTTGCGTAGGCTTAGATGTGTGCTTAGAATTATCATAACAATGCTTCAACTTGCTGATGACTTACTCCAATTATTGAGGCTCATCATACTCAGTCTGACCTTTAAATTCTAAAGGCAATCTACTGATGAACCTTTCGACCTTTGTCTTCTCATCCTTGAGTTAGGGCACATAACTCAACAAATCTAGAAAGTTAGTTGTGTACTCTTTATCTCTCATGGATGCCATCTTTAGATCATAGAGCTTATTTTCTTTTCCATCATAATATCTCTCAGACAAATACTTCTTTCTGAAGAGTCTTTTAAACTCATGGAAACTCAACTCCTTTGTCTTGATTCCTCCGACATTGTTCACATATTCCTACAAAATGTTTTCTCTTCGCTTGATACTAAAAATAGTCATATTGGCATTTTTATTATCTGAGTAATTCTGCAATCTAATTAAATTCTTCATCCCAAGAAACCATGCTTCTACATCTTTTGGTTTCTTCACATTGTCGTCAAAACTAGGAGGCTTGTCTTTCTTGAATTTCTCTAGAAAATACTTCTTCTCACCTCTCTTATGTTAGTGTCAGTGCTTTCACATTGCCATCAATGATCAAATTTCTCTTTTTCATTTCATATTAGGTGTCCCATTCTGATGAGTTGCACTCCATTAGGTCATGGATCAACTGATGGTAGATTTATTTCCAATTTTTTCTCTCCTCACAAAAGATCTGCTGACCTCCTTCAGACACAATTCGGTTAAATGGTTTATATTTCATTCTTATGTTTTGTCCATTTCATTTAAATAGGTCTTAGGTATTAGGGTTTTCAATATCATTAGGTATTAGGGTTTCCATCTAAGTCAAATTTTCAAAAGATTTGATAAATAGTGGTCATGCGGACATGTGGAGGAGATCTAAATATTTAGATAACTTTTAATTCTCAGCATTTGTAAATTTAAAATTTTTTTTACCTTAAACTCAGTTTGAGGCGAAAACAGAGTATTGTTTCATTCTTGTAAAATTTGATGTAATTTTATAGTTTCTATACGTAATAAGTACTCAGAAGCTACTCCTGGTCACCTTGCCAACTCCTGCCATTGCAAAAGAAAAACATCAAGACATCTGTCCATCAAATTGCCAAGGAAAAGGGTCAAACATCAAACAGAAAAACAAAGCATTTGAAAAGGTCATAAAAACTTTATAAAAGTGGGTTTTTAATGGATAAAAATTAAGGTGAAAAGGAATATAATGCTAAATCCTCTTGGTAAGTCATTTCATTGTGAAAAATTGAAGGGAAGATCAAAAAATCGTGATTTGGAGCAATATTGGGCAAAAGAGAGAGAACAATAAAAATTGGTGAAAATTTGTTGGCACTGCGCATTGGGAGGCTGGCGTTGTGCATTGGGTAGGCACTACGCATCAGAGCCATTTCTCCTTCACAAAATTGCACTGGCGCTACGCATTGGGTTGGTTTCGCTGTGAACTGAACTGTCAAGCCTTTAAACCATGCAAACTCATCCTCCATCACTTCTATTGCTACATTTATCTCCTACCAAGTAAGTATAATCAATTCTTGAGTTTAGATAGGGTTTTCATGCATGACTTGTTTTTTTCTTCCTAAAATTCAAACCCTAGTTTGTCTCTCTACACTATTTTCCCAATGTAAACTATAATTCCTTGCCTCTCTCTCCCAACTTCATTTGCCCTAAACCTACCCCTTGATCCTATTTTCCGTAACTCATATTCCCTTCACCTATTTTCCCAAAAAACTTAACCCCTTTATAAAACGCTAAACCCCTCATACATTAAACCCTATTTTATATATCAATTCTGCTCACTCCCTTACCTCACCCTATCACTATTTTTCCTCTTACAAATCTCTTCATACTCATCTTTTCCCTCATTTATTAATCCACCATTCATCACATCATCCCAAAGAGACAAGCATGGAGAGGGACAATGAGCCTGATTTTGAGGAGGACACCCTAAGTGACAACTCTAGGGAAAGGATTTTGCAGTAGAGAAAACCTCACAAAGGTGGAAAGATTATCAGGGAGCAGCTCATCAGTATGAGTGAATTACTTGCTTGCCCATTAACCACCTCATGCTTTAGACATCAGTCATGTCTTGATTTTTTTGGGATGGTAGAGAGAGTTAAATTTCACCATGAGTTAGAAACACTGTTTGTGACAAAATTGGACAACAATGTGGTACGTCTTCCCAGGGTTACATTTACTCTATCATCCACCATCATTGTGGAGGCCATAGTAATTCCAGATGTACGAGAGAAATGGAACAAGAGGTAACATATTAACAGGGAGTATTATGAGCCTTACATCAAGGCTAAATACCAAGGCAGAATCAGTAGAGTGCTTCCTTTTAGATTTTTGGAGGACTGTTATGCTCCACTAATAAAGCTCATCATTAAGTATTTTACTTGTGAGGGTAGGTTCTCTAGACTATATGCCTACCATATCAGATTGTTGATTCATTTCGCTAGGATGAAAATGACGAGTATTCCTTATTTTATATGCAAAAACATAAAGAAAATGATAGTTATTGCAAAGAGGAAACCATATCCACAGCAGCTCAACAGTATTTACCAATTCTCTGTTATTAAAATTATTGGTTTACATCAGCTCAATCAGTTGGGAATGCCATCAGAAACCTTCATTTCTCATGAGATGTTCAGGGGTCCTCAAATCTTTCTATCAGTCCCCAAAAAGGGAAGTGGGCCTTCAGGACAGCAAAAGGTTCAAGAAACTAAAACTGTGGGGTTACCTATGTTTATGACTTATCAGAGAGGCACTAGGATTCTATTTGCAGCTGCCAAGCGAGTACTATCTCGACATGGAGTGGAAGGGGTCTCGCCTTCATCTATAGACCATAGGCAAATGCTATCTCCACAAGGAATGGAAGGGGCTTTGCCTTCATCTTCAGCTAAACTGGTACAAGTTGGGTAGGACAACAAGGGTAAAGGCAAGGCAAAGATGCATGAGAGTGATAGATAAGAGAGAGATTTTGATCTTGTCGGCCATGAGGAGACACAAGGAGTAGATGTCATTGACTTGGATGCCCAGGATCGAAGAAAAGTCAAAGACATGATCATCAAGGAACAATAAGATGAGATACAAGCCTTGATGGTTAATTTAGGGAGGGCTAAATGGGTCATCAAATATCTTGAGAAAGAGAACAAACATCTAACTGACAAACAAGACCTCATGGAGTTGCAAATGATTAAAGAGAACTGACAAAAGGCAAAGAAGACAAAGGTCAAGATGACCTCCATTGAGCAAGATATTGAGAAGGAATGAGAGATATCGCTTGAAAGGGTCAACATTCACCTTGAGGGGCTTCTGAAGAAAGCAAATAGAGACAAAAATATGCTTAGGCATATGGCTTACCATCATTTGACCCGGAATAGGATATGCAACATGAGGATTAAGCAACTTAAGGCAAGATTAAGGAGGGACTTAAAAAGTAAAAATAGGGAGGATAAGCTTAATATCCTGGCTAATGTTATAGTAACCCAACAAAGTAACCAATGAAGCACCTTTCAGCCAAAACTGGGCATGTTTTGAATTTTTTTTGTTAATTTCATTTTTTTTTAATTTTGCAAAACAGGAAATTGTGGTGGATGTGCAGCGCCACTGGCGCTACGCATTTGGTTGGTCCATACTTGGGAGAGATGGTTTATAGATTTGGATTTAGAATCAAGAGGACATTAATCCCTAAAAAATTCATCTCATTTGGAGCAAAACTAGGTCACCCAAAGGGCAAAAAAACACTCAAAAAATGCCCTCTCTGCCACCTTTTGCACCCACAAGAAGCAGTCTTGGAAGAATTTATTTTTGAAGGGGAAAATGACCTCCAAATCAGGAAATTCAAGATGTTTCAGAAACTATACAGAAATATCTTTCCAACAAGCTATCCGGTGCCTCATTTGGTGGAGTGGAAGGTCTCCAAAAGCATGCTTAAAGATGGCACTGTGCATTGGGTTGATGGCGCTGGGCATAGGGCTATTTTTGTGAATTTTGCTCACAAATCAAAATTTCTTCTCTTCTCCTTGGTAAATTTGTGATGGTAAATGATGTAATGTGATGTAAATTTGATGAAAAATTACTTTAAGGGGTAGATACATCAACAAAAAGTGGTTTAAAACTGAATGTATCAGTTTCCTTGGTTTTAGAGGTAAGTTGTTCCACTGCGAATATTCTTGTTCTTAGTTTAGATATGGTTGAAACCACCCCTTTTATTATGGATTCGACCGCTGATGACTAGCACAGGTGGTTTTGATGCCTATATTATGTAATTTCTTAGTCATTTGTAAAGGTTGGACTCTCGTGGAGCTTTCAGCATCATTGTACATCACTTCTGCAATTTGGCAAGGAAATAAATCAGGGTTTTGCAGCTATTTTTGTGGGATTCTTGTGGTAAAGTTTCTTGGCATTGTTTCTTCCTTTTTTATTTAGTTTCTCTTATGTGTTATTTGTGCCAACATCTATTTCTTTCTTCTTAACTAAATGAATCAATATAGAAAAGTGGAATCCATTAATATCAGTGCTCTGCCTTGGGAACACATTTAGTTTTTAATGTTTTTAGTTGTTTGAAGAGGATTCATGAACTTTGTATGCCCTCTTCAACCCCTCACCAGTCTTAGACTTACTGTCACGCTCAATTCGAAGTGCCAAAACACCTACCTACCTCGCCCCATACAACACCTTGCAATTGTGATTTGATTTCCTGGACCTAAGCTGCTTGCTCCATTTGATCCATCAACCAACCCTTCAAAATCAAAACAAAAAACCCTAGAGCTACTATACCTAGCCTAAAATGTATTCTTATTTCAATCATCTCAACTGAGATTGACAAGGAGAGAGCCCTCTGCCGACCTGGTAGGGCTAGCTACCAGGTTAAGTGTGGTTTGTCATTATCCTAAGATTGCTTCCCTTCAGCTTGAGGTCAATCTAAGCTCTAACATAGTGGCAACCATACTGGGGAAGAAAGATAAATCACCCCAATACAATTGAGAAGTTTTGAACTTTTGGATGATAATTTTAGAATTCAGTAGGCTAAAAATTGGAAAGTTGTAAAGCAATATCAAAATTTTGAGAATTTCTAAACACATTGGCCTCAAGAAGATACACCGGTTCCAATCCTGATCCCGATCCTCCTCCCATATTCGAAAATCCTAATCTAATTTCGAGGATTCTTAGACAAGAGAGTTTATCAAGCCCTAGACCAGTTTTCCAATCTCATTCATGCCCTATGGAGTGGTTTTTCCTTGAGGATCTTCCTTTCGACGAATACTTTGGTTTATCCCTATTTAGAACCACATCGGACAGTGAATTGCTAGACATAGTTTCAGACCCCGAATTCATCAAAGAACTTGAAGTTGAAAAGGCCAAATTGACAAGTAACCATAAGCTTCAAAACTCTCCTTATTCATCTATCACCATTGATTGAATTCCTGAACTCTCTGATTCAGCTTCAACACCTTTTACCTCATCATCATTTCCTCATATTTCAAAGCATCATCTGACGCCTCCATTCATATCTTCAATCCCTCAATATCCTTTCATTACTTCTCAAACACCCGTCACTTCCGCGACATCAACTCCTCCTGTTGTCACAAATCCCTCAGTTACTTCACCATCAGTTTCAAATCTGCCACAAGCCATGGCTGCCAGATATGCACCTCTCATTCTACCTCAGAATTTGGATGCTATGCCTGCTGATTACCAAAGTAAGATACCATTGTTTGATGCCACTCAAGGTATTACAATGCAGCAACATGTTGATAGGATGAATGACTTCTATGATCTCCATGAGGTAGATGAAGAGAATGTGACCATGTGATTATTTGTGCAAAGTTTTGGAGGCGAGGTTCGAAAGTGGTTTAGAGCATTACCAGTGGGATCCATCAATACTTTTCTGGTTCTACATAGACAATTCCTGGATCGATGGGAGGTAAAGAAAAATCCACTCCAAATTATTTCTGAGTATGAAAATATAAAAAGGAATGTAGGTGAAAGTGTCCAAGACTACTGTGTAAGGTTCAATACAGTTTATAATGCTATTCCAGCTGACATCAAGCCACCAATGGGGTTAGCATTGATCAAATTTCCCAATGGCTTCAATGCTGATATGGCATATCAGCTAAGAGAAAGAGATCATACCACAGTTGAGGACATGTAGAAGAGCGCGATAAGTGTAGAGGCAAATCTACTGGCCAAGAGAGCAAGGATGGAGACTGAAAGGAAGGTGACTATAAAGGAAGAAGCATCTTCTTCAGATGCTAAGGTAGAGCATATACTCTAGAAAATTGAGAAGATGTTTGATAGGTTGACAATTGCAGACAAGATGGAAAACACAATCAGGAATCCAAACCTCAGTTTAGGATTAAGCAAATGGAGCAGAAGGCACAAGATCAGTCATCACAACAACAAGTCGAAACACCTTTGTAGAAAAATTATCTACACAGAATGGAAACTGAAGATGATGATGATTCGATTGTGGAGGCTAATCATTTCTTTACTACTGATGGTTTGCCCATTTTTCTCACAGAAGATGAAGAATACTCAGAGGTTTCAAATGTTCAAACAGATGAAGATTTCATACTAGCAAATGAAGGGGTTTTAGAGGATGAATCAGATGATTATCAGAGGGGATATATGAATGCATTGACAATGCAGCAGAAACAATATTCATTGAGAAGCACAGATGTACCAGTCAGCCTGGTTCAAAAGCGAAAAGAGGTGCAACCCAAGAATGACTCCTCAAACACTCAGAAGAAAGGGAAGGAGCCTATTGATCCAACTTCCAGCCAAGGACCATCTGCAAATGAGAAGACCAATCAGTTAAGTGCAACAAAGGAAGAGACCAAAAAGAAGGGTTCTTCAGTCAAAGAGGTGGATAAAGTTCCAGCTTTTAGTTTAGAAAATGAAATTTCTAAATTAAAGGTTTCGATTCCTTTGAGTGAAATGATGAAGAACAGCATTTATAAAAACCAAGTGTCAAAAATTTTGAACATAGATCCTTTATCTGATATGGTCAATGTAGAAGATGATCACCCAGAGCTCATCTTTGGCCCTGCTTTAGAAGGTCAGTCTAAGGATAGTGAAGTGCCTCCATTCTATATAAGCCTTAGATTGCATGAGTATGTCCTTCATAATGCCATGTTTGATTCTGGAGCCTCCCATAATCTGATGCCAAAAGCCATTATGGAGAAATTGGGCCTTGACATTACTCGTAAATATCATGACCTCTATTCTTTTGATTCTGGTAGAGTCCGATGTATTGGTCTTATCAAAGACTTGGTGGTGTCTCTAGATCAAATCCCGGCCAAGAATGTTCTCATGGATGTGGTTGTTGCGGACATTCCACCACGGTTTGGTATGCTGTTGTCTAGATCGTGGGGTGCAAAGCTTAAAGGAACTTTACAACTAGATTTCTCGTATGCTACCATTCCTATGTTTGGTCAATTGAGAAAATTATATAGGGAAAAGGAAAATGAGGTACATGATCACAAGCAAGGAGAAACCACTTAATCATCGTTGTACATACAGATTTAGAATTATTTGTATTATATCCAGATAGTGTCTTGAATGATATTGATAGTCAGCTAGTTCAAGTAGAAGATGTGCCAGAGATTTCAGAGCTGTCCTCGATCAAGAAAGACAAAAACTTTCTAGTACCTCCGAGCAGTCCACATTCCGACAGCAGCAAAAAGGTAATGAGCAGCAGCAAATTAAAGAAATCAGTCAAGGTAAGGAAGAAGATGAAACAAAATTTCAGCACTTAGAGGAAGAAGCAGGCCTATGGAGCATGGATTTTGACGGAGTTGTGGGTAAGGATGGTGCTAGCTTAGGGATTTAGATCCACAACCCTATTTTCTAGCCTAATAAAGTCCCTAGTAATGTAACAATTTGCTCATATAAATTGGCCTTTGATTGTTCTGACAATGAAGCCAAATATGAGCACTGATTGTAGGTTTGAAAATTCTCAAAAAGCTAAAAGCAAAAAGGATATCAGTCTACGGGGATTCGGAGCTGATAATCAAGCAAGTGAAGGGTGAATATCAAGCCAAACATCCAAGGATGAGGGCCTACCGTAATGCAGTTTTAGATATCCTAAGGATGTTTCCAGATTATACCTTGACATGTGTACCACGTGCACAAAATGTAATTGCAGATTCACTTGCAACCGCTGCTAGTAATTTGAAGATCCCAATGAATTCCAATAACAAGTTTGAGATCCATGTCAAGCACCGTCTAGCTGTCCCCAATAATCTAAGGTATTAGGAAGTATTTTTGGATGATAAGGAGATTAATTATTTCTTGCAGAAAGAAGGCAACTACAAGGATGCTTCCATAGATCGTGATCGTGATGATGATGAGCCAGAAATTGAAGTAAATTAGATGGAAATATTGTAGCTAAAGGACAATGTCATTCCTAAAGGTCTTATTCCTTTAGAAGAACTCTTCGATCAAGATGATGTGGCTAGGAATCCAAGCTTGGTGCCAACAGATAAGGGTGTTGAGGATGTGAATCTTGGAACAGCCGAGAAGCCAAAGTTTGTGAAACTATCAAAGTCATTATCCCCCAAGGTAAAATCTAAATATGTCAAATTATTGTCTGAATTTGCTGATGTGTTTTCTTGGGATTATTCAGATTTAAAGGTGTATAACAAAGACATAATTCAGCACACAATTCCCATCAAGCCAAATCAGAAGCCATTTCGTCAGAAGTTGAGAAGGATTAATCCCAAGTTGTTGCCTTCAATTGAAAAAGAGGTAAATCGATTATACAAGGCTAGTATAATTGTTCCAATCAGATTTTCTGATTGGATTTCTAATATTGTTCCTGTGAGGAAAAAGACCAGGGAGATCAAATTGTGCATTGACTTCAAAAATTTAAATAAAGTCTCATTAAAGGATAATTACCCGCTGCCGAAGATAGATCACATCCTCCAGAGAGTAGTTGGAGCATCGCGTATGTCGCTGCTTGATGGATATTCCAGATATAATCAAATTTTGGTGCATGAAGATGACTGTGACAAGACTGCATTCACCACCCCTTGGGGAACATTCCATTATGCTAAAATGCCGTTTGGTTTGAAAAACGTTGGAGCCGCATTTCAACACGCAATGTACATTGCTTTTGCTAATGAAAATGATGTGTTTTTGGTTGTCCATTTAGATGATTTGAAAATTTTTTCAAATTCAGATGATGAGCACCTTCACCATTTATGGATTGTGTTTCAACGATGTAAGAAATCTGGAATATCGCTCAATCCAAAGAAAATTATCTTTGCTATGGATGAAGGGAAGTTTCTTGGCCATATTATCTTGAAAGAAGGCATTCTCATTGATCCATCAAGAGTAGAAGCAATTCAGCAAATAGATTTTCCTAAGAAAAAGAAGGAAATACAAGAATTCAACGGTAAGATGAATTTCTTACGAAGATTTGTACCTAATCTTGCTGAGAATTTGAGAGAAATCACTAATATGTTGAAGAAGGATAGCGTGGTGAAATGGATGGAGGAAGCTATGAAATCATTTAATTTGGTAAAGTATGCCTTATCTACAGCTCCGGTTTTGATTAGTCCAGATTATACACAAGATTTCATTTTATTCTCATTCGCATCTGAGCATACCATGGCAACAGTTTTAATGCAAAAGAGAGATCAGCTAGAAAATCCCATTGCATTCTTCAGTAGAACTATTAGGGATGCAACTTTGAAGTACAACATAATTTAGAAGCAAGATCTTGCTCTTGTCAAAGCCTTGAAGGACTTCTGAGTGTACATTCTGCACTCTCATATCCTAGCATATGTTCCCAATGTAGCAGTTAAGGATGTGCTGGTACAAACTGATCCGGAAGGAAGATGGGGAAAATGGATTGCAGCAATGTTAGAATACGATTTGGAGATCAAGCCTACAAAGTTGATCAAAGGACAAGGTCTGGTGAGGTTGATGGCGGAATCAAATTTGCATGCATTAGATATAAATCTTATTGCTGCCATGTCTGAAGATGAAGAGGATAGCTCTCTAATTCAAGTGTCTGAAATGTTCCTTCAGTCACCGTGGTATTCAGATATTGTCTATGTGCTTCAACACCTTTCTCCACCACAGGAAATGTCAAAGAATAAAGGTAGAACTCTTAAACTAAAAGCTGCTAAATTCTACATTTTAAATAATGCCCTTTATTGGAAGGATCCAGGTGGTGTTTTGTTGAACTATTTAATCAAATATGAAGCCCAACAGGTAATGAGTGATTTTCACAAGGGTGACTATGGAGGTCACTTGTTTTGGAATACAACAACAAACAAAATTTTGAGATCGGTGTTGGGTGTGGAGCCTGATTATCTTCTATATTCAAAGGTATCGCCACATAGGACCCCAGTTCGAAATGGGGGTGGCAACACCACCCGTAAAATATTCGCTGCAGGGGGGTCCAGGGGGGTTTCGGGGGCAGCGCCCCCGAAGCTAAAAACAACTGCAAAATTGCCTTGTAAAAGTATAGTAATTTCTAGTCAATCTGGGCCGTTCATTAGGTGGATGATCTGACAATAGAACTTATGTTTAGTTTTGGGTTTTTTGCCCTAGAAGGCAACCCCTCTCTTTGTATGAGGGTATTGTATTTGAGGCTGTGTGATAGAGGTGTATTCCGTGAGCGAGAAACAGAGAGGTGAGACTGTGAGAGAAAACAGAGGATATTATAGCGGATTTGTTGTAGCTTGTGTCTCTTCATTTTGCTGGATAATAGAAAGGAAGGACTGGCTGTTCGGGGTGGACGTAGCCCAAACTGGGTGAACCACGTATATCTGTGTCTCTCTTGCCTTGTGCGTTTTCTGTGTTTATATTTCTGCAATATTTTATGTGTTCCATTGCTCCATAATATATAATTTTCTATCAACTGGTATCAGAGCCGAAGGTCTATTTGGCTGATAAACTCGCAGGAAAGAAGGGTTCCTAGTTCAAGTGGGAGTAATGGTGGAGGATGGTAAGTTTAGGTTCGAGAAATTTAATGGCCAAAACTTCTCGCTGTGGAAGATTATCTGTATCAGAAAGATCTATACCTACCATTGGGTAGAAAAACAAAGATGCCGACGGGTATGAAAGATGAAGAATGGAACCTTCTCGACTCGGAACAATACGTTTGTGCCTTGTTGCGTCACTCGCCTTCAACATTTCGAAGGAAACCACGACAGAGGGTTTGATGCAGACATTGTCAAAACTATATGAAAAACCCTCGGCCTCAAACAAGGTATTTCTTATGAAACGATTATTTAATATGAATATGTCGGAAGGTGGATCTGTTGCAAACCATTGAAATGATTTTAATACAGTTACAAGTCAGTTAAGTTCTGTAGGGGTAAACTTTGACGATGAAGTTAGAGCTCTGTTATTCTTGTGCTCATTACCAGAAAGTTGGAATGGTTTGGTAATGGCCATTAGTAACTCCGTTTCTGGATCTAGTACTTTAAAGTTTGATGATGTTGTCGGTGCTATCCTTAGCGAGGAAATGTGACAGAAAAGCTTCGGTGAGACATCGGGAAATGCTTTGAGTGCAGAGTCTAGAGGAAGAAAAATGGAAAGAGGAAAGAGCTCAGGATATTGCAGTAAATCAAGGAAAGGCAGATCCAAGTCCACATCGGGGATAGTGTGCTGGAAATGTGGAAAGAAAGGACACCTAAAGAAAGACTGTAGATCTCGGAAGGGAAAAGAAGGATATGCACAGCAAGAAAACAATCATGAAGCAAATGTGACAGGTGAGGTGTTACAAGATGCTTTGATTCTTTCTTTCGAAAATATTATTGATTCCTGGGTGGTAGATTCAGGGGCTTCATTCCATGCCACACCTGATAAGAAATACTTTCATGACTATGTTCAAGGATATTTTGGACAAGTTCGTCTGGGTGATGATAAACCCTGTAAAATCGTTGGAATGGGTAAGGTTTTTGTAAAATATCAGAATGGAAACCAATGGCTATTAAAGGAGGTAAGGCATGTTCTAGATCTAAAGAAAAATCTGATTTCAACAGGGCAGTTAGGCAGTGAAGGTTGTGTGACAACTTTCACAAATAAAGCTTGGAAGGTCACCAAAGGAGCCCTGGTAATAGCAAAAGGCGAAAAGGTTGGTACATTGTATTTATGCAATGGTATTTCTAACTATGTTAATGCTTTAACTTCCAAAGGAGCAGATGCAGCATTATGGCATCATAGGCTTGGACACATGAGTGAAAAGGGGATGAAGATTCTTCACTCAAGGAATATGTTGCCAGGTTTGAAGAATGTTGATTTGGACTTCTGTGAGAATTGCATTTTTGGAAAACAGAAGAGAGTCAGATTCCTCAGAGTTGGGAAAGAAAAGAAGAATGAAAAATTAGAGCTTGTGCATACAGATGTATGGGGACCTTCTCAGGTATCATCTCTCGGTTGCTCTCGTTATTATGTTACTTTTATTGATGATGCAACTAGAAAAACTTGGATTTATTGTATTAAGAATAAATCTGATGTATTTGATACTTTCAAGAAATGGAAAGCTTTGGTTGAGATTGAGACAGGAAATAAATTAAAGTGTCTTAGATCAGACAATGGAGGTGAATATTGCAGCAAAGAGTTTGATAGGTACTGTTCAGAGCATGGAATTCACAAAGAGAAGACAATTCCAAGAACACCACAAGAAAATGGTGTGTCAGAAAGGATCAACAGAACAATCATGGAGCGTGCAAGGTGCATGAGATTGCATGCAGGATTGCCTTTACAGTTTTGGGCAGATGCTGCAGATACTGTTCTTTATCTGATAAACAGAGGGCCTTCAAGTTCCTTGGATGGTGCTGTTCCAGAGGAAGCATGGACAGGTGAAAAGGTAAACTACTCTATTTTAAAGCTTTTGGTTATGAGGCCTTTGTCCATATTGATAAATAAAATAGAACAAAGCTTGAGGCAAAGTCAAAGAAATGTAGCTTTATTGGATATGGTGTTAATGATTTTGGTTATCGCTTATATGATTATGAAAATCACAAAATCATTAGGAGCAGAGATGTAATATTCAATGAAAAGGTCTTGTATAAGAATCAGTTGTAGGAAAAGAAACAGGAAAAGGAAAACAAGGAATATGCAGTTCTTGATGAAATCACTGAAAAAGTAAAGGTGCCTGAAAATAATAATAATCAACAACCACAACAACAGCAACCACCACAACAACAATAGGCACCCCAAACACCTGAAAGTGGTGTTAGAAGATCTACCAGGATAAGTAGATCCCCTGAACGATACTCTCATTCATTATATTATTTATCGTTGACTGATTTCAGTGTACTCGAATGTTATGAAGAAGCAATGCAGGTTGAAAGCAGGAAGAAGTGGGAGGTAGCCATGGAAGAAGAGATGGACTCCTTAATGCATAACCAAACTTGGGTTTTAGTCAGGTTGCCTGTAAGAAAAGCTACATTGAAGAATAAATGGGTTTACAGGCTGAAGGAAGAAGATGGAGGAAAACAGAGGTATAAAGCTAGACTTGTGGTGAAGGGGTTTGCACAGAAGAAAGGTATTGATTTTGATGAAATATTTTCTCCTGTTGTTAAAATGACTTCAATCAGAACTATTTTAAGTCTTGTAGTAGCTGAAGATTTGCATCTTGAGCAGTTAGATGTAAAGACAACCTTTCTCCATGGGGATTTGGAGGAAGAGATATATATGCAGCAGCCACAAGGATATGAGGTGAAAGGGAAGGCGAAACTAGTGTGCAGGTTGAAGAAGAGCTTGTATGGCTTAAAACAGGCTCCAAGGCAGTGGTATCTGAAATTTGACAAGTTTATGTCTGAACAAGGTTATACTAGATGTCACTCTGATCATTGTGTTTATTTGAAAAAGCAAAATGATGGCAGCTATATTATATTGTTATTCTATGTAGATGACATGCTTGTTGCAGGATCTAACATGCAGGAAATAAATGTGCTCAAAAGAAAATTGGCAAATTCATTTGCAATGAAGGATTTGGGAGCTGCAAAACAAATCCTTGGTATGAGAATAACTAGAGACAGGAAAAATCGTAAATTAACATTGTCTCAGAATGAGTACATACAAAAGGTGTTGAAAATATTTAACACGCATAATGCAAAACCAGTTAGTACACCTTTTGCTAGCCATTTCAAACTTAGCAAGGAAATGTGCCCAAAGACCCAAGAAGACATGGATTATATGTCTAAAGTTCCATATGCATCAGCGGTTGGAAGCTTAATGTATGCAATGGTCTGCACAAGGCCTGATATTGCACATGCAGTGGGAGTTGTAAGCAGGTACATGAACAATCCAGGAAAGGATCATCGGATGGCAGTGAAATGGATTCTCAGATATTTGAAAGGTACCACAAATCAAGCATTATGCTTTGGTGGTTCAAACATCTCCCTACAAGGATATGTTGATGCAGATATGGCACGTGACAGAGATAATAGGAGGAGCACTACAGGATATGTATTTACTGTTGGAGGAACAGCTGTCAGTTGGGTTTCAAAAATCCAAAGTGTTGTTGCACTTTCAACAACAGAAGCAGAGTATGTTGCTCCTATAGAGGCTAGTAAAGAAATGATTTGGTTACAAATGTTTATGGGTGAATTGGGTAAGGAGCATGATATGGGCACGTTATACAGTGATAGCCAAAGTGCCATTCATCTTGCAAAGAACTTAGTATTTCATTCAAGGACTAAACACATATAGCTCAAGTACCATTTCATATGATCAGTGTTGGAAGATGGAGAGTTGAAGCTGGAAAAGATACACACTAGCCAGAATCCTGCAGATATGCTAACAAAAGTTGTAACCAGGGAGAAACTGAGAATATGCCCAGATTCAGTTGGTCTTCAAGGATGACGATGAAGATGAGAAACAGCCAGGTCCAAAGAGGAGTCATTTTCCAGCAAATGGAGCAGCGATGGAGTTGCTACAATCAGTCTCCAAGTGGGAGATTGTTGGGTGTGGAGCCTGATTATCTTCTATATTCAAAGGTGTCGCCACATAGGACCCCAGTTCGAAATGGGGGCGGCAACGCCGCCCATAAAATATTCGCTGCAGGGGGGGTCCGAGGGGTGCGGCTGCGACCTTTGGCAGCCCCCCCTTGGCGGGGGGTTTCGGGGGCAGTGCCCTCGAAGCTAAAAACAACTGTAAAATTGCCTTGTAAAAGTATAGTAATTTCTAGTCAATCTGGGCCGTTCATTAGGCGGATGATCTGACGGTAGAACTTATGTTTAGTTTAGGGTTTTTTTCCCTAGAAGGCAACCCCTCTCTTTGTATGAGGGTATTGTATTTGAGGCTGTATGATAGAGGTGTATTCCGTGAGCGAGAAACAGAGAGGTGAGACTGTGAGAGAAAACAGAGGATATTACAGCGGATTTGTTGTAGGTTGTGTCTCTTCATTTTGCTGGATAATAGAAAGGAAGGACTAGTTGTTCGGGGTAGACATAGCCCAAACTGGGTGAACCACGTATATCTGTGTCTCTCTTGTTTTGTGCGTTTTCTTTGTTTATATTTCTGCAATATTTTATGTGTTCCATTGCTCCGTAATATATAATTTTCTATCAATCAGGATACTACTGGCCCACCTTATTTTCAGATGTCTATAAAATAGTCATGAGTTGTCATGAGTGTCAGGTCTTTCAAGGGAAAAGAAAGTTGTTGCCTCTTCCTTTGAAACCGGTTGAAGTCAGCGCACCTTTTTAGCAGTGGGGACTTGATTTTATTGGTGAGATCCATCCAACATCCTCGGCTCAGCACAAGTGGATTCTAACAGCAACAGACTATTTTACCAAGTGGATTGAAGCAATTCCGACCAGACAGGCAATAGACACAGTAATCATTCAATTCCTGGAATCAAATATTTTATCTCATTTTGGTTGTCCTAGTAAAATCATAACAGATAATGCAACTGCATTCAAATCCAAGAAGATGATTGATTTTTGCAGCAAGTATAAGATTACATTGGGTCACTCCACAACATATTACTCGCAAGGTAATGGTCTAGCCGAATCATCTAATAAATCATTGGTGAACATCATTAAAAAGCTATTGGAAACAAATAAGAAAGGCTCGCATAAGAAGTTAGTTAATACTTTGTGGGTAGACAGAATGAGCCAAAAGAAATCTATAGGTATGTCTCCATTTGAAATTGTATATGGAATTGATACACTCCTTCTGACATCCCTGGCATTCTCAGTTGTGAAAATTCTGCAAGAAGCTAGTAGTGAGGAAGATGATTTTCAGCGAAGAATCAATCAGATGATACATTTATAGCAGATGAGGGAGGAAGTCCTCCAAAATTATTTCAGATTTCAAGAGAAGATCAAAAAGATCTATGATCGGAAATCTAAAGCAGATAAATTCCAGCTTGACAATGTGGTGTTACGGTGGAATGTGAGGAATGAATATAAAGGCAAGCATGGCAAGTTTGAAAACATGTGGAAGCGTCCCTAGAAGATTTCTGCATACAGAGGGAAAAATGCATTCCTGCTCAAAGAGATGGACGGACAAGATTGCTCAGGAGGACTATTCAATGGTAGGCTCCTGAAGCGCTACTTCTTCTAAGGTGATTTACGAAGTCATGCAATGACCATTGTATATACCATTTTCTTTTCATTGCAAGTGTTCAAAAAATACAATTCATTTTAGCTTGGGGCCCGAGGTGAAGGCTATAAAGTTGGATGATTTATACGAATCTCTAAGCCAGTCATGAGTTTTGAGTAAGTTTTGAGTCTTGAGTTTATTTTCAGAAGTGTCGGTTTCAGTTTTCAAAATGTATTGACCGTATTGCCCAATGGAAGAGGCACAAGTCTACTTATTCTAGAGATCTATGGTTCTTGGCACCTCCAAGGAGCTACCATCCCCATTGGAGCCAATGTTAGTGTCAGTGCTTTCACACTTCCATCAATGATCAAATTGCTCTTTTGCATTTCATATTAGGTGTCCCATTCTGATGAGTTACACTCCATTAGGTCATGGATCAACTGATGGTAGATTTATTTTTAGTTTTTCTCCTCATCAAGTAAGATCTACTAACCTCCTTCAGACACAGTTCAGTTAAATGGATAAGAGTTAGTTCTTATCTTTTGTCCATTTGATTTAAATAAGTCTTAGGTCTTAGGGTTTTCAATATCATTAGGTATTAGGGTTTCCATCTAAGTCAAATTTTCAAAATATTTGATAAATAGTGGTCATGCAGACATGTGGAGGAGATATAAATCTTCAGATAACTTTTAATTCTCAGCATTTGTAAATTTAATAAGTTTTTCACCTTAAACTCAGTTTGAGGTGAAAACAGAGTATTGTTTCATTCTTGTAAAATTTGATGTAATTTTATAGTTTCTATATGTAATAAGTACTCATCAGCTGCTCTTGGTCACCTTGCCAACTCCTGCCACTGCAAAAGCAAAACATCAAGACATCAGTCCATCAAATTGCCAGGGAAAAGGGTCAAACTTCAAACAGAAAAATAGAGCATTTGAAAAGGTCATCAAAAATTTATAAAAGTGGGCTTTTAATGGATAAAAATTAAAGTGAAAAAGAATATAATCCTAAATCCTCTTGGTAGGTCATTTCATTGTGAAAAATTGAAGGGAAGATAAAAAAATCCCGATTTGGAGCGATATTGGGCAAAAGAGAGAGAACCATAAAAATTGGTGAAAATTTTTTGGCACTGCGCATTGGGAGTCTAGCGCTATGCATTGGGCAGGTGTTGCGCATCAGAGCCATTTCTTCTTCACAAAATTGCACAGGCGCTATGCATTGGGTTGGTTGCACTGTGCATTGAACTGTCAAGCGTTTAAACCATAAAAACTCATCCTCCATCACGTCTATTGCTACATTTATCTCTTACCATGTAAGTATAATCACTTCTTAAGTTTAAATAGGGTTTTCATGTATGATTTATTATTTTTTCCTTCCTAAAATTCAAACCCTAGTTTGTCTCTCTACACTATTTTACACCACTGCAAACTATAATTCCTTGCCTCCTTTTCCCAACTTCATTTTCCCTAAACCTATCCCCTAATCCCATTTTCCCTAACTCATATTCCCTTCCCCTATTAACCCCTTTATGAAACCCTAAACTCCTCATACGTCAAACCCTATTTCCTATATCAATTCCGCTCACTCCCTTACCTCACCCCATCACTATTCTCCTTTTACAAATCTCTTCATACTCATATTTTCCCCCATCTATTAACACACCATTTATCAAATCATCCCAAAGAGACAAGCATGGAGAGGGACAATGAACCTGATTTTGAGGAGGACACCCTAAGTGACAGCTCTAGGGAAAGGATTTTGCAGTAGATAAAAAAGGTGGCAAGATTATCAGGGAGGAGCCCATCAGCATGAGTGAACTACTTGCTTTTCCATTAGCCACCTCATGCTTTAGACATCAGTCATGTTTTGATTTTTGTGAGATGGTAGAGAGAGTTAAATTTCACCATGAGTTAGCAAGACTGTTTGTGACAAACTTGGACAATAATGTGGTACGTCTTGTCGAGGTTACATTTACTCTATCATGCACCATCATTGCAGAGGCTACATGAATTCTAGAGGTAGGGGAGAAATCGAACAAGAGGCAACATATTAACATGGAGTATTATGATCCTTACATCAAGGCTAAATACCATGGCAAAATCAGTAGAGTGTTTCCTTTCAGATTTTTGGAGGACCAGTATGCTCCACTCATGAAGCTCATCATTAAGTATTTTACTTGTGAGGGTACGTTCTCCAGAATATATGCCTACCATATCATATTGTTGATGCATTTCACTAGGGTGAAAATGACGAGTATTCCTTATTTTATATGCAAAAACATAGATAAAATGACAGTTATTGCAAACAGGAAACCATATCCACAACAAGTCAATAGCATTTACCATTTCTCTATTATTAAAATTATTTTTTTATATCAGCTCAATCAGTTGGGAATGCCATGAGAATCCTTCATATCTCATGACATGTTCAAGGGTCCTAAAATCTTTTTATCAGTCCCCCAAAAGGAAGGCAAGCCTTCAGGACAACAAAACGTTCAAGAAACTGAAACTATGGGGGTACCTGTGTTTATAACTTATGAGAGAGGCACTAGGATGCTCTTTGCAGTTGCCAAGCGAGTACTATATCCACAAGGAGTGGAAGGGGTCTCGCCTTCCTCTACATACCATAGGAAAATGTTATCTCCATAAGGAGTGGAAAGGGCTTTGCCTTCATCTTCAGCTAAACAACTACAAGTTGGGTAGGACAGTAAGGGTAAAGGCAAGGCAAAGATGCATGAAAGTGATGGACAAGAGAGACATTTTGATCTTGTTGGCCATGAGGAGACACAAGGAGTAGATGTCATTGACTTGGATGCATAGGATCCAAGAACTGTCAAAGACATGATCATCAAGGAACAAGAGGATGAGATACAAGCCTTGATGGTTAATTTAGAGACAACTAGATGGGTCATCAAATATCTTGAGCAAGAAAACAAACAGCTGACCGACAAACAAGACCTCATGGAGTTGCAAATGATCAGAGAGAACTAGCAAAAGGCAAAGAAGACAAAGGTCAAGATGACCTCCATTGAGTAAGAGATTGAGAAGGACTAAGAGACATGGCTTGAAAGGGTCAACATTCACCTTGAGGGGCTCCTGAAGAAAGAAAATAGAGGCAAAAATATGCTTAGGCATATGGCTTACCATTATTTGACCTGGAATAGGATATGCAACGTGAGGATTAAGCAACTTAAGGCAAGATTAAGGAGGGCCTTAAAAAGCAGAAAGAGGGAGGATAAGCTTAATATCTTGGCTGATGTTACACTAACCCAACAAAATAACTAATGAAGCACTTTTGAGCCAAAACTGGGCAAGTTTTGAAGAAATTTTGTCAATTTCATTTTTCTTTAATTTTGCAAAGTAGGAAATTCTAGTGGATGTGCAGTGCCACTGGAATTGTGCATTTTATTGGTGCATCCTTGGGAGAAATGGTTTATATAATTGGATTCAACATCAAGAGGGCATTAATACCTGAAAAATTCAACTCATTTGGAGCAAAACTAGGACACCTAAAGGGCAAAAAACACTCAAATTTTTTTCTCTCTACCACCTTTTGTAGCCACAGGAAGCAGTCTTGGTAGAAATCATTTTTGAAGGAGAAACCAACCTCCAAATTAGACACCTCAAGATGTTTCAGAAACTAGACATATAGAGCTTTCCAACAAGCTATCTTGGGCCTTGTTTGGTGGAGCGGAAGGTCTCCAAAATCATGCTTAAAGCGGATCTAGCATTGGGTTGATGGCACTGTGTATAGGGCTATTTTGTAAATTTTGCTCAAAACTCGAAATTTCTTCTCTTCTCCTTTGTAAATTTGTGATGGTAAATGAGGTAATGTGATGTAAATTTGATGAAAAATGACTTGAAGGGGTATATACATCAATGAAAAGTCGTTTAAAATTGAATGTATCAATTTCCTTGGTTTTAGAGGCAAGTCGTTCCACTGCCTATATTCCTGTTCTTAGTTTAGATATGGTTGAAGCCACCCCTTATCTTATGGATTAGACCCCTGATGACTAGCATAGGTGGTTTTGATGCCTATATTATGTACTTTCTTAGTCATTTGTAAAGGTTGGACTCTTGTGGATGCTTTGAGCTTCATTGTACATCACTTCTGCAATTTGGCAAGGAAATAAACCAGGGTTTTGCAGCTATTTTTGTGGGATTCTTGTGGTAAAGTGTCTTGGCATTGTTTCTTCCTTTGTTATTTAGTTTCTCTTATGTGTTATATGTGCCAACATCTATTTCTTTCTTCTTAACTAAATGAATCAAGATAGATAGGTGGAATCCATTGATATCAGTGCTCTGCCTTGGGAACACATTTAGTTTTTAATGTTTTCAGCTGTTTGAAGAGGATTCATGAACTTTGCATGCCCTCCTCAACCCCTCACCAGTCTTAGACTTACCATCACACTCAATTCCAAGTGCCAAAACACCTACCTACCTCGCCCCATAGAACATCCTACAATTCTGATTTGATTTCCCGGACCTAAGCTGCCTGCTCCATTTGATCCAGCAACCAAACCTTCAAAATCAAACAAAAAACCCTAGAGCTACTATACCTAGCCTAAAATCTATTCTTATTTCAGTCATCTCAACTGATATTGACAAGGAGAGAGCCCTCTCCCGACCTGGTAGGGCTAGCTACCAGGTTAAGCGTGGTTTGTGGTTATCCTAAGATTTCCTCCCTTCAGCCCGAGGTCGATCTAGGCTCTAACATCTTATAAGGATGTTAGCGGTGATAATGATGATTTATCTTGGAACTAGAGCTAGAATGGAATCCATGAGTGTTAGCCAAACTATCAGGTGTATCCAAATACCTTCCACTTCTAATTGTATCATATTTTTCCAACATGTAACTTGACCAAGACCTACTACAATATGGTCCATTAGTCTTTTATTCCCGTCCATGACTAATCCTCAGCTATCCCTTCTTCTAAAAATTTGTAAGCCTCTAAAGGATGACTGCATTAACCTCTGCTTGCTTTTCATAAGCTCTTGGAGGCCTTTCTTTTTCCTCAATAAACTTGTTATTATCTGCCTGGCAACTTTTGATTTCTGCTTTTAAACTTCTCAATGGATCTACTATATCAAGAGAGTAGTATTCTCATTGTTGCTCAAATAACCTTTCCCATTCCGTTGAATTCACATCAAGCGTCTAAAGGGAGTCATGTGAACTATAGTCGACCATTCTTCTCTTCATATCTCATCTTCTATCTCCTACAAAAATACCATGATAGATAAACAAAATAGTAACATAATCAAAATCATACATTAGTGAAGTTTAGGGGAGCTTGTCACATCTATAAAAATTTGTTTATATTAGCATGACATAGATACATAATGATATCAACAGATCAACATCTCAACATCATGCATGATTAAAAAGAAATATAACACTAATTATATACATGACAACCATAACCATTTCAATACATGTATGATTAAATTTGCATGCATAATAAAATACACTTACCTCGCGGTCAAGTGCTACAAAATTTCTATGATACCAGCCTCTAATGCCCCCTCCCACATTTACACATGTTTACAAATTTGCCATGGTAAATATGAGATGAATGTCACTATGACATCAGCCGACCTCCAAGTTTTAGTTATGGAAATGGGGCCGACCTACTGACAACTTACAAACATCCCTCAAGGACTATATACCACTCAAAAGCCTATAAACCACCCCAAATGGCCATTCCCTTAGCTATATCTCTTTTCATATGGGAAACTCCCCAACCACATGCACAACACAACATCAGTGCAGTTATGAGGCTTGAACTTTTCACATGAGCCTTACTTCATGTGTTTATGACCAAAAATCCTAAGTTCCTTGTTAGTCGTCTCGCAATATGAGCCACCTTTCCATGCTAACCTCCAGAACAATTCCCAGAACTACCTATAATTTTCTAGAATCATAAATAACATGATAACAAGGCTAACCATAGAAAAAATGAATAATAACATAACAAGTATGTTCCTAGTACATTATAAACATTTCATCAAACATATGATGAACATATAAGCTACAATTCATGAGTGCATATATGATCATATAGATTTCAAGTTCATATGGGAATCACTACCTTCCGTACCTAGCTTCCTCTCTCACCTTCTCACATTTTCTTACCCATGGTAGGGCCGCACATGAATTATAGGATGTGTATGCATTTTTGTGACATTACATTTCTCCCTTCTCTCTCATTTCTCATCCTTGCCCCTCTCTTTCCTACATCCTTTTTTTCCTCTATCTTTCTCCCTTTGTTTCTTCTATCTCCCATCATCTTTCTATTCCTCCATCATTCTCATTTTCTTTCCTTATTTCTTCTTCCCTCTCTATCCCCACTCAATTTTTGTCTTTACCTCCCTCCCTCTCTCCTTTTTATGTCTTCCTCACTCCCTCGTTATCAGTGTCCCTCTTCCCTCCATCACTCTTTGTCCTTCTCTCCACCTCTCCGTCTACCTCTCTCTCTCCATCTCTTCCTTCGTCCACCTCTATCTCCATCTCTCCCTTCTTCCCTCTATTTCCACCCTCCATATATTCTTATATCTCCCTCGCTCTCCCCTACTCATTCTCACTCTCCCCCTCAATCCATAACCATATATTTCCCTCTCTCCTTTTCTCTAGTTATCTCTCATTTCCTCCCTTCCTATCTCCACTTCCTTCTCTCTCCATATCTCCTCTTTCAATTTATCTCCCGACCTTCTTTGTCTTCTCCCTTGCCATGTCCTTCCCTTTATATTTCGATTAATATATTTGTCTCTATCTCTTCAATCTTATTCCCTCTCTATCTTTATGCCTCCATATCTTTATCCTTCCCTCTCTCTCTCTCTCTCTCTCTCTCTCTCTCTCTCTCTCTCTCTCTCTCTCTTGGATTCCCTCTTTACCCCCTCTCTCCTTATTTGTATATCTATCTCACCTACCTATTCTCTCTTTACACCCTCTCTCTCTCTTTCTCCCTCCATCTCTCCTTATTTGTATATCTATATCACCTAGCTATTCTCCCTCTATGATTATACCTATTCTCTCTTCACCCCCTCTCTCTCTCTTTCTCCCTCCCTCTCTCCTTATTTGTATATATATCTCACCTGCCTACTCTCTCTCTCTCTCTCTCTCTCTCTCTCTCTCTCTCTCTCTCCTCTCTCTCTCTCTCTCTCTCTCTCTCTCTCTTCCCTCTTTACCCCCTCTCTCCTTATTTGTATATCTATCTCACCTACCTATTCTCTCTCTATGATTATACCTATTATCCCCACCACTGTCACTCTCTCTCCCTTTCAGAGAAAAAATTTCCAACTTTGTGACTCTCTTCCGCCCTATGCCAACCACAAATATCTTCGTCCCTCTCCCTTCCCCTTACTCCTTCCATATATATTTCACTATTTACCAACTCATTTTCTTCCATCAATCATCGAATCATACTTTCCCACCTCACTCATTAAGACCTTTTTATGTTGCACTAACATAATCCCTTGTAATTTCAAGTATATAATTACATGCACTATATATATATATATATATATATATATATATATATATATATATATATATATAGATATATCTATATCTATATATATGTATATATATGTATATATATATATATATATATATATATATATATATATATATATATATATATATATATATAGATATATATATATATGAAAAATTATATCCTCTTTTCTTACGAGTAAACTGAAGAGAAAACTAGAAACAATACATGAAAAGAAGTCGAAGATAAATGTGATAATAATCACATAATTTATATTTTTTTTCTTTGGACGCTCATGTGAGTTGTTTGTTATAACCATTTCCACTTCACTTCGTGATGTCTTCAATGGTGTTTGCTTTTCTAAGTCTAAGTTCTCATAAACATGAGCTTTCTTTGTACCCCACCTCCCACTTTTGTTGTGTGCCTTCTTTTTATGTTTTTTTAATGTTTGTATCTCTTCTAATGTGGGGCCCTTCTAGATATGGGTAGCTTTTACATTATGAAATGGTGCATTCCCTTCTACTTTAATTGTAGGGTCCTCTCTAGTTTCTTCTTCCTCTAAGGTTATAAATTTTGGAAAAATAACTATGCATAACAACAACACGTTGTTATGTTGCACTAACATAATCCCTTGTAATTTCAAGTATATAATTACATGCACTATATATATATATATAGATATATATATATATATATATATATATACATACATATATATAGATATATCTATCTATATATATATATATATATATATATATATATATATATACATACATATATATATATATATATATACATACATATATATAGATATATCTATCTATATATATATATATATATATATATATATATATATACATATATATAGATATATCTATCTATATATATATATATATATATATGAAAAATTATATCCTCTTTTCTTACGAGTAAACTGAAGAGAAAACTAGAAACAATACATGAAAAGAAGTCGAAGATAAATGTGATAATAATCACATAATTTATATTTTTTTTCTTTGGACGCTCATGTGAGTTGTTTGTTATAACCATTTCCACTTCACTTCGTGATGTCTTCAATGGTGTTTGCTTTTCTAAGTCTAAGTTCTCATAAACATGAGCTTTCTTTGTACCCCACCTCCCATTTTTGTTGTGTGCCTTCTTTTTATATTTTTTTAATGTTTGTATCTCTTCTAATGTGGGGCCCTTCTAGATATGGGTAGCTTTTACATTATGAAATGGTGCATTCCCTTCTACTTTAATTGTAGGGTCCTCTCTAGTTTCTTCTTCCTCTAAGGTTATAAATTTTGGAAAAATAACTATGCATAACAACAACACGTTGTCTACATCTCCATAATTTTATGTAGAAGGATTTCATCATTTAAGTATTCAAAAATTGCACTAATAAGAAAAAATGTATTATATTTTTTGCATGAAAAATAACATACCAACATTAGAAAACTAAAAATTCACATAGTTGGTGAAAATATCTATAATTAAAATTAGAAATTTAGGAAGCTAACTCAATTCATTTTTTTACACTTCATTTTTTTACACCATCTTCAAAGCTATAATAACTCTAATTTTAGGTTTGCATATGAGAAACCATCATTAGCCCACTACTATTGTTATGCTTGATGCCTATAAAATACCCTTATACAATTGTTTAGGCATATGTTCTAGAGTTTTGTAGAGTTCAAAGTTGCAAAATATGTACTTGTAGTAGTGGTAGCATATATATTTATGTTTTTTGAATGTGGATAACATCATTAAATAATATTTATCTAACTATTCCCTTATTAATAACAATCATATAACTATCTTTATTAGTATTAAGCATTTTATTCATATTTATTGTCCATACATATTGGAAATTCAGTAGCCTATGTCTTAAAAGTTTTGAAAGGTTATTAGGCCTATTTTCCACTCTAATTTGAGTAGATTCCAGCCACAATCTAAGTTCCCATAGTTTTTTAGAGTCTCTAATTCATATATGCCACGCACATTTTCCCAAACGTTGTACTCCACTCATACCTAAACCATATGCATGAAGGTATATTCGAATGTGTATATATATATATATATAATATATACGAAATTTCCCTTTATAAATATGCCATAAGCTTTACGTTTTGATAGATATGAGATGCATTATACGTATATGTGTATATGTAAAAGTGTGTATATTTATATCCGAAATGTGTAAATGTATATAAATGTAAATGAATATAGGACATGAGGTGACGAAATGGCCGGGAATGGATATCATATTTTTTTAATAAGTTGTCGTACCTGTCGGCATGCTTAAACTAGAAAAGACTTTCTGAAATTCTCACATCCACTGACCTATAATTTTTTAAATACATCTAACTTCAACCATTCAAAAGATTACATGACACCGGTTGGCCTCATGAAATTCGTGACGAGGGCAACTGTTACGGAGTCATGACATTTTCACCATTATTGTTTCTCAAATATAAACCACATAGAATCTCTTAATTGACAACTCATTTCCAATTCGTCCCTACACGGGCACGACCTTTATGTAGTCCAATCTGCATATTCGTTAATATTATATGTTCCTACTTTATGTGATTTTATAGTTTTTCATATTATAGGAGTCTGCTTTAAGCGATTGTATAGACATTAACAAAGAATTTTAAGGTAATGATAACGACTTGACAATGTAGCCTATATTGAGATAATCTTTCTCAATGATATGAAAGTTTTACCTAAAATCTGTTGACGATGTAAATCATAGAATAGCCTCACTAATATAAAAATCACGGCATTCTGGTTTCTTGCCAATTTGTTAGGTTAATTTTGATATAGATTTTTAATAACGCTAAATTTGAATTTTGTAACTCAATTTGAGGATTTTATTTTTTTATTATTTTAACATATATTACATAAATTAATATAAGAATTGTATGTTAAAATTATTAGTATTACAATCTAAATGTTTTAATGAGGAAAAGGAATTCATCTATAAATTTTGAAACATATTTTGTTAAAAATTACAATTTGAAAAAGAAAAACGCGATTTTACCCTGTATAAAAAACCAAAACACATATTACTTAGAATCAACCGAGAGACAATATTTTTTATAATCCACCAAAAAAATCATCCAGCACATCAATCAACTAAATGTGAACCTGGACATGCAATTTTTGTTCTCCTGTTAAAACATTAACTATGCCACCTGATCCAAATCTCTTACCAGTTACATGGCCTAGTTTTCACGTCTAATACAGAAGGCAAGCCATAACAGCAAGTATGGTTAACGTGACGCGGCATGAATCTGTGCTTCTTCCCCACCAATTGTACTTCTTCTCTGCCATATTCCTTCAATCATCAGTTTTCGTTAATAAATTGTCACATGCCGATAATTCGCTGATGCATCGATTCGCTTTCTTCACGTATTTACCTTAACCGACTCACCATCGACTGCTTTATTATTGTTTAAAATAGATCTCCGATGGCCCATAAACCGAAAGATATCGAATATGTTCTTGCAATGTACTCTCAAACTTTGTCCGTTTATTCTGGGCACGGCTATTACTGTTCGCATTATTTTACGTCAACAGTGTGGATTGGCGGGTCATATCAGCGTTGTAAATGTGTTAAAAAATCTGTACAGATGAATCTAACTTGTAAAGGTTGAACATACAGCAAGGATGAACACATAGCTTTGCAGAGCAAAAATACTAAAAGAAAATCGAAAGAACAAAAAAATGATTCATTCGAAAATATGTTACAATGCTCATGATATAGCATTACGGGTGAAGATCCCAAGGTAACACACCATAGTGGTGATCAGTGAGAAGACTCAATAGCTACAACAAGTTCTTCAAAGAACTAGCAGTGAAAGAAGGAGAAAATTCTTCAAAGAACTAGCAGTGAAAGAAGGAGAAAATCAGGGAGTAAATCATGCAGAAGAACTAACCACTTGCAGAGTTAAAGAAAGAGCAAATCAAGGAGTAAATTATGTACAAGAACTAACTAGTTGCGGAGTTAAAGAAGGAGCAAACCAAGGAGTAAACCATGCAGAAAGAATCTTGCATGTAGTCCCATGCTCTAACTAAGAGTCCGCATGTAGGTGTGTAGTAGTTCCAACACCCCCCCGAACACCACTATGGGGAAAAACAGAAAATGGGCCCTGGTAACTATAGCCAAATGTCACCCAAAATATAGTGCAACTTGTACTAAAATTGAGGAAAGAGTGAAAACCTCATGGGAAACCCCCCCCGCCCAAAATACAATGTAATAAAAAAAATAGAGCAAGAAAAGACAGTCGCTAAACAACTGTGTCCTTCACGCCAAGACGATCGCGAAGAGAGCGAAACTTCTGCTTAGTGAATGTCTTAGTGAAGATGTCTGTAGCATGTTCTGCTGAAGGACAGAACTGCAAGTCGATGACCCGATCATGTACTAAGTCTCTGAAGTAGTACACATGGATCTCTATGTGCTTCGTCTGCTGCCGCTGTACTGGATCCTTGCAAAATTTTAGAGCGCTTTGGTTGTCACACTAGATGACAATGGGCTGGTGGAACTGGATGCCCAACTCAGTGAGGAAGTGCTATAGCCACAAAGCCTGAATGGTGATGTTGATTAATCTTCTGTACTCAGCCTCAACTGAAGAGAGAGCAATAGTAGCATGCTTTTTGCTCAACCAACAGATAGGGCCAAATCCTAGACTGAATGAATATTCGGAGGTGGACTTGCGACTAATGCTGTCTCCCAACCAATTAGAATCTATGAAGCCAAGGAGATTCAAGGCAGTGCCTGCTGCATAGTGAATCCCCAAGGTGATGGTGCCCTGCACATATCAGAGGATGTGCTTGGCAGCATTCCAGTGTAGCTCATGCTGCTCCTACATGTATCTAGAAACTACCCTTACTACATATGAGAGATCTGGTCTGGAGTGGGTGAGGTACAATAAGCTCCCCACTAGCTATCGGTAGAGAGTGCTGTCAACTAATGGAGTGTCACCTCCATCCTCAAGGTGGACGCCAGACAGAAAAGGAGTCGTTGCTCGCTTGCAGTCAGTCATGTGAAATCTCTCGAGGAGATCCTGTGCATACATACCCTGAGAGAGTTTGATGCCTGTGGCATCCTGGCTGATCTCAAGACCAAGAAAGAAGTGTAATGGACCCATGTCCATCATCAAGAACCTATCATGCAAGGCCTTCTTGATTGTAGCAATGGCTGAAGCCGGGCTGCCGATGATTAGGAGATCATCCACATACAAAACTAAGATAAGAAAAGAATCATGTATCTTGAGCATGTAAACATTCGGATCAGACTTACATCTTTCAAAGTTTTGGGATAAGAGAAAAGAATCCATCTTCGCATACTAAGCTCTCGGGGCTTGCTTAAGGCCGTAGAGAGTTTTCTTCTGTGTACAGACCAAGGATGAATCCTGAATGAAACCATGTGGTTGTTCCATGTAGATCTCCTCAGATAGGTCTGTGTGAAGAAAGGCATTCTTCACATCCATTTGATGTACTTCCCACCCCTGGGTAGCCGCAATGGCAAGTGCAAGGCATATGGAATCCATCTTTGCTACTGGAGAAAAGGTGTCATCCTAATCAATGCCATGGACTTTCTCGAAGCCTTTGGCTACTAGGCTAGCTTTCTGTCTGGTGATTTGCCCATTTGCATCACTCTTGGTCCTGTAGACCCATTTGCATTGGACAAGTTTCCTTCCTGGAGGAAGGGGGACCAGATCCCAAGTCCGGTTCTCAAGGAGGGAGTTATACTCCTCCTCCATGGCAGGTACCCAAAACAGATGCCTAGTAGCCTCAGCATAAGGCTGTGGATCAGAAGATTGAACCAAATGACATTGCCAGGATGGCGATGGTTCAATGGCAGTGAGGGCAAGAGGAGGCTCAATAAACTCTAAGCTAGTCCTCTGCAGATCATAACTATCCCCCACAAGACCATTTCTAGCAGCCAGGTGGTCTCGTGCATATATCTCACGTAAGCTCCTTGTTCTCTCATTTATGATAGGGGAATATGATTCACTACTGGAAGCCCGATCTGGGCTTGGATGTGGATCATCATTTGCATGCACTAGATTTGTATCTGACGACTCTGTCTCAGCATTTTCATGCTCTGCCTCGGCATTTGCATGCTCCGTATCTGCATCTGAGTGTACTGAGTCATCATCTCGGACATGAGGTAGATAAAAGGTGTCTATATGGAGCAATTGAGGTTCATGTGAGAGACTTTCCTCAAATTTGACGCTTCACTCAATGATGAGCTTGTCCGTAGAGGGAATCAGGAGTTGGTATCCATTCACACCATCAAGGTATCCAACAAAAATGCACTCAATTCTCTGTGGATCAAGAGCTTTCCTCTTTTCAGAGGGGTTCCTAGCCCATGCTCGGGAGCCAAAAACACGATAGTGGGTGACCTCTGGTTTAGTGCTGCTCCAAGCCTCAAAGGGGGTCTGATCCTTGATAGACCTATGTGGAGATCTATTCTGAGTGTAGTTAGCACAATTAAGTGCTTCAGCCCATAGCTTATGAGGTAGTGACTTAGCATGCAACATAAAAGAAGCCATCTCTTTGAGAGATCGATTCTTCTCTCAGTAACTCCGTTCGACTGTGGAGTGTATGGAACTGTGTACTGCAACTGTATGCCGAACAAAAGGCAAAGGTTCCAAAGTGTTGTGTTAACGTATTCCCCTCCATTGTCTGTACGGAGGGCTTTGACCTTTCTCTCTGACTATATCTCAACTAGTGCTTTGAAATCTTCAAAGTGCGCAAAAATCTTCATATTTGGCCCTGAAAAGATACACCCAAGTATACCGTGAGAAATCATCAATAAATGTAAGCACATATCTTGCTTTTTTGATGCAAAGATGAGGAAAAGTCCCCATGAGATCACTATGGATCAAATCTAGAGGAGAGGATGCTCTGTGAGTCTTGTCGGTGTCAAACTTTTCTCTAGGATGTTTGCCAAGGACACATCCTTCACAAACTTCTTTGGAGAAACCGATATTTGGCAAGCCTTCCACCATCTCATTCTCACTTAGCTGCTGCATATACATGTAATTTAAGTGGCCAAACCTCTCTTGCCAAAGCCTACTACTATCATCAGCATGTGTAAGTAATAAGGAGGAATCAGATTCAACAAATTTAGAAAATGTATACAGTCTGGCTCCATTGTTTACCTCACCGGTTGCAATTTTGGAGCTGCTATGTAGGTCATATATGTTCACTGCATCTGGAGTGAATTCCACTCTCTTTCCAGTGTCAGAATGAGTGATCTGATAAACTGAAAGCAGGTTTACCGAATGTTTTGGAACATGAGGCACATCTTCAAAGCTTCCGTGTAAAAGTTCTACTCTACCTTTTCTGGTGACCTCAATAGGTGAGTCATCTCCCATGGGGATGGGAGGTCCTTTGCATGCCTCCAAAGAGGAATAGACTTCCATTGCAGCAGCCATATAATGTGATGCACCAGAATCTATAATCCATGCATCAGGAGAAGAATTAATTGCAACTAAAGCATGAAAATTGTTACCTTTCCCATGTGGCAGATCCTCAGTTTTCTTCTTCTCGCCCTGAGGGATGTGGTCCCCAAGGTTGTGCTTCTGAAGTATTTCTACCATTTGGTCAATTTGTTTCTTCATGCAAGAGGATTCTGGATGGACTCCTCTTTGAAAATAGGTGCATCTATTTCCATTCTTCCCTTTCTCATTTCTCGAGCCAGAGGAGTCATTGAAGGGCTTGGTGTACCCTTCCTACTTTGGATGGGAATGTGCTTTTCCCTTGTCTTTTTGCTATTGATTTTTCTGATTTGAATCAGATTTATGATTTTTATTGTGGTTGCCATCATGCAAAGCAAGTGCATGCACTTTTGGAGGTTTGATTTTCCCCATGCCAATGAGTTTTTCTTGCTCAAAAATAATGGACTCCATAAATTCTTTGAGAGAAGGCATAGTGTAGGATTTACCTGTTCCGAGCCTTACTGAATGAAATGTAGACACAAAGACGGAGTATTCCGGTCCAAGCTTTGACATAATAGAGAGAACTTGGCGACTCTCCTCCTTGGATTTGTCAATTACACAACCCTTGAGTTGCAGCAATAGATCATTATTGAATTCTGTCACAGCTCCATGGATCCAATGATAGCAGCTCCACTTCGAGCAGATGTTCTTTCATCTCATCCTATTTCCCATAGAGTTCTTCAACCTTTTCCAAATCTCATTGGGAGTATCGCAGGCAAATAGATGAAATTGCAACTCTAGAGAGATGCACATGCATATGGATCCATGGGCCTTATCCATACAGTTGAGGTACTTGGATTTCTCGATGGCTGAAGTGGGTTCCACTTCTATAGCCATGGTAATCTTGTACAACCATTTATGATGAAGGTATCAAGCCATTTGGTCCTTCCATTCGTGATAGTTGTACGGTGTTAGGATTGATGCTTTGGGAAACTCCATTTTTCTGGCGATCTTCAATCTCCAAGCTTTAATACCTACAAAATAAAGTACTGGTGCGCCTTTTATCTAGCAACCTGTGGGCTCTGATGCCATGTAAATGTGTTAGAAAATCTGCACAGATGAATCTAACTAGTAAAGGTTGAACACACAGCTCTGCAGAGCAAAAACACTAAAAGAAAATCGAAAGAACAAAGGAATGATTCATTCGAAAATAGGTTACAATGCTCATGATATAGCATTACTGGGTGAATATCCCAAGGTAATGCACCATAGTGGTGATCAATGAGAAGACTCAACACCTACAACAAGTTCCGAAGAGAACTAGCTAGTTGTGGAGTGAAAGAAGGAGCAAATCCGGGAGTAAATCATGCAAAAGAACTAACGAGTTGCGGAGTTAAAGAAGGAGAAAATCAAGGAGTAAATCATGCAGAAAAACTAACCAGTTGTGGAGTTAAAGAAGGAGCAAATCAAGGAGTAAATCATGCAGAAGGAATCTTGCATGTAGTCCCATGCTCTAACTAAGAGTCTGCATGTAGGTGTTTAGTAGATCCAACAAGCTTGGTTTTTGTTCATTTATAAGCATAAATGTAGCCAATGTCAATTACGAAACCTCATGTGTCCTCAAAGTTAGTGCAAAGAGGAGGACAGAAGAAGCTCCAGTGATCATTGTGCATTGACAATTTGTAGACAGAGAGCTAATTGAAGAAGAGAGTTTTTATTTGATTATCAATGGGGGAGCTAATGGAGAAATCAAAACCTTATGTAGCGATGATATGTTTGCCATTTGGATATGATGGCATGAATGTTATCTCTAAAGTTTCTCTTAACAGAGGGATGAACCACTTTGTGCTTGTAGTGTATAGGCATGCTGCTGCTACGGTTGTCCTTGCTCCTTTTGCCTTCTTCATTGAATGGTAAAGCTATTATATTCATGCATGTCCTTGTGACTTTACTTCACAACCTCCGCACTGAATTCCTAGCTAGATAATCGGGTCATGAGTTAACAACATACATTTAATTGCAGGAAAGTGCAACCCAAGCTCACTTTTTCCATATTCTGGCTATTTTTTGTATTGGGTTTGTTGGGGTATGTACTATTTCATAATTTCGGGGCTTTTGCTTCATTGTACAATATCATCCCTTCCATTGTATTTTCGTTTGATTCAAAGAAAATGGTTGGCAGATATTTTAATATAGATATTGGACATTCTTAATGCATTTTTTCATGCCTTTAATTGACCAAAATTTCTATTACTTGGGTTTGAAATTAACCTCTACAACATATGCGTGTGCGCTGAGTAATGTTCTTTCGACTATGAATTTCGTGATGGCTCTTCTATTCAGGTAATCAAATCATATTTTTCCCCTCAAGTCACATAATAGAGGGCGTAACCATTGCAATCGATTACTTTATTTTAAGGCCTTCATGGAAAATCTTTAATGGTGTAGGATGGAGAAAGTGAATATCAAAAAATCTACGCATTCAAGCAAAGATAGTGGGAATAATTGTGTGCGTCTGGGGAGCAATACTCATGACATTGTACAATGGCCCTATTGTTCCGATGCTTTGGTCTCCACGTCATCAATCACCCAAGACATCTTCAAGTGGAATGTCAGCGGCTTCTACCATTGATAATAAACACTGGATAATAGGTTCCCTTCTGATAATTGCGGCCACTCTTGCTTGGTCAACCTTGTTCATCCTACAGGTGATAATTTATTTTTTTACATGTTTGTCTCTCCAAATATATATGTATGATCAATCAACTTCAAATTACAACATTAATTAACTATTTTGAATGTGCAGGCTGCAGTACTGAAGAAATATTCTGCTCAACCATCCCGTGCCACCTTAATATGTTTTCTAGGAACGTTACAGGCAATAGTTCTCAGCTTCGCTGTCGTACGTGATTCCTCCCAGTGGGCTTTAGGATGGGACGTCAACCTTCTCACTGTAGTCTACTCTCTATGTTTGCATGTTTTCCTTCAACAAGAGAAAATTGTTTGATGCTTTTCTTCAGGATTGATTTCCAAAACATGAGATCGGGGTAAGAAGGTAAATTACAAAGTACAACAATTTCTGTTTTTGGGTGCAGGGAGTCGTGACGTCCGCAATTGCATATTACGTACAAGGGTTGTGCATGCACGTAAAAGGACCTGTATTTGCCACAGCATTCAGTCTGTTGATGATGTTAATCATGTCAATTATGGGCTCTGTCATTCTCTCTGAAAGCATCTTTTTGGGAAGGTTTGTTTTTTAATTCTTTTTCAAATCCTCAAACTGAAATTGAGGTGAATAATGTTGGCAAACAAGATGGTTCAAGGCACTAAGTGTACCTATTAACTTAACATAGTGTGCTGGTAGGCGTTATGATAGCAACCGGGCTATACTCCGTTCTCTGGGGATAGCAAGATAGCAAGATCTCAGAGCATAAAAATTGCTCAGAAGTGGTTCCCAATTCTCAAGTAATGCTCCCGATAAGTCAAAATAAGGTGGATGACATAGAAGTTGGGTCTAACTGGCCAATGACTCTGAGACTTTAGCCTCATCAATTCATTGTTGAAGACAACAATCCAAACATATAAGCATCGTGGCCAAACACTTTTTACAACAGAGGTTATAGTTATTGTCATTCGAACTAAACCAGTCGGAAAGACTTAGGCTTCCACCGGCGTCGTCCATCGTAATTCCAAGAAACAGATTTACAAATGTTACAATCTTAGTTGCAGGATGTTGAGATTTTTCTGTTAATTAATTTTTGGAAAAAAATCTCATGTATGTGACAACAATAGGATTAGTTGCTATATTAGCTCCAATATTTTTTGAGGAGTTAATGCATCCTATATTTGTTGTGAGGGAATTTATGATTTAGTTTGATACTCCAGCTATAAGAAATGTAATCTCGTAGAGGATTGAGGGTGTGTGTAGAGAAAATAGGGTGAGCTGAGAGTATGTGTGAAGAATTAAAATTGTTGTAATCTCCTTTGAATAATAAGATGTCGATGCCTCGGTTATGGTGGACGTAGCCCAGATTGGTTGGGAGAACCACGTTAAATCTGTGTGTTATGGTTTTGTGTTTTTTAATGTGCTATGTATCAGAACGGCGCAGCGGAAGCATGGAGGGCCCATAACCTACAGGTCCCTGGTTGTGGTGCTGGCGCGTGTGACAGAGCTGCTGAAGGTGTAGTTTTGGCGATTGGCATGGTTTCATCAGAGACAATCATGCCAATTTCTGATAGAGATCGGGTTGGCATGTTTTATTTTGGAATAGACGCGCCAGTGGTGCGGATCCGAGTTTAATACTCGCGCCAGAGTGCCAGTATCCCGATTGGCGCAGAATCGACGAGTTTAAGCACACCAATATATTGTCACTTACACCGTTTTTGTTCCGGCGCGGATCATCTACTGTCAAAGAAGCACCAACGTGCCAAGTGAGGATCCCTTTGGTAAAACTGCAATTTTGTTATTTGTTTTTTATTTTGTAATCTGCAGTTTGTACGGCAGAGGTATTGTATGATAAGGTAAAGGCAGCACAGTAGAAGGCAAATGCATTTTTTTTTTTTGTTAGATATTAACATTGTTTATTAAGTTGGAATTGGAGATTCAGTTTGTTACAACATGGAAAAAACTCAAAGTGCACGTTTCGAGATCGAGAAGTTCAATGGCAAAAATAACTTCGAAATCTGGAAAGTGAAGATGCATGATCTGCTTGTGCAACAGGGCGTGGCGAGGGCACTGTTGGGAAGATCCAAACAACCTTACCCCATGACAAATGATGAATGGAATGAATTGGATGGAAGAGTTCTGAGTGGTATTCGAATGTGTTTGGCGGATGATGTTTTGTTTAACATTGTGTCAGAGAAAACTGCTGGTGGTTTGTGAACAAAGCTTGAGAAGCTGTACATGACAAAATCCTTGACCAATAGGATTCTTCTGAAGTGAAAATTGTACAGTCTGTGCATGAAGGAAGGTACAACTATTACTGATCATTTGAATGTCCTTAATACTCTCATGGTGCAATTAGAAAGTATAGAAGTAAAATTTGAATCAGAAGATAAAGATATAACTTTATTGTGCTCGTTGCCCGAGTCATGGGATCATTTTGTTACTTCTATAAGTCTAAGTATATCGGAAACCCTTGAATTTGATGATGTTGTTGGAGCTTTGTTGTCCAAAGAGACAAGGAAGAGGTCAAATTCTGAAACCTCTACATCAGAAGTAATGATGGCTAGAGGTCGTTCTAGAGAAAGACGCTCCAGTAAGCACAGTGACTCGCGTTCAAAATCGAAAGGGAAGAAGAGTAAGGTAAAGTGCTGGTTTTGTGGCAAATCGGGACATTTGAAGAAGGACTATTGGAAAAGACAGCAAGCATCCAAAGAAGACTCTTCAACAGCGAAGCAAGAAGCAAACATGACAAATGCAGGTTCGGCATCCAAGACAGGTATGAGTGATTTAATGTTATCAGTTGATTTGTCTAGTCATGATCAACATTGGCTGTTAGATTTTGGTGCATCAAATCACATGTGTATTCATAGGGAATGGTTTAAAATGTATAAACCAATCAATGATGGAGTCGTTTACATGGGAAATGATGTCACATGTAACATTGTGGGAATTGGAAGTATACAGCTTAAAATGTTTGATGGGACAAATAAAATTTTAACTCATGTAAGACATGTACCTGAACTAAGGAAAAATCTCATTTCATTAGGAGTACTAGACACAAATGGATATAAAAACTTTGTTCAAGGTGGAGTAATGAAAATTTATAAAGGAATTTTACTAGTAATGAAAGCAAAGAAGGTTGGAAATCTTTTTCAGTTAGAAGGAAGAACAAAGTCAGATTACGTTTCTATAGTGTCTGAAAATGACAGTAATTCTATTCGTTTATGGCATAAAAGGTTGGGCCATATGAGCGAAAGAGGATTAAATATTTTATCTGATCACAAGTTACTTCCTAGTCTAAAGTCTGTTAAGTTAGATTTCTGCAAACATTGTTTGCTTAAGAAACAAAGCAAGCAAAAGTTTCAAACTGGAAAACATACTGGTAAGGGAAACCATGATTATATCCATTCTGATGTTTGGGGTCCATCTCCTATAACCTCATATGGAGGTTCGTCATATTATGTATCTTTTATTGATGATTTCTCTAGAAAAGTATGGGTCTACATGTTAATGAAGAAGTCTGATGTGTTTACAGTTTTCAAACAGTTTAGAGCATTAGTTGAAAACATCACTGGAAGAACTATTAAATGTTTAAGAACTGACAATGGTGGTGAGTTTACTTCAAAGGAATTTGATAATTATTGCAAGGAAGCTGGGATCGAAAGACATAAAACCACTGTGTATACTCCTCAACAAAATGGAGTTGCTGAACGCATGAACAGGACTCTTTTAGAGAGAGCAAGAAGTATGCTGAGTAACGCCAATTTGTAGAAGGAATTGTGGACAGAAGCGGTTGCTACAGCTTGCTATTTGATAAATCGATCACCATCAACTACAATAGGATGCAAAATTCCTCAAGAGGTATGGAAAGGTCATCCTTGTGATTATTCTAAACTGAAAGTTTTTGGTTGTGATGCATATGCTCTAGATCCAAAACATCAGTGTTCTAAATTAGATCCTAAGTCAAAACGATATATCTTTGTTGGATATGGTGATGGGACTAAGGGATACAGATTGTGGGATCCTACTACTCACAAGATCATCATTAACAAAGATGTTAAATTTAATGAATCCTCACTTGAAAGTTTAGATGTAGATGATAAAGTGAAACAGGATAATGTATCTAAGCTTCAACACATTCAATTTGAAACCAGTCCAAATATTGATGATGATCAAGATGAACATGGTTCAGATGTAAGTCATGAACAAGTTGCAGAAGCAGGTCATGAACAAGTTTCAGATGTAGATCACGTACATGTTTCAGATGCAGATCATGAAGAAATTCCTATAGATAATAATCATCAAATTGTGGAAGTACCAGAAACATCTTTAAGGAGGTACACGAGAATTAAACGTCCTCCTAGAAGGTATGATGATTATGTTACTTCAGTTGCTTCAACCGCTAACGATGATGAACCTTTGTGCTATAAGGAAGCTATAGAAGGTTCTAAAAGTGAGAAATGGAAGGAAGCTATGAAGGACAAGATGATGGCATTAGACAAGAATGGCACATGGGATCTGGTAGAACTTCCTAAAGACAGAAAAACTATGGGATGTAAATGGGTGTACAAATTGAAAAGGGGTGTTGATGGTTCAAAGGACAGGTACAAGGCAAGGCTGGTCACGAAAGGTTTTTCTCAAAAAGCAGGCATTGATTTTCATGAGATATTTTCACCAGTTGTAAAAATTGTTTCAATTCTAATTGTATTAGCATTAGTTGCCTTACTTGATTTAGAATTACAACAACTAGATGTTAAAACTGCATTTCTACATGGAGATTTAGATGAGGAGATTTACATGGAACAACCGGAAGGGTTTGTTCAAGATCGCAACAAGAAATTTGTCTGCAGGCTCAAGAAATCATTTTATGGTCTGAAGCAATCGCTTCGACAATGGTACAGGAAATTTGATTCTTTCATGTTGAGTCAAAATTATATAAGAAGTGAATATGATCATTGTGTTTACTTTAAGAAATTAAGTAATGGCACATTCATTATCTTAGTGTTGTATGTTGACGATATGCTTTTAGCAAGCAAAAGCATAACAAAGATCAACAGGTTAAAGGCTCAGATGGCTAGGACATTTGATATGAAAGATCTAGGAGAAGCAAGACAAATTTTGGGCATGGAGATTTTCAGAGACAGGAGCAATGGTAAGTTGTGGCTATCACAACAGAAGTATATTGAAAAAATACTCTTGAGGTTTGGTATGAACAATGTGAATCCTGTTTCAGTCCCTTTAGCTTCCCATTTTAAGATTTCTTCAAGTTTATGTCCTAATACAAATGAAGAAAAGGAATATATGTCTCGAATTCCATATGCCAATGTAGTAGGTTGTTTAATGTATGCGACGGTTTGTACTCGACCAGATATTTTACATGTAGTTGGGGTTGTCAGCAGGTATATGGCAAATCCAGGAAAAGAACACTAGTCAACAGTGAAATGGGTGCTTCCATATTTGAGAGGCACAAGTGATTATTGTATCACTTATAACAGAAGAAGTGAATTTGTTTGCGGATATGTTGATTCCAATTTTGCAGGTGATTTGGATAAGAGAAGGTCAACTTCAGGGTATGTCTTTACTCTTGCAGGTGGAACTATTAGCTGGATGTCAAAGCTACGAAATATTGTTTCTTTATCCATTACTGAAGCAGAATACATAACTGCTTCGCATGCTTGCAAAGAAGCAGTTTGGTTGAAAGGTTTGATTGGTGAGTTTGGTAGGTTACATGACAACATCAAGTTATTTTGTGATAGTCAAAGTGCAATTCATTTGGCTAAGAATCCGGTCTATCATAGTAAATCTAAGCATATAGCTATCAAGTACCATTTTGTAAGACATGTTATCACTGAAAGGGGAGTCTCTCTTGAAAAAGTGCATACGAAGGAAAACTGTGCAGACATGTTCACGAAACCAGTTTTGTTAGAGAAGCTACGTTGGTGTCTGGCTTCTCTTGGCTTGCAGAAAAGATAAAAATAATAAATGAACAGGGTATCAGGCTAAGTCTTGTCAAGGTGGAGATTGTTGAGATTTTTCTGTTAATTAATTTTTGGAAAAAAATCTCATGTATGTGACAACAATAAGATTAGTTTCTATATTAGCTCCAGTATTTTTTGAGGAGGAGTTAATGCATCCTATATTTGTTGTGAGGGAATTTATGATTTAGTTTGATACTCCAGCTATAAGAAATGTAATCTCGTAGAGGGTTAAGGGTGTGTGTAGAAAAAATAGGGTGAGCTGAGAGCATGTGTGAAGAATTAAAATTGTAATCTCATTTGAATAATAAGATTGCCGATGCCTCTGTTCTAGTGGACGTAGCCCAGATTGGTTGAATGAACCACGTTAAATCTGTGTGTTATGATTTTGTGTTTTTTAATGTGCTGTGTATATTTGTTTAATATTATTTCCACCACGCATTGTTTGGTCTATCAGAGGAGCCGATGCCGATATTTACTAATATGTTTGTAGTTCTCATACATGCAAGAGAGATGAGTACGAAGCGCATACAAAATGACAGATCAGTAGTGGTACAACAAATAACACAACAGGAATGATAGAATACATTACTACGCTTTGATATAGACTCGTGTTGCAATTATATTACCGTCGAAATTTCTTCTATTTGGTATGCCTACTTAACCATATACTTTTTATTAGATATCATTTTGGGATTCAACTGCGTTAAGTAAGTCATTCACGTATGACCATTTCCATGAGAGGTAGTCGTAACTGACTAATTTCTCATGATTTTTGAATAGTTCACTTAGCACTCATTGCATCAGGTGATGCTCACAAGGGTGAAGAAGTGGGATTGAAACTAGTGAAATGAATCACATAGCATCAATCATCACTTCCGGGGCTTGCACCCGGTAACCAGGACTTCCCAGGAGGTCACCCATCCCAGAACTCCTCTGGCTCAAGCGCGCTTAACTGTGGAGTTTTCACAAGGGTGAAGAAGTGGGATTGAAACTAGTGAAATGAATCACATAGCATCAATCATCACTTCCGGGGCTTGCACCCGGTAACCAGGACTTCCCAGGAGGTCACCCATCCCAGAACTCCTCTGGCTCAAGCGCGCTTAACTGTGGAGTTTTCCCCACAATCAAGCCCACTTAGCTTGCTACCCCATTTGCAAAACCTTAGCAAGTATTGTGCCTCATGAACCATTCAAGTAGAGATCCCTTGACTCTTTTTGAATTTAAGTATGGGGGTTTTACGCAGTGCATTATATTAGATATCATTTTGGGATTCAACTGCGTTAAGTAAGTCATTCACGTATGACCATTTCCATGAGAGGTAGTCGTAACTGACTAATTTCTCATGATTTTTGAATAGTTCACTTAGCACTCATTGCATCAGGTGATGCTCACAAGGGTGAAGAAGTGGGATTGAAACTAGTGAAATGAATCACATAGCATCAATCATCACTTCCGGGGCTTGCACCCGGTAACCAGGACTTCCCAGGAGGTCACCCATCCCAGAACTCCTCTGGCTCAAGCGCGCTTAACTGTGGAGTTTTCCCCACAATCAAGCCCACTTAGCTTGCTACCCCATTTGCAAAACCTTAGCAAGTATTGTGCCTAAATCAAATTTAAATATTTTATTTAAGATGGTTCATCATAATATTTTATTGATGAGTTCATTATTGTCATGTCAGGTAATATAATATTGTTCTAAACTTTGAATAAAGGTTAGAATTTTGCGACTAATATGTTACAGGTCCATCATATGTTTATCAAGTCATTTGAGTCTATGCATATTGAAATTTAAGCTTTGTATTAATTAAAAGGTGTATTAAATTCTAGCCTAATTAATATAAAGGTGTTATAAAAAAATACAAAATTCATCGAGCTTTTTCCACTCTTTCATGACATGATCCAGTGTAATTCCAGACATTTATGAAGCTCAAATAAATATTCAATACATTAAAATTATTGTAGAATACATGTTATCCAACATGTGAGGAAGTCAAATCTCAAATGGTTTCAATATAATAAAATGATCGTTGAATACATGTTATTCAATATTTGGAACGTGGTGATGATGTCAAATTTGAAATAGTTCACACTTAACAACAGGTAACATACTACATGAATGATCAGGGTTCAGGGCGCGCCTTTTTTTTAACCTAAGTGTGGTAAATTTTCTAATTTTTTATAATCTTGAAGTAACCAATATAAATTTATCTTTTTATTTTTTTATTTTTTTCAACATAAAATGGATAGAAATGTGATAAATTCTCTAATCTTTTACAATTTTGATGTAACAAATATATTTTAAATAAGGATTTAACATGAATAGAGATCAAATATTTTTAATGTAAATTTATTTCGAGTATAAAATACATAAAAGAATATATACATAACACTAAATAAAATATATATAACACTCAATAAAAAGATTAATAATGGATTTTTTTAAATGATATATAATATATACATAATTAACATTAAAATATTTCACATAACATGCACATCTAAATTAAAATGGTTTTTCTTATTATTGATGTATTTTTAAGTATATCTCAATATTAATTTGTATTAAAATGTTTTATTGATAGCCCATATTGAATATTTTTTATATACAACATTAAAATATTTTATCTTAACAATTTGTTTGTATATATAAATTTATATGAAGTTGATATTTAAAATAGATATTCAGATAGTTTATTTGTTGAAATATTGTGAAAAATATAAGATTTAAACATCTTACACATTTTTTTTTACTACTAATTACTTTACATCATTTTCATTTTTTTATTATAACCTATATTTTTTTATTTTAAATATGAAGAACAGAAACAAAGTCACACACGTCCCTTGATAGTGGGCTATAGAAGGAGCCTCTCCCCTAAATAATAGTTATCTCTATGGTAAAGCTAAGAAATATAAATTTTATAATAAAAGATTTAATATATGATTTTTAAAAACATCAATTTAATAATGGCTTTTTTCTTTGAAACATATTTGGTGGAATAGAAATTTTAGAATAGAAATTTAAGACATTATTAAACATATTTTTCTAATAAATTGTTTAAGTTAAGACTATTTTTTTTCATATTATCTTAAATATTGTATTTAAGTTAAATATTGTCTTGAAAAGTTACCTTTATAAATACAATATAAAACACACATTATCATTATATCTATATAGGCTTTATCTTTAATTAAAACAATTTCATATAAATAAAATATAAAACAAACTTTATTATTGTTTCTATATCGACAATGTGTTTAATTCATAGTTATCTAGCTAAAGACAATAATTGAAAATTCCATAAAAATTTCATATAAATACAATATAAAACGAATCTTATTATTGTTTCTATATAGACTTTGTCTTTAATTCATTGTTCTCTAGCTAAAGACAATAGTTGAAATTGACATTAAAATGATATTGCAAAGAGTATTATTGCTTTTATATAGATTGTGTCTTTAATTCATTGTTATTAGTCCCTGCCTTTAGCAGGACTATAGCGATCGATTGATCGTTGACCCTGCATTAATTCATCTTTTGACCGATTTTTTTTTCCGCCTATACGTATTTTAACCAAAGTTTAACGCTGACAATGTCATTCACTGAAATTTTAACCAAAGTTTTCCTTTGAAAAATATTCTACCTCTTATTACGGCCTTCACGTGGCCCGAGACGGAAATATTGTGGTACTTCATTTTATATCCAAAGTTCGGGCAGCAATGATTTTTTCGTGCCTTCATTTTATCCAAAGTCCAATTGGGGCAAAGTTTTGTATCTGCCACATGTCTATCTGCATGCATGCAACTCTAGTGCTATCTACAAGTCAACAAGCCAGTTTATTATCCATCCCAACCTTGGGTTGATTCTTTCTTTCGACCAGCGGTTGGATTCTATCGTCCAGAACAGGGGGTCGATTATCGTGTAATCTCAGCCACCAGGGTAAATTAGCTACGAAAGGGCGCAAGTTATGGTAAGGTTTGTGACCTAGACTACAAGATTACTGTTACTGTTTTTTGTTAAGTACTTGACAAGGGATTTGATCTAGTGCAAAGATGGGAGATGTTAGTATGACACATTTGTTTGTCATTGTTGCAAGGGTGAAATATCGAAGTGTAATCAAAAGGGAGTAGCCTACTGCCAAAGGTGGAGACCGTGATGAGGACCCGCGTTAAGCTCATGAAGCAGTGGAGATGCATGAAACAAATTGATAATTTCTCTCTGAGCGATATGAAGGTTCTGGTGGTGGATGACAACCATCTCTAACTCATGGTACTCAAAGGACTGCTCGGACAATGCTACTAGAATGGTTAGTGTCCAATATTCATTTTTTCCCATCATCTTTTGGCAGAGGGACTATTTCTTTGATTCCATCAAGTGTCATAAATCTACCTCCCTATGACAAAATTTATGGAAAATAATTTAAATTGTAGTTTGAAATTGGAATTAAAAAAACAACTAAGTTTTGACATAACTTTTTTGCATCTCTGTCATTTGAGAAAAGAATGAGAGAAATTTCCGTGATAAAGATTTCGTATATCTGTCATTCCGTGAAGTGTCCTAAATTTATATTACTGTGATAAATTGAACTAGAAATAATTTAAATTCCGATTTCAGTTTGAAAATAAAGGTATGCATGGATTTTGAGCCTTTTATTATTTGTCAGCAATCCCTTTTGGTCTGTAGAAACATTGTCCATCCCCACAGTTGTCGTAACTAAAGCAGAGTTCCCCAATCTGACCTGCACCCACGTTGTACACATTGAACCCCACACAGGCCATATCAAACTCAATAATGTTAAAGGTTTCTGAAGAATATTGATCTTGCACAGCAGTATCTCGTAACCAATTTATTACCTGACAAAGCATACTTGACATCTTGCCTTAAATTTCCCAAAGTTTTAGCGGGCAAATGAAAGATTTCTTGTCGATTTGATGCCAAAAGATATTTTTTTCCATTATCCTGACTCTGTATTTGCAGTGCGAGGCTCGTGCTTCCGAAACCAATCCACCAGTTGGTTCCATTATCAAAACCTGGATTTCGAATAATCCCCCCACCGTAAAGCGGCGCTGCAGGATAGGGTTCACACTGCAAAATGAAATATAATTAGCCAGAAGGGTCCAGTGTGCAAGCCTAAAATGAAAGCATTGAGGACATTGAGTAGAAGAATACCAATCCCTATGTATAAGCAGAAGCGTCGTAATATGGTGCCTCTGTAATTTCAGAAGCAACATACCAAACCTTAAACTCATATGTATGATATGATTGCTAAACCCTTCCATGGAACTTTAATATTCCTTAAATTTTATATCAGAGAAATAATGGATCTGTACATAGTAAAGGGATAATTTCTTACCATTTGAAACAACAGTTGTATTTGTGCACAAACTTTGTAGAGAGCAGAAGATAAGAACATGATTGAAGTGTACCAAATTCATTTTTCGACTAAATTCTGCAATGCTCGGAGTAGGCCCAGCCATGGCATCAAAATTGGGGAAAAAGAGCAACAGGCAGATGGATGATTCTTGGCAAAAATCTAGTTTAAATATAGTAGCATTTAAAACAATGTATATAAATTAGAGCATTGTTAACTTTATAAAATTCAGAGAGGAATCTTACTGAAACATACAGTGCAAATGAAGTGCGGAAGGCAGGGTTGGATGGAGTTTGGACAAGTGTAAAGCATGCAAATTAGGACATTGCACGCGTTGGTTCAATTTGAGACGTGGGAACTGGTGAAAAGTCAAGAACTTCACCTGAGCTCAATAAAGGCGTGAATCCAGCGTCCGTGGTCTTAAGCGATGTCAAAATTTGCAAGTTATCAGCGCAGTGGTATATCTCTTTTATCAGATGTTGTAGTAACACTCAAACAGGAGAAAGGTTCAAGGTGAAATAGGAGAAAGGTTCAAAGTGAAATAGTCGATCTAGACAAGTGTAAAGCATGCAAATTAGGACATTGCAAGTGTTCATTTTAAAGAATTAATTATCATATATATATAATTTAATTTTTATATATTATTTCGCTATTTCTTTAATTTACTCATCAACTTCTTCACCCACGCAATATTGATGTTGTTTCCTAACTACCCCGCTGATAGTAATCGGGTCCTCTCAGGGTACCTGGTATCTGCAACTAGGAATCAGGTTCGACATCGTGCATTTCGGGCTAATTATTCCGTCTCAAGTGCTTTTACAAATTTTTCATGTCATTTTTCAAATTTTTATCAATTCCCTTTTTTGATGTGTTTCTCGGGCTGAATATATGGTTGCTTTTTTTTTTTGCAAGAAACAACTAACTGTATGGTTATTTGTTTTTGGCAGGACCACAATATCTGTCTTAATTTTTCCTACATAGGCTTTAGAAGAAACATTTGATGATACGACTTGAATGGTCATTAATACCAACTGTATGGTTGCTTCTTTTTGGCACGACCATAATATTTGTTTAAATTTTTTTCGCATAGATTTTAGAAGAAACATTTGGTGATACGACTTGAATGGCCATTAATACCCTCCTGTAGTGAATGTTTCGAATATATATTATGCGATTTAATATCCTCTTTAAACCATATTTTTATGTTTCAGCAACATCCTTTGCTCGTATTCCAGACTCAAGATCCGAAATAGGCTCCTTAAGGATTGTCTCCCAATTTATAATTGGAAGTTCCTTCGAGTTTAATGCTTCATCTAATTGTTCAACAACTTCTATTTCTAGTCTTGATGTTTACATGTCATTCAATTCCCTTGGAAATTAACCACTTTTATTGATTTCTTCATATGCAATTATCTTCAAACATTTAAATGAGTCCCTAAATCCATGTTTTCCATTTCACTTGCCATCCTTGCTTGGCATCCAGATTCAGGTTCCAAATATCCACTCAAAGTTTTCTACTGAGGCTACAATGGAAATATTTGGCAATGTGATGGGGATGGCTGTTGATTCCCCCCATAAAAAACATCTAGAAAGCTTCTAAAGATTGCCTTTGAATCTGCCTTTTCCATTTTACCTGTAATCATGGGTTGACGAATGACTTCTATAAATGTTCTTTTAGTAATGGTAGTCCTCATTACATGGAATAAAAGCTCTCTTATCAACTCATAAGCACAACATGGCCGAAAAAAAAGAACAAGCCAGCTATCTTCAGATCTCATGGAGCATCATTTCTGTACGGAAGAAGCAATATGTAGCAGTTAATGCTACTCTAAATCTATTTTTGTGATATGTAACACTTAATGCTACTCTAAATCTACTCCTCATATTGTGAAAGGCATAAATATAAATTATATTTTAAATACCATTTCTTTCAAAGATTATTTGCCGTAAAAATTTGAGGCCTTATTGCGTAGTTCATATCAACATTTCTATTTTAGATTAGCATTGAGGGTTTCAAGGCTAATATGTAAATTATTTGTTTTATATTGAATATAACCATTATGAGAACCAGTAAAGCTGCAGATGGTATAAAATGTCGGCGTGTTTATTTTTCTGAAATCTCCCACCTGAAATTGAATAAGCATACCTGAACACCAAATCCAGTGCAGATACATAAACTCTCCATATACAAAACAATGACAGATTTATACGATAAAATATATGCAAATACTATTTCTCATATATAATATCCAACAGAGACAAAATGAGAGTAACAAAGTGTGTGCTTTGTGATAGATTAGAATTAAATTTCCATCTATATGTTCCGAATGCTCTCTTTCCATCTTTTGAAAGTCTATGACTTTGATATAACAGCGTATGTGTTTCTTGGAGTTTACTCCTCAGCTCCACTTTTTTTTTCTTTTTTTATGTGTACCAACGTTACAATCTCCCGTTTTTGCACCTCCACCTATAATGTTCATACTTCCCACCTCACCGCAGATAATTCTCTACAGGTGCAAGGCTTCAAGTTCTTCATGCGCAGTTTGTTTCATTAATACCACAGTTGCATGCATAAATATCAAAAGCCAATATAATACATATTGCACGTCATCATTCCAGCGCAACTCGTGGCAAACTGCATGTCGTCACCTCCCTGGTGTTGGACACAATATTGCCTTTGAAGCTCGAGTTTTGAGTCACTGTCTGAGGGATTATGGATTAATAACCATTCTGAAAGCTACTTGTACATAGAGCTAATTTTAATAATCATTTGAGGCGAGCAATAGAACTCCCGTTGAAGATTGATGCGGCCATCTGAGGGAAACAAAGATCCTGAGATCCATAGCCACAAGCCTGAAGGTTAATGCGGTTGCCTCTGGAAGATGGAAACAAAGATCCATATAAGGCTGAGGAAGGTCACGGAGCCTCTGGTAGTGTTTGAGGTTATGCCAAAGAAATTCATATGAGGTCATGGATGAAGAAAAGAGAGCCTCTGTTTTCTTTGTTTTCTCGCCAGATTTAAAGGACCTTAAAGGAAAAGCTCTATTTTCTTTGTGGATTTAAAGGACCTTAAAGGTGTACTACGAAGCACCCACATGAATTGATGTCAGCTAGCTTCTTTGCCGAAATGTCAGCTAGCTTCTTTGCCGGGCAAAAGCACGAGAAATGGTGCACAAATCAAAAAAGGGCTTCATTTGTGCTTGAGGGAGGCCATTCACTTACGGCAGGGACTACCGGCTACATGCAGCACTTGTTTAGCTAAAGACAATAATTAAAATTGACATTAAAATTTCATATAAATATAAAACAAACATTATTATCGTTCTATATTGACTATGTCTTTAATTCATTGAAATTGACATTAAAATGATATTGCAGAGAGTATTATTGTTTTTATATATATTGTGTTTTTAATTCATTGTTATTTAGCTAAAAACAATAATTAAAATTGACATTAAATTTCATATAAATACAATTTAAAACAAACCTTATTATTGTTTTTATATAGACTTTGTCTTTAATTCATTGTTATCTAGCTAAAGACAATTGTTGAAATTGACATTAAAATGATATTGCGGAGAGGTTTTACTTAAGATATAAGTAAATTAAAATGTTATCTAGCTAAAATCAATAGGTGAAATTGATATTAAAATGATATTGCAGAGAGTACTATTGTTTTTATATGGATTGTGTCTTTAATTCATTGTTATTTAGCTAAAATAATAATTAAAATTGACATTAAAATTTCATATAAGTACAATATAAAACCAAACTTATTATTGTTTTTATATAGGCTCTGTCTTTAATTCATTGTTATTATCTAAGTAAAGATATAGTTGAAATTGACATTAAAATGATATTGCTGAGAGGTTTTACTTGAAATATAAGTAAATTAAAATGTTATCTAGCTAAAGACAATATCTGAAATTGATATTAAAATGATATTGCAAAGAGGTTTTACTTAAAATATAAGTAAATTAAAATGATATTGCGGAGAGGTTTTACTTAAAAGTAAAATGTTATCTAGCTAAAGACACTAGCTGAAATTGATATTGCAGAGAGGTTTTACTTAAGATGTAAGTAAATTAAGTTTTAATTAAGATACGTGTTTATACCCGACGCTGCTCCATGCACAATTTCTCCGCTTGAGGATAATCTAATCTCCTCGTATACATCTTGTGCTTGATAGCTAACGTTTGAAGCCTATAGAAATGATTTTTCATTATATGTGAGCATAGGTTTAACCATATGATCAATGTGGTATTTACATAACAAGGATTTTCTGCCTCATGTGGTATTTACATAACAAGCATTTTCTGCCTCCTTCGTATTGGTTGGCCGACTTTGTAATTCCACCTGTTATCTAGCAGTTTTTCATGGAAATTGTGCAAACCCTATCTTCAGTAGTTGTGATTAAACCTTAGAGAACCTGTGCTTGATAGTTAACATTTGAAACCTATAGAAATGATTTTTCATTATATGTGAGCATAGCTTTAACCATATGACCAATGTGGTATTTACATAACAAGGATTTTCTGCCTCCTTCGTATTGGTCGGCCGACTTTGTAATTCCACCTGTTATCTAGCAGTTTTTCATGGAAATTGTGCAAACCCTATCTTCAGTAGTTGTGATTAAACCTTAGAGAACCTGTGGTTGTTGATGTCTTAGTGTTTTCTCATCATTTGAATGACTATGTGTGCCTCCGCGCAATTGGTATCCTTGTCACCTCTGCTCTTTTCCACTACCCATGGAAAATTTCAGCCATTACTCGCAACTTTGGCAGTGAAACTTTACCCTCTCTCCAACTTGGTTATTTGCATTCGGATTTAAGCAAATTTTATGACCTTTTTTCCCTGGTCTTTCTATACACTGTAGGTTTATTGTTTTTTGAACTAATTTTTTTCTCTATTGTTATGTTTTGTTTGTAGGATTAAAGTTTCCTAGTTTCTTGTTCAGACTCAGAAGTAGAAATGCATAGCCAACCAGAGTGGAAATTCTTTTGCCATAACAAGGTAAATACAAAGTATCTTCCTAGAGATTATAAAAACTTCTTCATAACTTAAGGTGCCGAAAGAGTTTCTTACTATTTGGCCAATGTCTTTGTTCTAACCATACACATGTATAGTTTCCGTCGTCTTTTGTAGTCGTTATTTGACATCTTTGGTATATGCTTATAATTGAGGGTTTTACACTTAAATTTTTTTTTACGACCTTTCTTTGTTTCTATATTCAAGGTCTTTGCGGTAAAGATTTACTATGTGGAAACGTTTTTTTAACTATAACTGTTATATTAATTATTTAAAATTGGTTGGGTTGAAACCAAAACAATCATCAATATAATATTCACAATTCTTTTTAGTTGCAACGCTCTTTTTCCTTACATAGACATGGATTTACTCCAGATTATGGGATCGGGTTCCATATTGGTTCTTCATCATTCTTGCTTAATGTTCCTTGTGGCAGGAGACATGCCACATTTGCTTTTGCAAGGAGATAGGAAGAGAAGTCTTGGAGATCATATCTCAACCTTTGAAGTGTCTTGTTGATCACCTAATTGCTTAAGTGGTCCTTTGAATTTAATATCTTTATCAAAATTTCTGTGTCCCAAGGACTTGTATTTCCTTAATGCATTTTTCACATGCTATCTCAGAGGCTTTTAGCAACCCTAGAATTTATGCCTAGTTATTGGTTCTTTGTCCAAGTCCCCAGCTGAAGCTATCTTCACAAATACCATCACCTGTGTAGATCACTCCGCCTTCTCCTGCTGTCCCTCAATTTCCTTTAGAGGCACCACAAAAAAAGGTTATTGTTTTACCATGTTTCCTCCACCAAGCTTGAAGATTTGCATCTGTTTCCCGTAGTATCCATACAAGAGGTTTACTAGGGCAAGTGGTGTTGTTTATCCTGTCTCGAGATATATAAGTTCCCATCCATTTTTTTTCTTCCGGGAGAAGCATGTTATCGTTTTTAAGGGGATGATTGGCCATACTGTGGAAGAGTAATGTTTTTTCTTTTGCTGCCACCTTCAAAGGGGAGTTCATAATGCTGTTGACGTTCTGGTCGTTTCTAGTGAGCCATATTTTCCAGCACACATATTTAGGTACTGCTCTCCAGATTTTGTTCCATGTTGTCTTTATTTGGGTCATGTGGGGATAACACATTCTCCAGGTGCTCAAAAGGTTAGCTGCTTTGACTTGAGACGGGGCCGAGACATTGAGGCCTTGAAGGATGCAGTCCAAGACTTCTTGAGCAAAAGAGAAGTCCACAAACACATGCTCCATGATTTAGTGGGATTTGAGGCAGAGAGAAAACTGATGGGGCCCATGAAAACCTCTTTTAGTCAAATTGTCACCATTTAGCACTTTCCCATGCATTAATATCGAGGTGAAGAAATTTATTTTGGGGAGACCGAGAGGGTCCCAGACTTGTTTCCACACAGATAAAGTATGGCTTGAAGCTTGTTGTGGTTGAAGAGAGGCAAATCCATGCTTTGTGTTGTAGATTCCAATCTTTCCCCATCCCCATTTGTCCGTCAAACACATGCGAACCGATGCAAGTCCCATTAATGCTACTTCCATGAGGGTCTTTTGACTGCACATTTTATCTAGAACTCGAGGGATTTCCCAAGTTCACCATTTTTTGGAGTCATCCCATGTCGAGATATCTGCCATGGTGAGGCTTCTTGCTGAATGAGCCAGTTCCTGATTTCTTTGATTGCTTCATTTTTCTCAAAGGACACTATGCCATTATACTGTCTTGCGAGGGAATCGTGTTTTTCCCATTGCCAAGAATGCGATACAGGTGCTTTTGGAAGAACTCTATCCCACAGCGGCAGAGATGCCATATCAACATCCCTTTGATGCTGTTATCTTTCTGTATGTTCCTTAGCAATGAGCCTTTTAGATACTTTTTCCTTATGACCCCACTCATAGGGTGTTTGTTGTTTGAGAAGAGGATCCAAAGTATTTTACTTCCAAGAGCGAGATTGGCAAGGCTTGGGTCTCATATTTACAGGCCTCCTTCAGAGATGGGGCGTTTAACTGTATCCCAATTGACCAGATGGAATTTTCTTTGGTTTCTTCTTCCTCCTCTCCACAGAAAATCCCTGATAAGTCTCGAGATCTGTTCTGTGATCTTCTTTGGAGCCAGAAGAAAGGAAACTTGATAGATAGGTAGGGAGGACAGCATAGATTTTATAAGGATGAGTTTGCCAATGTTGGTGAGCCATTGACCTTTCCAAGTTATAACCTTGGACTTAATTTTGCTTATTACCTCTTTCCACAACGGTAATTTGTTAGGTTCTAGGGTTATTGGTAACCCTAGATATTTGATTTTATCCCAAGAAGAAAATCCCAAAAACCATAAGGAGAGGGCTATTCTCTGAATTGATTGTTGATCTAGATTCCACCCGTATATTGCACTTTTCCTTTTATGTTTTAGAGCTCCTGATATGTTGCAGAAATTTTGAAGAATTCCATTGTAAACTTTGGCTATCTTGATGGAGGCTCCACCCAAAATAAGAGTGTCATCTGCTAATAGTCCGTGATTGAGAGGATCTAGCCCTTTTGTCAATGCGACTCCTCGAGCTGTCCCTCCTTTCTTTTTAGCTGTCAGTTTTCTACTTAGCAAGTCTACCATCAAAATTAACAAGAAAGGCGAGAGGGGGTAACCTTGCCTTATTCCCCTCGAGGCTTGGAAATAGTTTGTTGGCCTGTCATTAATTAAAGGAGCCATTCATGGCTTTTCAATACAAGCTTTAATCAAATTGACAAAGTTAGAGCTGAAACCAAAGGAAATGAGGACTTTGTACAGGAAAAAAAGACTTATCGAGTCGAATGCGTTTTCAATGTCTAACTTTATGAGCATACCTTGCTCCTGTTGAAGATAACTGGTACATATGACTTCTTGTACCTATATTACATTGTCCAATATATGTCTCCCTTTGACAAAGCTGCCTTGGGTGGGAGAAATGAGTTTCCCAAGTAGTGGCTTGATTCTGTTTGTCAATAGTTTTGTCAGGATTTTGTATGATGCATTACAAAGCGATATTGGCCTAAACCTGTCAAGAGCGCCCATATTCACTTCTTTTGGAATTATTGCAAGGAAGGTAGAGTTAGTACTGCCTCCCACTTTGGCTTTTTGATGAAAATCTTTAATCATCCTCAGAAGATCACTTTTTATTATTTCCCAGCAGATTCTGTAAAAATGAATTGAGAATCTATGAGGTCCTCGTGCCTTGTCTAGTTCCATGGACCATATTACTTTACAGATTTCTTCGTCAGAGAAAGGTTTCATAAGACTAGTGTTGTCCTCCTTTCTTACCAAAGATGGAATGTGGGAGAGAAATTTAGAGGTGACTTCTTCACTCCCATTCCCTTCCTCTTCATACAGATTCTAGAAATTATCTTTTGCTGCCTTTTTTAGTTGTTCTTGTCCTTTGAGCACAGTCCCATCTGAGAAAGTGATTTCAGAGATATGGTTTCGAGATAGCCGGGCTCTACATTGCCTATGGAAAAAAGAGGTATTTCTATCTCTAGCTTTAAGCCACGGGCTATGAGACTTGAGCCTCCAAGTCTCTTCTTCATGGCGGAAAGCATGAAACGATTTGATTTGGGAAGCTTGTTCTTTTTCAAAATCTCAAGAAAATATCTCCTTACTTTCCAAATCCATTTGCAGATCTGATAAAAACTAAACTGTCTCCTTTCTATTGCTAGTAGGAGAATTTGAGGGTTCTTTAATCCATTTTTTCAGGGCTCTATTGGTTATTTTTAGTTTTTTATCCCACATGAAGTTGGGAGATCTTATCACAGGTATGGACCATGCCTCCAAAATAGTATCCATGAACCCTTCTTTCCCTCACCAAAGAAGGTTGAGTCTAAAGGGGATAGGGCTCAAATTTTCTTCCTCTTTCAGCTATAAGAGAATAGGTTTGTGATCTAAGGCCAACCTTGGGAGAATTTTCGAGGGGATCAGTCATTTTCCTAGCAAAAAAGAGCTCTGCTCTAGGAAGCAATATAGGCGAGCAGAGATTTGTTCTGCCCCAACTCTATTGTTTATCCAGGTGTAAAGACCTTTCTTCGGTTTGAAGTCCAGAAGATCCCAATGAGTATCAACTGTTGTACTAATGGAAGCATTTGGTCCCTCCCGCTATTTCCACCTCTCTTTTATTTCGGATCAATGAAAAGGTTGAGATCTCTAGCCACTATTATATTCCGAGGGGAGTAAATGTCTAACAAATCAAACAAGGTCTTCCAGCATTCTTTCTTCTCTGTAAGGTGGACCAGAACATAAAGGTTGAAGAGCAAGATGGAGAGCTTACTAGAGAGGTGAAGAACTTCAGTGAATATCAAATGTTGGGTCTCAAAGGAGCTTTCTAATTGATAGTTGTCCTCTGACCACAAATTTTCTAGGCTGCCAGAGGTACCTCTTCAAGAAGGGTTTCCCCTTCAATCTTATTCTCTTAGAGCATGAGGATCTTGGGAGTTTCTATTTTTAGAAGATCTTTAACTACTTTAGCTTCTGAAGGGTTCCCCAAGCATGTGAAATTCCAAGGGACTAGTTTTATTATTTAACGGAATTGGAGTGAGTTGATCTGCCCTCAGAGGATCTTGTTCTGGTGTTTCTCCCGATAGACATTTCAATGGTGGATTGGCTACCTTGCATTTTTTACCTCTCCGCCTCTTCTTCCCTAGCTTCCTTATGAGATTTCCTTCCAATTCTTTTAGAGGATCTCTTGAATGTATCATCTTCTGATGACCCAGAGGTTTCTAGGGGTTTTTTCCTTGTCATTTCTACATATGTGGGTGAGGAGGAAGGACCTGTTGTGGAGTCAAGTTGGGTTGCTTCTATGTTCTTCTTTTCTACTTCAAGTGAGGGTACTTCTTTTTCAATCTCCTCTGTCTCTGTTTCTGGAATTTTGATTGAAATGCTAAGGGTTTCAAATGGGTTTATTTAGGCCATTGTCTTCGATTGTTCTCCTCTTCCTTTTGTTTGAACAATTCCTGTTAAGGGGGTTCTAGACTCCATCGATACCTCTTTCCCTTTATTCCTACTACTCACCTTGGCCTAGACTGTTTTCTGCACTTGGATCCATTTTTCTCCTTTCGACTTCTCTAGATCTTCCTCCTCCTCTTTTTCTTTTTGCAATATCTTGTGAAGTGCCCATATTCATGGCAATTTCTGCATTTGAACGGTAGCTGCTTGTAGTCTAACTCTCGGATATAAGACCAGTCTGCTATTGTTTACTTTATGGCTTCAGGTAACCCTATCTCTAAGTCAACTTTGACGCATATTCTTGAACATGAATATCGATCCCTTCTCTCTACTTTGTCTATGTATTTTCCCAGGGTGTTACCAATCATTTCTAGTGACTTCGGGTTCCAGCAGTGTAGTGGAAGATTAGGGAGGCGTACCCACACTAGAAATTCTGATGTCACATCTTATGTCAGATCAAAGTCTGGTGACCATGAGTTTAGATACAGACCCTGAGGTCCCATGAAATATGGTCCGTTCGTAGAGATGATATTTATGTCTTCTACTGAATCAAAAACAAATTCAAAAAATCCCTTACCAGCCAGGAAGTTTTTGATTGCTTCCTTTACTAGTGGTCGTGAGTTCCTCTGTACCCACACCTCGACAGCCTTGGAGGAAAGCCATAGCTGTGTAAATTGATTGACGAGCCCTCTTTCAGCTAAGTTCAAAGCATATCTACAAGAATCTTCAATGGGCATGGCAACTATGGGGATGCCGTTGAGTTTCTTTACAAACTTTCACTGAGTTTCCCATGCTCGGCATTACTAATGTCACCGATCAGCTTCCTGAATGTAAAGATATCTGGTCGAGGAGGCAAAGGAGGAGGGGCCTCGAGGCCCCTCCCGAGGCCATGGCGTTGAAGGGAGTATTGTACCAGGGTTGCTGTTGCACGCGCGAATTGTCTCGAGCCCACTCTTAGGGTTTCATTTACAACCTTTCATAGAATAGTTTCTAATTCCAGCCCTACATAAAACTTTAATGTTATGTTTGATCTCATAAATTTTCTTTCTATTTTGCAATGATTATTTGTAACCAATTATGAAAGTTGAGATATACTTGTTTTAGCATTGTTTCCTAAGCATGTACTGAACAATGTCTAGAAATCTTATCCACAATATACTAGCCTTACCTTTTATATTAAGACCTAATCATTCTAAGGACTTTTCCTGTAAATAGTTATTTCTTTAAATAAAATTTTTAAATAATTTTTCTATATTTAAGCCGATAAGCATCCTTCCTATTGGATTTGTTACGCCGATAGGCATCCCTCCTATTGGAGTTGGGCACTTTAATAATTTTCTTAATTAATATTTTTGATTGGATGTCCTAAACTGAAGGATTCCAGTTGGTTGTCACTATATCAATGGATCGAATTCACATCGCTAACTTACTTGCATGTCTAAATCACATGTTTAAAGCATACTTAAATTAGTTTTTTACAAGGATGATTAAAAATTTATTGTACCTCTTGTTGATAACCACTTATGTTCATTAATGAGAAATGTATTTAAAAAAAATTATAAAATATATATTAAAAACATCATTGATTCTAAAAGGTATGTATGTTTACATTCTTAAATGCATGCCTCTTCAACCATTTTCCAAGTGTTTTTTCCGCAGTGAGAAATATATTTAAGACAAATTATAAAACATATTTTCAAACCTGCATTGGTTCTGAAACGTATATCTATTCACATTCTTAGACGTATGCCTCTTCAACCATTTGCCAAGTGTTTTTTTCCAGTCCATTAGCTAAACTGAGTGGTTGACTGTGCATTACTAATTCCCTCACCCATTTCATGGTTAACCTGTTACATTACACATAGAAGAAATTTATTTTTTTTAATCTTTTGAGCTCAACTTCTACGAGATCTTATTTCAGGTCTACTCCATTATGTAAAATGAGTGGTTGCCTATGGGTTACTAATTCCCTCACCCATCTCATGGTTAAGGGTTTTCATTACAAGCCGATGCAATATGAATTTGTTTGATCTTTTCAGCTCAACGATAGAGCTCATTTCAAGTTTTTTTCATTGCTGGTTATTTACATTTCTAGAGTTAGCTAATATTCACTTCCATAAAATTTCTTTGAGTGATTTTAGATGGTTTTTTGGTAGAGGATTTTTTGGCTATTATATATTTATCTCGTCACTCGTTATTTATATTTTTAGAACTAGTAAGTATTCAGTTTCATAAATGTTTTTTAGCCATTTTATATGGTGTTTTCGTAGAGGATTTTCAACTTGTTATAGATTAACAGTCATAAATTTTAATCTCAACAATGGACTTTGTTATGAGTTTGAGGAAAATATTGAAGAAGAATTGTTCTTCATGTTAGATGCAAGATACTCATATCAATTCCACAGTGGACCTTGCTATGAGTTTGAGATAAATATTGAAGGAGATTGGTTCTTTGGAGGATACTCATATCAATTCCTTCGAGGTTTTAGCTTTCTTTAGAGACTTGAACTTGAGTTCTTTCAGGTTTTGTTTCTTTCTACAAAATTAACAAGTAAAATGAGGTTTTTTAGGTTTTATAATTTGATAATAATTAAAACTAAGTAATCTTTTAGCTTTATTATTTCATATAGAAAATTGAAATAATGTTTTAGGGTTTTATTATAAAGTAGAGTTGGGGTATAGTTTTTTTGTTGCATCTTATCCTCAAAGTAATACACAAGGGTGGTGGAAATTCAATTCATTTTTTCAGTACCATGTCTCATATTAAGACTAGCATTTTTCAGTATTCTTTCTCATATTTATATGGTATGATTTTGTATTAAATATGTGTTTATTTTGTGGATTTGCAACATTGCTGCAAGGTTGCATTGTTGGTTGTGCTAAAAATGTTACTTATGGGGAGGACTGGAATTGTGCATTGAAAGTAGAATTAAATTTTATCATCTTAATGTACATTTTGATATAATTATGATGAAAAGAGTTTCTGCAATAATCTCTTAAATATTGATGGAAGTTTGCCATACATTTACAATGCTTTTGAATAAAATAAAGTATTAATCTATGTCTTATTATTAAATTTTTGTTTGTGCCTATAAACATGGATTCGTTGTTGCAAAGTTGCATTGGATTAAGAAACTTATACTACAACCATTCTTCTATAATGATAAAATTTTCATTTTGTTTCAGATTCGAGTTAAGTGCGGTGTAAGCAGTGTTGTGTGATGTCTAAACAATGCTGTGTAATTAGGTTTATAATTGATCATATATTTTATTTGATTGATAATCAATAGAATTATTTTCTACATGAATGAAACAACCATATATTTGTTCAATCCTAATGGAAGATTGCAAGCCACATTATTAACATATAGATTCTCTGGGTGTTTTAATTGAAATAAGTCAGCACCATTGAAATTAAAAAAAAAAAATCACTAATTCTTCAATTATGTTGTATGATGGTTAATATATATTGATTAAATATCCCTAATGAATTTGACAGGACAAAGTTACGATTAGATCGCCAAATGTTATAAGAGCAATCCTAAAAGGTCTTGTTTATATAATTCTTTAGTTAAGCATCTTGTAATTCATTTTATAATAATTGAAAGTTTATTTTTAAGTTGCAAATCAATTTATAATAAAATTAGGTTTTAAGTCCTTTTACCCGTTAGGTTTTACTATTAGTTTAATAATTTAATAATATGTTTTAGTATTAGTTTAATGGTTTAATATTAAATTTATGTATAATAATAATATCAAGTTTATTGCATTAATATAGTTTAATAATATTAATATTTTATTCCAGCTAAAATAAAAAGACAATCAATATGGTTTGTGTATGTGAATGATATATAGCTACCTTTTGATTATATTTTATTTATCTCAATTTTCATTTTCTCTCTTTCCAAAATGGTCAACATAATACAATGGCATCAATGATATGTATTTTTTATTTTAAAAATATAAAATCATTTAAGTTTATATATATATATATATATATATATATATATATATATATATATATATATAAAGACTCTTGATCTACAAGCTCGAGTATATAATAATTAATTTTTCAATAGGATGTGTTTTGTTTTTTTTCTTAATATTAGCATAACCGTATTTAATATAATTCTCTTAGGTTCATAATCCCTTGGGGTTTTAGTATGAGTCCCTTGGGTTTATTGTTCCTTTGGGTTTATACTATCAATCGCTTGGGTTTATTATTCCCTGGTCAACCATTGTCCAAAATGGAATTGTGATAAGGATTAGCTCAATATGAAAATCAACGATGGTCAATCATATTTATTATAATGTTTATACTATTTATCTTAGGGTTTATATATGTTGGGTTTATAATATTAGTCCCTTGGGTTTCATATTATTCCCTTGGGTTCATTACCCCTTGGGGTTTTAGTATTACTCCCTTGGGTTTATTATTCCCTTAGGTTTATAATATTAATCATGGTCAACCATTGTTAATCATAGCCAACCATGGTCAACCATTTTTGAATGTCTCATTGTGACAAGGATTGTCTCACCATGAAAATAAACCATATGTATTTTATTGTCTATAATATTTTATTTCCGTTTACCAATGTTGGGTTTACAATATTAGTCCCTTGCGTTTAAAATTATTCCCTTGGGTTCATAATCCCTTGGGGTTTTAGTCTTAATCCATTGGGTCTATTTTTCCCTTGGGTTCATAATAACAATCCCTTCGGTTAATTGTTAACTTGGGTTTATAATATCAATGACGGTCAACCATGGTCATCCATAACCAACAATGGTCAACTCTGTTCAATCATGGTCGGATCTCACATTATGACAAAAATTATCTCCACTTAGGGTTTATATAGCTTGGGTTTATAATATTTGTCCCTTCGGGTTAATGTTATTCCCTTAGGTTCATAATCCTTGGGGTTTTAATATTAATCCATTGGTTTTATTGTTCCTTTCGGTTTATAATATCAATTGCTTGGGTTTATTATTCCCCGGTTAACCATGGTTTATTATGATGTAAACCATGGTCCAACATGGAATTGTGATAAGGATTATCTCAATATGAAAATCAATGATGGTCAATCACGTTTATTTTAGTGTTTATACTATTTTTCTTATGGTTAATATACATTGGGTTTACAATATTAGTCCCTTGGGTTTAATTTTACTCCCTTGGGTTCATAATCCCTTGGGGTTTTAGTATTAATCCCTTGGGTTTATTATTCCTTTAGGTTTATAATATCAATCCCTTGGGCTTATTATTCCCTTAGGTTTATAATATCAATCATGGTCAACCATTGTCAATCATAGCCAACTATGGTCAACCATGGTTGAATGTCGCATTGTGACAAGGATTGTCTCAGCATGAAAATAAACCATGATCAACCATGGTCCAACATCGCATTGTGACAAAGATTGTATCGATATCAAAATTAATGATGGTCAACCATGGTCCAACATGGCATTGTGATAAGGATTGTCTCAATATGAAAATCAACCATGGTCAATCATGGTGGATTTAGTGTTTATACTATTTATCTTAGGGTTTATATATGTTGGGTCTATAATATTAGTCCATTGGGTTTAATATTATTCCCTTGGGTTCATTATCCCTTGGGGTTTTAGTATTAATCCCTTGGGTTTCTAATATCAATCCATTAGGTCTATAATATTAATCATGGTAAACCATGGTCAATCATAGGCAACCATGTTCAACCATGGTCAAACCACATGGATATGGAAATCAACCATGGTCCAACGTTGCATTGTGATAAGGATTGTCTCTATATTTAAATCAATCATGGTCAACCATGGTCAACATTGTTTATTTTAGGGTTTATAATATTCATGTTAGGGTTTATATACCTTGGGTTTATAATTTTTATACCTTAGGTTTATTATTCCCTTGGGTTTATAATATCAATCCATTGGGTTTATTGATGTAAGTGTTTATATTCCTAGGGTTTAATATTATTCAACAATGGTCAACCATGTTCAAGCATAGTCAACCATGTTCAGCATGGTCAACCATAGTTCAATGACGCATTTTCACAAGGATTTTCTCAATATGAAAAGCAACTATGCTCAACCATGTTTATCTTAGTGTTTTTAATATTTATCTTAGGGTTTTATACATTGGGTTTATAATATTAGACCCTTGGGTTTAATATTTATTCCCTTGAGTTCAAAATCCCTTGGGGTTTTAGTATTAATCCCTTGGGTTTATTGTTCCTTCTGGTTTATAATAATCAACGCTCAGGTTTATTATTCCCCAGTCAACCATGGTTGATTATGATGTCAACCGAACATGGAATTGTGATAAGGAATGTCTCAATATGAAAATCACGATGGTGAGTCATGTTTAATTTAGTTTTTATAATATTTATCTTAGGGTTTATATACGTTGGATTTATAATATTAGTCCCTTGGGTTTAATATTATTCCCTTGGGTTCACAATCCCTTGGGATTTTTGTATTAATCCCTTGCGATTATAATATCAATCCATTGGGTTTATAATATTAATCATTATCAACCATGGTCGATAATAACCAACCATGTTCAACCATGGTAAAACAAGGTTGGATATGGAAATCAAGCATGGGCAACCATGGTCTAACATTGCATTCAACAATGATTGTCTTGATATGAAAATCAATAATGGTCAACCATGGTTGACCATTGGCCAATGTTGCATATTTGTGACAAGGATTGTCTCTATATAGAAATTAACATAGTCAACCATGGTGAACCATGTTTATTTTAGGGTTTATAATATTGATGTTAGGGTTTATATACCTTGGGTTTATAATTGTTATCCCTTAGGTTTATTATCCCCTTAGGTTTATAATATCAATCATGGTCAACCATTGTCAACTATTGTCAATCATTGGGTTTATCTTTCCCTTCGATTGATAATATCAATCCCTTAGGTTTATAATATCAATCATGGTCAACCATGGTCAACAATGGTTTGATGTCACAATGTGATAAAAAAATGTCTCCATATAAAAATCATGGACAATCTTTGTTAACCATGGTCAACCATGGTTGATCGTGGTCAACCATGTGTTATAGAATCAAACATGTTCAACCATGGTCAATCGTGGTCAACCATGGTCAATCTTGGGTTTTTAGTATAAATCTCAATGGTTTGTTATTCCTTTGAGTCAAACATGGTGAATCATAGTCAACCATAGTCAACCATGGTCAAATGTTGCTTTGTGACAAAGATTGTCTCAATATGAAAATCAACCATGGCAACCGCGGTCAACCATGGTCCAACGTCACATTGTGACAAAGAATTAATTATTATTATTATTTTTAGCTAACTAATTAATATTCATATTATTATTATTTTTAGCTAATTAATTAATATTCATATTATTATTATTTAGAAATATTCAATTAAAAAAGCATTATTGTTATTTAACAATAATTAAATATCTAACTGTTTTTTATTAATTATTATTATTATTATTATTATTATTATTATAAAATAAAATAAAATAAAAATATTTTTATTTTCTCTAAAAATAAAGATAATTTTTTTTTTAATCAGATAAGTAATTATTTATTTACATTTTATAAAAAATGAATAATAAATTATTAATGGTTTGTGTCATAGATAGAAATAAAACCTTAAGAATATATCAACCACATTTACTAAAATAATTATTGTTATTATTAAATAATTAATACTATGAAGATTATTTTTGTTATTTTATATTACTAATATTATTACGAATTAATATTATAATAATAATAACAATAATATACCTTTATTAACGTAATAATATAATAATCATTATATTATATTATATTATATTATTACATAATATAATATAATATAATATATTATTATTATTATTATTATTATATAATAATAATATAATTTTCTTTTTATAATATTGTTTTTGGTTGATAAGAGGGTGAATCCTAAAAATCACTCTTACACTATGGCTGAGAGGCCACGTCTCAGGGGCATCTAAGCCGTCAAAGTCACTCGGGGATCGCACCCAGCGTGGGCCGCTCCAGCGGAAACAATGCTGGATTTTTTTGTATCGACGAGACTAGAACCGATGACCTTTGCTTACGGAGTGCCTTAATAATGTGCTCCTTCACTGATTGTTCTAAATCTCTATGATATTTTCTTTTTATAATATTATTATCATGTATTATTATTAATAATTAATATTACTAATATTATTATCATTTAGTATTATATTATAATATTAATATAAAAATCATTAATATATAAATAGATAAGAATATGGTTGTTATTATTTATATAGTTATTAATAATCATAAATAGTTCGTTTTTTAAAAAATACACATAATAATTATTAATGTGGTTTATATAGCTCTATTGGTGTATATCAACCACATTGGAAAATGTGGTTGTATATATGTTTGATATACACCTATCGACATATATCAATTATATTGGTAAATGTGGTTGTGCTAGTTAATCTCTTCTCATTTAATAAATTTGAGATTTTTAGTCAAAAATCATTGTCTATTATGCACTCTCACCATTATAGAAATTTGGGTTCAAATTATTTTGGTATATAGAATTCTAATTTTATTTTAAAACCACAACTCTATATTGTATTTTAATAAGTATGGTTACTTTTTTTGTACGGAAAATTGGCACATACTTCTAGTTTTTGTGATCTTTTTTTTCAACAATTTTTTTTTATCATTCTTTAAGTGTTAAAGCTATCACAGGTATTTGTGTCTTAACCACATATTTGTGTATTATTTCTATGTTAATCTTTTAGGTACTTTCCAGTATTGAAATGTTTTGAAACTTTTTCCTTTGAAATGGGTCTTTTGAAACTTTTTCTTTTCAAATGAGTCTTTAAATATTTTTAGAACATGGGTACTTGACATTCTTCTTTTAAATGTGGGTAGACTCACTTTCCTTTTCTTTTTTTCTTTAATATATTGTTTCCCTTATGTTCTGGTTCGAGACATGGAGGTTTCTATGGGAAACATACCCTGAGGGGAATTTTATGGTCACAAACCATTAGTATTTGTTCTTTTAATGACTTGACTAGGGATGAAATCCTTGTGACAACATTATTATCTTCTAACAATTTTATAAGTATTTTCCATCTTTTTATTTAACAAACTTTTCTTGTCATTTGTATTGAAACTGCATTTTAGTTTTTAGCTCTATTTAAATAGAACCAAACTTTCTTATTATGCTCTAATGTTTTCATTGTTTTATATCATGCTCTTATAGTTAATTGAAGAATCATTATAATATATTGAAGCCTTCATCATAGTAGGTTGAAACCTTAACTTAACTTAGTTATCTTATTTTACTTTCCTAGTACTTTACTTGATCTTTAATACACAAACTTATGTTAGGCATATTAATATTTTACTGAATTATTTGAAGTCATTTACATTTTGTGCAACAAAAGTAATAAGCTATTTTACATAGCTACTATAAGAAAACAACTTTGGGATATACAAATTACCACTACTATTCTTATGTCAATTAATCAATAGTTTCATTGTTTTATATATACCATCATTTGTACCATATTTGTTGTTCAAGGAAAAAAAATTTGTGTTTTCCCTCATAATTTGGATAAATATCTTTAAATCACTCATAAAATAATTAATAATTAACAAACATTAAAAAACTAAAATGTTAAATACATTGTTGTTAAACTATTACAATTAGAAATTAGAAATTATAAAGTTAAAGTGTTTGAAGTACTCACTTGAATATTGTATTCTAGAAATTAAGATTAGAGCTACCCTACTCCTCTCAACCACGAATTTTTATTTCCAATCAATGTAGATGGCATGAAGGTCCCCAACTTCTTTTCTTAAATTATTTTTTGTCACCTTTTCCTTCTCATCTTGATTTTTCCACTGTGTAAGTCTAAAAAAAATTGAAAAATAAAAACCTGTTTACAATAGTTGTTGGCTGTTGGTAACTACCTCCCCCTCGTCTACCAAATGGAAGGTAGTTACTAGCTCATTAATAGCTCCACTTCTCCCCTCTTAAAGACACCTCCCCCATTTAAAAGAATTTATCAATCAATTTTCTCCATCATCATTAATAATCTAATAATTTAGATTAGATGCCTAGAAATTAACAAATATGGATAATCATTCTCCATTATTAACATGCAATCTTATCTATTTCACCTAAGTTTATCTTTAACATTAATTTCCATATTACTTTATTTTTTATTAATAGCATAAATAACCATATATTTACATTAAATACTTATTAGTGATCTAACACTATCAATTATTTTTCCAATAAGTCTATAAAGTGAGAACAATAAACATATATAATATATAGAAATTGACAATATATACTCCAAGTCATGGGATATCATATCCTCTTAGTGTCTTGGTGTGAGCCTTGGCCAACTCAACAATCATGTTGTTCGAGGGATATTTAGGAATCCTTAGGCATATTAATTGTGAAAATGCCAACCCAACAAGCATGTTTCTCTAGGGATATTTGCGCATCTTCCATGAATTAACCAAAATATTTTCTAGCTTCTATTAGTATCCAAACCTAGAGCTGAAAGGGGGGTTAGTTACGACTCTATCATTTTTTTCTAATGAGAATGGATATGTTTTCTCAAAAATCATCTACCATTTCCAAAGTGGCCTCTTATAGCTAGAATGCTTCCCAAGTTAAGCTTTAACATGCCTATGTTATATTCTAGAGTGTCACTTCCTTCCCACCAAGAATAAGTAGAGGTCTGGGAGGAACTACCTCTTTGGTTTTAGTTGTACAAAATTCCAATCAATGATGTGAGTTGGGTCATATACATATTTATTTAACAAAGATACATGACATACATTATGAAACTTTATGCTTGATGGGAGAGGAAGTTGATAAACCATTGGAGCAATTCTATTGAATACTTCAAAGGGTCCATAGTATTTAGCTGATAGCTTTCCACAACTACCAATTTTAAGAGTTCTCTTATTGGTTTCACCTTCACATACACATACATGTGATCGATCACACTGAATTTTTTTATTCCTTTCCAAATCTACACAACTCTTTAGTAGAGTTGTTTTTGGGTACTATTTACATGTTTAACTATCTCTTTCATTTATTTAATATTGTTTGTACCTAACATCACCCTATCTTCAAGATGGTCCCAAATAAAAATTCCTTAGCATTATCTCCCATATGTTACCTCAAAACAATTCACTTTTAATGAAGTCTAGTGGCTATTATTATAGGTAGATTCAGCTAGATACAAATAGTCTCCCCACATAGTGACCCTATCCATGACATACATTTTCATCATGTCCTTTAGAAATGAATTGGTCCTTTCTCATTAGTCTAAAGATAATAATATGGGCAAAAATTCATCTTTGTACATATTCCTTCAAATAATCCCTTCCAAAACATAGAAGTAAACTTTCAATCATGGTCTCAGATGAGAGTCTTCAACATACCATGCAATCTAAATACTAGATTCCTTAATATTTCTTCTATGTCAATGGCCTTGATGGTAGACTTTACATAAATGAATATGTTATCTTACAAAATTTTTGTAGGATAAAAATTATAAACTAATTTTACCTCCTTGTTTTTAGCAAACTAGTAATAAAATCCATAGATATTACCTCCCATTTCCATTTTAGAAAGAGTAAAGGTTGTAATAATCCAACTCCATGTTGATGGGAGGCTTTAACATGTTCACCATTCTAAACATTGTGTTAGATATTATGTTTTTTCTCATTTCATATTAGGCCCACACAAATTCTTGTGAACATGGTTATTAGCTTATAATAGCCAATATGTCCACTTATCCAATTTTTATGTAGTTCATCGGGGACAAACAATTTTATGTTTGAGTCATTGGTTATGTAAATTCTCTATATATACATAAAAAAATCCTCGTTATTAACTTAAAAAAATAAAAATAAATAATTCTCTTAGTCATCTTATGAATGTGATTTATGAATTATTCTTCTTAATTTTTACATATTCTTCATCAAAATATGCAACGTTTTTCAAAAAAACAAAAACTAGGTTTGTTTTCCAAATGGTTACAAAAATAACACAAATCTCATTTAGTTTTATCCTAAGAAAGTCTACTATTTTGTTTTCTTTTCCTTTACTTTATATGATTTCAAAATTATTTTCAATAAGGAATGCCAGCCTACTTAGCAATACACATACATTTTACACAGGAGAGTATTACATGCTTCTTTAGTGACAAAAATATCTTCAAAATTATTTGGGCGAGTAAATTTCCTATGAAAACCTTGAGTATTATCTTTAAAAGAAAATAAAATGTGCCCAATCCTTCCAAACCCTTAGTTTCAGTTTCATTATCGCTATAGAACAAACGTTTCTCTTCATCATTGATCTAACAATTCTCTATTATAAGAGGAATGATACCTTGCAAGTTTAAAATATGGGATTATAATCATATCATGCATTTGGCACTGCAAGGTCCATACCACCTTTTAATACTTTTAATAGGGGAAATATGAAAACCTAAGTTTACTTGTCCTCCTTTGTCTTTTTGCTTCTTCATTATCAAATACTCATTAACATGATGCCTAGAAAATTTCCCACAAACACATTAATTATTTTCCAATTTGTTAACACAAATAATTTTTTTTCTAAAGTTGAATATAAGAGGTCTAAACTATTTGGTATTCGCAAAGCTAGGAGGTGTGCAGTGAAGGTAACAGGCCCGGCAGGTAAGGGAAGGTAAGCTTCCCAATTAACCTTCATTTTACTTATTGGGTGGGGGTTTTCACAAAGGAACCTCTATAGAATAACACTTTGACTTCAACTCCTCTTACTCACTGAGGAATCCTTACTACTATAGACTTGAATTCAAACACAACACAGGAGAGAAAAGCGAAGTATTTAGATCAACAACCAATATCGACCAACAAATGTAGTGTGAGGTGAGGGGGGCTAATAGACAGATGATGTAGTAGGGTGAGGTGCACCATGAGAGAAAAGGCTTATCTGCTTGTTTCTTAAGCAAATATATTCTTTCTCAAAGATAGAAGTTGAAATCAAGCTCATGTGATACTATATAACACAAATTAATAATAGATTCAAATGGTTTAATCTCTATTAGCATACTGGAATAAAAGTTTTGAAATATCCCATTAAACTTTATGAAAAGTTAATCTATGTATATTTTAGTGAAATAAGACTCACAAGACAATAGTATAAATTTTTTTTAATGAATTTTAATAAAAAAAAATAATGAATTCTAATGATGACCATGAAAAGGTTATATGAAAGGATATTAAATGCCTCAGTAAGAAAACCATTGTTTCTTGGAAGTTCATGATGTACATAATTTTTTTACAATAGACTCCTTTTATTCCAATCAAAAGAATTCCTTTCTTTGGTTATTTTTCTCAAGCAAGTAACACAACTTTTATTCACCAAGGAAAGAAGTCTTTCAAAATGACTTTGTCGCAACATCATAAAAAATGGATGTCATTCTTTAGTGTCTTTTCTTTTCTTTTTTTAAAAGAGAAACCCACTCGAGTCCAGATTATGAGTGTCCAAAAGCATTATTATTTTCTCATTATATTTAGAAAATAAGGAGTGAAAACCACTTGAAATAAGGGAATTACATTAACACATACACCAAGGTGCATTTCACCAAATAATTTATGTATGCTACACTTTGAAATGAAAATATATTGTTTCCATACCTCTACAAATGAGTCGAGTGTTAAGGTTTTGATTTGTAAGAATTTTCACCAACAAGGTTGTTCCTCACTATCGAGTTTGCAATCGATTTCATAACTAACAAATGAGCGGGTATGTACATGACTAGACTAGGTAGAAACATGTTTGTTTAGGGTTTATTGAGTAGTGCATAAGCATATAATTACAAAAAAATCAGGTTTTCAAAGTAATCAACCAATAACTCGACCAATCATGGAGTTTCGTTCATCTAGGGGTAAATTATTTATGTTTCCCCTCATCTCTGGATTTTGCACAAAATCCTATTCTTTTTTATATTTTCCTTTTGAACACTTTTTAAAACTATTAAGAAATGAGGTTTTCCTCAATTCTTTATTTTTTTTAAACAATGATTTTATTATTTTTTTTAAAATAGATTTGAAGTCAATTTTTTATTTCTAATTTTGCTTATTGCTTTATTTTCCTCCTACCATCATGATACATTACTAGTTAACTAATATGTAGTCAATATCCTTCATATAAAACTAAAAAAAATTGACATATTAAAAAAGCAAGCTTTTTCTCTTTCTTTATATTTTCTATCAAGGTGTAAAGGCGTAATATTTTTAAATTCACCTTGCAACTAAGATGCAGCCCTTTTCTTCTTAGATAGAGGTACGACTTCCATATTTTTGTTCTTCCCTTTCATCATCAAATCCTGGTGTTTTACTTTCACTAGAAGTTTTAGACATAGTTCTATTAGTAGATTCACTTCTAGGTATTTTCTTATAAGCAATTTCCCTTTCTTCCAACCTCTTAAGTAGGTAACCATTGATATCCTCCTACTCATCCTTAGCCTTCGACATATTTTCCTCATATATATTAATAATGTATATGTCTTATTTTAAGTTTTGGACTACTTGAAAAATATCAGGCTCATAATTCTCTAGATTTCTAGTTCCTTCTCCCATTATTCCTAATTCATAATCATGTTGTCTACTCTCTTTAGGTAATCCTACAAAAGTATTCTTATTTCTATCTTCAACCATTATTCAATTTTTCTTTTTGAAGTGTTATCTATATGTTACAAAAATAATATAAACAATGTTCAAACCTCATCTATGATACCACATATAATATACCTCTTGTAGTAATTTGTTTAAAGAAAATAAGGACAATAATAAACTAATATTCTCTTTGTGTATACATCAATATTTCACTATTGCTTCTCATACATTTAATCTTAAATTCTATCATAAATACTATACACAATTTAAGTCTCTATTAATTAAATTAAATTAAAGACCCATGTCTTTATATTATAAGCCCATACATTTAGTTCGACTTAAAATTCAGTAAATTTCCTTATCTAATATATTATATATAATTACTTTCCTATTATATCTCAAAATATAATAGTATATTTCACTATTACTTCTCATTCATTTAATATTAAATTCCATCATAATGCATATACACAATCTAAGCTTATATTAATTAAATTAAATACCTCGTCTTTATATTGTAAGCCAATTAAATTAAACACATGGCTCTTTATATTGTAAGCCCATACATTTAAGCTTATATTAATTAAATGAAATACCCTGCCTTTATATTGTAAGCCTGTTAAGTTAAATACATGGCTATTTATATTGTAAGCCCATGCATTTAGTTAGGCTTAAAATTGAGTAAATTTCATGATCTAATATATAATCCAACAATCGCTGGTTATTTAATGGTATGTTTATTCAAATTTTTAATGCCATACCATGTCACTAAGGGTCGGTGACATTTATGGCACTAAATTTAAGAATTTGATGGAACATAGGTTTTACTTAAGATATTTATTTGCAAGTGATTATATAATGGTTCAATACTTGGGGTATTTCTAATGCAGGAGCATACCGTTAGCCAAAGGGAGGAATCCTAAGCGAAGCGAAGAGGAAGATGTGGACTAGGGGCGAAAAACATGGAAAAATCTGTTTTAAAATGATTTAAAGATGGAATGGATAAGTCTCTTGAAGACTTGTTATTATTGTAATCTACCATACATGCATTATCGAACTTTAAGGGCTTTTGTTAAAGGATTGATCAGATCCTTCCGTGATCCGGTTGAACACTTCTTATATATACGAACCTACGCATTCAAGAGGGATATAGAACAGTAGATAGACAAGATGTGTCGAGAGGAGAACTGCTGCTAAGGCTAAAACACCTTAGAATTGTAACCATGCTGTGTTAATATAATATATGTGTGTTTATGTGTTTGTCATGTGGAGAGTTTGATTGTTTCCATGTGCAGGTTTGGTCAACCATCGATTCTTTTAGGATCGATGGCAAACCTTAGCTAAATTCCAATTACACTAAAAACGAGTGCAACCATAGTCGAATCCGAGAATCGAGAGTTGGAACTTTATAAAATGTACTCTATGCCCTTATCAGGTTTGGAACACATATCGGCTTGGCGTTTTGAAGGAAATGGGTCCAACCATTGAGTAATGCGACTACGATAATCTGATGGATCCTAGACCGTTGGATCCAAAGTTCTGATCAACAGCGGAGGTGTGATCAACAATCACATTTGACGGAGGTCAAGGGACAGTAGAGTTGAATAGCCGATAAGCAATATGTTGACAACAATATCGTCGATAGGCAACATGCGATGAACGATGCAGCGACAAGACCTATGGATCGATCTGCAATCGGAGGTGTGAGAAGTCAGAGGTCAGGTAAAAGAAACAAAACTGGTAAAAGCGGAAGACAGACCCGACGATAATGTTTTTGGCGGGTCTATAGAATTTGAACTCTGGCTATGTGTTCTGGCAGGTGTTTTCTGATCATTCCTTTGTATTGAGATTAATGTGTAGTCCCGGGTTTTAATAGAGGAAATCCCGATAGTGATAAGTAAATATTTCTAGGCATTTTAAAAGAGGCTCTGATAATGTTAAATGGTCCATGATCATAAAGGCTCAAAGCCTTGCAAATGCTTCCGATAGGCTTTATGGGCGATAACCCACAGGTTTCAGGATCGATTTTTTTAGGGAAAGGGATTTTTGTTAACCCCAAAATTTCTCATTCCCGTCAAGTGGTATCAAAGCAGAAGAAGATTTTGCATGCAAGAGAATAGAAAGGATTCCATATAGAAAGAAGAAGGAGCAGGAGGTACAGTTGATGAATCTGGAGAGTTATGGTCTTACTGTCGTGCAGACAACGATAGCGGAAGGTGAGAAGATTGCCACAAACCTAGTGCAAGGTGTGCTCAATTGGTTTTAGAGAAGAGAACCAGAAGGATGCCAAAATACTGAGTGAGGGGGGCTTGGTGAGGTATCATGTAGCAGAGGAAGACTATTACTGGAGAGGTTTGGTTGCAGCTCATAGAAGATCATAAAAACAATTGCACTGAAGAAATGCAGTGGGTAGAATTGTTAAGGACAAAGAGAAGCATATAATGAAGAGGTCATAAATTTTTGTGCCTCGACAGTCTGATGTAGGAGCATTTAGCACCCTTAGTCAAAGGGAGGAATCCAAAGTAGAGTGAAGAGGGAGAAATGGACCAGGGAAGCAAAACATGGAAAATGTCTTTTAAAACAGATTTAAAGATAGAATGGATAAGTCTCTCTAAGACTTGTTATTATTGTAATCTGCAATGCATGCATTATCGAACTTTAAGGGCTTTTGTTAGAGGATTGATCAGATCCTTCCGTGATTCGTTCCAACACTTCTTATATATATGAACCTATGCGTTCAAGAGGGATATAGAGCAGTAGATAGATAAGATGTAGTCGAGAGGAGAACTACTGCTACGGCTGAAATGCCTTAGAATTGTAACTGTGATGTGTTAATATAATATATGTGTGTTTATGTTAAAACTGTGTGTTTATGTGTTTGTCATGTGGATAGTTTAAACGTTTCTGTGTGCAGGCTTGGTCAACCATTGATTCCTATAGGATCGATGGCGACCCTTAGCTGAATTCCAATTACATTAAAAATGAGCGCAACCATAGTAGAATCCGAGAATCCGGACTTAGAACTTTTTAAAGCGTAGTCTATACCCTTATCGGGTCTGGAAGACATGTCAAGTCAGTGTTTTAAACGAAAGGAGTCCAACCATTGAGCAGTGTGATTGTGATAATCCGATGGATCCTGGACCGTCGGATCCAAAGTTCCGATCAACGGTGGAGGTGTGATCGATGATCGCATTTGACAAAGGTCAAGGGATGGCGGAGTTTAATAGCCGATAAGCGATATGCCGACAGTGATATCGCCAATAGGCGACATGCGATGAGCGATGGGGCGACAATGCCGATGGACTCATCAGCGATCGGAGGTGTCAGAAGTCGGAGGTCGGGCAAATGAAACAGTGCTCGTGAAAGAAGAAAACGGACCACGATGATAATGGTTCCGGTGCATCTAAATAATTTGAAGTCCGACTATGTGTTCCGACGGGTGTTTCCCCATTATTCCTTGGTATTGTGATTAATGTATAGTCATGGGTTTTTATAAAGGAAATCTCGATAAAAATAAGTCAATAGTTCCGAACATTTTAAAAGAGGCTCCGATAATGTTAAATGGTCCATGATCATAAAGGCTCAAAGCCTTGCGAATGCTTCCGATAGGCTTTGTGAGCTATAACCCACATGCCTCATGATCGATCTTTTTAGAGCTTCCGATAGGCTTTGTGAGCTATAACTCACATGCCTCATGATCGATCTTTTTAGAGCTTCCAATAGGCTTTGTGAGCTATAACCCACATGCCTCATGATCGATCTTTTTAGAGAAAGGAATTTTGGTTAACCCCAAAATTTCTCATTTCCATCAGTGTCCGATATTGATTATATCATACTTTAGTTGCAAGTGATTATATAATGGTTCAATACTTGGGGTATTTCCTATATTGCACTTTTGATATAAACATAATTACATAACCGAATACCCCGTATAACACTTATCCTTGATACTTGATGTTGAAATGTCATTTGATAATTTTTCATTATATGTTAGCATACCTTTAACAATATGATCGATATGGTATTACATAACTCGAGTTTTTTGGACTCTTTCATATTCGTTGCCTCACTTTGTAATTTCATCTATCCTCTAGCAATATGGCACAAAGCTTTTTGCAAACCTTACCTTCAATAAGTATGGCTACATCTTAGAGAATCTGGGATTGTCAAAGTCTTGGCGTTTTCTCATCATTTGATTGACAATGCCTCTGTCCACGCATTTGGTATTCTTGTCTCTTAGGGTTACAGACAGAGCTCTGATTTGTTCTCCTACCCATTGAAAAAAATTTCGATTGCTTCCAACTCTAACAGTGAAACATTACCCTCTCTTTGACTTGGTTATTTTCTTTGGGATTTAAGGAATGTGATGCGGTTCCAGGGCTTTTCACATGAGTTACAGGTATGAAGTGGCTCTGTAGAAGATTATGAGCTCTTTTTCGTTGTAATTTTTAACACTGTATGTTTATTGTTTGTTAAATTAATTTTTTTCTCTATTGTTGTCTTTTGTTCGCAGGCTTAAATCTTCATCATTTCTTATACAGATTTAGAAGTACAAATTCACAACGAGCACAAGTAACCAAACTTTTTACATAACAAGGTACAATAATAAATTTAATACCAAAATTATACCTAAGCTTGTTCTCTGTTTAACAATATTTCTATTTTCCCTTTTAATGAACATTTTGTTCTTGTAGGTAAATACATAGTATCTATTGTTGTCTTTTGTTTTCAGGCTTAAACCCTCGTCATTTCTTATACAGATTTAGAAGTAAAAATGCACAACGAACACAAGTACCCAATTTTTTACATAACAAGGCACAATAATAAATTTAATACCAAAATTATACCTACGCTTGTTCTCTAATTTAATAATATTTCTATTTACCATTTTAATGAACTGTACATTTCTTGTAGGTAAATAGATAGTATCTTCTTCTCTAATTTAATAATATTTCTATTTTCCCTTTTAATGAACTGTACATTTTCTTCTTGTAGGTAAATAGATAATATCTTCTGAGGGATTTTAAAAACTTCTTCATAATTTAAGGTGTCGAAAGAGCTTCTTACTATTTCGGCCCGTTACTAGTCTGAGGAGACGCACGTATGATTTCCTCATATTTTCGCTTGGGTAATTAGGTAATTCTTGAAACAGTAATGATTTTTTTTTTTTTTGTGGGTATTTGACATTTTTGATAGAAGATTATACAGGAGGGTTGTCTTCTAATTTTGTTTTTCTCTCCCATATAAAATTACCACATAATTGGAGAAATTCCCGAAGAAGGAGTTACTGATGAAATTCCCGAAGAAGGAGTTACTGATGAAACTTGCTTTTTTATTGTTTGTATCTTATTACACTACCGGCATACTCCTCCAGAAATTTAAACAAAAGTGAAAAAATCCAGAAATTTAAACGGCCTGAAAAAATAAAATTTTCAACTTCCTCTATTCAAAATATTTTTGGGTAAATATATACTCCAGAGGAAATATTCTTGGATGGGAACAGGAGATTACAATATCCATGGTATACATTATCTTTTCCTCTCAAGTTTTTTTTTCAATCTTAAATAACACTTTAATGTTATTTTCAACATGGTAAATTTTCTTTCTATATCACTATGATTATTTGTAACCAATAATGAATGTTTGAGATTGGCTTGGTTTAACATGGTTTGCTAAGTCTGGAACGAATTGAAACCTACAAAAAGTATCTATAATATACTATCCATGCCTTCTGTAGTAAACCCTAATCTTCCTCAAGACTTTCCTCTAAAGGGTTTTGTTTTTTTAAATAAAAATTTTAAATAATTTTTCTTATTTAATCTCTTCTTAATAAATTTTGGATTCTTAGCTGAAAATCCTAGTCTATCATGGCCTTTGGCCATCATTTTGGGTTGAAATTTTGTTGGTACATAGTACTAATCTGGCTCAAGACTTTCCTCTAAAGGGTTTTGTTCGTTTTGAAATAAAATTTTTTAATAATTTTTCTATCTTTAATTTCTTCTTAATAAATTTTGGATATTTAGCCAAAAATCCTAGTGTATCGTGGCCTTTGGTCATCATTTTGGGTTGAAATTCTGTTCGTACATAGATTTTTAATTTTATTTTAAGACTAGTAATTACAATAAGCACAACTACTTTTTCTCTACGGAAATTAGACATAGTATTTCTAGCTTCTCTAAATTTCTCAACACAAAATCTATCATTTTTATGTTGCTAAAGTTGTTATGTGTATGTTTTTCCTAGGCGTATATACTTATATGTTGTTTCTCTATCATTTTCCATTTTTATGTTGCTAAAGTTGTTATTTGTATGTTTTTCCTAGCCGTATATACTTATGTGTTGTTTCTCTATCATTTTCTGAGGTGCATTGCATTACTCTGAATTTTTGAAAGTTTTTCCTTTGAAATGGGTCTCAAAAGTCTCTATATAACCTAAGGGACTTGGCATCCTTCCCTCATAGGCCAGAACACACACTTTCATGGTCCTTTCTTCCGTAAGGTATTGGTTCGCCTCTATTTTGATTCTAAGAAATAAAGGTTGCTGTAGAAAACTGATCCTAAGGGGAATTGTATGATCATATACCATCATTATTTGTTCTTTTAACGACTTTGACTAGGGCTGAATTCTTTCTTTTAAAACACTATTCCCTTGTAACAATATATAGGTATTTTCTACCCTTTATTTAAAAAATTATTCTTATAATTGGTATTTAAATTATATTTTGGTTTATAGATCTATTCAAATCAAATCAAACTTTTTCTATGATAGTGAACAAACTAGGTAGAGGGGAGCATATGTCGCTCAACCCGATGAAGCAGAAGCACGGCCACAGGAGATGGAAAATATGCCAAAGACTGGGAAAGCCTTAGTGTTGAACAAGGTGTTATTGAAACCAACTAATAAAATTGTTTTGCTTCATGCTGTTATAGTTAAATAAAGAACCATTATAACATTTTGAAAACTTCAACATAGTATGTTGAAACCTTCATTGACCTTCCTCTTTTCTTTTGAAGCCATCGAATTTGATTGTGTTCTGAGTTAAAGCTATCTCTGTAGAAAATAGGCTTTTTAATTCCACTACATAAAATTTCCCGATAATTCTTCTCAAGAATTCTATTCTAGTCTAAAAGAATTAAGCGTTGGATGAGAAAGCAACTTAGTTTTTTCATTATTTTATTTACTATTGCATTAGATTTGTCGTTGGTCAAATAATATGTTTGTGCTTTTATGAAGTATGTAAATATAGTATATTTTTTGTTAGCTTATTTAACTTTGTTTGTATTTTACTTGATCTTTAATACACATAATTCTAGTTAGGCATATTAACACTTTACTAAATTTTATGAATTAATTTACATGAGGTACAAAGAAAATAATATGATATTTTACAAAACTAATATAAGAAAAACAACTTTGTGAAATAGAAATTAAATTTACCATCTATACGTGAAATAATTCATAATTTCATTATTTTAACTATATCATTATTTGTACCATATTTGTTGTTCAATGTAATAACTTCTATGATCTTTCTTTTAATTTTGATAAATCCACATAAAACCTTTCATCTCTAAAGCACTCTCATAAAATAATTAGTAATTAATAAACATTAAAACACTAGAAAGTTTAAATACCAACTTGTTAAATTTTGTCAACAAGAAATTTATAGTGTTAAAAGTACTAACTTGAAAATTGTTTTTTAGAAACTAAGAATAGAGCTACCTTGTTGCACCCATCCCTCCAATCTATTTCCAACCCAAGTCCCCTCAAGCATGCATGTTTGCATGTTCTTTTCTTGAATTCTTATTTTGTCACATTTTTCTTCTCACCAATGTTTTTCCACTATGTTATTCTTAGTAGCAAATGTCAGAGAAAAAATCCCCTTTACCAAAGTAGTTGGTAGTTGGCAATTAACTCCACCTCATGCATGAGGTGGTAGGTAGTTACTAGCTCATTAATGAGCTCCACTTCTCCACTCACAAAGGCAATGTCCTCTCCTTAGGAGACATTATTGATCAACATTCTCCATCATAATTAATAATATAATCATTTAGATTAGATGCCTACAACTTAATCAATAGGGGTAAGTATTCTCCTCCATTAAATTGCAACCTTATCTCTTCCATCTAGATGTAGCTTCAACATTAATTCCTATATTCTTTTATTTTTACTAATATTATAATTAACCACATATCTACATTAAATACTTACTAGTGATAAACCATTGATCAACTATTTCTCCAACAAGTCTATAAAGTCACAACAATAAACGTATATAATATGTACAACTTTAAAATATATACTCCAATTCACAGAATATTGCATTCCAACATTTGTCTCTAGAGAGATGATATGAAAAAAATATTAAAAAAACCAAAATATTTTCAATTTTCTTTTAAGGTTCTTTTAACATTCAGAGTATATTGATTTTAACTTCTGAAAAGTATTTTCCTTAGGGGAAAAAGGGAACAAATTCCACTATTTTTTAAGCTTACAATAATTCTTTTAAATATCAACGAAAAGAAAAATTTATAAAACTTAACAATCTTGAAAGGAAGGTTGAAAATGATAAGGCAACACACTTATATTTTCTGAAAATACATTCTTGTCATTGATTTGGTCGAAAATCTCATTTTCCATAATCGCATTGAACAAATTTTACACTCACAAGCATATTAATTTTTCCATGTATGTAGATAACCAATAAAAATTTGAGAAATAGGTATTTGTTCAAAAACACTTGGAAAAGGTATGTGGCACCATTTACTATATGTTTTTTTCCTTAAAACCTAGTAGGGTTGATTTAATAATGTCAAAATTAATATAATTTTATGTTATTTCACGTTTTTTCTATCCCCCTCTTCATTTTTGTCATCTTTCTACGGGGCACTACTCTAATTTTTGGTGTGGATTTCTCATCACATTGAAGACCTTGCTCATTATTCTTGGATCCCTTTTGGTGAAATTCAATGGTGGTTTCATGTTACGATTCACGAATTACAATTGAATTATTAAATGCAACAAAGCTACCTCACATTCATGGCGAGTGACTAATTTCTACCCTTGGCCAATCATAGGTTGTTTAATACATTGGGAGCCATGATTAGGTCATGAATTGGAGATTCCTATTGAATTTGGTCAATATACATTAAGAATGATAACCTAATTTATAAGGTTTAATGAATCATTAGATACAATTAACTCACAACTTTGTCATCATTATTTTTCGTGTAATAGAAAACATAATAAATGAAAACATTCACTTACCATGCCACCACGAATGTTATTATATGCATCATGTTCGAGTTTATGAGATCCAATTCTTGACACCCTAGCTCCTGTTTCTTTCATTGCATCTCTAGGGCATATTTTACCTCCTCCTTGTGCACATGGCCTATAATTTGGAATATTGTGGTCCTTCATCTTCAACTTGGCATCTCAGATAAGTTCATAGGATGTCACTTCGTCTTTCATCCAATCTAGACATGGATACCTCAAGTCCTTTGTTATTTCTTACCATATATTGTCTATTTTGGAGTGAATGTATTTATGTTCAATATCTCTACTGATTTCTTATCGATTACCAAATACAATTACCACATCTTTAAATAGTTATTTTTTTCCAGCACTCGATTGCTTCCTCAAACCCATTTAGATGGTCATGTCAAATGATTATTCAACATGAAGAAAAATAAAGTGAAATAATTTTAACCCCATTTCATCCTTCAAGACATTTCCTTTTGAGGTGAGCAAGAAGACTACAACTTCTTGCAATTCATTTTGTAGTCAATAGTGATATTGTTATAGTCTTGCGGATTGAGGTAAATACCCTTATAGGTACACCATCCACCTTATCATTTATTTCCTGTATTTACAACAAATTTGTGAAATTATTAGAAAACCAACCAAAATATGAAAATATTTTTATTTCTAAAATAATGGTCATAAACACAAAAAGTGAAACTAAAAAACAAGAATTGATAACATAGAAATTAGAAATAATTTAAAGTATAGCAAATTTATTAAAATTGAAAACATGATATGTACGAAAAACTTTAAAATTATTAAAATATAAATGTATAATGTTGAAGAAAAATATTAATTGGACAACAATAATACTATAATATCTCTAAATAATTTTTCCTACTACTTTCAGGTAGGCCCTACACTCTCCAACAATGCCCTTTCCAATAACTATATTTGTTTAATTATTTCCTATCTCATTTGAACAGTTTTCATGACCATGTCATAGGAGCCTTAGTATTCTTGATTGTGAATCTATGAGGCTCCTCGAGGAAACCTTTTTTGTGCTGGTGGGAAAATTCTAACTAAATGTGCATTTGATGAATTATTTATTAATTTTGATGTACTCTTAATAGGGGTAGACATATGCAATTAAAGAAGGATACGAGGAACATCAATATTTCATGTAGAGGGAATGCTATGGAGTTTCATAGTTGATGTCACTCTTGTGATAGTTGTTTCTAGTTTAGTTGTAAAGGGCATAACATGGCCTTCTATAATAATAGGTTGTATGCTTGTTGGAGTCATCCTTGAAACATATTGTAAGGCACAAATATGAGCATTGAGGTGGCATAATAGTCAAAACTAACATAATGAACCCCACATAAACATATCATTGAATATTAAATTTAGCATAATACTAGATGTATTTGAGGAAATAAATGGATCTCCTATGCCAACAAGTTACATGGTTTGTGGAGTTACTCTAGAAATGCTTTGAGTTGAAAAAATATAAATACTAAAAAATATATAAGCTGAAATCAGTTAATTAAATGCATAGGAATCTTCATCCAAGTTTGTAATTGGCATAATATTAGATGCATTAGATAGTGTGATAGGGGATAGAATGACTTTAGATACTGCTTGCATTAAAAAAAGTATAAATTATCATAACATAATAGGGAAACTAAGATAATTTCAAACTATTAAATACCATTTTTAAGATTACCTAATACATCATCATAGTAATGTATTTTCCTTTACCTTTTAACATTCCAATAAAATCATCTAAATTCAATCGATCCATCATAGTAGAATTGGTAGCACCCATGCGAATATTCTTAAAAAATACATAATCACATAAAAATAAGAAAATATTGATTCGAGAACACATTAAAATGATATTCGTTACACAAACGAAATTCACTAGAAGTTTAAAAATAATATACAAAAAATTAATTACGTTTCCGTACATAAAAATACATAACAATACTCAAATGGTAAAGCTTTTTTACCTCTATGATATTGTATTTCTCTTGCCAAGGTGTTGATTGGATAAAACACCAAGGTATTGATTGTATAAATATTTTTAATATTTCCTAAGACTAATGTCCAAAATATTAAATTCCCTACCTATCTTCCTCTCTCACCTTCACACATTTTCTCATTCATGGTAGGACCACACATGAGTTATAGAATGTGCATGGACTATTGTGACAATAATTTTCTCCCTTCTCTCCCATTTCTCATCCTTCCCCCTCTCTTTCCCACCTCCATTTTACCTCTATCTTCCTCCCTTTTATCTTTCTATCACCCATCCTATTTATCTTCCTCCATCATTCTCATTTACTTTCTATGTTTCTTCTCTCCCCTCTATCTCTTTATTTCTCTCTTCTTCCCTCTCTATACCCACTACATTATTTTCTTTATATCCCTCCCTCTCTCCTTTTTCTGTCACCCTCACTCCCTCATTATATTCCTCCCTCTCCCCTCCATCACTCTCCATATCTCTCTCCACCTCTCCCTCTCCCTCTCCCTCTCCCTCTCCCTCTCTCTTTGCATCACTTCCTTCATCCCTCTCTCTTGCCATCTCTCCCTTCTTCCCTCCCTATCCACCATCCATATTTGTCTCTATCCCCCTCTCTCTTCCCTACTCCTTCTCACTCTCCCCTCATTCCATCACCATATATTTCCCTCTCTCCCTCTCTTAATATACCTCCTTCTTCCTCCCATTCTATCTTCCCTTCTTTCTCTCTCCATATCTCCTCTCTCAATTTATCTCTTGGCCTTCTCTACCTTCTATGTTGCAGTTTCCTTCTGTTTATATCTAAATTAATATACTTTCCTCTAGATCTTTATATCTTCTTCCCTCTCTATCTATATTCCTCTCTCCACCCTCTAGTTCCAGTCCTCTCTCTCTCTCTCTCTCTCTCTCTCTTGCATTCCCTCTTTACCCCCTCTTCATCTTTATCACTTTCTGCATCCCTCTCTCCATCTATATATCTCTATCTCACCTACATATTCTCTCTCTATCATTATATCTATCTCTCTCTTTTTCTTCCTCTCTCCGTCCATCTTCTTCTCTCTCTACCTATTTCCTTACTTTACTCCCCTCAACTCCCTTCTCTCTCCCTCTTTCCCCCCTTCTCTCTCTCTACTCTCTCCCTATTTTCTTAACTATCTCTATTTATTTCCCTATTCTCTCTTCTCACTATGTATTCATATCTCTCCCCTCTCCTCTCTCTCCATCCAACCCTCTCTCCTCCTCTCTCTCCTCCCTCCCTCTTTTCTTCTTCCTCTTTCTCCCCCAATTCTCTCTCTCTCCACATATGCGAATACATATATAGGTGTGTGTGTTTTTGTCTATCTCACTCTCCTCTTCCCTCTTTATCCCCCTTCTATATTTATCTCTCTGTCACTTGCCCCCCCCCCCCCCCCCCACTCCCTGGAATCTCTATCTCGATATCCCTCTGTCTCTCATTTCTCTCCACCTCACTCCTTATACCTCCCCATTTCTCTCTTTATCACTCTCTCTCTCTCTCTTGTTCCCTATTTTTGAATCCCTCTCCCTCCACCTTTTAGTTACGTTTCTATATCCTATCTTAATCACTCTTCTCTCCTTCTCTTCCCATCTATCCCTATCTCCTTCTCTCTCTCACTTTCTTTCCCCTATACCCTCTATCTCTCTATTTCTATTTACATATTTATTTATCTTCTTCTTCTCTCTCTCTTCCCTCCATGCTCCCTCACTATCTCCTTCCATCTCTCCTTCTCTCTAACACACTCTCTCTCTTTGTTTCTCTATTATTCCCCCTCTCTCTCCCTTCTTACCCCTAATCTTGCTTCCTTCCCAATATTTCTTCTCCACTATCTCTTTTTTCCTTTATTTGAATTTCTATCTACGTCCCACTCTCTTCCTCTCCATGACCCCCCCCCTCTCTCCCCCTTATAGATTTATATATTTTCCCATCCCTATATTCATATTTGTCTCATTGTCTTAGCACATCATCTCTCTTATCCCATATTCACTTATCACCCTCTCTCCATCCCTCTTCCTCTCACTCTATCTCTCCTCTTTCTATGTCGCCCCACCTTCCCCCTCACCCCCTCGTCTCCATCTCTCCCTCTACATCCATATCCCCTTCTATCCCTCCCTCCCTAACAGTCAGTCCACTCTCTTGCTTCCCCTCTTTCTATATCCCTCCCTTGCTCCATCAATCCTTCATTCTCATCAAACCTCCTTTCATTTCTATCTCTACCTCTCACTCTCACACAATCTGCTCCCTTTCTCTCACTCTCTTCCATCCTCTCCTTCTATCTACTTCCTCCCTCTCTCCTCTCCACCTCACTCCCTCTCCACCATTTCTCCCATTACTCTCCCTCTCTCTTGATTGATCTCTCTCTCTCTCTCTATCTATCTATCATATTCTCTCTCCTAATATAACAATCCATCTCCCCAAAATTCAATCTCTCTCTCCCTCCCTCTCCCTCTCTATTTCTCTCGCTTTTCCTGCCTTTCTTTCCCTCTATCTCCCACCTCCATATCTTTATTCATCTCCCTCCTCCTCTCTTTCTCTTTCTTCCTCAATCTCTCTCTTCCCTCCCCATCACTCTATCTCTATATCTCTCTTCTACCTCCAAATCTACCTCTATACGTCTCTATTTCTGTTGCCATTCCCCACCCACACTCTCTCTCTATTTCAATATCTCCTGCACTCTCTCTTTTCCCTCCCACTTTACCTCTATCTCCACTTTTCCCTCCTCATTTCCCCCCATAATCCCTCTTTCTCTTTATTTTCCCCTCCCTTCTCTTTTCTAGTTTCTTTATTTCTTTATCCCTCCTTCAATCCTTACTTTTCAATAACCCCCCCGCTCTCTCTCTCTCTCTCTCTCTCTCTCTCTCTCTCTCTCTCTCTCTCTCTCTCTCTCTACTCCAGATATTTATCTATATCCCTCTTTTATACTCTCTCTCCCTCACACTCTGTCATTCTCTCCCCCCGGAGGATTTTTTTCTCTAATTCGCACTCTTCCCTAACCCACTTTCATTCCATTTTCACTAGTTTTTTTCCTTTTATTATCACTCTTCCACTCACTTTCTCATCCAATATGGCCCCCCCATCTCTTTCTCTCCCCACTGCTCTCCCTCTCTCTCCACTTCAAATTTTTCTCCCTTTCTCAACACACCATCTCCCTCATCCCATATTCACCTATCACTCTCTTTCCATCCCTCTTCCTTTCACTCTATCTCCTATTTTTCTCTCTCCTTCCACCTCCTGCCTCACCCCTTGTCTCCATATCTCCCTCTCCATCGATCTCTCCTTGTCTCCCTCCCTCCCTAATAGTCAATCCCCTCTCTTTGTTCCCATATTTCTATATCCCTCCCTTGCTTCATCAATCCTTCATTATCAACAATGCTCTTCGATGTCTATCTCTACCTCTCACCCTCACACAATCTCCTCACTTTCTCTCACTCTCTTCCATCCTCTCATTCTCTCTCCTTCCTCTCTCTCCCCTCTCCGCCTTACTCTCTCTCCACCTCTTCTCCCATTATTCTCCCTCTGTCTCCATCGATCTCTTCTCTATCCCGCTATGTCAATCTATCTCCCAAAAACTCCATATCTATCACCCTCCCTCTCCCTCTATCTCCAACCTCCATACTTCTATTCATCTCCCTCCTTCTCTCTTTCTCTTTCTTCCTCACTCTCTCTCCTCTCCACATCACTCTATCTCTATATCTCTCTCTTCTACCTCCAAATCTACCTCTATATCTCTATTTTTCTCTCTCACCCTCACCTCTTATCTCTCTCTCTAAATCTCTCATTCACACTCTCTCCCCTCCAAATTTACCTCTATCTCCATTTCGATCTCCTCATTTCCCCTCCTACTCCCTCTTTCTCTCTATTGTCCCCTCCCCTCATCTTTTCCAGTTTCTTTATTTCTCCATCCATCCTTTACTCCCTACTCCATAAACCCCCCAATCTCTCTCTCTCTACTCTAGATATTTTTATATCTCCCTCTCTTATACTCTCTCTCCCTCACCCTCTCTCATTCTTCACCCTCCAACATGTTTTCCCAAATTCTCACTCTTCCACTCACTTCACTAACCCTCTCTCATTCTATTTTCCCTAGATTTTTTTCTTGGATTATCACTCTTCCACTCATTTTCTCATCCAATATGTCCCCCCCCACTCTCTTTCTCTCCCCACTACTCTCTCTCCCCCCCCCTTCATAGAAACCCTTTCCAACTTTGTTACTCTCCTTCTCCTTATGTCAACCACAAATAGCTTCGTCCATGTCCCTATCCTTCCCCTCCCTCCTTCCTTATATCTTTCACTACAGATTCACTCATTCTATTCTATGAGTCATCAAATCACACCTTCCCACCTCACTCATTAAGACATTTTTATGTTGCACTAACATAATCCCTTGTAATTTCAAGTATATATTCACATTCATTATATCTCTCTCTCTCTCTCTCTCTATATATATATATATATATATATATATAGATATAGATATCTATATATATATATATATAGATGGTCAAAGGTAAAAATATAATAACATGCAAATATTATTATGATTGATACCTATTTAAAATATATATATGGTTATTTTAGTTTTATGTTGTGGCCTCATGTATAGGCCTCCAAAATGCCCAATTTTGATACCATTGTTTAGGCATATGTTCTATATTTTTGTAGAGTTCACAGTCGAAAAATATGCAGGCTTATAGTAGTGATAACATATATATTTCTTTTTTTTTAATGTCTTAATGTGAATAAAAAGATTAGTTAATATTTATATAAATATTCTCTTCTTGATAATAATAATATAATTATCTTCATTAATATTAAGAAGTTTATTCATATTTATTTCCCATACATATGGGAACCTATGAAATTCAATAGTCTATGTCTTCAATGTTTTGGAGGGCTACTCAGCCTATTTTCCAGTCTAATTTGCCTAGATTTCACTGGAGTTTTACTCTTGAAAATCTAGGTTCCCATAGATTTTTGATGGTCTTGAATCAATATATGGAGTCGAAAACCCCGTTTAGATAGAAAAAATCAAGATTTAACAAAAAAAGAGAAATCATGGGATTAAGACCATAATCTCCAAAGCTTCTGATAATTAGAAGATGCCAGTTAAAATTTGATGAGTTATTTCTACTATGTATTATGTTAACATGAGTGTAGTGTAGCGTATAAAAAAATAGTCGTTTTCACCATAATCCAACAATACAATGTCAAGCAAGATTGTAATTTTTTGTTAGTTTAAAATGCATTTTTAGTACATAAATGGATTCAAGACTCTCATAAACATAAGGCAAGAAAATTCTACAAATTTAAAAATTTAAACTCAAGTTTTTACAAATTTCTCAGAAAATTTATCTAAAATAAACTATCAAAATAACCTTAAAAAAATGTGTAACTTTTTAATAAAATTGTATATTAATATAATACTATATAAATAAACAAATATTAAAAAAATGATATATAAAATTGTTAATTATATTAATATTTCCCACACATTTTCCCAAATGTTGTACTCCACTCATACCTAATAAATATGCATGAAAGGTATATTAGAATGTATATATATAATATATACAATTTTTTCTTGTAAAAATATGCCATAAGATTTACGTTTTGATAGATATGACATGCATTATACGTATATGTAAATGTGTATATATTTACATATGAAAGGTGTAAATGTCTATATATTAATGTAAATGAATAGAGGACATGAGCTCACGAAATCGATGGGAATGGATATCATATTTTTCCAATAAGTGATAATACGTGTATAATAACTTAAGCGTAAAAATTTTTAACAGATTGGGTAAATTATAGGTGTTCTAATAAAATTCTTGTAGTAAAAATATCGAATATATAACAGATCTGAGAATCGAGCTTCTTATTTATGTAAATAACTGAAAACGAAATTACATGCCCATACAAGATCTATTAAACCTCATGCCTGTAGCATGTATGGTTGCCCATCATCAAAAAAATTAAAGATATGAAAGCACAATCGTGGACCCTCGATGGGTCCACTAGACAAGATAACACCCATGGGGTTTTCATCCCTGTGATCAAAGTGGAAATAGCCACGCCAAGTTCTCAAGAAAGACACAACAAGATAGATAAACTCGAAAGAATCAAATGATTAGCTTCTATCCAGTTTTATAGGCTTCATGGTCTCTCTAATTACCATATTTTATTATTTTCCCTCGAAAACCGAAGGAAAATACCATGGGCTAATACGATGGGAAAATACCATTGTAAATACCATGCACATATTTTGTCCATTTTGACCAAATCAAGGAAGGAAATATCACAAATCCTCCTTCCCAAATATTGATTTCCCTTAAGCAATTCATTGTTATCAACAACATAAGCATTGATACCAAGATCCCTTAGAACTCAGTGTGTTATTATTTTCCTCCATGCTACATGATCCTGAATGCATCTTTCGATACATAGAACCCAAATGATGCTCTTACCAATCCTTCCCTTGATAGATTCATCTAGAAGAATCCTCTGGCCAATCCTGGCCCCAATGGATTCTCTTGTATCCCAATGCCACCTAAGTCCTGTAACATGTGGGTTATGGTATCATCTATGCCATTCATCATTGCCCATGCTAAAGGGCCCAAGCTACAATGTGCCATTGACTGTGACTGTGCTCCTAGGAATCAACCCATCAATAGAGTACCAACACATAACTTCTCACCAATCGACACCTTGGGAAGGTTGAATGCCTACAAACCTAATATGTTTATTTTGCTCGATACTCAAATCATGTTGATCCACTTGGTTAGCCAACATGTTGCATTTGGAGAGCTCTTCTCTCCTCTTCCTAATGTATAAGGGGGGTTTGGTAGTTTTTCAAGCCTTATCTATGTACTCCTTTAGGGGGCTGATTTGGAACTCTGAACTATACTCCTCTTGCTGCCTTGTGAGGGACTTGAGTCATTCCTCAACGTTGGACATACCCCTATGATCTCCTCAATTTTTCTATTCTCCTGTAAGATAATGTGTCGGAATGTCAAGAATCTTTGCTTCAAAATCATAAGATATGTCTTAACATGCATGATCCTTTGTCAAAAGTCCTCTACTGGCAATTTTTGTGCCCTGCTGAATGTCACTATATACGTCTACACCGGATGCCGCATGACCACAGCTTCAACTTCAACCTTGGACTATCGCTCCAGAAATGGCTCATCCTACATACTATATTTATCATGCCACCCCACATGATCATGCTCATCATGTCAGTTTATTATTACTCACTCCTCATTCTATTCTCCATGAATGTCTTCTTCTTAACCCTCTCTGCATGTGGGGATAATTTTTCCATCCTCTCTGATTGTCAAACATGGATGTATTGGTGGACCATTATCTATGCTTGATTGCCCATACTCTTTATGGATGTTTTCCTAGATATCTATAGACTCAACTACCTCATCATCAAGAGGAATTACCCCCTTCATTTCCCCATGTAATTAATTGATTATCATCGACTTGTCCTACAAGTTTCTTTGAAAAGCATTATGTTGTTTCTCACCATCTATACTTAACTGCTTGGATCCTTCATAGGTTCTCTCCTAAAACGAGTGAGCCCATTGGACATGAATTTTTAAGGGCCCAAGGTCCCTTGCAAATAAATCATAGTCCTCTCCTCCTTAGTTATTTCTTGTTGCAAATGATTTTCTTGCTTCCTCCAGCAATCCTTCTCAACTCCTTTCTAGTCAACGCTCTTTTGAGAAATTTTATGTTTTGCCTCACTAACTTCTCGACTAGATCATAGGAAATTGATGATACCTTTAGTTCCTTCCTCCAAATGGCCAACAATTTGGATCTTAGTACCTTGCAGATGTTAGCATCTCCTTTTATGAATAGAGACACAATCTTTTGCATTCTTGTTTTGACACATTCTCGATGAGCTGATGTAATGTTGGTGTAAAGACCTTGTACTAATTGAAATATTAAGCTGTCGCATTCCAAATTCAATATAGATGTGCCAAAGCTGAACTGTGCCATGAGTTTTAAAATTCAACACTGTTTCTGGAAGGTATGAAGCTTGATGTTGTTCAACCCCTAAAGGGTTTCTACTATCAGTTGCAATACCTCTCTAATGTTATCATTATTGTAAGGCGATACTGGCGATGTTAAAGTCATGATCTTGTTGAGACAAGAAGCAACTATGAGCCTCACCTCCACAAGGCTGCTCCCAATGTTTTTCTTGTATCAACGCAAGAATGGATGGCTTGAGTGCCCAACTGAGTTGTTGAAAATAGCAACGAGAAATGCTCAAAATATAAATTCTAAAAATAACATTGTTATGAATAGCATTTCAAGATATACTCCAACTTTGTTGGAAATAACAAAAAATAGAAATGCTAAAAATAGAATTTCTATAAATAGCACTTCAGGATATATTCCAATTTTGATTTGTCCTTGAATCAAAATTGAGAATTAAAATTCAAATTTAGTCTCACTAGCTGTTTGAAAAATAATTAATTAATCCATCTTGAGTTAATTAGTTGGAGAGATTCAAACATGAAGTCTTTGTGAAGACATGCAATAGTTATCCCTTTGATTGAGGAAGTTATCCCTTTGATTGAGGAAGTTATCCCTTAATTAAGGAGATAAGGATGAGTTGTAATTGAGTTGTAATTAGTTAGCTCAGTTAACTGAGTTAAGTCCAGTTAAATTATTTCCAAATAGTTGGAGGAACTAATTGTGAGTTCAGTCAGTTAATGCATGCATGCATGCAACTAGTGTTCTCCAAATAACTAAATATTCTCTCATAAATAACTCATGCATATCAGTTTAGAGAAAGACCGAATTGAGATTAAAGATAGGGACATTGTACTATCATTTGGAGGAATTTTCCTATAAAGGAAACTCATCCATGCAGAAGAAATTAACTCCTTCAGGATTGTGAAGTTATTTCAGAGGTCAGTGTTGTGTGTGAGGTGAGAATCACACAGGTTGGAGCTGGAGGACCTAGGAGAAACTGTACAAGGAAATAGGAGGCTTGGAGGACTGAAGGAAGGCACAGGTGTTGTCAATTATATATATGAGTAGCAGTGAGGGATTGTACTAAGAGCTAGATAGCTTGTGAGCTAAAGCTTTGTGTAATCTTGAGATATTTCCACTTGTATGATAATACAGATAGCAAAGTTTTTAGCTGAGGGTTTCCCCAGAGTATTCTTCTGTGTTTCATTTGTATGATTTCTTGTTCTTAGTTATATGTGTTCTAATTGATGTTGTTCAAAATCGATTAAGCTTCCGCAAAGTTTGATAGTAGAAGTAGATCAAGTATTTTGCTTTGGTATATTGCATTATCAGGTGATCTACAGTGAAATTTCTACATGCTATCAGAGCTATTTGATCTATAGAGAGATCTCTACATGGTATCAAAGCAAAGGTGATCAAAGTGGAGAATAGTATACAAAGAAGGGAGAAGTTCGAAGTTTGAAATTCTTGATTGTAGGTACAAAATTGATTTCTTATCACATCTCAAAGTTCACTAGAGTCGTTCAATGGCTTGAGACTCGAGTATGCCCTAGATGGTAGCTCAAATTACATAGCATGGAAGTGGTATTAGAGGATAATTTTTTGAAGGACTTCATTGATCTAGAAGTCCTGAAGCGAGGAATACCTAATGCCCAAGAATTGGCAGAGTGCAAGAAATGTGTGGCAAGAGCGAGGAGGATTCTTCTAGAGGGTGTTCAAGACCATATTGTCTCATGACTCCATGGGAAGGATACTCCATTTTCAATGTGGAAGACATTGAAGGATCTATATCAAAATGTCAACAATTAAAGGAAGGTGGCACTGAAGGACAAGCTTCAGAAAATCAAGTGTGAAAAGGGTGACACGATCTCTACATATTTGAACAAGCTCACCACATGCATAGATGAGCTTGGAAGTGTAGGAATCACGACAGCCAATGATAATATGGTGACTCTTGCTCTCCTTGGTCTTCCTAAGAGCTGGCATAGCTACCAGGACTCAGTGAATGGAAGAGAGAAACTATCAGATTGGGAATGACTATGGTCAGATCTGATGTAGGAGGAGATCACGAGGAGCACCAAAGATGGTTCTTCATCCAAGGAGGATGAAGAAAAATTTTCCTTATCAAGCAAGGTGAGGAAATGGAAGGAGAAGGATTCTCATCCCAAATTGAGTTCTTCTCATGGAGGGAAGAATATTGACAAATCTAAGGTGCGATGCTTTAATTGTCATGAGGTGGGCCATTATGCAACTAATTGTCCATTGAAGAAATCCAAGAAGGGATCCGCGGAAGGATCTGAAGGTGAGGCATTTTCCTCTCAGTTCGAATTGGATTTTACCCTCATCTCATCCATGGTTTCATCAATGATAGGTTGTGGTTGTTTTCTTGACATTGGAGTCTCATTCCACATGACCAACGATAAGAGTTTGTTCAGTACCTTGGAGGAGAAGGACCTCTAGATGCACATAGAGATGGGTAATGATGAAAAGTATAGTGTTTCAGGAGTGGACACAATTCCTTTTCAGAGGGAGAATGGAGCCCTCATTACCTTGACATATGTGAAGTATGTTTCGAGACTAACGAAGAACCTAGTATCGATGGAAATTTTGGAGGACAAAGGCTACGATGTTGCCTTCAATAAGGGAAATGTTTTCCTTAGACACATCACCACGAGATAGGTGAAGCAGATTGGTTCATGAGTCAAGAATCTGTATGCTCTTGAGGTTCAAGAGGCATGCAAAGGCTTGAGGAGAAAGGCAAATGTTGGAGACTTGGTGGTTGAGAGGGAGAGTACATTACCTCTCAATATGCAGCCTCAGAAGAAGTCTTAGACAACTGTGGAGGAGCCACAATTGGTGAAGCAGTTTTAGGAGGTTGTGGAGCAGCCACAACTAGAGAAGCCGAGAGGAGATCCAGTCCAGGCATCCACTCATGCAGAGACCTCCAGTGCGGGGAAATTTCAAGCCATGCGGGCAGAGGGATCACATGCAGCCATACCTCCAGGTGTGAGGTGGGGCGATATGAAGAGATAGTCTCAAGAAGGTTGAAAGAGGGGTAGGATCCTTGAGGTACCCAACCTCTTTGATTAGACCTTGCTACAGGAGCCCTGATGAGGAGTGGCAAGACTGGTTGAGTGGGTAGAGACAAAAGCGGATGGAGTGGTAGAAAGAGCTTCAGCATCAGAGGGTGTTTCTAGCCCAACATGGAGGTCAGTTGGGAGATTAGTTACTTACTTCTGAGTAACTAGGTTGGAGTGCATCATTGGGCAGCACGATGCAACATGATGAGAGGAGGTGTAGTGCAAATGCAGTGCTGGGAGATAGAACCAGCAACAACACTGATGCAGCGGGAGGAATGAGTGGAATTTATGTAATTAGAAATCAAAGTGACAGAGGCTAGAGCAGCCAAATATTGATGACCATAGAGGTGCAGCATTTTCAGTCGACAGAGGCAATAGTAGTCAGAGACTTTGATGAAAAATACATCACAATGATTCAGGTTGTATATTTTTTTTTTTTTTTTCTGGAGTTGCTGCAACAACAACACTTGAGAGAAGCATTGCATGTAGAACATTCCAAAGGTTTAGGACTGGGTTCGAGTTGAATGCCTTTCTTGTTGAGAGGGAGTGTTGAAAATAGCAACAAGAAATGCTAAAAATATCATTGCCATATACAGCATTTCACGATATACTCCAACTCTGCTGGAAATAGAAAAAAATAGAAATGCTAAAAACAACATTGCTATAAATAGCATTTCAGGATATATTCCAATTTTGTTTTGTCCTTGAATCAAAATTGAGAATTAAAATTCGAATTTAGTCTCACTAGCTATTTGGAAAATAATAAATTAATTCATCTTGAGTTAATTAGTTGGACAAATTCAAACATGAAGTCTTTGTGAAGACATGTAACAGTTATCCCTTTGATTGGGGAAGCTATCCGTTAATTAAGGAGATAAGGATAAGTTGTATTTGAGTTTTAATTAGTTAGCATATTTAACTTATTTAAGTCCAGTTAAATTAGTTCCAAACAGTTGGAGGAACTAATTGTGAGTTCAGTCAGTTAATGCATGCATGCATGCAACTAGTTTTCTCTAGATAATTAAATATTCTATCATAAATAACTCATGCATGTCAGTTCAGACAAAGACCCAGTTGAGATTAAAGACAGGGACATTGTACTATTAGTTGGAGGAATTTTCCTATAAAGGAATCTCATCCATGCAGACGGAATTAAATCCTTTAGGATTGCGAAGTTATTTCTGAGGTCAGTGTTGTGTGTGAGGTGAGAACCACACAGGTTACATCTCAAGGACCTAGGAGAAACTACGCAAGGAAATAGGAGGCTTGGAGGACTGAAGGAAGGCACAGGTATTCTCTATTCTGTTTATGAGTAGCAATGAGGGATTGTACTAAGAGCTAGATAGCTTGTGAGGTAAAGCTTTGTGTAATCTTGAGATATTTCCACTTGTATGATAATACAGATAACGAGGTTTTTAGATGATGATTTCCCCAGATTATTCTTTTGTGTTTCATGTGTATGATTTCTTCTTCTCTTTTATATGTGTTCTAATTGATCTTGCTCAAAATCTATTAAGCTTCCACAAAGTTTGATAGTAGAAGTAGATCAAGTATTTTGCTTTAGTATATTGCATTATCAGGTGATCAACAGTGAAATTTCTACATTAGTTTCTTCCATTATGGCTGCCCCACCATGGACAAACATGTTTCTAATTCGACCAACTTATGAAGGTATACAATTGACTTTGTTCACTGCAACTGGGATCTAAATGTGAAGAACTTAGCCTTTATTCCCTGTCCTTCCTTCGTTTCCTATGTGTGTTTTTTCTGCAAAATGGCATAGAATATTTTCAAGAAAGGCATGTTGTTCTCATATAAAATGGTTTTGTTATGAAAATGCCCCCATGTTTCTTCAATTTTATCTAGAACCTTGTCCAAAATTTTGTGACTGTTTTCTACGGATGGTCCCATCTCTCTACTGTTGAGATATAATAAGCTACCAACTAGACTTTTATAGAGTGTGGAATCAACTGGTGGTGCTAAATCTTGTTTGCTCATTTTTGTTCCTTAAGAAATTGGTGTATCTGCAGGTTCGAAATTGGTCATTCTTAACTTTTTGATGATATCAGTGGAATATTTTTGTTGACCAACAAAAATTCCATTTGGGGATTCATGAATTTCAGGGCCTAAGAAGTATTTCATGACTCTTATATATGCCATATCAAGCTCTGTTTGTATTTTTGCTTTGAAATATTCTAACATCATATTTCCTGTATAAAGAAGATACTCTACATAGAGGCATACAATAAGAATTTTACCTTCATGCCATTTTGTATACAAAGACATCTCATGATTGCTTTTGCAAAAACCACTTTTGATGAGATAGGTGTCAATGTGACTGTACCAAGATCTTGGACCTTGTTTCAAACCATACAAAGCTTTCTTCAATCTATATACCTTATGCTCTTTTCCTAGAAGTTCAAAACCAAGAGGCTACCCTACATAAACTTCTTCCATAATATACCATTTAGGAAAGCATATTTTACATCAAGCTGATAGACTTTCCATTTGCGTTGAGCTGATGTGTACAAAATGGTTCTGACAGTGTCTAACCATGCTACTGGAGCAAAGGTTTCACCATAGTCGACACCAAACCATTGTGATAATCCTTTGGCAACCAACCTTGCCTTATGTTTCTCAATTTCTCCTTTTTTATTCAGTTTGGTCCTATATACCCATATTACACCAATTCTATTTTTGTCTCTTGGGAGATCAATTAATTCCCAAGTTTGATTCTTCTCTATGGCAACAATTTCTTGGTTCATTACATCTACCCGGTGATTTTATTTAATTGCTTCTTCCAAATGAGTTGGTTGACATGAAATAAAGGAAAACATATTCTGTTGGCCAAACTCATGCTCTTGCTCATATATTTCTCTGAGAATTCTTGTTTTTTATTGTCTTTTGAAGATGTTGAATTAGTTATGGATTCACTACTTGAAGATGTAGAATATTTAATATGGTGTGGTTCTTCTTCAACTTGAAATCTTGGTGGCTATGGTCGATAAAAAGGTTGGCTTGAAGCTTCATCAACATGATTAGACCAAGATTTATTTTCAAAAATTTTTACATCTCTGCTTAAAACAAACTTCTTTGTAACTAGACTAAAAATTCTGTAGGCCTTTCACTAGTCACTATAGCATACAAAATACATCTTTCACTCCTATCATCAAGCTTCTTTCTTATCTTCTCAAGAACATGTGAAAATGCTACTGATCCAAAAATTATAAAGTGAGATATGTTTACATTTTTACCATCCCATGCTTCTTGAGGTATTGTATCTTGCAGAGTGGTTGTTGGAGATCTGTTGACGACATACACTGTTGTTGAAACTTCTTTAGCCCAATAATTTTCTGGCAACTTCTTCCCACGAAGCCTACATCTAACCATGGTCATGATTGACTGATTTTTCCTTTCTGCTACTCCAGTCTATTGTGGGGTATATCTTGATGTGTTATACATTATGATTCCTTATTATTGACAAAAAGTTTTGAAGTGATTTGAGTTGTACTCTCCTCCTCTATCGAATCTGAGTTCTTTAAAGGCTTTCCACTCTTATTTTTTGCTTCTCTTTGAATTATCTGAACCTTGAGAATGTATCTAATTTATTTTTGAGAAAATACACCCATGCCTTCTTGCTATAATCATCAATGAATGTCAAACAATAAATACTACCAGCAATAGATAGTGTTTGTATTGGGCCACATATATCTGTATGGAAAAGCTCTAAATGCTCTCTTTCTCTAGAGGAAGATGTGGGAAAGTTGTCCCTTTTATACATGGACATAACACAAATTTCATAATTAAAATGTTTTTCGTCCATAGTAGGGAGACCAATGATGATTGACTGTTTCTGAAGCTGACTTAGAATCTTGAATGGTATGTGGCCATATCTAGAATGCAATAGCTGAGACTCATCTATTCTTGATGCATTATGTACAAAATACTGTGAGGGGTTTCAGCTTCTATGAGTCAAAGGAAACATCCTATTCTTAGTTGTTTCAACCTTTCATATCAATCATCTATTGTGAGGTTTGTTATATTATAACATGTTCCCTTGAAATATTAAATCATAACCATGTTCCATCAGTTTTCCTACTCTAATGAGGTTATGCTTCACATTTGGAACATAATAAACATCAGGAATGCATTTCCTTTGATTATGTTTAGTAAGAATAGGAGCAATATCTTTTCCTTCAACCTTAATGCAAGAACTATCTCCAAGGGTAATTTTTGATGTTATAGAAGCACTAATATAAGAAAGCATATTTTTGTTACCTGTCGTTTGATTTCTGCAACCACTGTCCAACAAATAAAGATCCTTTTTGTGAGTGTCTTCAGAAAGATTGCATGAAAGAAACATTCTTTCAGAGCATTCTCCTTCATTGTTGGAGAGATGGAAATTCCCTCTGTGTTGATCTGACTATTTCTTTTTCCATTCATGTTCATAATGCCCAAATTTATTATAGTAATAACATTGGACATTATATTTGCTCCATGATCTGCTTCTTTGAGTTTGGTTTTGCGGGGGTCTCCACTGCTCTGCTACATGATGATCTTCTGATCTGCCTCTTCTTCAGCCGCTATCTCACTTGTTTCCACCTCTATATCATCTAACTCTCCCTCTCCCAAAAGAAATTTGTGCTTTTAAAGCTTGTTCCATGGAATCTTCTTTCAAATTGAGTCTTGTTTCAAGTGATAGAAGCGATCAAGTCAATTGTTCTACTAAGAAAGTTGTAAAATCTTTGGGTTCCAGAATGGTTGTTACAATCATGTCGTATTTCTTGGGCAGTCTTCGAATGAATTTCCAAACAATTTTCTAATCTGAAATGGTTTCACCGTTGAGCTTGATTTGATTGACTATTCCCACGACTCCAGTCATGAACTCATCCACATTTTTTGTGTGAGTCATCTTTAGGGTTTCAAACTATGATCTCAATGTTTTAAATTTCACTGTCTTCGTTGTATCATTACTTTCATATGCAACTTTCAAGATCTACCAAGCTTCATGTGTTGTGGATGCACCAGTTACCTTGTCAAAAATAGAGTCATTGACTGGGTTTTGAATCCAACATTTGGCTCTGTTTTTTTTCTTTCTGAGTTTTCTAGCTACATTCCTCTGATTATTAGTTATGTTCTCATGCTTCTTGATTCAACTCTATATAGGGAGTCTGAAATGTATCCCAACACTCTTGGGTTTGCAGAAACATCTTCATTCTCAAAAACCAAAACTCATAATTTTTTCCAAGAAGAGTCGGGGTCTGTGGTTAAGCACTTAAGGAAGCCAACTATTTGAATGCAAAATGTGCTCCTTTTCTTTTAAATATCCTTTTCAAACTTAGAAAAAGAAATCATTTTCCTTTCCATGTTTTTATTTAAAAACAAACTTTAAAAAAATCCTTTTCCTTTCCAAATTTTTATTTAATTTTTCTATTTTTTAAATCTCTTTTACTTTCCAAATTTTTATTAAAAAAAACTTTAAAAAAATAACATATCCTCTTTTAAGTACTCATTTGAAAGCATAGCCTACATGTGTACCTTAAAAATACTTTATATATATATATATATATATATATATATATATATATATATATATATATATATAGATAGATATATATATATATATAAAATATGCCATGAACCTTTCAAAAATAATACTTGATTTTTTACTTTTTGAAGATTCTTGACTCATGCCCTTTGATTTTTCTAATGCATCTAGAAGGGTGGAGAGGCCGCGTGATAACTCCTTTCTCCATAGTGAAGGCAAATGTTAGTTCTTTAACGCACACAATACACAAAAAACTTTCCTTCTAATGTGATTATATGATGAGCCTTCATGCATTATAATGCCCTGATCACAATTAGCACAACGCGTTATAGCTTCAACTAAGAGAAAACAATAACTAGAATTGTACCCTTCTCTCTCAAAAAGTCTTTTTCTCTCTCTTCACTCATGTTACTACTCTTACAGGGAGTCTTATGAAAACTTACTATGTATCGATTGCTCTCTCAAAGAGTCTTACGCAGTCTAAGCTTTGATACCGTGACAAAAAATCAAACTGAAAAGTGGAGAAGAGATTGCTCTTCTCAATTTTCTGAATGACTAAATAGATTACATTGTAAACATCAATAATAAATTAATGAAGTAAAACTCGACACCTATGCAATAGAACTCAAGTAAAACTAAACTGTCTATAACAACTAGCATACAAAGAACCAAATCTGATAACACCTAACGAACAACTCACTCATAGTAAGATTAATGGAAAACATGACGAGTCAAACTTCACCCATATGCTCGGAGGCCTAGGAGTAACCCCAACACCAAACAGGGGGATGATTGAAATCACATGCAAAATGACATGGTTAATTAGTTTCAAAATAAGCACTGGAAGATCCACCTTCTAGCTAAATGAAATTGCCTCCAGATATTGGTATGCATCTCTCCTTCGCAATCATAAAATACCTTGTGTAATCTTGTATTTGGGGCTTATGCAATGTTAATGTAAGTCAAATATCACATAAGATTGAATCCACTTCATGATTATTATGATCTCCTCTCGATCCCAAGAGATATGTTTTCAAAGGATGTCAATAGCATTGCTTTGAAAGAAATGGTCATTTCCACAAATAAGAGAAGGGGATCATTACCAAAGGAAGACTATAGTGTGGTTCCTTTCATCAAGTTCTCGCTTAACCAATTGAATCAACAGGATCAGCTATTGCTTAAGGCTCTACTTCTGGATCTCAATATGGCTAGGCTGCTCCAGAGGGTGAGCCCGAAGTTTCAATTCAGCATTGACAAATATGGCCTCATGGCCTTCTAATACATGTGCACCATTCTTGCAATGTGACTGTTAGGTCAGTCCACAAATGCCTAAATATAAAATGATGTCCTGTGAAGAGAGTGTTAGTGAAGAATGGAGCAGTTTTGGCACACTATAAGTTTGTGAGATGTAAATGTTGGCCTCTAGGGCTTGAGCCTTCAGTTGTCGACTTAACATTCTTCCCAATGGATGGCACTACCTGACTTCAAATATGTATTATATTAAGCCAAATATTTTGGTGAGATATGATGAGAAACTTCAACCCTCAATCTGGAACCTTTATGATGTCAATAAGTGCATCATCCCTTTCTAGAGGTGGCTTCTCGCTTGTCGTAGTGACTGTAACTTTTAAATCCATCATCTAATTTAGTTTATAATCTGTGATCCCATAATATTTGACGGTTTTGACACTCAATCATGATGCACAAGATGAATATACAAATCTAGAATTCGACCCCCATTTGTGTGACCACACTTTGTCCCGGTAGTTAACGAACTTAATGAACCACTTGAAGAAATTGATCTCAAAAAGAAGAAAAATACACCCTAGAAGATCATTAAGGATGACGAAGGGTTATGCTGCCCATCACTGAATGTCATACCCAGGATTTTCCTCTTCTAGAAATCTTCGCTCAAGGATTAATTCCATAGATTTCAATCTGCCCACGATAAGAACATGACCCAAAATATAATGATTGTGTCCTGTATTAATTCACCTAGCTCTGAAAAATTTTGAAGAGAACAAAAATTGGAGCAAAGGAGTTTCTCTTCTTAGTATTACAAATCACTTAAATAAGATTACATTGGAAACATCAATAATAAATTACTCGAGTGAAACTCGACTTAAACTAGACTCAATGAAACTAAACTTGGACACTTGGAGGGATGGTTTTCACACATAATAGGTGGTTTGAATTAGATTCTCCATCACTCCCCCTTCATTAAAACCACATAAAAAATTAATTAAGATACCTAATGGTCTATCTCTCAGCTAGGTTTACAATTTAAAACTTAACCTCATCATTTCTTCTTCTCATTTTCCACTTCCTATAGCCTCTAAATTATTTCAACTTTTTCTCTTTGTTTTATCCTTCAAACCTCAGTTTCTTAATTTTCTTATGCAGGACTTCCATTCTTCGAGGTTGTCTACACATACCCTTGACTTCTTCAAAAACTCACTTGTATGTGGGCTGCTGCCAAATATTATGTAGTGTTATTTTCATCATCAATCTGTTGCAACATAATATTATAACAAAATAATATTTCTTCACGACACTAATACCTGAAAATTTCACTTATTTTCTCATCATCAATCTTGTCTTCAACATTCATTTCTGCAACTTTTATGCAGACCTCGTCTAGACATGGTGTTGCAAGCCATGCTTCAAGGAAATTTAACTCTTCTTCATAGTCATTCTGTGTACGTGCACACACTAGAGATCAACATTAGAATTTGTTGACACCTAATCATAGGGGGGAGACACTCTCAAGGAGAAAAGTCATAGTTACGTTGCATATGTTGCAAAAGAGATGGATCACATGATGCATCCACATGCAAGTTGCCTTGGGACAGAATTGAGCAGGAAAGAAACCAACCCAAAGGTAAAACTAATGACAAAGAGAAAGGTAAAGCACCTAAATCTGCTCACTATGTTGTGGCACACTATAATATTAGAGTAAATGAAGACTTATTTAATGCTTCACTTGCTTCTTGGAGAAATGATTGGTTGCTTGATTCAGGAGAAACTTGCCACATGACTTTTAGAAGAGATTTTTTTGAATAATTTACTGACAATGTTGATGTAGCAATATACTTTGCACACAAATCAAAACTCAAGCCATCAGGGCTTAGCACAATCAAGCTTAAATTGCCTCATCTTCTAGACTTTCTTGTACATCAAGTTTTATACCTCCCATAGCTGAGGAGAAACTTGTTGTCCTTAGTCTAGATGTGCCAGCAAGGACACTCCATTCACATGTTTGATGGAAAGGTTGAGGTGAGAAAAGCATCATACCACTCAGTTGTCATGACAGGGATAAAAGAAGAAAGGCTTCTCAACCTGCAAGGTACCTCTCCTCGTGCACAAAATTTCTCATACAATTCTCATTATGATGAAGGTACATTTCCATCAAGTTTATTATGTAATGCTAGACTTGGACATTTGAAATATGACAACCTCCGCTTGTTGAAGAAAAATGGTGTTACTCGTTTGCCTACAATTCTTAGAAAACTTAGCAATTTGATGCTTGCATTCTAGGAAAGCATAACAAATATTCTTTTCATGATTCACATTCCAGATCACATAGAAAACTTGAACTCATTGATTCAGATTTATGTGGTCCAACGCCTATTCCTTTTGCAAATGGAAATAAATATATGATGACATATATTGATGAACACACAAGAATGTGTTGGGTTTACTTGTTGAATAACAAATCTAATGCTTTTAAAAAATTCAATAACTTTCATACATGGGTTGAAAATGATGCACAATCTCATATTGGCTCTATTCGCACTGATAATGGAAAAGAATACACTTCAAATGAATTTGAAAACTATATTCACCAACATGGGATCAAATATCAAACAATTGTGCTTATAATCCCCAACAGAATGGAGTAGCTGAAAGAATGAATAGGACAATCTTAAATATGGTGTGCTCCATGATGTTTTTCAAAACTGTAAAATTGATGTTTTGGGCTGATGCAGTTCTATGTGCTATATATGTAAAGAATAGATGTCCATCTAATGCTATTAGAAACAAGACTCCTTATGAAATGTGGTATGGACACATTCCTTAGGTAAAGAATCTCAGGGTCTTTGGTTCCACATGTTATGCCTTGATACGAAAGGTACATAGAAACAAACTTGCTACAAGAAGTCGTAAGTGTATCTTCCTCGGGTATTCAAACACCTCCAAAGTAGACTGTCTCTATGATGAAGTCAATAAAAAGTTCGTTGTATCTAGATGTAATCTTTCTTGAATCATCCGAAGCTGAGAATGTTGTTGATCAAAAACTTGATTGCTTGGATAGATTCACAAATGGAAAATCATTTCAAGAATTTGATAATCAAATTCCACATCTTGAAGGGGGGATTCCTATACTAGATCAACCGGTGGAATATTCTTCTGAAGCACTCTCTCCCCCACATGAAACTCCAACAATGGATGATACATTGAGTGACGTGATTGACAGAATTGGGAGACTCAGTTCTGATTCAATCCCAACTCAATCAACTGAGTAGTATGGAACATCTCAGAAAGGTCCCCCAATGAAGCTAACAAAGACACTTGAAAGTGTTCATCCTCATGATTTTCGAAAGACAGGAACTAGAAATTCAACCCGAGAAAATGGAGGTGATGTAGATGTCTCTAACTCACCTATTGATATGGATGTTTCTTATGATTGTGAATTGAATTTGTCTACAGATTTTGAACCAACTTCCTTCAAAGAAGTTGCTTCTCATGATGAATGGAAAGAAGTGATGCAAAAGGAGGATGATGCCTTGATAAAGAATGGCACTTGGAAGTTGGTTGATCCTCCATTGGGAACCATACTAATTGGCTACAAGTGGGTCTACAAGAACAAGTATAAAGTTGATGGCTCACTTGACAAGCACAAAGCCAAGGTTGTGGCAAAATGTTTTGCACAGAAGGAAGGGGTCAATTATGAGGATAATTTTCCCCCCACATCAAAATGGGCTACCATCTGAACACTCTTTGCCATAGCAGCTCAAAACGGTTAGAAAGTCCATCAAATGGATGTAAAAACTTCTTTCTTCAATGAAGATCTAAAAGAGAATGTTTTTATGTCCTAGCATGAAGTATTTGTTGTGAAAGAACATAAACATAAAGTATGCAAACTTTTGAAATCCTTGTATGGCCTCAAACAAGCACCGTGAGCCTGGTACGAAAAACTAATTGAGCATCTTCTGAAACTCAATTTCAAACATTATGATCTTGATGATGCAACTTTGTTTGTCAAGAAAGTTGGCAAAATAGTTGTATATATTGTGGTATATGTAGATTATCTTTTGATGACAGGGAGCAATGAGATCTACATTGCATCCATAAAGAAGGAATTGAGGAAAAGTTTTGAAATGACTCATTTCAACTATGTTCATCACTGTCTTGGTATTGAAGTAACTCAACATCCAAAGTCCATATTCATTTCTCAAAAGAAGTACATTGGAGATCTGTTGAATAGGTTTGGCATGGTTGAATGCAATCCTTTGACTACTCCAATGGAACAAAACTTAAATCTCACATCCATTTCAGGAAAAGAATTTGAGGATGCAACAGAGTATAGACAGCTTGTACGAAGTCTCAACTACCTGACTACTACCAGACCAAACATTTCGTTTGTTGTTGGAATACTCTCTAGGTTTATGCAAAAGCCTTGTGAGGGACATTGGCCTGCTGCAAAAAGAGTTCTAAAGTAATTGAAGGGAACTGAAGACTTTTGACTCAAGTATACACAGGTGGGCAACTTCAACTTGATTGGATACTCTGATTCAGACTTTGATGGAGACAAAGAAACCAGGGTATCTACTCTGGGTTATGCTATGAGTCTTGGATCAGGAGTTGTCTCTTGGAGATCACACAAACAATGAGTTCCAACAGATTCCACAACAGAGGCAGAATATGTGGCAGCAGCTCAGGCAACAAAGGAAATTGTGTGGCTCAGGAAAATTCTCGAAGATTTTTAGGTAAAATAAGTACATTCAATTCCACTCATGATTGACAATACCTAGTCATAAGGCTGACCAAGAACCCAAAGCTCGTTGATCGAAGGAAGTACATCAATACAAAATATACTCTAATTCGATATCATGTTGAGGCCAAAAAAATCAATCTTCAGCATTGTTCCACTAATGAGGAAATTACAGACATCTTCACCAAAGCACTTGGAAGAGAAAACCTTGAAAGATTCAGAACGATGCTTGGACTCACCAACATCCCTTCATATTAAGGGGGGGGGGAATGTTGACACCTAATCATATAGATTGGGTGAACAATTGTAAATAGTGAGGAAATTACAGACATCTTCACCAAAGCACTTGGAAGAGAAAACCTTGAAAGATTCAGAACGATGCTTGGACTCACCAACATCCCTTCATATTAAGGGGGGGGGGGGGGGGGAATGTTGACACCTAATCATATAGATTGGGCGAACAACTGTAAATAGTGTCAATAAATAATAGAGAAAATGGAGAGTCATCGGGAAATGAAACTCAACAATCGCTTCCTCATGTATATAATAATGAAAAACCTAAATGAATAATAATGATCTCATTTACCTCCTGGCATGATAGAATTAAAAGTATTTGTAGAAACACATTGGTTTTGTTCCTTCTGCTTTGTAATGAGAGCTTCCTTTTGTTGCAATTTGAGCTCTTTTTCTGCTCTTGTCTGTGTTTTCTATTTATGGGCTTCCTTCTTTTCCTCTTCCTCTATTTATGTCACTCTAGGTTTTCTAATAAAAAAGGTGTTCCAGTAAAATTATTGCAGTAAAAACACGGAACAAAAAACATATATAAGAATGCAGCCTCTTGGAGTAAAAATACCTAACACAAAACGTATATGAGAATCCAGCCTCTTATTTATGTAAATAATTGAAAACAAAATTACATGCCCATACAAAATCTATTAAAGCTACTACATCTACCATGTATGATTGCACATGAAAAGAGAAATTAAAGATACTAAAGCAGAATTGCGGATCCTGAATGGATCCACCCGATACAATAACACCCACACAATAACACCCACAGGAACAACCATAGGGTTTTCGTCCATGGGATCAAACTCCCATAACTGATTCACTTTCTTCATGTATTTACATTAACTGACTGACCATCCACTGCTTTATTATTGTTCAAAATAGATCTCCGATGGCCCATAAACCGAAAGATATCGAATATGATATCCGCGATTGCCCATAACCGATATGTCCTTGCAATGTAGAACTCACAAACCTTCTCCGTTTATTATGGACTCGCCTATTTCTATTCCCATTATTTTACGTCAACAGTGTGGATTGGCGTGTCATATGAGCTTGGTTTTTGTTCATTTATCAGCATGAGTGCAGCCAGTGTGAATTATGAAACCTCGGGTGTCCTCAAAGTTAGCGCAAAGGGGAAGACAGAAGAAGCTCCAGTGGTCACTGTGTATTGACAATCTGTAGATAGAGATCTAATTGAAGAAGAGGGTTTTTATTTGATTATCAATGGGGGAGCTAATTGAGAAATCAAAACCTTATGTAGCGATTATATGTTTGCTGTTTGGATATGCTGGCATGAATGTTATCTCTAAAGTTTCTCTTAACAGAGGGATGAACCACTTTGTGCAGCTTGTAGTGTACAGGCATGCTGTTGCTACGATTGTCCTTGCTCCTTTTGCCTTCTTCATTGAAAGGTAAAGCTATTATATTCATGCATGTCCTCGTAACTTCACCTAACAACCTCTGCACTGAATTCCTAGCTAGATTATCAGGTTATGAGTTAACAGCTTACGTTTAACTGCAGGAAAGTGCGACCCAAACTCACTTTTTCCATATTCTGGCAAATTTTTGTATTGGATTTGTTGAGGTATGTACTATTTCATAATTTCAGGCCTTTTGCTTCTTTGTACAGTATCATCCCTTCTATTGTATTTTTGTTTGATTCAATGAAAATGTTTAATGCATTTTTGCAGGCCTGTAATCAACCAGAATTTCTACTACTTGGGTTTGAAATTAACCTCTCCAACATATGCCTGTGTGCTGAGTAATGTTCTTCCGGCTATGACTTTCATGATGGCTCTTCTATTCAGGTAATTAAATCACAATGTTCCATTCAAGTCACATAATCGAGGGGGTACCCGTTGCAATGAATTACTTTATTTTATGGGCCTGATGGAAAATCCTTATTTCTGTAGGATGGAGAAAGTGAATATAAAAAACCTACGCAGTGAAGCGAACATAATGGGAGCAATTGTGTGCGTCGGGGGAGCAATGCTGATGACGTTGTACAAAGTTCCTATTGTTCCCATGCTTTGGTATCCACGTCATCAATCACCCAAGACATCTTCGAGTGGAATGTCAGCAGCTTCCGGCATTGATAATAAAGACTGGATAACAGGTTGCCTTCCGATAATTGCGGCCACTCTTGCCAGGTCAGACTTGTTCATCGTGCTGGTGATCATTTTTTTTTTTACATGTTTGTCTCTCGAAATATATATGTATGATCAATCCTCTTCAAATTACAACGTTAATTAACTATTTTGAATGTGCACGCTGCAGTACTCAAGAAATATTCTGCTCAACTATCTCTTGCCACCTTAATATGTGTTCTGGGAACATTACAGGCAACAGTTCTCAGTTAGCTGTCGTACGTGATTCCTCCCAATGGGCTTTAGGATGGGACATCAACCTTGTCACTGCAGTCTACTCTGTAAGTTTGCCTGTTTTCCTTGAACAAGAGAAAATCCTTTTACCCTTTTCTTCAGGATTGATTTCCAAAACATGAGATCGGGCTATGAAGGTAAATTACAGAGTACACCAATTTCTGTTTTTGGGTGCCGTAAGCGGTGATGCCAGCAATTGCATATTACGTACAGCGGTTAAAAGGACCTGTATTTGCCACAACATTCAGTCCGTTGATGATGATAAGCGTGGCAATTATGGGCTCTGTCATTCTCTCTGAAAGCATCTTTTTGGGCAGAATCGTTTTTGAATTCTTTTTCAACACCTCAAACTGAAATCGAGGTCAATAATGTTGGCAAACAGGATGGTTCAAGGCACTAAGTGTACCTATTAACTGAATACAGCGTGCTGGGTGGCCTTTTGATAGCAACAGGACTATACTCCGTTCTCTGGAAAATTGAAGGTCAGCAAGATCTCGGAGCATAAAAATTGCTCAGAAGTGGTTTCCAATTCTACAGTAATGCTCCCGATAAGTCAAATTAAGGTGGATGATATAGAAGCTGGGTCTAACCAGCCAATGACTCCGGGACTTCAGCCTCATCAATTCATTGCCGAAGGTACGGTCATTTCTGTCACTGTAAACAACAATCCAAACATCTAAGCATCGCGGCCAAACAGTTTTTACAACAGAGGTTATAGTTATCGTCATTCGAAGTAAACCAGTCAGAGAGACGTCTTCCACTGGCGTCGTGCACCGTAATTCCAAGAAACGGATTTACAAATGTTCGGATGTTAGTTGCAGTAGCCGAAATTTACTAGTCTGTTTGCTGTTCTCATACATCCTCGAGATGATAAAGACAGATGTGCACGAAGCGCCTACGAAATGACATTAGTAGTGGTACAACAAATGACACAACACGAGTGATAGAATACATTACTATGCTTTCATATATACTCGTGTGGCAATTATATTACTGTCAAATTTTTTTTGTGGTTTATAGGCTTAGAATACATTACTATGCTTTCATATATACTCGTGTGGCAATTATATTACTGTCAAATTTTTTTTGTGGTTTATAGGCTTACTTAAACATATATTTTCTCCATACAATCCCTAAATCAAATTTAAATATTTTATTGAAAAAGTATAAGGTGATGATTTCATTTCTCTCCTGTCAAGTAATATAATATTGTTCTAAAGATTGAATAAAGGTTAAAATTTTGAGAGTAATATGTTACAGGTCCATCATATGCTCATCAAGTCATTTGAGTCTCTATGCATGTTGAAAAATATGCTATGTATTAAATTTTAGCCTAAATAATTTAAAGGTGTAAGGTGTATTAAATTCTAGCCTAATTAATATAAAGGTCTTATAGAAAATTATAAAATTCCTCGATCTTTTTCCACCCTTTCATCACATGATCTAGTATAATTCGAGACATTTATGAAACTCAAATAAATATTCAATAAAAAAAATATTATTGTTGAATAATAAAATGGATAGAAGTGCAGTAAACTTCCTATTTTTTTTTATAATTTTTAAGTAATAGATTTATTTTAAATAATAAATACAAATTTAATATGAGTAGAGATAGATAAAATATTTTTAGGTATAAATTTATTTACAATGTAAAATATAATGATATTTTTTATTATTTAAATTGTATTTTTAAATGCTAAATAAAATATATATATAAGACCAAATAAAAGTTTTAATCATAAAATTTAATTTTTCATTATATATATAGTGTTTTTAAGTTATATATAGCAAATATATAATTAACATTAAAATATTTTACATAACATATACATCCAAATTGAAATGGTTTTTTATTATTCATGTATTTTTGAGTATATATTAATATTCATTTATATTAAAAGATTTTATTGATAACTCATATTGAATATTTTTTTATGTACAACATTCAAATATTTTATTTTAACAATTTTTTTCTATATACATATATATGAAGTTGATATTGACATAAATTAGTTAACATAGATACTCGAATAGTTTATTTGTTGAAATACTTTTGAAAAATATAAGATTTAAACATAGTACTTACACATTATTCATTCTTTTTTATAGCTTACATTTTTTTCTATTTAAAAACTATTTTTTATTTCAAAGGGATGTAACACAAACTTACACATTGCCTCATAGTGGGTTGTAGAATGAGCCTTTGTGTTGAATAATACTTATCTCTAGGGTAAACCTAAAAGATACAATGTTTATAATAAAAGCTTTAATACATTATTTTTAAAAACATTAACTTCATAATGGTTATTTCATATAAAGATATTTGGTGGAATAGAAATTTTAGAATAGAAATTTAAGGCATTATTAAATATATTTTTTGAATAAGTTCTTTAAGTTAAGACTAAAAAAAACTTTTGTATTGTTTTAAATATTGTATTTAAGTGACTTATTGTCTTAAAAAATTGTCTCTATAAATACAACATAAAACACACATTCTTATTCTCTCTATAGAGAATGTGACTTTAATTCCAATTATTATCTCTCTAGAAACAATTTCATTTTTATCTAGGTAAAGACAATAGTTGAGATTGAAATTAAAATGATATTACATAACCATTTTACTTAAGATAAAAGTTTCACTTAGGATATGTGTTTATACTCTAGGCTTAAGATATAAGTTTTACTTAAGATATGTGTTTATACTCTAGGTTACTCCATGAACGATTTCAACTAGTGTTTATACTCTAGGCTGCTTCATGCATGATTTCTCTATTTGAGGATAATCTAATTTCATCGTATACATCTTGTGCTTCATAGTTAACGTTTTAATTGTGTTGAAATTATTTTTTATTATATGTGAGTATAGTTTTATCCCTCTGATAAATGTGGTATTTACCTAACAAGGATTTTTTTGTATGAATTCCACCTATTCTCTACGAGTTTTTCATGGAGATTTTTGCAAACCCTAGCTTCAATAGTTGTGATTAAATCTTAGAGAAAGTGTGGTTTTTGATGTCTTAGTGTTTCCTCATCATTCGAATAACAATGTCTCCATCTATGCATTTGGTGTTGTTGTCCCTTAGGGTTGCAGAAAGAGCTCTGCTCTTTTCTACTACCCATGGAAAATTTCAACCATTACATGCAACTTTGGTAGTCAAACTTTACCCTCTCTCTGACCTGGTTATTTTCATTAGGCTTTAAGCAAATTTTATGACCTCTTTTTCCTTGTCTTTCTAAACATTATAGGTTTATTATTTGTTGAACTAATTTTTTCTCTATCGTTATCTTTTGTTTGTAGGATTAAAGTTGACAAACAACGAAAACTGGACATTGGAGGAGAGATTGTTGTTCTCAATATTTGAAATGCTTAAATAGATTACATTGTAGACATTAGTAATAAATGACTGAAGTAGAACTTGATGCCTATGGAGTATAACTGAAGTAAAACAAAACTATCTATGACACCTAGGAGACAATAGAATCAAATGTGATGAAACCTAACCGACAATGGGATTAATATCTCTCAACATCCCCTCCTAATCTCAATTGTTACATGTAGACACACTTACGATGCATAATTGTTCCCTTTAAAATTTAAATACATTCTTTCCTAATGGCTTTGTGAAGATATCTACAAGTTGATCTTTGGAACAACAAAAAGCAAGTACTATGTCCCCATCATTGACAAGCTCACAGATGAAATGAAAACATGTGTCAATGTGCTTGCTTTTGTTGTGGAAAACATGTTTTATTGATAAAGAAATTGTTGAGTTGTTATCACAATATATTGGAATTGGTTCCTTCTCAATATTTGAAATATCTTTCAGTAATCTTCTCAAACACACAGCTTCATAAGATGTTGAATTAGCTGCTACATATTTTACCTCTACAGAAGATATTAAAATGATTGATTGTTTCTTGGATGCCCATGAAATCAAATTGGTTCCAAGATTAAAAGCATACCCTGATGTGCTTTTGCAATCATTTAAACTCCCCGAATAATCATTTTCTGTATAACCTGAAAGTGAACAATTTTCAGAATGAGTATATAACAAACCATATTCTATTACCCCTGCAATATAGCTTAAGATCCTTTGTGCAACCTTCCAATAATAAACCTTAGGTGACTACATGAACCTAGAGACAAAACTTGCTGCAAATATAATATCAGATCTAGCTACCAACTACAATTTTATATAGTTTGGAATCAACTCGTGGTGCTATATCTTCTTTTCTTAGCTTTGTGCCTTGAGAAATTGGTGTTTATACAGGTTTGAAATTGGTCGTTTTGAACTTTCGGATGAGATAAGTGGAATATTTTTGTTGACCAACAAAAATGCCATTAGCAGATTGGTGAATTTCAATGCCTAAAAAGTATTTATGAGCTCTAGATCTATTATGCAAAATTTTGTTTACATGGCTGCTTTGAAATCCTCTAACATTATATTTCATGTATAAAGAAGATCATCTACATGAAGGCATACAATAAGAATTTTACCTTCATGCATTTTGGTATACAAAGTTGGCTAATGAATGATTCTGCAAAAACCATTTTTGATGAGATAGTTGTCGATGCAACTATACCAAGCTCTTGGAGATCCCTTCAAACCATACAAATGTTTCTTCAATCTGTCTACCTTATGCTCTTGTCCTGGAACTTCAAAATCAGGGAGATTCTCTACATAAACTTCTTCCTTCAATACACCATTTAGGAAAGAAGATTTTACATCAAGTTGGGAGGCTTTCCATTTGTGTTGAGTTGTTGTGGAAAAAATGGTTTTGACAAAGTCGAAATTGCTACTAGAGCAAAGGTTTCACCATAGTCGACACCAAATTGTTGTGAGAATCCTTTGGCAACCAATATTTCATTATTTTTCTCAATCTCTCCTTTTTCATTCAGCTTGGTCTTATATACCTCCAATTTTGGTTTTGTTGCTTGGGAGATAAGCTAATTCCCAAGTATGATTCTTCTATATGGCAATAGCTTCTTAGTTCATTACATATACCAAATTCTTTTCTTTAACTGCTTCTTCAAAATAAGTTGTCTAAGATGGACGGAATGCAAACATATTGTGCTTGTCAAACTCAAGTTCTTGCTCATATATTTATTTGATGCTTCTTGTTTTCTTATTGTCTTCTAAATATGTTGAATCACTGGTGTATTCACTACTTGAAGATGTACTATTTTTAGAATTGTATGGTTCTTCTTGAACCTACAATCTTTGTGGCTATGGTGGATAAAAATATTGATTTGAAGATTCATCAACATTATTAGACCAAGATTTTTCTTCAAAAAAATTGACATCTCTTCTTAAAAAAAACATCTTGGTAACTGGATTAAAAAGTCTGTAGGCCTTTGACTACTCACTATAACCTATGAAAATATATCTTTCAGTCCTATCATCAATGTTATTTCTTAGTTGCTCAGGAACATGTGAAAATTATACTCATCTTAAAATTATAAAGTGAGATACATTTACCTTTTTACTATCCAATGATTCTTGAGGTATTGTATCTTTGAGAGTGGTTGTTGGAGATATGTTGAGAACATATGCTGCTCTTGAAACTTCTTCAGTGATCCAGGTGGATCTCTAAAAAGTGCCAGTGTCATGGTAAAAGGCTCAAAGATTCAAAATGCCAGAATCTAGATAAACTTAGCATAGGATAGAAGTGCTCGTCATCCTGATTCCAACGATGTGAACAACACTTGAATCTGATATCATATGAAGAAGTTAGACCAAGTCAAAGTTCAGGTTTGACTGGGAAAGGTGGCAGGAGAAGGTGACATGGAAGAATTCTTCGACGAATGGGGAAGCACCAACTCGCAGGCCACCATTAGTCTCACATTTTGTAATCAGAGATCAGAAGAGGTCGGTGGTAAAGATCAATCCTCGCAGAGTCAAGCTAAGATGCGATAATCGGCCCCGGCAAGTGAAATGCGATGATTGGTCGTGACATATGTCAGGTTGCAATGCGATGATCGCACATCACAAAGGGATGATCCTTTATGGAATCGGGCCTAGAGAGGGTCACAATTGTCATTGTGATATCGTAATTGCATGTCGAACAGCGCACCTTCATAAACATAAAGACCCGTTGGTTCCGTCAATTGTGATACGCCGATGTTCCCAGATGCGATATGGTATAGGGTGTGGTTTTGAATACTCGTCGGGTCTGTTGGTTCGCACATTTCATATCACACAATATAATAGCTCATTTGAGAAATCACCCCTAACTCCCGCCGATTGTGACTTGTGATGGGTTATCATTGCTGATAGACTATGGACACTAAGGATAAATCGTTCCATTCAGGCAAATCTCGATTCATCTACCTTTATCACCTTTCGCTCATTGCTTGATGTAAAGGCACAGGTCTATCGGTCGATTCTCTATGATAAAGCCGTCGGGTTAGGGTAATTCACAATTAAGCATTTATGAAGGTTTTCTATGTTTAAACATGTCATTACCCACATATTATTCTATGCCCAACATCCTTGGTGAAGGAACCATCACCTGCTAAACTTTTCATTTGTTAAGAAATTTTTGGGGATTCAGGAGTTAGCCACCTGATTATATAATGGATTGTATGCATCGGAAAAAAGAGAGACTAGCACAATAGTTCAGAACGCAATGTGTACAATAGTAACCTAATCTAGTAGTAGGTTGAGACCTCACCTTGGGTAGTAGGGAGGTTCCGAGAGGATGCATAAAGCCCGATTATCCGAATTGGGTGTTCGAACAGGTGATTTTGAACAATTTTTTGCCAGGATTTCAGTGGTGCTGTCTGTTTTTGAAGATGAGTTCTCCATTCTTTGTCCATATTCGATCTTGGAGGTATAAGGATTGTAAAAGAATGTTTCTTGTACTGTGATCTCTTTTTATGCCACTTAATGGATGAAGGCCTCCCCACTATTGAGTAGGGCCCGGGGACGTAGTCCAAATTGGACGAACTCCATAATCAAATATTTGTGTCATGGTTTCATGCTTACCTTGTTACTTCCACATTGTTTTATGTAGTTTTAAGTTCCATGGTTAATAAGCTTTGTTTCATGTAATTCTGATGCATCTATAAGTAAAATATATTGGACCAAAGCCAAGTCTTTGTCGATGTGAATTACATGAGTTTATGCTAACCTGGAACAAGTTATGAAAAGACAAAGGAATACTTAAGTCCTTTGATCCCGAAGTAAGACATGCACAACGAAGAAGAAACATGGAAAATGAAGAAGATTATTGGGAAGAGGAACAAAATTTTTGCATGGTATTCCACAATATGGTAGAGAAGGTAGACAAGATGTTTTCAAAGTATGAGATGACATTTTGGCACAAGAAGAAAGATGCCGATGACAATGCATGAGAAAATCATTAATGTGGTGGAGAAGAGCCTCCTTCCTCTCCTTCTTCAAGTGATAGTTTCCATCACTCTAATTGTGATTCCAGACATACATTTAAGAAATATTTCCGTAAACTAGATGTCAAATTTGACTTGCCTATGTATGCTGGAGAATGTAATGTAGAAAAGCTCGACAATTAGATTAGGCATATTGAGGTCTACTTCCAGATTCAACACATCGAAGAAGCTAAGCGAAATATCTAGATGGCATACCTTCGACTGAGTTGCACCGCTCCCATTTGGTGGGAGAGCATATTGCAAGGAAGCAAAAATGTAGGTAACCTTCTTTCCTCGTGGTCAAATTTTTTTCTGCATTGAAGAATCAGTGTTACCCTCTGGGATGTAAACAAAAAACATTAAGGGAATGGAAACACCTAAGGCAAAGCAAGGGTCGAAATGTGCAAAACGTCACCAAAGAATTTAGGAAAGAAGCATTGAATTTGAGCATTCCAATAGATTCACCAGAGATTGTAACTAATTATATCAGTTCCTTACATAGTTACATAAGGAATTCATTATTATTGTTTGAGCTTGCTACTATGGATGAGGCCAGTGTGAAGGCCATGAATCTTGAAAGAAGGGGGACGCATGAACAAAATTACCACCAAAAAGGAGCTGCAACAACCAAGAGAAAAGAGACAAAGCCCTATTGTAAACACTTTGAGAAAGTGGGACACGATGAAGAGAACTGTTGGAAAATGAACCCTGAGCTGATATGTAAGAAGAATGACAGAAAGGAGAGGCAGAAGGCAACTGCCACCTTGCAAAAAGATATGAGTCTGAATCAGAGGAAGATGAGAAGGTCACAGCCGTGGGATTTAAACAAGGTAGACCAATTGACCTCCAGTCACATTCTCGTCATGAAAGTAAGAACGCAGATCTTGGGATCGAAGCAGATGAACCCGCCGATTTGGGTTTTGATTCGGGCAATGAAACACAAGTCTCAATAGATATTGTATCAAACATGAAAATGAAACCTAGTGCAGCGTGGCTCTAGGAACTTGAGTGGATTAAGCAAAGCATTCAAGTAGAGAATCCTAAGTTAAGGAGACTCCTGTAAGAAGAAAAAAAGGAGAAACATAGGTTTCTACACTAGTTGCAAGCCAAGGACAAAGACTTGGAAAAGCTATGACATAACAACCTTGAAGTAAAAAGTGATTCTTTGATCTCATTTACCTTTCCTCATGATCATTATGCTGTTTTTGAAAAACATACTACTGATATTGGATCCAAACTGTTGAAGAAACTGGGGTACAAGGGAAGGGCCTCGACATTAATGGCTATGGCATCATATACCCCATTAAAGTGGAGAAATTTCCTCATGATGCAGGACTTGGGTATGTCAGGAAGGAAGTTGGGGAATGCTCCAAAACATTTAGCGACCCACAACCGACAAATGATGAGGGCACCTCATCAAATTCTAGTGACATTGAGGGATCCATGATCACTTATCAAAGGAACATAAGAGTAATGCACTCTAAGATGACCCATAAAGTTTGGATGAGAAAGAATCATTGTAGTCACTGCAACGAGGTGGGACACCAGGGAGCCACGTGTCATATGCTCAATGCTGTAAAAGCATCAATAAAGAAGCCGTCAAGTGAAAAAATCTCAGCAAATGAATCCACCACATTCATGGAGGTCTTCTTTATTAAGTAAAATATCGTTTCTGTAGATATAGTCGCTTGTTATGGCCACGGTTTGTAAATCATGCGTTGTAAGTAAATGTAAAAGTGATGGTGTGTTTTCCATCGCTTAAAAATGGAATGATGATGTTTGTGGCCTTTCCATATGACTACTTGAGGTATTGTTTTCTATTATGTAATCCATGACCAAAGTGTTTGTGCTATAAACTCTTGGCTAGTGAAGGGTTGTTTGAGTCATGTATGTTTTGTATATGACTGCAAAGGATGTACTAGCTTTGTGTGCAGGTGGTTAAAAGTGTGGTTTGGAGAGGACAAAGGCAGTGTGTTGGATGTGTTAATGATTTTGGTGGACTACATTCATGTGGACTTCAAAGGAATGAATCCGAGTAAGCTTGGTGGATGGAGAAGGAAAAAGAGAGGGAGAAATTTTCTCACTTGCCAATTGACTGAAAAGGCTTTCGGCAGTCCAAAAGCTCTTAGTGGGGAGGATTGATCCACGTAGATCTCTTAAAAGTGCCAGTCGCATGGTGGAAAGGCTCAAAGAATCAAAGTGGCAGAATATGGATAAACTTAGCATCAAATAAAAGTGCTCCTCATCATGATTCCAACGTTACAAATGACACTCGAACATGAGCTCATATGAAGAAGTTAGAGAACGTCAAAGTTTAGGTTTTACTAGTGCAAGTGGGAGGAGAAGATGATGTGGAAGAATTCTTCATCGAATGGGGAAGTGCTAAGTGGCAAGTTGCCATTGAACCCACATTTCACTTAATGGGGAGGATTGGTCTAGATGGATCTCTAAAAAGTGTCAGTGGCATGGTAAAAAGGTTCAAAGACTCAAAGTGCTAGAATCTGGATAAAATTAGCATCAGATCAAAGTGCTCCTCATCCTGATCATATGAAGAAGTTAGAGCAAGTCAAAGTTCAAGTTTGACTTAGACAGGTGGCAGGAGAAGGTGAAGTGGAAGAATTATTTGTCAAATGGGGAAGCACCAAGTGGTAGGGCACCATTAGTCCTGCATTTCGCAATAGCAGATAAAAATAGGTTGGAGGTAAAGAATTAGCCCTAGCAGAGTCATGATGTGATGTGATAATCAACCCCTGTAGGTGCGATGTGATGATCGGCCCCAACAGATGATAGGTTTCGATGCGATGATCAGGCATCGCAAAGGGACAGATTTTTACATAATCGGCCCCTGGTAGGGTCAGGGTTGTGATTGAGATATCATAATCACATGTTGTACAACACATGTTCATAAACAAAAAGACCCGCTAGTTCTACCGATTGGGATACCCCGATGTTCTGAGATGAAATATGGTATAGGGTGTGGTTTTGAATACTCGTCGGCTCTGCCAGTTCACACATTGCATATCGCACAACACAATGGTTCGTATGAGGATCACCCCTAGCTCCGACTGATTGCGATTTTCGATGGGTTATCAACTCTGATAGGCTATGGTCATCGAAGATAAATCTATCGGTTGAGAAAAATGCTGATTCATCTGCCTTTATTGCCTTTCACTCATCGCTTTATGTAAAGGCAAAGGTATGTCCATGAGCTAAAATGTCGATTCTTTGTGCTAACGTCGTAGGGTTGCGGTAATGCACGGTTTAGAGGTTATGAAGGTTTTCTATGTTTAAACATGTCATTACCCTCATACTATTCGAGGACCAACATCCTTGGTGTAGGAATTACCACCTACTAAACTTGTCATTTATTAAGAACTACTTGAGGATTGAGGAGTTAGTCACCTCATTATATAATGGACTATCTGCATTGGAGAAAAAACAGACTAGCACAATAGTTCAGAACACAATGCGTACAACAATAACCTAACCTAGCAGCAGGTTGGGTCCTCGCCTGGAGCAGCAAGGAGGTTCTGAGAGGGTCCAAAAGGCCTGATTATCAAAATTTGGTGTTCGGATAGGCAATTTTGCATGATTTCTCATCAGGATTCCAGTGGTTTTGTCTATTTTTGAATCTAGGCTCTCCATTCTTCGTTTGTATTCTAGCTTGATGGTATAAGGATTGTAAAGGAATGTTGCTTGTACTGTTATCTCTTTTTATGCCACTTAATGAATGAAGGCCTGACCACTATTGAGCAGTGCCCAAAGACGTCCAAATTGGACGAACCCTGTAGTCAAATATTTGTGTCATGGTTTCATGCTTACATTGTTATTTCCACATTGTTTTATGTGATTTTAAGTTCCATGGTTAATAAGCTTTGTTTCATGTATTTCTGATGCATCTATAAGTAGAATATCTTGGATCAGAGGTAGGTCTTTGTTGATGTGAATTACATGAGTATATGCTAGACCAGAACAAGTTGCAAAAAGGTGAAACAATACCTAAGTCCTTTCATCCTGAAGTAGGATGTGCACGACGAAGAAGAAACATGGCAAATGAAGAAGTGCATTGGGAAGAGGAACGAAATTCTTGCAAGGTATTCTAAAATATGGCAAAGAAAGTGGACAAGCTGTTTTCAGAGTATGAGAAGAAACTTGGGCACAAGAAGAAAGATGTCGATGATAATGGATTAGAAAATCATGAAGGTGGTGGAGAAGATCCTCATCCCTCTACTTCTTCAAGTGATTGTTCTCATCACTCTAATTGTGATTCTATACATATATCTGAGATACTTTTCCTCAAACTAGATGCCAAATTTGACTTGCCTATGTATGGTGGAGAATGTAGTGCAGAAAAGCTAAACAACTGGATTAGGTAGATTAAGGCCTACTGTTGGGTTCAATAGATCGAAGAAGATGAGGCAAAGATCCAATTAACATCCCTTCGACTAAGTGGAAACACTCTCATTTGGTGGGAGAGCAGTCTGCAAGGCAACAAAAATGTGGGTAACCTTCTTTCTGCATGGTCAAATTTTTTTTCTATATTAAAGAATCAATTTTACCCTCTAGGAAATAAATAAAAATAATTAATGGAATGGAAACACCTAAGGTAAAGCAAGGGTAAAAATGTGTAAATCTTCACCAAAGAATTTAGGAAACAAGCATTGAACTTGAGCATTCCATTAAATTCATGAGAGATTGTAACTAAGTAAATCGGTTTCTTACATAGTTACGTAAGGCATTCACTATTATTGTTTGATCCTGTTAATATCGATGACACCGGTGTGAATTCCATGCATCTTGAAGGCAGGGGGAAGCATGAACAAAATTACCACGCAAAAGAGCCGCAACAATGAAGAGAAGAGGGTTGAAGCCCTCTTGTACACATTGTGAGAAAGAGGGACACAATGAAGAGAACTTCTGGAAACTGCACCTTGAGCTGAGACGTAAGAGGAATGATAGAAATGAGAGCTAGAAGACAATTGCCACCATGAAACAAGATCATGAGTCTGAATTAAAGGAATATGAGAAGGTCATAACTACAGTATTTACACAAGGTAGACAAATTGACCTAGGGTTAGATTCAGGTGATGAAATGAATAACGCAACTCTTGGGAACACAACAGATGGACCCATCGATTTGACTTCCGATTTGGGAAATGAAACAAAAGTCTCAATACATATTGTATCAATGATGAAAAGGACACCCAATGCGACATGGCTCTAGGAACTTGACGAGATCAACCAAAGCATTCAAGTAAAGAATAATGAGCTAAGACTCCTACACGAAGCCAAAAAGGAGAAAAAAAGTTACTACGCCAGCTGCAAGCCAAGGATGAAGTATTATAAAAGCTACAACATAACCACCTTGAGGTAAAAAGTGACTCTTCAATTTCATGTACCTTTCCTGATGATGACTTTTCTATTTTTGAAAAACATACTACATGTATCAACTTCAAACTATTGAAGAAAATGGGGTTTCACGGGAAGGCCCTTGACATTAATGGCCAATGCATCATAAGCCCCATTCAAGCGAAATAATTTCCTCATCATGCACAACTCGGTTATGTGAGGAAGGAAGTTGGGGAATGCTCCAAAACATCCAACGACCCACGAACAACATATGATGATGGAACGTTATCACGATCCATTGATAGTGAGGGATCCATGAACACTTACCAAAGGCACATCAGAGGAAAATGCTCTAAGATGACCTAGAAATTTTGGAGGAGAAAGAATTGTTGTAGTCACTGCAACAAGGGGGGACACCAGGGAGCCACGTTTCATATGGTCCATGCTGAGAAAGCATCGTTAAAGAAGCCAATAGGTGAAAGTTCTCAACAAACGAATCCACCACATTCATGGTGGTCTTCTTTATTAAGTAAAATATGGTTTTTGTATATATATTAGCTTGTTATGACCACGATTTGTAAAGAATGCTTTGCAAGTAAATGTAAAAGTGATGATGCATTTTCCATTGCTTCAAAATGCATGATGATGTTTGTGGAATTTTCTTATGAGCAGTTGAGGTATTGGTTTTTACTATGTAATCCTTGACCAAAGAGTGTGTGCTATAAACTCTTCGTAGGTAAGGGGATGTTTGAGTCATGTATGGTTTGTATATGATTGCAAAGGATTTACCAGCTTTGCATGCAGGTGGTTCAAAGTGTGGTTTGGCGAGGACATAGGTAGTGTTCTTGATGTGTTAATTCTTTTTATGGAGTACATTCATGTGGGCTTTAAAGGAATGCATTTGAGTAAATATCAGTGTATGGTTAAGGAAAAAGTGAGGGAGAAATTTCCTCACTTGCCAATTGATTGAAAAAGGTTTTCAGTGGTCAGAAATCTCTTAGTGGGGAGGACTGATCTAGGTGGATCTCTTAAAAGTGTCAGTGGCATGGTAAAAAGGCTCAAAGATTCAAAGTGGTAGAATCTAGATAAACTTAGCATTGGACCTAAGTTTATCTAAATTCTACCACTTTGATTCTTTAGAGCAAGTTGATTCCAACGTTGTGAATGACAATAAAATTCGAGCTCATATGAAGAAGTTAGATCAAGTCAAAGCTTAGGTTTGACTTGGACAGGTGGCAGGAAAAGGTGATGTGGTAGAATTCTTCGGTCAATGGGGAAGTGCCAAGTGGCAGGCCGCCATTGGTCCTACATTTTTCAATAGCATATCAGAAGAGGTTGGCAGTAAATAATTGTCCCTAGCAGAGTCAGGTTGCAATGTGATAATTGTCCCTAGCAAGTACGACGTGATGATCAACCCCGATAAATGTCAAGTTACGATGCGGCGATCGTACATCGCAAAGGGACGATGTCTTACAGAATCGGCCCCTGGTAGGGTCAGTGTTGCGATTGTGATATCACAATCGCATGTTACACATCACATGTTCATAAATAGAAAGGCCCGTAGGTTCCACCGATTGCAATACGTGATGTTCCCCGATGCGATATGGTATGGGGTCTGGTTTTGAATACTCGTCGAGTTCCCCGATTTGTACATCGCATATCACACAATGCAATGACTCATATGAGGAAACACCCATGGGTCCGATCGATTGCAATTTGCGATGGGTTATTGGTACTGATAGACTATGGTCATCGATGATGTTAGCACCTACATCTACCTCAGGTTGAGAAAGGTAGGATCTAGGGTAACATCAAACCATGCTTAACCTGGTAGCTAGCCCTACCAAGTCGGGAGAGGGCTCTCTCCTTGTCAATCTCAGAAAATATGGCCAATGAAAGCTTGAGATGACTGATGTGATGACTAATTTTAGACTAGGTATGTATACAAAGGTGTTTGATTGAATTTGATGATGTTTTGTTGGCTCAAATGTGAAAGGCAGATTTGGGTCTAGGGAATGAGGCTCAGTTTTGTAGAGATCTCTATGGGGCAAGGTAGGAAAATGGTTTGTTACTTCAAATTCATTGAGATGGAGAGCTCTTAGACATGTGAGGAGTTGAAGAGGGCAAGAAAATCTCAGGAATCCTCTTCAAACAACTAAAAACATAAATAACTAAACAAACCCTAGATAGACCACCGCAATTTCAATGGATTCTACTTTTACCCTTGTTTGATTTACTTAAGATGAAGTAAAGAAAGATGATGCCATACATAAAACACATGTAAACTTACAATTGCATAAGGAAACACAATACCAAAGCAAGATGCCGCATGAATCCCATAAAGTGCTGCAAACCCTGCTCTATTCCTTAGCCAAACTGCTGAAATGAATATACAATGAAGCTCCAAGCTTTCCCAAATGTCCAACCCTTTCCAATGACTGAAAAAACACAAGATATAGGCAAACAACAACTCATCCTAGCCTCTAGGGGTCGAGCTCATGAGTTTAGGAGCGATTCCAACAAATTCTAAACTGAGAACTAAAAAGTAGGCAGTGAAACAACTTGCCTCTAAAAACTAGGGAATGGATTCATTCAGTTGCAAACTACCTTTTCATGGATGAATCTAACTCTATGAGTGAAAATTTTGCATAATTACATCAAAATCCATCAAGTCACATTAAATTACATCATGAGTTTTACAATTAGAAGGAGAAAAGTCAAACTTTCAAGAAACTAGGTGAGAAACAGCATATTTTTGGCCAAACTGAGCAAAATTCCTCCAATGCGCCGCGCTGATTTCCCTATACATAACACCTTTTTGTAGCTGCTTTTGGAGGCCTTCCCGATGTCCAAATTTGCTCCAAGTGTGCTTGCTGGAAAGGTAAGCCTATCTACTTTGCAGAACGAGTTGAATTTTTGAATTTGGCTGCCAGTTTCCCCTCGAAAACTAAGTTCTCCCAACACTGCTTCCCGTCTGTCCAAAAAGGGGCAGAAAGGTCATTTTTGAGGTGTTTTTGACCTTTTTGGAAGCTCAAATCCTGTTAAAATTTCTTGTCCATTTGTGAGCATGCATATCTTTCATGGAAAAATCCAAAAATGTTGAGTTTTCCTCAAAAGGAGGTCCCCATCAAAAGCGAGCGCTAGGTGGCACAACGCATCGAGTGGAAAAACTTGTTTTTAAAGCCAAAAATTTCAAAAGTGCAAAAAGTGTCCCAAATTTTTTGAAATTTGGGCTAAGTGTCCTCCATTAAGTACTATGTTGGTCCAAGGAAGCCTCAGCCAAGATCTGAAGTCTATCTTGCTCTTTTCGCCTCCTTGATGCCTTCTTCAACTTGGCCTTCAAGTTTCTGATTCTTGCTTTGCAAACTTTGTTTCTTTCCAAGTGATGATGTGCCATGTGCCTCAACATATTTTTCTCTCAGTTGGCCTTCTCTAGCATCTTTTCCATGTTGATATTTTCCTTCTCAAGCCAAAACTCACGATCAGCATTGATTTCTTACTCAAGTGGTGTCAGCTTCACTTTCCTCCTCTTGGCAGCTTGTTGGTTTTCTCGTATGTTTTACAGCTCCATAACGGTTTGCTGATCCTCTAGCGGTTTGTTTCTTTGCTCCAAATATTTGATTATCCACTTGGTTTTTTCTAGGTTGAGAGACAAATCATGAATGTCCACTTGTTGCTCCTAAATGATCTTCTTGAGCTTTGAGCTTTGTGAGCCCAAATCGGTGTCATCATCCTAAATAAGAATGAAATTTGTCTCCTACCCTCCTGAAGGCCCCTCATCATGTAATGGCCACTTGCCCTTGTCCTGTACCTACTCTGCTGATGGAGGAAGCAAGACCCCTTCCACCCCGGGTGGAGATAATACTCGCTTTGCTACTGCAAACAACCTTCTAGTGCCCTTTTGGTAGGTGACAAACACTGGCATACTAGTGGTTTGTGTCTCATGAATCTTCTACTGATGTGAAGGTCCACCTGTCTCATGAAACGCTGCTGGAGGTACTTGAGGACTTGTGAAGACCTCATGTGAAATGAAATCCTCCCATGAGATTTTCTATAAACCAGGTTGATGCAAGACCACAATTTTGAGTAGTGCCAAATGATATATACTATTAGATTGCCACTCAGAAGTCTTCCTGTGCACTAAGGTGGTCATCTTCTCAATGTTTCGGCAAATAAAATAGGGGATATTCATCATTCTCACCCTAGTGAAGTGCATCAAAAATCTGATATGATAGGCATACAGGCGAGAAAACCGGCCCTCACAGCTGAAATACTTAATTATGAGTTTCATCAAGGGAACATATGAGTCTTTCAGATATCGAAAGGGAAAAACTTTGTTGAGATGTCTCTGATAACCAGCCTTGATGTAAGGCCCATAATGTTCTCTGTCAATCTGTTGCCTTTTATTCCACTGCTCACCGAAATTTGGAATGCCAATTGCTAGAGAAATAGTCTCCAGTGTCAAGGTGAATGTCACACCTGCTAGAGTGACTTGGCCATTATGAAGATGGAGCACAAACAACCTGGCCAACTCATGATGGTACTGGACTCTCTCTACCATCTCACAAAACTGATAACAGGATTGGTGTTGAAAGCATGTGACAGCAAGAGGGCAGGCCTGCAACTCAGCAAGTGAAGTAGGCTCCTCTCGTATATGTTTACCACCCTTGTGAGGTCTCCTTGGTGCATGCATTTCTCTAGAAGAATCACTGTGTGTCTCCTCATCTCGGTCATAGGAAGGATCAGACTCCGTGTTTGCTAATGTGTGAGTTTTCTTGATGAGTACGAAGAGATTTATGGTGTCTTTTGGTTTTTGCTACCAAGGATGAGAATGTATGAGGGACTGTGGAGGGAGAGGGTATGAGGTGTTTTGGGAATGTTGTTGATAGGATTTTGGGGAATAGGGGGTTTAGGGACAGTAATTAGGGTTTAGGAATTTGTAACTAGGGTTTTGGATAGTGGGAGTTAGGAATATGGGTTTAGTGAATTTAGGGATATTGGAATTAGGGAATGAGTTGAAGAAATTGGAAAATAAATGAAGGAATCAAAGACTAAGGGAGTAATGGATTGAACTTGGTAGCTAAAACACAAATTGCAAACCCTAAGAAATTGTTTTTGAGCAAAAATTGCAAGGAGGTAGGGTTTCAGTTTTATCTCATTAAATCACCATAAACTTTAAGAGAAACTCATTCAATGGCAGTGGAAGAATGCTTGACTTACTTGCACACCTGAGGATTGAGCAACTTTTGAAATTTGGGAGAGTTTGTGGGAAAAAACCGGCTTGAAACCCAATGCGTCGCACCACAAAGCCAATGTGTTGCCCCTTTTCTATGCATCGTGCCAGTGTATTTTTTGCATTGTGGAGGGCGTCCTAATGCACCACGCCAACTCTATGCACCGCACCCATGACCCAATGTGCCGCGCCCATGAAACTTGCATAGTTTGCTGCAATTTTTCTCTTTTTCTCCAACACGGCCTCTCTCTTGCTTAGTCCTTCTCCTTTAGATGCAAAGGAGCTCTTTGAAGATGAAAAATGATTTATATACAAGAGATTTTAATTTTTCTGTCATAAAACCCACTTTTGTAATGTTTGCATTTTCACTTACTTTTCAAACTCTGTTTTTGGGCAGTTTACTTTATTTTTGCCTTTGATGGATTGAATGATTTTGACTTCTTTTTTTTCCCTTGCAGGGGATGGAGTTGTTGAAGCTTGGCAAGGTGACTAGGGTTGCCACTAAGGTTATTTACATATGAAAGAACTGAAATTACATCAAATTTATACATAAAAACACAAAATACTCTCTTTTTCCTCAAAACAGGGTTTTGAGGAAAAGTCAATCACTGAGTGAGTGATTATGGAAATTATTGTTGGTGGAACTTTATTTGACCTCCTCATGCACCTGTTGACCGTCACCGAGCATTTTGAGACCTTATTGACGAAACCCTAGACCTAATGGGACCAAAACCCTAAAAATGACTTTTACAGATTTAACGACAAAAATTGACTATAGAGGATCTAGATAAATGGAAATCGGCCAGCAGGTAAAGAAGATGAGGGAAAATGTATAATAAGCCACTACCATCAGATGACCCATGATCCTAATGGAATGCAGCTGACCGAGTGAGACACCTAACATGCAATGCAACAAGAGAATTTGATCACTGATGGAGGGATGAAGATACTGACACTAACAGATGATAAAGTAATCAGTTTAGGAAAACATCGATTCATCCACCTTTATCTCCTTTTGCTCATCGCTTGATGTAAATGTACAAGTTTGTCCACCAATTAAAACACTAATTCTCTATGATGAAGCCTCTAGGTTATCAATATTTTCTATGGTTAAACAAATCATTACCCCTATACTATTCCAGGCTTGAGATCCTTGGTGTAGGAACCGCCACCTACTAAACTTTTCGTTTGTTATGAACTACCCCGGGATTGATGAGTTAGCTACTCGATTATATAATGGGCTGTCTGCATCAGAAAAAAAGAGACTGGCATGATAGTTCAGAATGCAGTGCGTACAATAGTAACTTGACCTAGCGTTAGTCCGAGACCTCATTTTGAGCAGCAGGGAGGTTCCGAGAGGGTGCAGAAAGCTCTATTATCCAAATTGGGTGTTCAGATAGGCGATTATGCATGCTTTTTCACCAGTATTTCAGTGGTAATGCCATTTTCTGAAGTTGGGCTCTCCATTCTTCATCCATACTACAGCTTCAAGGTATAATGATTATAAAGGAATGTTTCTTGTACTATCATCTCTTTATATGCCACTTAATGAATGAAGGCCTCCCCACTATTGAGAAGGGCCCAGAGTTGTACTCCAAATTGGACAAACTTTGTAATCAAATCTTTGTGTCATGGTTTCATGCTTACCTTGTTATTTCCACATTGTTTTATGTTCTTTTAAGTTCCATGATTAATAAGCTTTGTTTCATTTAACTTTTATGCATTTATAAGTAAAATATCTTGGATCATTTAGCCCAATAATTATTTGACAACTTTTTCTCACAAAGCATACATTGGGCCATGTTCATGATCGACGCATTTTTCCTTTATGGTACTCCATTCTTAAGTCGAGTATATCTTCCTGTGTTCTCCATTATGATTCCTTGCTGCTGACAAAAATATTTTAAGTCATTGGAGGTGTACTCTCCTCCTCTATCTAATCTGAGTACTTTCAAAGGCTTTCCATTCTTCTTTTCTGCTTCTGCTTTGAATTCTTTGAACCTTGAGAATCTGTCTATTTTATTTTTGAGAAAATACAACTATGTGTTCCTGTTAGAATCATCAATGAATGTCATAAATAAAGACTACCACAAATGGACTGTGGCTGCATTAGGCCACATATATTTGTGTGGACATGCTGTAAAGGCTCTTTTGCGCTAGAGGAAGATGTCATAAAGGTATCTCTTTTATACCTGGAAAGAAAACAAATTTCACAATTACAATCTTTTTCATTTATAGTAGGGAGACCAATGACCATTGAATGTTTCTGAAGCTCACTTAGACTCTTGAATGGAATATGGCCATATATGGAATTTCATAGCTGAAACTCATCAATTCTTGACACATTGTGGACAAAATACTGTGAGATATTTCAACTTCTAAGAGTCAACGGAAACATCCTATTCTTGGTTTTTTCAACCTTTTCTATCAGTATTCTATTGGGAGGTTTGTCATAGATATAATATGTGTTATCTTGAAATATTACATCATAACCATGTTCCATCAGTTTTCCTACACTAATTAGGTTATGTTTCACATGTGGAACATAATAAGCATCAGGAATGTATTTCTCGTGATTATGTCTAGTAAGAATAGGGATAATACCTTTTCCTTCATATTTAATTGAAGAACGATCTCCAAGAGTAATTTATGATGTTATGGAAGCATTAAGATAAGAAAGCAAATTTTTGTTAATTGTCATATGATTGCTATAGCCACTGTCAAGAAACCAAAGATCCTTGTTGTGAGTGTCTCTAGGAAGATGGCACGAAAGAAACATTGCTTCAGAGGATTCTCCCTCATTGTCAGAGAGATGGACATTGCATCTTTGTTGATCTCACCGTTTATTTTTTCATTCATGTTCATAATGCCCAAATTTCTCACGGTAATAGCATTGGACATTAGATTTTCCCCATGGTCTACTTCTCTGAGTTCGGTTTTCTGGAGGTCTCCAGTGCTCTGCTACATGTTGATGTTTTAATCTACCTCTTCTTCGACCTCTACCTCTCTTGTTTTCGCATCTATATCCTCTGCCTCTACATCTACCTCTACCAATAGAGAGTTGACCTTTGAAAGCTTGTTTTGTGGGATCTTCTGCCAAGCTCATGCTTGCTTCGTGTGCCACAAGTGATCAAGTCAACTCTTCTCCTGAGAAAGTTTTAAAATATTTGGATTCCAGAATGGTAGTTACAATGATGTCATATTTCTTGGGCAAACTTGGAAGGACTTTTTGAAAAAATTTATAATCTGAAATGGTTCCGCCAATGAGTTTGATCTCATTGACTATTCCCACGACTCTAATCATGAACTAATCCACGTTTTATGTGTCAATCATCTTTAGGGTTTCAAATTGTGTTATTAAGGTCTGTAATTTAACTGTCTTCATTGTATCATTACCTTTATACACAACTTTCAAGATTTCCCAAGCTTCATGTGTTGTCGATGCACTAGTGATCCTGTCAAAAATAGAGTCATTAACAGAGTTTTGTATCCAACATTTGGCTCTATGTTCTTTCTTTCTGAGTTCAGTAGTTGCGTTCCTCTAATTATTTGACATGACTGCCCATGCTTCTTGGGCCGGCTCTACATAAGCAGTGTGAAGTGTATCCCAACATTGTTAGGCTTGCAGAATTGTCTTCATTTTCAAAAACCAAAACTCCTAATTTTTATCAAACAAAATCATAGTCTATGGCAAACCACTCGAAAATGCCATTCCTTCAAATATGAATTTGCGCCTCGTTTTTTTTAAATGATTTTACAAAATTTAAAAAAATTCTCAAAACAAATCCCTTTTTGAATATAAACGCTTTCTCCTTAATATGCTCATTTTTTTTTCAAAATCATTTTTTAAGAACTTCTTAAGATACCCTTAACAAAAAAAAAAAATCTACGTTTACCATTTAAAAGACGACCTTTAAAACCAAAAAAGCCAAACCCTAAGACGACCTTTAAAACCAAAAAAGCCAAACCCTTTTTTCAAAGGCCTTCTAATACCATATGAAAAAGTGATTTTTTTTTAATCAGGAATTTAATATAGCAAAGAAATATAACAAACTCAACTCTTACGTGAAAGCATATTTCGATGGGTATTTTGATTCGTTGATTCTTCGTGGAGTCTTGTTCGTACAAGGCACGAACAACAAAAAAAAAAGAAGAAACTTTCACCATCCGACACTTAACCTGAAAAGCCCTGTCGTAATTTTGCCATGTCTTTTTTTAACTCAACACCGCACTCCACGACGCTGCACAAAACCCAGCACCGCACTTCACGACGCTGTTGTACAGCGTTGCAAATCTCAAAATGTTGATTTCGTTACCACTGTCAACGCATTTGGTGAGAGGAGCATGGGTGTGTTGTGTCCAAATTTGAAAAAATAAATTGATGACCAGCTTCAAACCAACTTGTTTCTTCGTCCTTTTTGTCGAATGATCAGATTCGCTTTCTTTGCCTTCTTGACTCTGGTATTTGCTGCTCTCTCTGGGACTTATGCAATTTGGACCTTTCATATCATGACAAACAATGAGAAATTAAAAATAAAATAAAGAGCGCTCTTCTCAATATTCAAAATGGTGAAATAAATTATTTTGTAAATATTATTAATAAATGACTAAAATAAAACCCAATACCTATATAATAAAACTCAACTCTCTATAACACCCACCACACAACAAAATCAGAAATAAGACTACATAGTCAACTAGAGTGGCCAAATTTTTGACATGACAAGGTAGAGCAGTAACTTTGATATCAAACATACACCTACCCCTGTTTTCTAAGTTAATGATCTTGCTATTCTGGGTTTTAATGAACTGTACATTTTGCCCTTGTAGGTAAATACAAATTATCTTCTCAGGAATTATAAAAACTTCTTGATAACTTAAGGTGCGCAAAGAGTTTCTTACTCTTCAGCCAATGTCTTTGTTCTAACCCGACACATATACAGTTTCCGTCATCTTTTCCCTTCGGTTAATGATTTTTCTGTTGTAGTTGGTATTTTACATTTTTGGTAGAAGATTATAAATGAGGGTTTTACACTTAATTTGTTTTCCACCTTTCTACATTCAAGGTCTTTTTGGGTAAAGATTTACTGTAGGGAAACATTTTCGGTCTTGAATATGTACTTACTATGTTGGTTGTATACATTATTTTTTCACAGCAGGGTTTTTAATTCCAGCCCTACATAGAATTTTAATGTTATGTTGGACCATTTTTTTTCTATCTTGCAATGATTATTTGTAACCAATTATGAAAGCCGAGATTGGCTTGTTTTAGCATTGTTTGCTAAGCCAATACTAAACAATGCCGAGAAGACTTATCTACAATATACTAGCCATAGCTTTTGTATTAAACCCTAATAATTCTCACGGTTTTCCCTGTAAAGGGTTTTTTTATTTTTTAAATAAAATTCTTTAATAATTTGTTTATATTTAATCTCTTCTCAGTTAATAAATTTGGGATTTTTAGTTTAAAATTTGGTCTATCATGCCCTCTCAACACTATATAAATTTGGGTTGAAATTCTTTTGATACATAGAATTTTGATTTTGTATATATCGGATTCATCACATAGATTGATGAGATTGGGTCGATCTTTTAAGCTAGTTATTGTGGTTCATCTTTAGGACAAGTGATAAATCAGTAGATGTGAGGGAATAAATAGCGAGGATGCATCACTACTCAGAATTAGCCATTGCGGTTGGAAATTAGCCCTTAAATTGTTTAATAATTTAGTTGTTCTGGAATTAATAATTAATAATTATTATGTTTCGAATTATTCCAACGACTAACTCTGAGTAGTGATGCATCCTTGCTATTTATTCCCTTAGATCTACAGGTTTCTCATCTTGCCCCGAAGATGAATCACAATCGCTGGTTCAAAACATCAACCCAATCTCAGCAATGTGATTAATCCGAAACACTGATATAATGTATGGATCACAAACGTCTTAGATCTAATAATTTAAATTTTATTTTAAAACCACAACTCTATATTGTAACTTTTTCTCTAGGGAAATTCAATAGATACTTCCAATTTTTATGAATTTTTTTGTGCTCCACAAAAAAATTATCATTCTTTATTTGTGAAATCTATTAGATGTATTTTTGTCTTTACTGTATATACTTGTGTGTTATTTTTATATTAATTTTTATTTTTATGTTAATCTTCCCGTAATGAGATTTTTTGAAACCTTTTCCATTGAAATGTGTCTTTAATATCGTTCTAAACCCTGGGGTCTTGACATCCTTCCTTTAGAGGTTAGTAGACTCAGTTCCTTGTCCTTTCTTCTCTAAGATATTGGGTCTCTTATGCTCGGATTCTAAGACATGGAAGTTGCTATGGAAAACATACCCTTAGGGGAATTGTATGGTCATAGACCATTATTATTTGTTCTTTTAATGACTTGACTAGGGATGAAATCCGTGTGAGAACATTATTCACTTGTAACAATTTTATAGGTCGCATTTATTTTTTTAGCTCTATTCAAATAGAAGCAATCTTTCTTATTATGCTTGAATGTTTTCATTTTTTTACACCATGCTCTTATTGTTAATTAACGAATCATTATAATTATAATATATTGAAGCCTTCATAATGACATGTTGAAACCTTCGTTTATCTCTATCTTCTATATTGAAGCCATCAAATTTGGTTGTGCTCTGATTTCAAACAATCTTTGTAATACATATGTTACTTTAAGTCCACTAAATAAAATTTCCTAATAATTATTTTCAATAATTCTATTTTAGTCTAAAAGAATCAAGTCTAGATTAGAAATACAACTCAGTTTTTTCTTTCTTTTATTTACTATTCCATTAGATTTTCCTTTGACCAAATGATATGGTTATACTTATATGAAACCATACTTGTTTGCAAAATAAATTTATTGTGCTACCTTATTCTACTTTCTTTTCCTTACTTGATCTTTAATACATAGACTTCTAGTTAGGCATATTAATAGAATAAGCTATGTTATCTTATTTTATTGTGATTTTACTTTACTTGATATTTAATACACAAACATATATTAATAATATGTTGTAGCTTCCATAACATCCTACAAAATTTTGTTTTGCACTCAAATTTCAAAGCCTTCCTTGGTCTTTCCCTTGATTGTTGCAAACACTCAAGCTCATTTCATGAGCTTTCCTGAAGTTATTTTACCCATTTGGATTAGTGTATTAACTATGGTATTTTGGCATGTCTAACTGTTATTTAATTTCTACGAGCCTTTCGTGGTGGTTTCGAAGTTCAGTGTTTGTGTCTATCATTTTTCATAACCATGTAAAAATATGTCGCATTCACATAGAAGGTCTAGAGTGTTATCGCACAAGTGTGATCACGGTCATCCCAAGGTCTATCTTAAGTGTCACAGTTGTTGCATCTTGTCATGAGGTAGTCTAACAGAGGGGAATGCTTTTCTTGTTTGTTCCAATGATCAATGTTGTCATGTAATCAAAGTATGCTAAGTGTGTGATCACATGTCAAGTTCACCAAGAGTCTAGCTCCCTTCCCAAACTTTTCCACTTTTAGGAAATCCTTTAGACTCAACAACTTGAATTCGTTGGGCCCTAACTGAGCTATGCACTGTGCAATCTCAACCCGCTTATAATTGACCTTGCTACTTGGAATTGTAGAGTGTACAATCATTATCCTCGAGGGTTGCTCTTTTGTGCAATTCTAGAACCCAACAAACTCCCTTGACCTCTAGAATTGTTTAGTTGTGCCTGCCAGTCAGCCTTGAACTACACGCTTCACACCTTAGACCCTCGGGATTTTCCCTTGCCTACTATAACTGGGAAATTCATAGAAAGACTAGCCTCCCTTAGCCTCCGAAACTTTGCAAATTCTTCCCTTAATGCCCTTCCCTCATCCGAAGCTCACTGCCTTCAGAAATCATGTAGATTTTCCCTTGAAGAATCTCTGCTACTCTGTCCCCCTTCACTCTTGAAACTACGTAATCTATCCTCCTAGGGTCTCATCCCGCAAAAAACATTGCTCACTTGAGCTGTGCAATTTTTCGTCTTGTCATGAGTGAATTGTAGTAACATGTACACTATCAAGTGATGGAGAGATGATAAATAAGGAGGATAAGGAGGGAAGCATGCATAAAGACTCATTTGTAGCTTAAATTATGAGTGGACCTATCAAGAGAAAGGAAAGGGGCACAAGTTTGCAACGACCTTCCAAGACCGAAGATCATTGAAAACCCCGGATCACCAAGCCATAAGTGGAAGAAGAGAAATCACATCCAAGAACACATCTAGCGCTCAACAACAATAGTGACTAGACATTGCCACATCGTCAAGCCAGTCCATGTCAATAGTATCATGTCGAGTCATTTCATGAGCTTTCATATGCCACATCACTAGTGTGGACCATGTATATTGTAATCAAATGTATTGTAAAGTGGAATTCGAAGGGACACACATGAATATGAAGGGTCATCTAAGTTGAAAAGTCATAGAAAGTTGAATAGTCATGAGGATAGTCAAAGAGTCACAAGGGGAAAGATTCACCCTTTGATTATATATACCCCCTCATTGTATGAGTAAAGGACTTTCCATGTTGTCTCTTCCTGCAAGGCATTGGGGAGATTAGCTAGTTCTTTGACAAGCAAGGACTGGCTCCAATGTCCCATTACTGGGGCTAGTGATGTACAATGTAAACATGTGTCTTGGAACTTTTGCTTAATAACAAAAGCCTTTTAAGGCCAACACATTTTGCATGCATGGACTATGAATGTTTGTAAGTCTATCCTATGGACGCTTTCATTTCATGTTTGATTTCACATGTACTAAGACAGTTGAATTATTTCGGTTGTTGTAGTGATTATCTTATTGAGAGTGTGTTGTAATGGTTGTTAACGATGTCCCATCCTTATGGAATATTTAGCAAGATATTAGACATATTGTTCCTTTTTTTTCAGTTGGAACGGCCATAGCGTCTATTGTGGACAATTCAGATAGATGTTGGAAAGGTGTTTCCTTGCTTCTTAGTTGTAACGACTATCACATATTTTGTCGACTATTCCGTTGGATGTTAGACAATTTTTTCCTTATTTGTCGGTTGTAACGACTGTCAATCTGCTTTGGACTATTCGGTTGGATGTTATATAGGTCATTCTTGTTCATGTGTGTCTCTTCCTGGGTGGTACTATTACCTCTCACTTAGAGGCTCACTTTTCTCTCGCCCTTTGCAATAGAAGAACCTTGACATAATTGCACTACACACTCACTAGGCACACTCCCCTTGCTTTTCGAAGACACAATTGCATCACTCCCTTGTGATGACAGCTATATCCAAGGAAAATATTTAAGTATTTTGAAACCAGGCCTTTATACCAGATGAGACTCCTACACCAAATGGTGTGAGGTATAATTGGGAATTCATATCAAGGAGATCCCTTGAATGTTGGCAGGTCCAGCACTGTCAACATTTTTGACACTAGAAGGAGCGACACTAGTATTTTATGGATGATAAACCCACCGACCCCATCATTCCATATTCTTGTCAAGTCAACAATGTTCAATCCACCTCTCATGCTCGTTCTTCGGAATCTGGTGAGTCTTCCCTAGCTAGGATTGAGCATGAAATCTCATATGATCTGCTTCAGCCCATCTGCACCATCACCTCTCAGTTTGCAAAAGATGTTAAATTGATTCCATGAGTAAATAGTCTTCCATATTCTCAAAAGAAGAATAAGACCACCCCTATAGGGATAGTAGTCTCATCCATTGAAGAAGTGGTTCTCACCACTCTTCAAGAGTTAGTAGACATTATGGAAAGGGAAGAAGACCCTCCACTCTTTCATGGAGGTAATAGAGGAAACCCCTTATCTTAGGTTCAACTTTTGATGGGACAAGCAAAGAAGAACAAGAAGAAGAAGAGGAAGAGGAACCATCAGATTCAGAAAAGGAAGAGGAGGACAACGAGGAGGAAGAAATGGTAGATCAAAAATTGTACTAGATGAATCAGGGTCCACTAGCACTTCTGGTTGTCCTGCATAAGATGCCAAGGCATGTAGAGAAACTCTTGATGAGGTATGACCCTGACAAGACATTGAAGGCTGAAGACTACTTGGACAACTTTTACCTACATCTAAAAACACTTGACGTACATTATCATGATGTTTCATAAAAGAATTTCCCATGTACCTTGGAGGTAGAGTAGTTGTATAGTAACACATCTTTCCTCCAAACTCCATCCAGAATTGGAGGGGATTCAAAAAAAAAATCTTGAAAAAATTGTTGAAGATAAGACCCCTTCCATGTTATTAAAGGAGCTGGGTAATATTAAGATGGAAAAAAAGAAAAAAGTTGAATATTTCAATCAGAGGTTCAATCACATCTTGAAAAAAATTTCCAACAACACAAAACCTCATGACTCCATCACCATAGATTACTACACTTCTTCGCTACCAAAAAATATTGCATAGTTTGTAAAGTGAACTACGAGACAGACATTGAAAAAAAACTATGCATAGACTATTACCAGTGAGAAGTACTTCCATGCTATTGGTGTAATATCAGTTGATGAATCAGCTAAAGAATCCAAAGACATGGGTAAGATGTCTCAGACCTCCGTGAGCAAGGCTAGGGAGAAAGAACCAAATGATCTTCAAAACCTAACTTGTCTCATTAAGTCCCTGACCACTAAAATGATAGAACTTAAAATGAGGACAAGTGAGAATTTTGTGAGGAACAAGCTCCCCATGTTCCTATTTAAATGGAATTCAAATTCTAGTAGTGGGAGCAATCAACCGGAAAATTTTGCGCAAAGTTCCAAAGTTGTCCTGAAAATTGAGACAATTGGAACATACTCATATTGCACGTTTCATAACGAGATTCATTCAGAAAAGGCGCGCCAATAATGGAATCAGATCATGAGTAGAATGGCTACACAGTTTGTTGATTCAGCCATGGTTGAGGAGTAGATTGAGCCTGATGAAGGGAAAGAATAAAATACTATAGTTGATGAATATCCAAGTATTGGGCATGCAATAAACATGTATAATTGCATTCTCACAGCCTAAAAGGAGCATTGAGAATAAGAATCTTCTGAGTGATAGTCTTGGTTAGAAGCAGAAAAATTGATACAACATAAGAAGCCAAGGCCCAACCATGTAATTGAGGTGCCGAAACAAAAATTCAAAAAAAATTGATTAGGAAACTCAACCAACCAACTAACTCAATGTAGAACACTCACAACAAGTCCAAGAAATCAATCTCAATGAAAAATGTTTCCAACAATAGTAAGGAAAAAAACATCCCTTCAGAAACCATAAATCAAGTTACATCTAAGGACCCCTCGATCAGTCTTCTCATTGTGGATTATAACATTGTCGATGATGTGAAGAAGGTTTGTGCAAACATCTCCATCTTTGAAATCACAAATATCATAAGCTAGTGAGACATCCTTCTACTAGCACTTGGGCAAACCTCTAGAGTTGATGCTTCCTCTTCGCACAAAGGATATGATAAGTCTCCTTATGCTCTTGCATCTGTACTTAATGCTCTCATGATGGATGCAAACACACTATATCTACCATTTTTGTTAACATTTGAAATATTTAATTTCAATGTACACAATTGCATAGTTGATTCACTTGAATCCCTGAATGTCATGTCATTCTCTGTTGCCAAGAAGATCAATGCTAAATGAGAAAATACAAATGCACTCATTATTTAGTTGGACAAAACTCATGTCCAGGAAATTGGTGAAGTCAAATATGTCATCATTAGTTTTTCTGATGGACGAGTTAACTAATGTATCAGCACAATGATTATGGCAATTCTGGAATCATACGAAGTGTTATTGAGAGGAGATTAGTCACACAAGCTTCAAGGGTACTTCGCCATAGAATGGTCACACCTACGGATTTCATATAGGGGCAGGAACAATCACATCTAGCTAGAATCAGAGAGATACATGAAGCACATAGTGACTCCCTTGAATGGACACATTGTGCAAATGGCTTTCGCAGAACTATTATTTGGAATTATTTTATGGAAACACTGATGGGGCGTTATCTTACAGAGCCATCCCCAGTCCCACCAGACACATAGTTGGATTTCCTTCCATGTCCAACTAGTGATAATGAACTATGTACAATTATTAGTAGTACTAGTGCAGTTAACAGTCCATGTACATACGATATGTGGACTATGTATTGCGATGGATCCAAAATGTAGGAGGGCTCTAGAGCTAGTTGTGTTTTAATAGACCCACGATAGATAAAACACTTAATCTCTAGTCACATGGAAATCAAGTGCACGAATAACACTCCAGAGTCCGAAGCACTCGTCTTGGGCTTACAGAAGGCCATCAACCTCAACATTTCCTTTCTAAAAGTGGTAGGTGACTAAGAAATAGTGGCACGTTAGGTACATAACACTATACATTTATGTCACCCCATCTTAAAATTTATCACCAAGAGGTATGGTGACTCATCTCACACTTCCAAGCTTTTAATATTATCTTTGTTCCAAGAATGTGAAATATAGCTACAGATGACTTTTGAAATTTGTATAAACCATCTATCCCAAATAAAAAATCCATGCAATACTCCTTGGGGAAGATAAACTTCCTTTGTAAGCTCATCTCCGACTATGCCCAAACTGTTAATCCAATACAGGATATGGTGAAGAAGGATGCAATTTATAAATGGGATAGAAGGGAAATGGATGTGTTTGCCTGTATCAAGCAAGCAATAACATAATAATCCATGTTGTACAACCTAGATTTTGGTAAAGACTTATTGCTCTATACTTTTTCTTCTAATACTTCTGTAGTTGTTGTACTCACTCAGAAGGATGAGTTGAAGAATGAATGACCCATCTCCTTCATGAGCACAAGTCTGCAAGGACTAGAGATTAACTACCCCACCATGGAAAAATAAGCTTATGTAGTGTACAAGGTGGTAAAGCACTTTAGACCCTATTTGTTAAAGAACCATTGTGTTATTTTTGTTCTGCACCCAATAGTCATGTCATTGCTTGTTTAAGAAGAGTTGGGTGAAAGGAGGACAAACTAGATGACTGGGTTACAACAGTATGACATAGACATCAAGACAATTCACAAAATCAAGGTTCATGGTCTCTACCAGTTAGTAGTAGAAGCAATAAACATGAAAGAGGAAGAAGAAGAGCTTGTAGGATGGGACGAAGAGATTGAAATTTATAACATTGACCAAGATTCTCCCACTATAGACATAAAATCTTGGTACGCAAATGTGTGTTAATACCTCAAGCATGGCACAATTCCCTCTCACTTATCCACACGACAAAAATAGGGAACTCAAAATTAAAGCACTATCATATCAATTAGTGCATGGGGTGTTATTTAGAAAGCACCACAATGGAGAACTACTCAGGTGTTTCAAGGATGTTGTATCGGCTAAAACCACCCTCCAAAATTTTTCATTAGCTTTGTTTCGAAGCCTCTCTACCAACCTTCACAGAAGCATGTCTTTCTTCATCAAGTACACAAGCTCGAGTGATTTTCATACAGAAAGACAACCTGACGATCAAACCTTGATGCATTACCCTCTTAGGTTGTTCATCCGATCTTGGTCCAGCAGTAGGTTGAGCATCTCCTTCAAGAATTTACACAAATCTGGAGCGAAACTAGCCTTCCCTCCAGAAATTGTGCAATCTTGACTGGAAGCCTGTTGGGCCCAAGAATTGCACAATTTTGTTGAGAAAGCTTCACCTAGAAAATTGTACAATACTTCCTAGCTAAGTTGCTCATCCAAGAATTTCTGCAAATCTGGGTAGTAGTCAGCTGCTCTGCCCAGAAATTGCACAAATCGTTTGATCACCTAACCTAGCTCCCAGCGAAAAATGTGCATTTTCCCCAACAGTTGAGCATCCTCTTGCATGTGCAGCTGATTTGACTTGTTTCCTCCGAGACCGAGAAAAAAAGACTTGCATGCATGGTCTGCTTCTCCCAAGGAAGCATGCAAAGGAATCCCTTGTTTCAGGGATCCATTTTTAGTAGTTGGAGGTGACATGCAAGGATCATTTCAGAAACCTCCCACCAAGTGTCAATTTCCCTAGATTTGTGTCATGTGCATCACAACCTTGATTTTATCAAAACTCATCAACTGAATGTTGCAGATCTCATTCCTCACATCAACCTTGCAGATCTGGCATCCCACATCGCATATAGGAGCTATCAGCACATTCAGCTTAGTTGTTTTGGGGTAAGCCCGCTTTCGATGTCTTATGTTGTATTTTTGGCGCTTTTTGTGTTTTTCTTCGTATGGACATTGTCTGCTTTATTTTAGTGAGTGCTTGTTGTCGTTTAATACATACTAGCTTGTACCAACACTATTTCAGATTTCATTAACATCTCACTGCTATCGCATGCATGAAACTGTTTTTCACAAACGATCATGGATTCGGCGACTCGCCTCACCCACATGCATGTTGTTCCATTTTTTGAATTTGTCATTCATCGTTTGCATTCATTATCATTATCTTATGTTTACACTCAGTATCGCCATGCATTCACTTTCATATTCGCGTTTAGTTGCTCGTCAACTAGTCCGGGCAGGTTCAGCTTGAATTTTGCCTCACCAACACAACATTATGCAATTTTGGGATGGAAGGCTTTGTCTTCCTCTCCAGAAATGTGTATTTCTATGAAAGAGCTATTCTCTAGGCTTTCTTTGCGCAAATCTGTGGGAGAGTGATTGTTGTCCTAGAGAATTGCGAAATGAAGTCACTGAGCCTGCAACCATTGCCAACTGAGATTGTACATTGCACAATTCCAGGACTCAATGGCTAGACTAGACTGTGAATTTCATAGTTCTAGTAGTCAGTCAGCCTCCCAGTAGCCCAAACTATGCCTTGCGCAGTTTTGGCACTTAGTCTCCCGACCTCTTGGCCAAAATTGCGCGACCTTCATGATCAATGACACATGTATGTTGAAATTCAGTTATCAAGTTCATTTTTGTTTTTGACTGACAGATTGCTTGCCATGAGTGTTGCCATGTCTCCAGGTATCGCAGGTGTTCATCTACCTCTTAGGATCATAGGTGCAATGGTTTCCATGAGAGCAGAGTCGAAGACACTGTTCAGAGCACACTTGGGGTTGCAGTCAATCAAGTGTCTATGAGCTTACCTACTCACGAAGATATCAAATTGTTCATAGGCAAGGATGTCAAGGTGTGATGGCCACAGCATTGTAGTGCACAACATCATCAACGACACCTTAAGGAAACATACTGGATGCAACAAATGCAAGAGGAAGGTTGTTGAGAACATCGAGGTGGAACAAATTTGCAAGTTCAAGAAGATCCATTGATGATGAAGGCAAGTTTGGACACTCAAGCCATGAGGTGACGACACGACATGAAGATCACGTGAAGATAGCGAATGGAATAAAGAAGGAGTTGCATGTGCTAAAGAAACAACTCAAGGAAGAACATGAGCTTCTTAGACAAGCGAATGAGTTGTAGCAAGAATAGGAATAGTAAGAGGTGCATAATGCCCTCACAGATGAAACTGCGCCCGTACAAGTTATAGATCCATCCCAGCACCACGCACGGAGTAGACATGGTGAGCAGTGTTGTTGATTGCATGGAAGGGATTCAGCAGCATGCATTTCATTGTGGGTATGCATGTGATCCAACCCATTCAACGCACTCGCCAAGGTGAGGACAAGAAGCAAGTCCAATTGGAGCTGAACATGTAGTTCACAGTTGATGCACAAGACCACCAGCACACATTAGAAGATTAGCACAGACACTATCCATCAATTTGTTGCCAGTTTGTTTGCACCTAAGAAGACCATGTGCATGTTTCCAAACGAGATGGATGGAGGAGCCATACCAATGCACCCATATGCAATAGAAGCAAGAGTTCGCTTCAACAAGATGTCACCATGGGGTGCATGCACACCATCACAGACGACCAAGTTTGGCATCAACTCACCACCTTCAGCATCACAAGCATGTCAAAAAGTTGGTCTCATCACAATGGACAGAGTGTGAGTGATGTCTTGCATGACTCGCTCAAGCCATGTTGTCTCACATAAGTACATGTGCATTGTAATGTAATGTCTTGTCAAGTGTAATTCAAGTGTCGATAGTTGGATGTAACTGTCATAGAGTAGATGAAGAGTCATGAGGGTGGATGAATTGTCACAAAGGGGAATGTCAATGGTCATCCCACCCCTTGATATAAATGGAACTTCATAAATCATTGTAAAGGCTTTTGTTTAGCCAAGCTTCGATAGGAGTATCTTAGAGAAAGCTTGGACAGTATTGTAATGAGCCTTGGCTTCTCCATTGCACAGAGCTAATACATCTCTTTGGAGGAGCAGGCGGTTGTGGCTATAATGTTCCACTATTGGAACTAGTGGTTCGACATCTCATAACCCATTGTAAAGGATTTTCTTTTAGCCAACATTCGATAGGAGTATCTTAGAGAAAGATTGGACAATATTGTAACGAGCCTTGGCTTGTCCACTGCAGAGAGCTAGTACATCTCTTTGGAGGAGCAAGCAGTTGTGGCTGTAAAGTTCTACTATTGGAACTAGTGGTTGGACATGGATGTATTGTATGAATGAAGCTTACACTTACTATAATAGAGCCAACACGTTTCATGCATATGTTGTATTGTATTCTATGCTATTTGGTTCACTCTAAATTATATATGTATTTGTTTTCTTATGCATGCATGTATGGACTATTTTGTATAAGTATGTATGAATATTTCTGAAAAGTGTTGTTGGTTTAACCATCACTTTGGATTGCTTGCTAAATTTATTTCCAGCTTGTGATGCATCTTCGCTCGTGTGTTCCCTTCCAAGCTACATACTATTATAGGTTTCCAAGGGGCACACTCACCTCACCCTCAGCGTGTTAGAACCTCTCATTCACCTTCCTTGGCTTCCTGCAGCTGTCACACCCTTGCTACGAACAGAGACATCTTACCTGCCTCTGTGCGAAATCATGATCAAGACATTACCATATGACCCACTATTGGGACTCCTACACGAAACAGTCTGAGGTCTAATTGGACTTCTTACCAGGGATATCCCCTTACATGTTTGCGGGTCCAGTGCCGTTAACATTTTGGCACTAGAAGGAGGGCCAAATGACAAGCTGAGTCCTTGCATCTATTTTCAATCTCTACATATCTATCATGAATAACTACCGAGTTGGTCTTCCTAAGTGCATGTCTTATGGAAATGACTTCATTATACCAGAAAATATGTTAGATAAATTGTCTCATAAAACATATGATGGTGGAGGCCATGTATCATTGGTCAGGCACGTGGTTATCGTTGTAGTCTCATGCAAAAGACATGGATTATTTGAATAATACATGAGTTGGGCATTGTTTGTCTACAAGCTTTGAGGGCACCTAATGCACTGGTGTGTAATGCTACCCGAAAAATCTATTCATTCTTTTGTTCATCTGGTCGCAGATATAAACCATTCTTTCAATCACTTTGACCATAAAGCACTCAACAAAGAAATTGGGAAATTACAAAAAGCACCTGATGAATCCATTGAATAGTTTCACACACGCTTTTGTAATCTTGCATACCGACTCCCCAAAGATGATATTGATTGGGAATTTATCGATGTGAGATTTGATTATCTTCTTTACATATCTGAAAATCCGTAGTTCTTGAAATCCCTCGAATCTCGCTCATACTTCGGTGATGGAACTACGCAATCAAGACCAGGCACAGTTGTTGTCATAAGTGACTATCCACCTTCACCTCATCAAACAACTCCACCACCGCGAAGTGATGTGGGAGATCATGCACATACCTCTATTTAACTGTCACATCCTCCCACCCCACCTACTCTTGATATCTGCATAGATTTGGCTTGCAAGATTATTGGTTGTCACGTGGATTCATTCGCTCGACCTCTGTCCTCACATTCTATTGATCCTCTCAATTATATTGTCTTGTGTTCTTCCATTCGAAACTCCTCACTTGTTGTGACTGAGGATCAAGTTGTCGATGGAGTTGGTGTTATACAACCAAGCTGCACCATCATTCATGATGAGTGTGTGTGGTAATCTAAAGAAGAACTCGCAGTGAGGGATGACTCCCTTCCAGCCACACCCCATCTGCTTCACCCTGACATCCCTTATGATTCTACTACTGCTGATTTCCCTTGTGAAAAGCCAGTTCCAAATGTTTCTACTTCTGATCATTCACATGACACGTCGAATGTATGTCTATCATCACAATGCGTAGAGGACACATCTTCCTCCAGAAATTTGTCCGATCTGTCATCTGTCATTTTTGAAAACACAGAGGGTGAACATCTTTGCTTTTCATCTACCCCTCTGCCCGATTCATCAAATCATGAGGATGCCAAAAAATATCCTAAATTTTCTGATCTTTGCTATCATGATCTCTCTACTTCTTCATATGATCATGATGTTGATTCAATCATTGTTAATCTATCTAAGACACTGGTCTAGAATGATCTATCTGTCAACGAAGTTGAAACATCACAGACTGTCGAGGCACTTTAGTCTGAGCTGATGGCTATGTTAGACCCTCACTCTCCTAAGGTTGGTTTCACATCTGGTCAGGAAATTGTTGAAACACTGAAGGCTCCTCACCACTCTTTGCTTTGCATTCAAGATCAACCAAACACCTAGATTTCACTTCCTCCACTCAAACCATACAATCCCATCGCTCATGCATTGGAGGAGTGTTACAAAACAAGAACACATGCATAACAAAAGTTGTCTACCTTTCTCACGTTTTCTTACATGTCACAGTCAAAAGAATGCATACACTCAACATTTGTACATAGTGTAGTAGAACACCATGGTAGCTCCACAGAATGCATGTCATGTGCTTTCACTCATTTTTTTTTTTTGGATGGTTTTAAACACAGAGTGTGTTTGTCTTCACTGTTACATCTTTCTTGTTTTCTGGTTCGCATAGCTGTCTTGTTCGCGAACCATGTCTTCACCAACATGGGTCAACCAATGGACCAATGGTTGCATTGGAAGTATCACTTCACGTGAGATGGCCCATGCACCGTTAGCTTAGGAGTAGCAGTAGTGTTTTCTTTCAGTTTGTTTTCTTGCATGATTGTTTACTTACTTGCTTTGTTGGTTTGTTTGTCTACTTGCTTGTTTTCTTGCTTGCTTCACTTTCGCTTTTGCTTCTGCTTCTTCTTTGCTTGGTTGTTTTTTTGCTTGTTTCATTCTTACATTTGTTTTGCATGAAACCATGTATGACCTGTCAAACAAGCTGGATAAAGTATGAGAGGACTTGTACGGCTATCAACATTTGGTTAGCTATTGTCTGCTCTCTTATGTAAGAACTTGTTATCTTCAGTCCATGATACATCAATGGAAAATATGTACTATTCGAAGTGAACCTTGGTGAAAATGCAATGCTTGCACACTCACTAGTGTAACCTACTCTAGTCGGTAGTTTTTGGGTTAATCCTTATCAGCTTATTGAAGTAGAGTAAGGTGAGGGGGAAAAAGTTAACACACATGTCAAAGGTTTAACAAACTACTTCTTTACAGGAACAACCTCTTGTTCTTTCAATAAGTCAGGATCCCTCTTTCGCCTGTGAAATGAATAAGTGTTATGCACAGTTATGAAGTGAAAAAAAGTTTGAAAAAATGAAAAATGAATAAGGTGAAAGAAGGGAAAGGATTCATGCATAGACAGGTGATGCAAGTAACTTTGCCGGGGTGCTGACTGAGCTTGCTAGTAGCAGAGCCATGCTTGTGTTCCTATGTGCTCCGCGGGGGTACTATCCAAGCGTGCTAGCAGCAGATAAACACTAGAGATGAAACTAAGACTCTGACGACTATACTGCTTGTGTACCAATATATTGCTCAACCCCAATAGAAACAACTGTGTTGACTTGGCTTGGAATGTGTGTCAATCGACGAAGGGCATGGCAAATGCTACATCTTAGAATCAAGGATGTGTGGAAACCAAGACAAACTGAGAACTAAACAATACAACTAGAGGTGTTAGACTCGCTTTTCATGAACAAGGTCCATTTAGAGAGCTGGAGTTCTACCAGTGCGTCGCAAAGTGTTATAGCGGCTACAACCACCCTCCAAAATTTTTCATTGGCTTCATTTCAGAACCTCCCTACCAACTTCACAGCAACATATCTTGCTTTGTCATGTACACAAGCTGTAATGATTTTCTTACAGAAAGACAACCTGTCGATCAAATGTTGATGCATTACCCTCACAAGATGTTTGTCCAGTCATGGTCCATCAGTAGGCTGAGAAAATCCTTCAATAATTTGTACAAATCTGGAGGGAAACTATCCTTCCCTCCAGAAATTGCGCAATCTTGACTGGCAGCCTGTTGGGCCCCAGAATTGTGCAATTCTACTGAGCAAGCTTCACCTAGAATATTTTGCAATCCTTCCCAGCTGGGTTGTTTAGCCTAGAATTTGCATAAATGTATGCATCAGTCAGCTTCTTTGCCTTGAAATTGCACAAATCTTCTAAGCAACCAACCCGACACCTAGCCAGATATGCATATTTTCTCCCAGCAGTTGTGTAGTCTCTTGCATGTGCAGCTGAGTTGACCGGTTTCCTATGAGACCGAGCAAAATAGACTTCCATGCATGGGATACTTCTCCCAAGGCAACATGCAAAGGCATCCTTCATTTTAGGGATCTATTTTTGGCAGTTGGAGGTTAGATGCAAGGGTCATTTCAGAAACCTCCCACTAAGTGTTGCTTTCACTAGATTTGTAGCATGCGGGTCACAACCTCAACTTTATCAAAACTCATCAACCCGATTGCTATCACCAAGAAATTGATAATCTAGCCTAATTTACTAGATGGATCGAAGTATACCATGTAAAACTAATTTTACCCTAGTAAAATTGCTTTCAGTGTGAGAAATTACCTAATAAACCACCTTTATTAAGTAATTTATAGTTAAACCCATGAAGAATAATTAAATAAACCACTATTTATCTGATTTTATTCTAGGAATAATTAATTAAACCATTGTTTTATTATTATTCCTTGTTGAATTTGACCCAATCATGAAAAATAAATAGATAAATCATTAATTATATTATTTTTCTCTAAGAATAATTAATTAATCACTAATTAATTATTATTCTTTGTTAAATTTGACTAAATACCTTAGGAATAATTAAATAAATCATTATTTGTTTATTATTCCTTAACTAATTCATTAAGATAATAAATAAATCATTTATTTATTTATTATTTCTAAATACAAGTTTAAATACTTTTTCCCTCCTAAACAAACATAACAAAATATTCCAGGTGGTTATTCCAAGAATGGGATCATTAATATTTTATTATTTCTCACTATTCGATGATAAATCAATATTTTTTTATAAACAGGAGGGTTTTCCATCCATGATTCACTTTTGATTTTTTTCATTATTGCACTCGTTGTTGTAACTCTGATTATTTTTATTGTCACATGCCATATTTTTGCTGGGTTTATGCATTATAGAGGAGAGAGACTCTACAGAAGATGAAAGTGTTTGAGGATTTCCATGAACCCATCCCATAGAGGGGGACTGGTAACATACATTTGTTCCCTTCACAGGTGTTATAATAAAATCATTCTTTGCATATTTGGTTTCCATTGGATGTTTTTGAGTTATTACCCTTTATTTCACTGTTTAACTATGATTGCGACATATATCAGAGTTTTGGTAGGTCTTGTTTCCATCAATAGTTGCAGATCTACAATTTTTAACAATCATTTCTATTGTTGATAATGGTTTTCATCCCCGATCATAAGTGGGTTATTTTCTTACATCATTGAGAAGAAAACACTACAACAAGTTGGTGACTCGGCTCGGTTTTATACTTCAAATCCAAAATCCTAGGTAAGCTTTGGTTTTCATCTTAGGGTTTCTCATTTTTTCAATTCTATTAATGTCTCCTAGTGTTTTAACCCTAGGTCTGATAAATTTTTTACTTCCGCAAGCTTTCTAGTCATTTCTGCAGGTGACAAGAACTAGGCACGCAATAGGCGAGACTTTTTTTATTTTTTTTTAATTTCTGAAATTTGTAGACCGGAAGTCTCAGAATAGAAACCATAGTTTTCAGCCCAAAATGTGTGATCTGGGCTCTAGAATGCAACTTTCTTCCCAAAAAGTGCGATTTCATCAGAAAAGAGGTTAGAAGCTATGATTTTTGGGCTTTAGGGTTTCTCTCAGATCTGTTTCTAGGTTTTGCTGAGAGCCGTCTGCTGGGTGTCTAACCTTTGTCTCATCCCTCCTAGGCCTTGATCCATTTTGTTTTACTCGTCGATGTTAAATTTAGCTGCCTCTCAGGCTTTTAGTATTCTACCTTTCTAGGAGTAGTTTAGCTGAGTGAGAAGTCTAAGTTTCTCTAGCACTTTGAGCCACATTTTCCAGATCTGTAACCTTTTTTTTTCAGATCTGATAAGATAGGTTTCTACCATCCATAGTTTCACATTCAAACTTTTTTGGTCATTCCCTTAGGATCCCATCGGTTTCCCTATGTGTTTCACCCATCTCGCTATCTTTTTGTAGCGATCTTTTCCTATCATTTTTTGTTGTTGCTACACCACTTTCCAGCAGCTTAGGGTCCCTTGATCCCAGTGACACTCACATTCAGATCTCTTGATCGTTTTAGTGTATTGTCCATCCGTTTAGCCACATACCAGTACAGCGTTTGCAAACCCAGTTTGGGTGGGGTTTAGTTAATTGTTTTGTTGTTTATTTTCTGTTACTTATTTCAGTTTATTTGCAACAAGATTTTTTCTTTTCTACAAACATTATTTGTGCTTAATCAATTAATACACTTGCACACACAATCACACCTTAGGCGAAGGGTTCTTGCTTGACACCGCCAAGCCAAGACTTAACATAATAAATTTATCACACTGCATCAAAGACAAAAGATATATTGTTGATCTCCCTTCACCATTTCTGTGTTCCATGTGTCTTTCCATCATTGCACCACCAAGGCATGAACTGCGGAGAGTATTAGGCCATCAACCTTAGTTTCATCTGAGTCCCCATCTTGACTCATCTCTTGATTCCTCATTTGATTCCAAGCCTCCTTCACTACATATTATTAGCAATTCTGGACCCACAACTGGTGCAGAAACCCAACCTGGTGGTGGCTCTGGTTCTACACCAGTAATCACATCAGGTAGCGTAGTCTTAGGAACTGTTCGGGAAACCCCCATGCTCTCTTTTATGGATGGGTTAAGTCTACCGGATCTTAACCAGTTGAGAAAAAACCCCATAAAACATGATGCTGGTTGGCCCTCTATGCCGACTAAGCTTCCCCCAGACATCCCAAAGTTTGAGGGTATTTCTGTAGAGGATCCTACAAACCATGTCTGATTCTTCCACATGTGGTTTTTGTCCAACTCCATAACCGATGACTCCATTCGTCTTTGGCTCTTCCAATGCACGCTCATTGGAGATGCTGCAAAATGGTCTGTAGACTAGCCCTCCACCTCTCATTCCATTTTCGCGACACTTTCTAAACCATTCTCATCATATTTCCCACTACCTCTCCGGTATGACATTGGTACTAAGATTTTGACCACATTCCGTTAATCCTCCACTACTCACCTTTCTAACCATGTTCAAGAGTGGCATCGAAGAAGGAGCACATGTCATGCCCTGCCTTTCGAAGACCGTGTTTATCTAGATTGGTTTCTAAAGATCCTTTTATCCCCCATCAGAAATTATGTCGCATCCCATTTTCCTCAGACCGAGGAAGAATCCCTCAGGACTTCTTTGAGATATGATCTGATTTATGCTTAATTAGGTTATGTCTATACCGTTACTCTAGACCTCCCTCATCTTGGCAGTGTGAATGCACCGGGGGCATCTCATGCCGCCGACGATATCATTGGATCCATTTCACACTCTTCACCATATTCTCAGCAGAGTTATGTCTACCCGCAAGGTGGCACTAGTTCCGCCAACAATTATGCCCCTCTTGCTAGCAACATGTTTCCAGGGCCCCAACCCATCTACCAAACTTTTGCTTCTTCTTATGCACAACCTGGTGCTCCAACCCCTTAAGGATTAGCACCGCATCCTCCCATGCATCTTTAGCCCCAGCAGCCACCACCCCCTTAGGTTTAGGTGTTTGTGCAGTAGAGTGATATGAATCCCTGGAATTTGAAGAAAAAGAATAAGGGAAAGGGTAACAAGGGTAACCAGGGTAACTAAGGTAACCAACCTAGTGAATCTGAGGGGAACCAACCTAACACCAACAACTAGCAACAGGGTGGCCAGCTAAAGAAAAGAAAAGGTTATTTGTACAAATAAGAATTGTGCATGTTGTGGTGTACATGACCACTACACACATGAGTGTCCCGTTTTACCTTAGATGCACCAACTATGGGAAGATCGAGTAGCTTCTTGAGGTCAACAATCACCTCAAAATCCTGTGCCACCTCAACGACCATGCTAACAAATCCTTTTCCTCAACAAGGATTTGTTGTTGCTCAACCCCAGCTAGGTCAAGTAGGCCACCTCCCCCAACATTCACCTCTTGATGACTATCAGATCCTGATGATGAACTCTAATGAGGTTAACCCCTCCAATATCAACCTCCAAAATCACTCGCACCAATATGACAAGCCCTCCACTTTGTCAGCTGTCGAGCCCAAAAATTAAGCGTCCGCTGAGCCTCCTACGACACCAAATGGTCCTTTATAGATCCGTCAACCCAAACTTGAGGCCATTCCCAAGATCTCAAAGGGACCATTGTGCTGTAATGTGGCTTCTAACAGAGTTGCCCATACATAAAGTATACTAGATGACTTGGTGCAATCACCTGCCTCCATGTCGACACTGGAAGTCCTTGAGTCATGCCCTTCCGAAAAGAAGGCTCTAGTAACTGTGTTGGGTGCAGTGGATCCTTCCGATGATCACTTGATTGTCTTCCCGGTTGATACATCAGAGCACCCCCTATTACCTTCATCTGTTGCTTTCCAGATACTAGTTACAGTCTATAATTCCATCATCTACAGATGCATTATTGACGAAGGCACATCCACCTACTTAGAAACTCAATGTCATATATGGAAGTTACTAAAATTTTCTTTTAAAGTTGTAAAAATAACAATTTTATAGGAATTTTGATCTTTTAATAATTTTATTAGAGACTGGAGCTAGGAGGTTGGTAATTTTGTAGTTAATTTTCTAATATTCAAAAGACTTATGGGCCATTTCTAAACTTTTATGGTTACATAGATCTTGTTCTTATTTTTTAATATTGAAAAACATTTCATGTATGTGTGTGCTTTATGGAATATATGATGTTGAGTTATGGACAACTTTGTAATTTAGATGATATCTCTAACATGATTTCTATTTCAGTTTTTGCACATTCATTTAGGACAACTTTTTAGACCTAAATGTTCATTTCTCTTCATTTTTTATAGAAAGTTGACAACGTAATGTTGTTTTGGATTACATCTAATTTTTCCTTGCCTATGTGGTTGTGTCTTTACTAACTCATTTTCTCAAAGAATTATCAAAATGAAGAACAATTATAAAGCTAAAATTAAAATAGATTTGTTACCCTAGACAATGTGAGCTCGAATTAGGACCTCATACCAAAGATAACTGTTGATTATTTTAAGGACATTTTTCTCTATCAATATCAAGATAAACCACTTTCATCCACTTGAGGATATTATGCAGTTTTTCATTACATAATGTCCAATCTAAGTAGGGATGATCAACATATAATATGGAAATCTTAACATATTTTCTGTGGACATACATTATTGGAAGGGAATCATATGTGCTTATGGGAAGCTTCTAACATGTTGCAGTTTTGAACAAGAGGTTGCGCAAAAGGAAGTTCTTCATCAAGAAGTTTTTAACGAGTCACCCCTTTAATTTCATCTATATAATAATGAGGTCAAAGAAAATAAATCATCCTCTAATCATCCTCATAATTTTTTCTATTGGAATATTCATTATAGGGTCATTTTTTGTGATAAAACCTACATTCTCTTTTCTAAGAGTATGTCTTTCAAAAACTACCCTCTCATTTTCTCTTATTTCAATGATATTTTCATTTGTTCTTTTTTTCCTTCATGAATTTGTTTTTCAACTATGATGGTTTGCCATGTTTAAATGTGTTGTAATTACAAGGAGATCAAAACTTCCTTCTAATCACAAATAAATATAGAAATCATCTTCCAATTACAAAATTTGTCCTCCATTTATATGAGAAGACAAAGATTGTCATATAATCTTACAGAAAAGGACAAAAAATTGTCTCTCAATTTCATAGCAAGATAAAAAATGTTTCCAATTACTCAACAACAACAAAAAACATTTTTGAGATCCTCAAAAATGTAAAAAGTTTCCTCAAATTACTCAAATTTCCTTTTTTTACGCAAAATCTTGTCTTCTAGTTGCACAATAATACAAAATCTTGATGGAAAAAGGTATGGAAGTTCTCATTTTTGTTCGCTTTGGCTTTGAAAAAGTACTAAGGGTTGTATCACATGGTGAATAGGGTTTTACTCTGAATCTAGTGGGTAAGTATATCTTTTACTGTTAGTAGAAATGGGGGACTTCATGTTCTTGGAGCTAGACCTGGGGGATATTCTAGAAATTCATGGTCTCAAGCCTACTCACCAAAATGTGGATCGGGTTCGGACTCTATCTAGTGGCTTGTTCAAGATTTTTGCACGGTCATTAGCACATACAACAAACACTACTGTTATAGGTTCAATTACCTCTTCTATTGGTGGAGATTATGATGAGGCTCATAGGGTTTATAGGGATGATATGGTGAGAGGTATCACCGGTTTGGGAACTATATGTCATACTTCCCTTTCTCACCCATTTGGTGTTATTTCTTCAAATGGACTAGGACAAGTGACAACTTTAAACCTTGGGGTGGTGAACAATATTGCATGTTTTGGGTGTTGCTTTCCTGATGCTCTAAGTCATCCATCAACTATAGATATCAAAGACTTCGTCTGAAGTAGTTCTATTCTATACATAGTAGGCGGTGAAGCTCGCACATTCCCTCAAGTATTGAATCTTGTGAAAACCCTAGAGTAATTAAACACCAAGGAGGGGTGTTGAAAGGTGTTTATAATAGGTCACAAGACCCAAAGGTGGAACAAACTTTTCTTGAGGGAAGGAATGATGTTGGTTTCCATCCTACTAAAATTTTAGGAGGAACACATAAGCTTCTAGAAACCATAGGTCTTGATGTAGAAGTGGGAGAGAATAAGAAGTAGAACCCAGAGGAAGGGAAGGAATTTAGGCTGGAATTTAGATAGATAATGAATATATTTCACGTGAGTTGTTTGTTATAACCATTTCCAATTCACTTCATGATGTCTTCAATGGTGTTTGTTTTTCTAAGTCTAAGCTCTCATAAACATGAGCTGTCTTTGTACCCCACCTCCCATTTATGTTGTGTGCCCTCTTTTTCTAGTTTTTTAGTGTTTGTATCTCTTCTAATATGGGGCCCTTCTAGATATGGGTAGCTTTTCCATTATGAAATGGTGGATTCCCTTCTACTTTAATTGTAGGGTCCTCTCTAGTTTCTTCTTCCTCTAAGATTATAAATCTTGGAAAAATAACTATGCATAACAACAACACTTTGTCTACAACTCCATAATTTTATGTAGAAGGATTTCATCATTTAGGTATTCAAAGATTGCACTAATGAGAAAAAAATGTATTATATTTTTTGCATGAAAAATAACATACCAACATTAGAAAACTGAAAATTCACATAGTTGGACAAAATTTCTATAAATAGAATTATAAATTTAGGAAGGTAACTCATTTCACTTTTTTACACTTCATCTTTTTAAACCATCTTCAAATTCATTGCTATAGTACCTCTAATTTTAGGTTTGCATATGAGAAACCATCATTAGCCTACAACTATTGTTATGCTTATGCTTATAAAATGCCCAATTTTGATACAAATGTTTAGGCATATGTTCTAGATTTTGTAGAGTTCAAAGTTGAAAAATATGTACCCTTATCCTTATAGTAGTGGGAGCATATATATTTCTATTTTTTGAATGTGAATAACATCATTAATTAATATTTATATAGCTATTCTCTTATTAATGACCATCATATAACTATCTTCATTAATATTAAGCATTTTATTCATATTTATTTCCCATACATATTGGAAATTCAATAGTTTATATGTACGAAATTTTTGAGGGTTATTAAGCCTATTTTGTACTCTAATTTGCCTAGATTCTACGAAATTTACTTTCCACAATCTAAATTCCCATAGTTTTTTAGGAATCTCAAATCCATCTATGCCACACATTTTCCCAAACGTTGTACTCCACTCATACCTAAACCATATGCATCAAAGGTATATTCGAATGTATATATATAATATATACAAAATTTCCCTTTATAAATATGTCATAAGCTTTATATATGAGATGCATTATACGTATATGTAAATGTGTGTATGTTTATATCCGAAATGTGTAAATGTATGTATATTAATGTAAACGAATAGAGAACATGAGGTGACGAAATGGCCGGGAATGGATATCATATTTTTCTAATAAGTCATCGTACCTGTCGGCATGCTTAAACTAGAAAAGACTTTTTCAAATTCTCTCATCCACTAATCTATAATTTTTTAAATACATCTAACTTCAATCATTCAAAATATTACATGACACCGGTTGGCCTCAGGAAATTCGTGACGAGGGCAACTGTTACGGACTCAGGACATCTTCACCGTTATAGTTTCTGAAATATAAACGTCACATAGAATCCCTTAATTGACAACTCATTTCCAATTCTTCCCTACACCGGCACGCCCTTCATGTAATCCAATCTTCATATTTGTTAATATTATATGTTCCTACTTTATTTGATTTTATAGCTTTTTATATTATAGGAGTCTGCTTTAAGCGATTGTATAGACATTAACAAAATTTTTAAGGTAATGATAACGACTTGACAATGTAGCGTATATTGAGATATCTTTCTCAATGATATGAAAGTTTATGACAAAGCTACCTAAAATCTGTTCACGATGTAAATCATAGAATAGCCTCACTAATATAAAATCACGGCATTCTGGTTTCTTGCCAATTTGTTAGGGTTAATTTTGATATAGATGTTTAATAACGCTAAATTTGAATTTTGTAACTCAATTTGAGGTTTTTATTTTTTTATTATTTTAACAATATTACATAAATTAATACAAGAATTGTATGTTAAAATTATAAGTATTACAATCTAAATGTTTTAATGAGGAAAATGAATTCATTTGTAAATTTTGAAACATATTTTCTAAAAAATTACAGTTTGAAAAAGAAAAATGCGATTTTACTCGGTATAAAAAACCAAAACACATATTAGTTAGAATCAACCCAAAAACAATATCTTTTATAATCCACCAAAAAATCATCGAACACATCAATCAACTAAATGTAAACCTAGACATGCAATTTTTGTTGTCCTGTTAAAACATTAACTTTGCCACCTCATCTAAATCTTTTACCAGTTACTGTTGGAATGGTAATTTCAACTGCAGCATTGCTGAACGCTGACAGTTGAACAACGACCAAGTTTATTCCAGAAAGCAGCCATTGGAGTTTCCTTCAATGCGATCCCATCGCATATCGCACATTCTCTTGTCACCCTTCGCTGCGTTCCTATGTTGTCGATCTTGCGATGCGATCAGATCGCAGATCGCATCCTTCAATGTTTTCTATTTGTTTATCCCTGACGCATTGTTGCGATACAATCTCAGATCGCACCTTCGCCAAGCTGATCACCGCTGTCCACTTGTCCTGATCCGACGCCCCACATTTATTTCCATTCCTTTAAGCCACCGCCATTACCGTCTTTTTGTCCTTTAATTGTTTTTGTGTTCCCAAAGGAGAAAGATAAGATCCATCGCTGTGCCATTACTTCTCAACAACCACATTAAAGAGAAGAATGACCGAATGTGAAGAGAACTAGCCTTGAGTCGTCGCAGCATTTATCGGCCATGGGTTTCAACACCACCAACTCGAGAAATACAGCAAAAGATCAGATTTTGTTCATCATGAGCAGCAGATATTAGCAGAGACCCCATCAACAAAGTTAACGCGGTTGGTGGATAAGTTATGACCCCTTCCCGCACTGTAAAAAGCAGAAAATGTAATGCACTATAAAAATGTAGACACAACAGTGTAAAAATTAAGTAAGAGTGAGTTTTGTAATTTCTAAAACGCACATCAGTGCTGAGATAGTGAAATTGGTTTTATGGAACTGAAGCGTTCCTATTGTAATCCCTCTGAAGAGGAAGACTATTTTGTAACAATTTTTTTTGTTGTTATGATTAAGATCCTGTATTGAAACAGAGTGTTGTTCTCTGTGCAATTTCTTTTGTGTTTGAAATTACCAGAAATTTCCATCATGGTATCAAGGCTAGTCTAGGCACTCAGTGAGTCAAAAACAGAGTTTTTTTTTCACTGTAGGAGCTATAAGAAGATTATTGAGCAGATTTTCTCCAGCAGAGAAAGTTTTTTGCTCGTTTTTTATTATACAGTCAGTATCTCTTCTTTACTTATACAGGTTAAGATGGCAGATGCTGGAACTGGTTTGACAGACTCCCAACTGCCACAGTTTAATGGGAAAAATCACAGTTATTGGTCCATAACAATGAAAGCATTGTTTGCTTCTCAAGGAATATGGGAGCTGGTTGAAACTGGCTATGTTGAACCTGCAGATGCAATAGCATTGGCTGCTTTGTCAGTAGTAGAAAGAGACTAGTTGAAGAGCGACAGGAAGAAGGATGCCAAAGCCCTGTTTTTTTCTCTTCCAATCAGTACATGAATGTTTTTTTCCACGATTTGCAGTAGCAACAAAATCCAAGGAGGCATGTGATATTCTCAAAACTGCCTATCAAGGCATGGAGAAGGTGAAGATTGCAAAGTTGTAGATGTTAAGGAGAGACTTTGAAACACTTAGCATGAAGGAATCTAATACAATAGATTCATTCTTCACTCACGTTATCAGGTTGATAACCCAGATAAGATCTCATGGTGAGATTCTTGAAGAAAGAAGGATTGTAGAGAAGATCTTGAGATGTTTACCCTCAAGGTTTGAAGCTATTGTGGTAGCAATAGAAGAAACAAAGGATCTCTCACAGTTCACAGTAGATGAATTGAGTGCTTCACTTATGTCTCATGAACACACACTGAGTAGAGGAACAGATTTCTCTTTTGAGCAAGCATTCAAGACTCAGATGTCTTTTGGCCAAAGAAAAGGTCGAGGCAGAGCAAATAACAGAGGTCGTGGAAGAAGCCAAAACAAAGGTATAAATAATCCTGCAAGCACAAGCGAAAGGAGCTGCAATCAGAACCAAGCTGAAGGTTCAAGCAAACAACAAGCTCATGGACAAAGGTATGACAAATCCCAAGTCCAATGTCATTATTGTAAGAAATATGGGCACTACGCCAATGAATGTAGGAAAAAACAAAATGACATGAATAGTAGGTAGAATGCTGATTTTGCAAATGAAGAAGATAAGAATCCAAAGATTGTGTTGTTAACATGTAACATTGCACAAGACAAACAAGAAGATTTTTGGTTCTTAGACTCAGGTTGTAGTAATCACATGACTGGAAATATTGCAATGTTTTCCAATCTGGATGAAAATGTGAAATCTGAGGTAACAACAGGAACTGATAGTAGGATATATGTCAAGGGTAAGGGTAGAGTCAGTATCCAAGAAAGAAATGGAGAACAGATGATTGTGCTAGAGGTATACTATGTACCTGGTTTGAAATGTAATCTTTTGAGCATTGGATAGCTCATTAACAAAGGTTACAATGTGTTCTTCAAAGATGATATGTGTACAATCAGAGACATACCTCCAAGTAAGAAGATCATCGCATAGGTGCAGATGACCAGCAATAGAATGTTTCCTCTCAAACTCAGGGCAGATTTGAAGGAAGGAAGAACTATTACAGCTGTGACACAAGAAGTCTTTCAGGAACAAGTGAAAAATGAGAATTGGTTGTGGCACTTGAGATTTGGACATCTCAATTTCGGAGGCTTGAATCTATTGCACAGAAAGGGAATGGTAAAGGGATTGCATTGATCGAGAAACTGGACAGCCTTTGTGAAGGCTACATCTTGGGCAAGCAACACAAAGAAAGCTTTCCAGCAGGAAAGAGCATAAGAGCAAAAGCACCCTTGGAAATTGTTCACTCTCATGTGTGTGGACCGATGCAAATACCATCATTTCCTGAAAATAAATATGTTTTAACTTTCATTGATGATTACACCAGAAAGACATGGGTGTATATGCTGAAACAGAAGAGTGAAGTGTTTGAGAAATTCCGCCACTTCAAAACTCTTGTTGAGAAGCAGTGTGGGCATTATATCAAAGTGCTCAGAACAGATAGAGGAGGAGAGTACATCTCCAAATACTTTCTACGTTTTTGCAGAGAGAATAGCAAACAAAAGCAGTTCACCGCGAGGTATACACCTCAGCAAAACGGTGTTGCCGAAAGGAAGAATAGGACCATTCTTGATATCGTCAGAAGTATGCTGAAGGCAAAACACTTGCCGCATGAGTATTGAGCAAAAGCTATCACTTGCGCAGTTTACATCTTGAATAGATGCCCAACTAAAGCTGTCATGAACAAAATACCAGAAGAAGCATGGAGTGGTCAAAAGCAAACTGTCACTCACATGAGAGTATTCGGTTGTGTTGCATATGCACATGTACCAGATCAGCTAAGGAAGAAGCTTGACAATAAGGGGGAGAAGTGTGTCTTTATTGGCTATTGTGATGAGTCAAAAGCATACAAACTCTATAATCCATCCACCAAGAAATTGATAGTAAGCAGAGATGTGCAGTTCATTGAAGATGAAGCTTGGGATGGAAGCTTAGAGAAGACAGTGAATGTGAAGACAATTGTGTCTCACGAAGAAGAAGAGGAAGGCATAGCAACAAATAATCCTTCCTTGGTGGCTCCTCCTCCACCACAGCAAGTACAACAAACCACACCACAAGCTGGAATTTGAACAGCCTTGAGAAGTCAAGGAAGTCCTTCTCCAAGCACACCACAGGGATTAGAAATACCCTCAAGTTCGGATGGAACTCCAAGCACACCAAGAAGACCAAGATTCAGAAATTTGAATGAGATTTATGAACAAGGAGAGGTAAGTAACAATACCAGTCTGAATTCATTATTTGCTTTGTATTGTCATGTTGATGACCTAGTTCATTTTGAAGATGTTGTAAATGAAGATAAATGGATTGAAGCAATGAATGAAGAAATTGGTGCAATTGAGAAGAGTAAAACATGGGAGTTAGTGGACCTCCCTGAAGGCAAAGATGCCATTGGAGTTGAGTGGGTCTATAAGACCAAAAGCAATGCTGAAGGCAAGATTGACAGGCACAAAGCAAGACTTGTTGTGAAAGGCTACAAGCAGCAATAAGGCAAAGACTATGATGAAACCTTTGCACCAATAGCAAGGATGGAACCAGTTAGAACAGTGTTGTCTATTGCGGCACAACACAAATGGAAGATTTATCAGATGGATTGAAATATGCATTCCTGAATGGAGTGTTAAAAGAAGAGGTTTATGTTGAACAACCTCCAGGTTATAAAGTTGAAGGCCAAGAGCATAAAGTCTGCAAACTGAAGAAGGCTCTTTATGGGCTGAAGCAAGCTCCAAGAGAATGGTACAGCAGAATAGATGCTTATCTGATTGAGAATGGGTTTGATAAGTGTGATGGTGAACCCACACTCTACATAAAAGAGAATGACGGTAAGATTCTTATTTTTGTTTTATATGTAGATGATTTGATTTTTACTAGCAATGATGCTTCTCTCATTGATGATTTTAAAGCAGTCATGAAAAGTGAATTTGAAATGACTGACTTGGGCTTCTTAAGATATTTTCTTGGAATTGAAGTAGACCAAAGTGAAAATGGTGTTTTCATTTCTCAAGTTAAATATGTAGAAACAGTGTTAAAGAGATTTAACATGCAGTACAGCAAGGCAGCTGTGACTCCAACTGTAATGGCGTTGAAATTGACCAAAGAAGACAGCAACAAGGATTTTGATCCAAAATTGTACAAGAGCATAGTTAGAAGCCTTATGTACTTGACTGCAACTAGGCCAAACATTATGCACGTTGTGAGTTTAATCTCCAGATATATGGAAAGACCGAAAGAGACTCATTGGCAGGTAGCCAAGAGGATTCTAAGATATGTGAATGAAACGAAGGGGTTTGGTATTTTATACTCCTCTTCTGAAAGTTTCATGTTGACAGGTTACACTGACAATGATTGGGCTGGAAGTGTTGATGATAGGAAAAGCACATCGGGATATGTGTTTCATATGGGATCGGGAGCCATCTCATGGGCTTCCAAGAAGCAACCAGTTGTGTCTTTGTCAACAGTAGAGGCAGAGTATGTGGCAGCAATAGCAGCAATATGCCAAGCAGTGTGGCTGAGAAGAGTTCTCAGAGATTTGTGCCATGAACAAGAAAAGAGCACAACAATTTACTGTGACAATAGCTCGGCAATAGCATTGTCTAAAAACTTTGTTTTTCATAAAAGGACAAAGCACATAGACACCAAATTTCACTTCATACGTGAATTGGTTAACAATGGTGAGATTGTTTTGCAGGACTGCATAACAGAGGATCAGTTATCTGACATCTTGAGAAAACTATTGGGAAAGAAAAGTTTTGATCATTTCAGGAAATGCCTGGGTATGCAGAAAAACCCAGCAGTTAAAATTAAAGGGGAGTGTTGGAATGGTAATTTCAACTGCAGCGTTGCCAGAAGCTGACAGTTGAATAACGACCAAGTTTATTCCAGAAAACAGCCATTGGAGTTTCCTGCGATGCGATCCCATCGCATATCGCACATTCTCTTGTCACCCTTCGCTGCGTCCCTGTGTTGTCTGCGATGCGATCTTGCGATGCGATCAGATCGCAGATCGCAGATCGCATCCTTCAGTGTTTTCTGTTTGTTTGTCCCTGACGCGATGTTGCGATACAATCTCAGATCGCACCTTCGCCAAGCTGATCGCCGCTGTCCACTTGTCTTGATCCGACGCCCCACATTTATTTCCATTCCTTTAAGCCACCGCCATTACTGTCTTTTCGTCCATTAACTGTTTTTGTGTTCCCGAAGGAGAAAGATAAGATCCAGCGCTGCGCCATTGCTTCTCAACAACCACATTAAAGAGAAGAATGACCGAAACTGAAGAGAACAAGCCTCGAGTCGTCGCAGCATTTATCAGCCATGGGTTTCAACACCACCGACTCGAGAAATACAGCAAAAGCTCAGATTTTGTTCATCATGAGCAGCAGATAACAGTAGAGACCCCATCAGCGAAGTTAACGCGGTTGGTGGATAAGTTATGACCCCTTCCCGCACTGTAAAAAGCAGAAAATGTAATGCACTATAAAAATGCAGACACAGCAGTGTAAAAATTAAGAGTGTGTTTTGTAATTTCTAAAATGCACAACAGTGCTGAGATAGTGAAATTGGTTTTCTAGAAGTGAAGCATTCCTGTTGTAATCCCTCTGAAGAGGAAGACTATTTTGTAACAGTTTTTTTTGTTGTTATGATTAAGATCATGTATTGAAATAGAGCGTTGTTCTCTGTGCAATTTCTTTTGTGTTTGAAATTACTAGAAATTTCCATGAGTTACATGGCCTAGTTTTCACGTCTAATACAAAAGGAGAGCCATAACAACAACTATGGTTAACATGACGCGACATGAATCTGTGCTTCTTCCCCACCAATTGTACTTCATCTCTACCATATTCCTTCAATCATCCATTTTCGTTAATAAATTTTCATATGCTGATAATTCACTGATGCATCGATTCACTTTCTTCACGTATTTACTTTAACTGACTCACCATCCACTACTTTATTATTGTTTAAAATAGATCTCTGATGGCCCATAAACCGAAAGAAATCGAATATGACATCCGCGATTGCCCATAACCCATATGTTCTTGCAATGTAGAACTCTCAAACTTTGTCCGTTTATTCTGGATGCGGCTATTACTATTGGCATTATTTTACGTCAACAATGTGGAGTGGCGGGTCATATCAGCTTGGTTTTTGTTCATTTATGAGCATGAGTGCAGCCCGTGTCGCAGTTGTCTTTAGTGAGACTTTTTGGAAGCTTTTCTGGTGGGTTTTTCCGGTCAAATTTCTCTAAAATCCTGTAGCAATTTATTGAAATCGCAAGGTTGATAGGTAATTTATGCACAATCAAAGTGTCCTAGGGGTTTTTCAGTGTGCTGAATCCAGATATGCAGTTAGAAAACCATTTTAAATAATACAAATCAAGATTTAACCTCAATTTTTTCCGCCGGATTCCGTCACAAAAATCTCCAAAAAATCGCATTAAAAAAAACTCTGCCAGTGTCAATTATGAAACCTCAGGTGTCCTCAAAGTTAGTGCAGAGAGAAGGACAGAAGAAGCTCCATTGATCACTGTGCATTGACAATTGTAGACAGAGAGCTAATTGAAGAAGAGGGTTTTTATTTGATTATCAATGGGGAGCTAATTGAGAAATCAAAACCTTATGTAGCCATCATATGTTTGCAGTTTGAATATGTTGGCATGAATGTTATCTCTAAAGTTTCTCTTAACATAGGGATGAACCACTTTGTTGTTGTAGTGTACAGGCACGCTGCTGCTACAGTAGTCCTTGCTCCTTTTGCCTCTTAACATAGGGATGAACCACTTTGTTGTTGTAGTGTACAGGCACGCTGCTGCTATCGTAGTCCTTGCTCCTTTTGCCTTTTTCATTGAAAGGTAAAGCTATTCTATTCATGCATGCCATTGTAACTCTACTCAACAACTATGTTACCAGAAACGGGACGGTTGCCACCGTTCCCCGTAAAAAACGTGTAAGAAACGGAAATTGGACGGAAACGTTGTTTTCTACGGTTATTTTAGCTAATGGGTGCATATATTTTATGGGAAATTTTTTACTGGTGGTAGTTCGCTCTTTTGCATGTCATTCTCAGCCCTGTATTTTCACTTTTTATTGTAGATTTCACTCATGCATTCATTCAATAACCTAGAGGCTTATGTCAAGTATATAGAAAGTTGATCATTTCTTTACTATTGTCCCTTTTTTAGTTGATTTGTTTTCCTTTAACATATATTGTTAAAATTCATAGTTTAAACACTATTCTATATGTGGCTCAAGAAATTCACATTTAATTGCAAATTCTATTTATTGTTTATATATATATATATATATATATATATATATCTAATTATTTGGAATTTTTTTTAAGGAAACAATAATTCGCCGAAGGCCCAAAATGCATAAAATATATACACTTAATTGATTAGGAGGCATAAGAATGTATATATTTAATAGTCAATTTGCTAAGCATCAGTTTCTTATTTAAACTATTTAGGTTTTTAATAAAATTTGAGCTCGAAATTTAGTTGAAACTATATTGAAAATTGAAACTAACGCTGTATTTTTTATTTTTATTTTCTTTTTCTCTCTCCTCGTTTCTTGAGTGCGAAACCTCCAAACTCCGTTTCTCGTACCGTTTTCATTTCACGTTTCGTTTCCCGTTTCTCGTTTCTGATAACATAGCTCAACAACCTCTGCAATGAATTCCTACTTAGATAATCAGGTCATGAGTTAACAACTTACATTTAATTGCAGGAAAGTGCGACCCAAACTCACTTTTTCCATACTGGCAAATTTTTGTATTGGGTTTGTTGGGGTATGTATTATTTCATAATTTCATGCCTTTTGCTTCATTGTACAGTATCATCCCTTCCATTGTATTTTCGTTTGATTCAATGAAAATGATTGGCGAATATTTTAATACAAATATTGGACATTCTTAATGCATTTTTTCAGGCCTGTAATTGACCAGAATTTCTACTACCTGGATTTGAAATTAAGCTCTCCAACATACGCGTGTGCGCTGAATAATGTTCTTCCGGCTATGACTCTCGTGATGGCTCTTCTATTCAGGTAATCAAATCATATTGTTCCCTTCAAGTCACATAATCGAGGGCGTAACCGTTGCAATCGATTACTTTATTTTATGGCCTTCATGGAAAATCGTTATTGGTGTTGGATGGAGAAAGTGAATATCAAAAATCTACGCAGTCAAGCAAAGATAGTGGGAACAATTGTGTGCGTCGGGGGAGCAATGCTCATGACGTTGTACAAAGGCCCTATTGTTCCGATGCTTTGGTCTCCACGTCATCAATCACCCAAGACATCTTCAAGTGGAATGTCAGCAGCTTCTGGCATGGATAATAAAGACTGGATAACAGGTTCCCTTCTGATAATTGCGGCCGCTATTGCTTGGTCAGCCTTGTTCATCCTGCAGGTGATCATTTATTTTTTTACATGTTTGGCTTTCCAAATATATATGTATGATCAATCATCTTCAAATTACAACATTAATTAACTATTTTGAATGTGCAGGCTGCAGTACTCAAGAAATATTCTGCTCAACTATCCCTTGCCACCTTAATATGTTCTCTGGGAACGTTACAGGCAACAGTTCTGAGCTTAGCTGTCGTACGTGATTCCTCCCAGTGGGCTTTAGGATGGGACATCAACCTTCTCACTGCAGTCTACTCTGTAAGTTTGCATGTTTTCCTTCAACAAGAGAAAATCGTTTGACGCTTTTCTTCAGGATTGATTTCCAAAACATGAGATCGGGCTAAGAAGGTAAATTACAGAGTACAGCAATTTCTGTTTTTGGGTGCAGGGAGTGGTGACGTCCGCAATTGCGTATTACGTACAAGGGTTGTGCATGCGCGTAAAAGGACCTGTATTTGCCACAGCATTCAGTCCGTTGATGATGATAATCGTCGCAATTATGGGCTCTGTCATTCTCTCTGAAAGCATCTTTTTGGGCAGGTTCGTTTTGCAATTCTTTTTCAAATCCCCAAACTGAAATCGAGGTGAATAATGTTGGCAAACAGGATGGTTCAAGGCACTAACTGTACCTATTAACTGAATACAGTGTGCTGGGAGGCGTTATGACAACGATCGGGCTATACTCCGTTCTCTGGGGAAAATTGAAGGATAGCAAGATCTCGGAGCATAAAAATTGCTCAGAAGTGATTCCCAATTCTCAAGTGATGCTCCCGATAAGTCAAAATAAGGTGGATGACATAGAAGCTGGGTCTAACCGGCCAATGACTCCGGGACTTCAGCTTCATCAATTCATTGCTGAAGATACGGCCATTTCTGTCACTGAAAACAACAATCCAAACATCTAAGCATCGTGGCCAAACAGTTTATACAACAGAGGTTATAGTTATTGTCGTTCGAGCTAAACCATTCGGAGGGACTTAGGCTTCCACTGGCCTCGTCCATCGTAATTCCAAGAAACGGATTTACAAATGTTACAATGTTAGTTGGAGGAGCCGATATTTACTAGTCTGTTTGCAGTTCTCATACATGCTAGAGATATAAAGAGAGGTGTACGAAGCGCCTACAAAATGACCGATCAGTAGTGGTACAACAAATAACACAACAGGAATGATAGAATACATTACTACGGTTTGATATATACTCGTGTTGTAATTATATTACTGTCAAAATTTCTTCTGTTTGGTATGGTTACTTGATCAAATTTAAATATTTTATTTAAAAAGGTTCATCATAATATTTTATTGATGAGTTCATTATTCTCATGTCAGGTAATATAATATTGTTCTAAACTTTGAATAAAGGTTATAATTTTGAGACTAATATGTTACAGGTCCATCATATGTTTATCAAGTCATTTGAGTCTATGCATATTGAAAAATAAGTTATGTATTAAATTTTAGCCTAATTAATTTAAAGATTAATATAAAGGTGTTATAAAAAAATACAAACTTCATCGAACATTTTCCACTCTTTCATCCCATGATCCATTATAATGCCGGACATTTATGAAACTGAAATAAATATTCAATACGTTAAAATTATTGTTGAATACATCTTATCCAACATGTGAGGAAGTCAAATCTCAAATAGTTTCAATATAATAAAATTATCTTTGAATACATGTTATTCAACGTTCAGAACATGGTGATGAAGTCAGATTTGAAATCGTTCACGCTTAACAACAACTAACATGCTACATGAATGATGAGGTTTTAGGACGCGCTCTTTTTCCTTTTTACCCAAGTCTGGTAAATTTTCTAATTTATTTTTTATAATCTTTTAGTAATCAATATAGATTTATTTTTTTATTTTTTATTTTTTTTCAACATAAAATGGATAGAAGTATGGTAATTTTTTTAATATTTTATAATTTGATGTAACAAATGTATTTTAAATAAATAAGGATTTAACATGAGTATAGAGAAATCAAATATTTTTTAGTGTAAATTTATTTAGAGTATAAAATACAATATTTTTTTTAGTTATTTAAATTGTATTTTTAAATGCTAAATAGAATATATATATATATAACACTAAATAAAGAAATTAACCATGATTTTGTTTAAATGATATATAATATATACATAATTAACATTAAAATATTTTATATAACATGTACATCTAAATTTAAATGGTTTTTTTATTATTTATATCTCAATATTAATTTGTATTAAAATATTTTATTGATAACTGATATTTTATCTTAACAATTTGTTTCTAGATATACATGTTTATGAACTTGATATGTACATAAATTAGTTAAAATAGATATTCAAATAGTTGATTGGTTGAAATATTTTGATAAATATAAGATTTAAACATTTTACACATTATTTTTTTACTTATAATTACTTTACACCATATTCATTTTTTTATTATAGCCTATATTTCTATTTAAAGATAAAGAACACAAAAGAACTCACACACCCATCCTCTTATAGTGGGTTATAAAAGAAGCCTCTCCACTAAATAATAGTTATCTCTAGAATAAAGCTAAGAAATAGAATGTTTGTAATAAAATATTTAATATATGATTCTTAAAAACATCAATTTAATAATGGATTTTTTCATTCAAACATATTTGATGGAATAGAAATTTTAGAATAGAAATTTAACACTATTAAACATATTTTTTTAGTAAATTGATTAAGTTAACACTAATTTTTTTTCATATTATCTTAAATATTGTATTTAAGTTAATTATTGTCTTAAAAAATTACTTCTATAAATACAATATAAAAAAACCATTATCATTGTATCTATATAGACTATATCTTTAGTTAAAACAATTTCATATAAATACAATATAAAACAAACCTTATTGATGTTTCTATATAAACTTTTTGTCTAATTCATAGTTATCTAGCTAAAAAAAAATAGTTTTACATCAAAATTTCATATAAATACAATATAAAACAAACCTTATTATTGTTTCTATATAGACTCTCTTTAACTCATTGTTATCTAGCTAAAGACAATAGTTAAAATTGAGAATAAAATGATATTGCAAAGAGTATTATTGTTTTTATATTGATTGTGTCTTTAATTCATTGTTATTTAGCTAAACACAATAATTAAAATTGGCATTAAAAAATCATGCAAATATAATATGAAACAAACGTTACTATTATTTCTGTATAGACTCTGTCTTTAATTCATTGAAATTGACATTAAGAAGAGATGGCAGAGAGTATTATTGTTTTTATATAGATTGTCTTTGATTCATTGTTATTTATCTAAACACAATAATTAAAATTGACATTAAAATTTCATATAAATACAATATAAAACAAACCTTATCATTGTTTTTATATAGACTCTATCCTTAATTCATTGTTATCTAGCTAAAGACAATAGCTGAAATTGGCATTAAAATAATATTGCAAAAAGGTTTTACTAGAGATACAAGTAAATTAAAATGTTATCTAGGTAAAGACAATAGTTGAAATTGACATTAAAATGATATTGCTGAGAGGTTTTACTTGAGATATATGCAGAGAGGTTTTACTTGAGATATAAGTAAATTAAAATGCTATCTAACTAAAGAAAAATAGCTGAAATTGATATTAAAATTTAACTCATTTTTATCTAGCTAAAGACAATAGTTGAAATTGAAATTAAAATGATATTGCAGAGAGGTTTTACTTGAGATATAAGTAAATTAAAATGTTATCTAACTAAAGACAAATAGCTGAAATTGATATTAAAATGATATTACAGAGAGGTAGAGGTTTTACTTGAGATATGCAGAGAGGTTTTACTTTGAGATATAAGTAAATTAATATGTTATCTAACTAAAGACAAATAGCTGAAATTGATATTAAAATTTAATTCATTTTTATCTAGCTAAAGACAATAGTTGAAATTGAAATTATTTCATCTTTATCTAGCCAAAGACAATAGTTGAAATTGAAATTAAAATGATATTGCAGAGAGGTTTTACTTGAGATATATGCAGAGAGGTTTTACTTGAGATATAAGTAAATTAAAATGTTATCTAACTAAAGACAAATAGCTGAAATTGACATTAAAATGATATTGCAGAGAGGTTTTACTTAAGATATAAGTAAAGACAAATAGCTGAAATTGATATTAAAATGATATTGCAGAGAGGTAGAGGTTTTACTTGAGATATATGCAGAGAGGTTTTACTTTGAGATATAAGTAAATTAAAATGTTATCTAACTAAAGACAAATAGCTGAAATTGATATTAAAATTTAATTCATTTTTATCTAGCTAAAGACAATAGTTGAAATTGAAATTAAAATGATATTGTAGAGAAGTTTTACTTGAGATATATGCAGAGAGGTTTTATTTGAGATATAAGTAAATTAAAAGGTTATCTAACTAAAGACAAATAGCTGAAATTGACATTAAAATGATATTGCAGAGAGGTTTTACTTAAGATATAAGTAAATTAAGTTTTAATTAGGATATGTGTTTATCCCCCAGGGGGCTCCATGCAGGATTTCTCCACTTGAGGATAATCTAATCTCCTTGTATACATCTTGTGCTTGATAGTTAACGTTTGAAACCGATTGAAATAATTTTTCATTATATGTGAGCATAGCTTTAATCATATGATCAATGTGGTATTTACATAACAAGGATTCTCTGACTCCTTTGTATTGGTCGGCCGACTTTGTAATTCCACCTCTTCTCTAGCAGTTTGTCATGGAGATTGTGCAAACCCTATCTTCAATAGTTGTGATTAAACCTTAGAGAACCTGTGGTTGTTGACGTCTTAATGTTTTCTCATCATTTGAATGACTATGTGTGCGTCCGCGCATTTGGTATCCCCGTCACCTCTGCTCTTTTCTACTACCCATGGAAAATTTCAGCCATTACTCGCAACTTTGGCAGTGAAACTTTACCCTCTCTCCGACTTGGTTATTTGCATTCGGATTTAAGAAAATTTTATGACCTCTTTTTCCTGGTCTTTCTAAGCACTGTAGGTTTATTGTTTGTTGAACTAATTTTTTTCTCTATTGTTATGTTTTGTTTGTAGGATTAAAGTTTCCTAGTTTCTTCTTCAGACTCAGAAGTAGAAATGCATAGACAACGCATAACAAGGTAAATACAAAGTATCTTCCTAGAGATTATGAAAACTTCTTCAACTTAAGGTGTCGAAAGAGTTTCTTACTATTTGGCCAATCTCTTTGTTCTAACCATACACATGTATAGTTTCCGTCGTCTTATGTAGTCGGTATTTGACATCTTTGGTATAAGGTTATAAATGAGGGTTTTACACTTAATTTTTTTCCCGCCTTCCTATGTTTCTATATTCAAGGTCTTTTCGGTAAAGATTTACTATGGGGAAACGTTTTTGGCCTTACATAGGTACTTACTATGTTAGTGGTATACACTATATTTTCATAGAAGGGTTTTTAATTCCAACCCTACATAGAACTTTAATGTTATGTTCGAGCTGGTAAATTTTCTTTCTATTTTGCAATGATTATTTGTAACCAATTATGAAAGTCGAGATATCCTTGTTTTAGCATTGTTTGCTAAGCTTGTACTGAACAATGCCTAGAAAACTTATCTACAATATACTAGCCTTACTTTAATTTTTAAATAATTTTTCTATATTTGAGGGGATAGGTCTCCTTCCCTTGAGTTTGGACACTTTAATCATTTTCTTAATTAATGTTTTTAATGGGATAGCCTAAACTGAAAGATGTGAGTTGGTTGTCACTATATCAATGGATAGAATTCACACCATTAACTTACTCGCATTTGTAAATCACATGTTTAAATCATACTTAAATTAACTTTTTACAAAGAATGATTAAAAATTCACTGTACCTCTTGTTGATAACCACTTATGTTCATTAGTGAGAAATGTATTTAAAAAAAATTATAAAATATATATTCAAAACATCGTTGATTCTAAAAGGTATGTCTATTTACATTCATTCCTAAACGTATGCCTCTTCAACCATTTGCCAAGTATTTTTTCCGCAATGAGAAATATATTTAAAAAAAATTATAAAACATATATTCAAACCCGCATCGATTCTGAAACGTATGTCCATTCACATTCTTAAAGATATGGCTGTTCAACCATTTGCCAAGTGTTTTTTTCCAGTCCATTAGCTAAACTAAGTGGTTACATATGCGTTAGTAATTCCCTCACCCACTTCATGGTTAACCAGTTGCATTACACGCTGAAGAAAGTTTAGTTTGTTTGATCTTTTGAGCTCAACGACAGAGCTCATTTCAGGTTTTCTTCATTATTGGTTATTTACATTTCTATACGTAGCCAATATTCAGTTCCATAAAATTTCTATTATTCATTTATCCCATCACTCATTATTTATATTTTCAGAGCTAGCGAGTATTCAGTTTCATAACGGTTTTTTTAGCCATTTTAGATGGTGTTTTGGTAGAGGATTGTTAAGCTGTTATAGATTTAACCATCATAAATTTTAATATCCACAATGGACTTTGTTACGAGTTTGAGAGAAATATTGAAAAAGAACTGTTCTTCATGTCAGATGCAAGATACTCATATCTATTCCACAGTGGACCTTGCTATGAGTTTGAGAGAAATATTGAAGGAGAATCATTCTTCGCACGATACTCATATCAATTCCTTCGATCTTTTAGCTTGCTTTAGAGACTTGAACTTCAGTTTGTTTCTTTCTACAAAATTAATGAGTAGAATGAGGTTTTATAGGTTTTATAATTTGATAATAAGTAAAACTAAGTAATATTTTACTTTTATTATTCTGTATAGAAAATTGAAATAATGTTTAATGGTTTTATTAAAAAGTAGAGTTGAGGTATAGTTTCTTTTGTTGCATCTTATCCTCAAAGTAATACACAAGGGTGTTGAAAATTCATTTCATTTTTTTCAGTACCATTTCTCATATTTACACACATTTTTCAGTATTCTTTCTCATATATGTATTCTTTCTCATATTTACACGATATGATTTTGTATTAAATATATGTTTATTTTGTGGATTTGCAGCATTGCCGCAAGGTTGCATTGTTGGTTGTGCTAAAAATGTTATTGAATTGCCCACTGAAATTTGAATTAAATTTTATCACCTTTAGATATAAATATCATGAAAGGAGTTTATGCAATAATCTCTTGAATATTGATGGAAGTTTGTCATTCATTTACAACATTTTTCAATAAAATAAAGTATTAATCTATATCTTATTATTAAATTTTTGTTTGTGGCTATAAACATGGCTTAGTTGTTGCAAAGGTGCATTGGATTAAGAAACTTCTACTAAAACCATTCTTCTATAACAATACAATTCTCATTTTGTTTCATATTCAAGTTAAGTGTGGTGTAAGTAGTGTTGTGAGATGTCTAACCACTGTTGTGTAATTCAATTGAACATATATTTTATTTCATGATAATTAATAGAATTATTTTGCTACATGAATGAAACAATACTATATTTGTTCAAGTTGTTCAATCCTACTTGATGATTGCAAGCCACATTACTAACGCATAGGTTCTCTGGGTGTTTTAATTGAAATCAGTCGGCACCATTGAAATAAAAAAAAAAAAAAAAACAACAAAACTAATTCTTCAATCATGTTGTATGATGATTAATATATATTGATTAAATCACCCTAATGAATTTGACAAGACAAAGTTAAGATGAGACTGCCAAATGTTATAAGAGTAATACTAAAAAAATCTTGTTTATATAATTCTTTAGTTAAGCATCCTTTAATTCATTTTATAATAATTGAAAGTTTATTTTTAAGTTGCAAATCAATTTATAATAAAATTTGGTTTTAAGTTTTACCTTTTACCAGTTAGGTTTTACCATTAGTTTAATAATTTAATATTATGTTTTAATATTAGTTTAATGATTTAATATTAGATTTATGTATAATAATAATATCAAGTTTAATGCATTAATACAGTTTAATAATAATAATATTTTATTCCAGCTAAAATAAAATGACAATTAATATGGTTTGTGTATGTGAATGATATATATCTAGCTTTTAATTTTAATTTTTTTATCTCAATTTTCATTTTCTCTTTTTCCAAAATGGTTAATATAATACAATATGTATTTTATGTTTTAAAAATATAAAATAATGTATGTTTAGGAAAAAAAAATATTATATATGTATAAAGACTCTTGATCTACAAGCTGAAGTATATAATAATTAATTTTTTAATAGGATATGTTTTGATTTTTTTAATATAGGCATAACCATATTTACTAATGTGGTATATAACTACATCTACTAATGCGGTTGATATACATAGATAGATTTATTTCAACCACATATAAAACCAATTTTTTAATTAATTTTTTTAATAGGATGTGTTTTGATTTGTGCTAAATACTAGTACAACCACATTTAAAAAATGTGGTTGATATATCAAGCTAGGCTTATTTCAACCACATGTACAATCAGATTAGAAAATGTGGTTGTTATTTATGGATAACCTTATATCAACCTTATTAATAATTATGAGGCATATAATGTAAATGTGACTATTAAAAATTAACTATTTGTAATTTTTTATAATAATAATAATTTATTATTTTGTATATATATATATATATATATATATATATATATATATATATATATAACACTAGGTAGATCAAGAGTGGTTATTCATATTGCATAGATTTAGATCTTCAAATAACTGTAGTTTGGTACAAAAATACTTTATGAAACTGTTGAAATATAGATTGTCCAATAGGAGAGGTTTAATTTTATTATTTGAAGTTTTGTAATTTAATATATTGCAATTTGAAAATTTAATTTAAGGTGCTATTTTTTTTATTAAGGTGGCTTCATAGATTTCTAGGTTTAAAAAAAAATGTGGAATTTGATATACATTGATTTGATAATAATAATTTTTAATGTAATATACATTAATTTTATAAAAAAATGCAATGTTTTAATGGACATTGATTTTAATACAAAACAAAGGTTTAATTTTATTATTTCAAAATTTGTAATCTAGTATATTGCAATTTCAAAATTTATAATAAGGTGCTAATTTTTTTTATTGAAGTAGTTTGATACTTTTTTAATTATAAAAAAATAATGTGGAATTTGATATACATTGATTTTATAAACAAATACAATGTTTTAATGGACATTGATTTTAATACAAAATATTGCTTTAACTTATAATGGTTCCAAATCATTTTAATAGAATCCCTTTTTAGTCTTTAACACCCTCATCAATAAAATAATGTGTAGTTTAACATACATTACTTTTACATAATAATTTGTAATCAGTACAATATTGTGTAGTTCAATATACATTACCTCTATATGATAACTTGTAATTTAATGTAATAAAATGATTTAATGCAAAACATTGTTTTAATATATAATGATTTTATATGTTACTTTATAATTTATGTGATTTAATATATAGTGATTCATATATTATAAATAATAATTTAATTAATGTGTTTAGTAGTATAAATTAATGTTAGATGTTATACTTTTGTGATCCATATTGATAATAAGGTTGTCTTTGGGATTAATCACATTGCACAGATTTGGTCTACGTTTTGAACCAACTAATGTGGTTCATCCTCATGACAAGTCACATTTGTTGGATGTTTCACACCAGTTGTGTGAGGATCAAGCACATTAGTTGGTTCAAAAAGTCGACCAAATTTCTACAATGTGATTAATCCGAAAAACAACCTTATTATCAATAAAAATTAAATAACAGATTATCTTTTTATAATTACTTTAATAATACAATGCATCATGTGTTGTCTGCGATGTGATCTTGCGATGCGATCAGATCGCAAATCGCAGATCACATCCTTCAGTGTTTTCTATTTGTTTGACCCTCACGCGATGTTGCGATACAATCTTTGATCGCACCTTCGCCAAGCTGATCTCCGATGTCCACTTGTCTTGATCCGACACCCCACATTTATTTCCATTCCTTTAACCCACCGCCTTTACTGTCTTTTCGTCCATTAATTGTTTTTGTGTTCCCGAAGGAGAAAGATAAGATCCAGCGCTGTGCCATTACTTCTCAACAACCACATTAAAGAGAAGATTGACCGAAAGTGAAGAGAACAAGCCTCGAGTCGTCGCAGCATTTATCAGCCATGGGTTTCAACACCACCGACTAGAGAAATACAGCAAAAGATTAGATTTTGTTCATCATGAGCAGCAGATAACAGTAGAGACCCCATCAAGGAAGTTAAAGCGGTTGGTGGATAAGTTATGACCCCTTCCCGCACTGTAAAAAGCAGAAAATGTAATGCACTATAAAAATGCAGACTGTAAAAATTAAGAGTGTGTTTTGTAATTTCTAAAATGCACAGCAGTGCTGAGATAGTGAAATTGGTTTTCTAGAAGTGAAGCGTTCCTGTTGTAATCCCTCTGAAGAGGAAGACTATTTTGTAATAGTTTTTTTTGTTGTTATGATTAAGATCATGTATTGAAACAGAGCGTTGTTCTCTGTGCAATTTCTTTTGTGTTTGAAATTACCAGAAATTTCCATCAATTACATGGCCTAGTTTTCACGTCTAATACAGAAAGCGAGCCATAACAACAACTATGGTTAACGTGACGCGACATGAATCTGTGCTTCTTCCCCACCAATTGTACTTCATCTCTGCCATATTCCTTCAATCATCCATTTTTGTTAATAAATTTTCACATGCCGATAATTCGCTGATGCATCGATTCACTTTCTTCACGTATTGTGGCAGGTCATATCAGGTTGGTTTTTGTTCATTTATGAGCATGAGTGCAGCCGGTGTCGCAGTTGTGTTTAGTGAGATTTTTTGGAAGCTTTTTTGGTGGGTTTTTCCGGTCAAATTTCTCTAAAATCCTTTAGCAATTTATTGAAATCGCAAGGTTGATAGGTAATTTATACACAATCAAAGTGTCCTAGGGGTTTTTCAGTGTGCTGAATCCAGATATGCAGTTAAAAAACCATTTTAAATAATACAAATCAAAATTTAACCTCAATTTTTTCCGCTCCGTCACGAGAATCTCCAAAAAATCGCATTAAAAAAAACTCTGCCAGTGTCAATTATGAAACCTCAGATGTCCTCAAAGTTAGTGCAGAGAGAAGGACAGAAGAAGCTCCAGTGATCACTGTGCATTGACAATTGTAGACAGAGAGCTAATTGAAGAAGAGGGTTTTTATTTGATTATCAATGGGGAGCTAATTGAGAAATCAAAACCTTATGTAGCCATCATATGTTTGCAGTTTGAATATGCTGGCATGAATGTTATCTCTAAAGTTTCTCTTAACATAGGGATGAACCACTTTGTTGTTGTAGTGTACAGGCACGCTGCTGCTACGGTAGTCATTGCTCCTTTTGCCTTTTTCATTGAAAGGTAAAGCTATTCTATTCATGCATGCCATTGTAACTCTAATCAACAACCTCTGCAATGAATTCCTACCTAGATAATCAGGTCATGAGTTAACAACTTACATTTAATTGCAGGAAAGTGCGACCCAAACTCACTTTTTCCATACTGGCAAATTTTTGTATTGGGTTTGTTGGGGTATGCACTATTTCATAATTTCATGCCTTTTGCTTCATTGTACAGTATCATCCCTTCCATTGTATTTTCGTTTGATTCAATGAAAATGATTGGCGAATATTTTAATACAAATATTGGACATTCTTAATGCATTTTTTCAGGCCTGTAATTGACCAGAATTTCTACTACCTGGGTTTGAAATTAAGCTCTCCAACATACGCGTGTGCGCTGAATAATGTTCTTCCGGCTATGACTTTCGTGATGGCTCTTCTATTCAGGTAATCAAATCATATTGTTCCCTTCAAGTCACATAATCGAGGGCGTAACCGTTGCAATCGATTACTTTATTTTATGGCCTTCATGGAAAATCGTTATTGGTGTTGGATGGAGAAAGTGAATATCAAAAATCTACGCAGTCAAGCAAAGATAGTGGGAACAATTGTGTGCGTCGGGGGAGCAATGCTCATGACGTTGTACACAGGCCCTATTGTTCCGATGCTTTGGTCTCCACGTCATCAATCACCCAAGACATCTTCAAGTGGAATGTCAGCAGCTTCTGGCATGGATAATAAAGACTGGATAACAGGTTCCCTTCTGATAATTGCGGCCGCTATTGCTTGGTCAGCCTTGTTCATCCTGCAGGTGATCATTTATTTTTTTACATGTTTGGCTTTCCAAATATATATGTATGATCAATCATCTTCAAATTACAACATTAATTAACTATTTTGAATGTGCAGGCTGCAGTACTCAAGAAATATTCTGCTCAACTATCCCTTGCCACCTTAATATGTTTTCTGGGAACGTTACAGGCAACAGTTCTCAGCTTAGCTGTCATACGTGATTCCTCCCAGTGGGCTTTAGGATGGGACATCAAACTTCTCACTGCAGTCTACTCTGTAAGTTTGCATGTTTTCCTTCAACAAGAGAAAATCGTTTGACGCTTTTCTTCAGGATTGATTTCCAAAACATGAGATCGGGCTAAGAAGGTAAATTACATAGTACAGCAATTTCTGTTTTTGGGTGCAGGGAGTGGTGACGTCCGCAATTGCGTATTACGTACAAGGGTTGTGCATGCACGTAAAAGGACCTGTATTTGCCACAGCATTCAGTCCGTTGATGATGATAATCGTCGCAATTATGGGCTCTGTCATTCTCTCTGAAAGCATCTTTTTGGGCAGGTTCGTTTTGCAATTCTTTTTCAAATCCCCAAACTGAAATCGAGGTGAATAATGTTGGCAAACAGGATGGTTCAAGGCACTAACTGTACCTATTAACTGAATACAGTGTGCTGGGAGGCGTTATGACAACGATCGGGCTATACTCCGTTCTCTGGGGAAAATTGAAGGATAGCAAGATCTCGGAGCATAAAAATTGCTCAGAAGTGATTCCCAATTCTCAAGTAATGCTCCCGATAAGTCAAAATAAGGTGGATGACATAGAAGCTGGGTCTAACCGGCCAATGACTCCGGGACTTCAGCTTCATCAATTCATTGCTGAAGATACAGCCATTTCTGTCACTGAAAACAACAATCCAAACATCTAAGCATCGTGGCCAAACAGTTTATACAACAGAGGTTATAGTTATTGTCATTCGAGCTAAACCAGTCGGAGAGACTTAGGCTTCCACTGGCCTCGTCCATCGTAATTCCAAGAAACGGATTTACAAATGTTACAATGTTAGTTGGAGGAGCCGATATTTACTAGTCTGTTTGCAGTTCTCATACATGCTAGAGATGATAAAGAGAGGTGTACGAAGCGCCTACAAAATGACCGATCAGTAGTGGTACAACAAATAACACAACAGGAATGATCGAATACATTACTACGGTTTGATATATACTCGTGTTGTAATTATATCACTGTCAAAATTTCTTCTGTTTGGTATGCTTGATCAAATTTAAATATTTTATTTAAAAAGGTTCATCATAATATTTTATTGATGAGTTCATTATTCTCATGTCAGGTAATATAATATTGTTCTAAACTTTGAATAAAGGTTATAATTTTGAGACTAATATGTTACAGGTCCATCATATGTTTATGAAGTCATTTGAGTCTATGCATATTGAAAAATAAGTTATGTATTAAATTTTAGCCTAATTAATTTAAAGGTGCATTAAATTCTAGCCTAATTAATATAAAGGTGTTATAAAAAAATACAAACTTCATCGAACATTTTCCACTCTTTCATCCCATGATCCATTATAATGCCGGACATTTATGAAACTGAAATAAATATTCAATACATTAAAATTATTGTTGAATACATCTTATCCAACATGTGAGGAAGTCAAATCTCAAATAGTTTCAATATAATAAAATTATCTTTGAATACATGTTATTCAACGTTCAGAACATGGTGATGAAGTCAGATTTGAAATCGTTCACGCTTAACAACAACTAACATGCTACATGAATGATGAGGTTTTAGGACGCGCTCTTTTTCCTTTTTACCCAAGTCTGGTAAATTTTCTAATTTATTTTTTATAATCTTTTAGTAACCAATATAGATTTATTTTTTTATTTTTTATTTTTTTTCAACATAAAATGGATGGAAGTATGGTAAATTTTTTAATATTTTATAATTTGATGTAACAAATGTATTTTAAATAAATAAGGATTTAACATGAGTATAGAGAGATCAAATATTTTTTAGTGTAAATTTATTTAGAGTATAAAATACAATATTTTTTCTAGTTATTTAAATTGTATTTTTAAATGCTAAATAGAATATATATATATATATATATATATATATATATATATATATATATATATATATATATATATATATAACACTAAATAAAGAAATTAATCATGATTTTTTTTAAATGATATATAATATATACATAATTAACATTAAAATATTTTATATAACATGTACATCTAAATTTAAATGGTTTTTTTATTATTTATATCTCAATATTAATTTGTATTAAAATATTTTATTGATAACTGATATTTTATCTTAACAATTTGTTTCTAGATATACATGTCTATGAACTTGATATGTACATAAATTAGTTAAAATAGATATTCAAATAGTTGATTTGTTGAAATATTTTGATAAATATATGATTTAAACATCTTACACATTATTTTTTTACTTATAATTACTGTACGCCATATTCATTTTTTTATTATAGCCTATATTTTTTATTTAAAGATAAAGAACACAAAAGAACTCACACACCCATCCTCTTATAGTGGGTTATAAAAGAAGCCTCTCCACTAAATAATAGTTCTCTCTAGGATAAAGCTAAGAAATAGAATGTTTATAATAAAATATTTGATATATGATTCTTAAAAACATCAATTTAATAATGGATTTTTTCATTCCAACATATTTGATAGAATAGAAATTTTAGGATAGAAATTTAACACTATTAAACATATTTTTTTAGTAAATTGTTTAAGTTAACACTAATTTTTTTTCATATTATCTTAAATATTGTATTTAAGTTAATTATTGTCTTAAAAAATTACTTCTATAAATACAATATAAAAAAACCATTATCATTGTATCTATATAGACTATATCTTTAGTTAAAACAATTTCATATAAATACAATATAAAACAAACATTATTGATGTTTCTATATAAACTTTTTATCTAATTCATAGTTATCTGGCTAAAAAAATAGTTTTACATTAAAATTTCATATAAATACAATATAAAACAAACCTTATTATTGTTTCTATATAGACTATCTTTAACTCATTGTTATCTAGCTAAAGACAATAGTTAAAATTGAGATTAAAATGATATTGCAAAGAGTATTATTGTTTTTATATTGATTGTGTCTTTAATTCATTGTTATTTAGCTAAACACAATAATTAAAATTGGCATTAAAAAATCATGCAAATATAATATGAAACAAATGTTACTATTATTTCTGTATAGACTCTGTCTTTAATTCATTGAAATTGACATTAAGAAGAGATGGCAGAGAGTATTATTGTTTTTATATAGATTGTCTTTGATTCATTGTTATTTATCTAAACACAATAATTAAAATTGACATTAAAATTTCATATAAATACAAGATAAAACAAACCTTATCATTGTTTTTATATAGACTCTACCTTTAATTCATTGTTATCTAGCTAAAGACAATAGTTGAAATTGGCATTAAAATAATATTGCAAAAAGGTTTTACTAGAGATACAAGTAAATTAAAATGTTATCTAGCTAAAGACAATAGTTGAAATTGACATTAAAATGATATTGCTGAGAGGTTTTACTTGAGATATATGCAGAGAGGTTTTACTTGAGATATAAGTAAATTAAAATGTTATCTAACTAAAGAAAAATAGCTGAAATTGATATTAAAATTTAATTCATTTTTATCTAGCTAAAGACAATAGTTGAAATTGAAATTAAAATGATATTGCAGAGAGGTTTTACTTGAGATATAAGTAAATTAAAATGTTATCTAACTAAAGACAAATAGCTGAAATTGACATTAAAATGATATTGCAGAGAGGTTTTACTTAAGATATAAGTAAAGACAAATAGCTGAAATTGATATTAAAATTTAATTCATTTTTATCTAGCTAAAGACAATAGTTGAAATTGAAATTATTTCATTTTTATCTAACTAAAGACAAATAGCTGAAATTGATATTAAAATTTAATTCATTTTTATCTAGCTAATAGTTGAAATTGAAATTATTTCATTTTTATCTAGCTAAAGACAATACTTGAAATTGAAATTAAAATGATATTGCAGAGAGGTTTTACTTGAGATATATCAGAGAGGTTTTACTTGAGATATAAGTAAATTAAAATGTTATCTAACTAAACACAAATAGCTGAAATATAGCTGAAATTGACATTAAAATGATATTGCAGAGAGGTTTTACTTAAGATATAAGTAAATTAAGTTATAAGTAAATTAAGTTTTAATTAGGATATGTGTTTATCCCACAGGGGGCTCCATGCAGGATTTCTCCACTTGAGGATAATCTAATCTCCTCGCATACATCTTGTGCTTGATAGTTAACGTTTGAAACCGATTGAAATAATTTTTCATTATATGTGAGCATAGCTTTAATCATATGATCAATGTTGTATTTACATAACAAGGATTCTCTGACTCCTTTGTATTGGTCGGCGGACTTTGTAATTCCACCTGTTCTCTAGCAGTTTGTCATGGAGATTGTGCAAACCCTATCTTCAATAGTTGTGATTAAGCCTTAGAGAACCTGTGGTTGTTGACGTCTTAATGTTTTCTCATCATTTGAATGACTATGTGTGCGTCCGCGCATTTGGTATCCCTGTCACCTCTGCTCTTTTCTACTACCCATGGAAAATTTCAGCCATTACTCGCAACTTTCGCAGTGAAACTTTACCCTCTCTCCGACTTGGTTATTTGCATTCGGATTAAAGCAAATTTTATGACCTCTTTTTCCTGGTCTTTCTAAGCACTGTAGGTTTATTGTTTGTTGAACTAATTTTTTTCTCTATTGTTATGTTTTGTTTGTAGGATTAAAGTTTCCTAGTTTCTTCTTCAGACTCAGAAGTACAAATGCATAGACAACACATAACAAGGTAAATACAAAGTATCTTCCTAGAGATTATGAAAACTTCTTTATAACTTAAGGTGCCGAAAGAGTTTCTTACTATTTGGCCAATCTCTTTGTTCTAACCATACACATGTATAGTTTCCGTCGTCTTATGTAGTCGGTATTTGACATCTTTGGTATAAGGTTATAAATGAGGGTTTTACACTTAATTTTTTTCCCGCCTTCCTATGTTTCTATATTGAAGGTCTTTTCGGTAAAGATTTACTATGGGGAAACGTTTTTGGCCTTACATAGGTACTTACTATGTTAGTGGTATACACTATTTTTTCATAGAAGGGTTTTTAATTCCAACCCTACATAGAAATTTAATGTTATGTTCGAGCTGGTAAATCTTTAATGTTATGTTCGAGCTGGTAAATTTTCTTTCTATTTTGCAATGATTATTTGTAACTAATTATGAATGTCGAGATATCCTTGTTTTAGCATTGTTTGCTAAGCTTGTACTGAACAATGCCTAGAAAACTTATCTACAATATACTAGCTTTACCTTAATTTTTAAATAATTTTTCTATATTTGAGGGGATAGGTCTCCTTCCCTTGAGTTTGGACACTTTAATCATTTTCTTAATTAATGTTTTTAATGGGATAGCCTAAACTGAAAGATGTGAGTTCGTTGTCACTATATCAATGGATAGAATTCACACCATTAACTTACTCGCATTTGTAAATCACATGTTTAAAGCATACTTAAATTAACTTTTTACAAAGAATGATTAAAAATTTACTGTACCTCTTGTTGATAACCACTTATGTTCATTAGTGAGAAATGTATTTAAAAAAAATTATAAAATATATATTCAAAACATCGTTGATTCTAAAAGGTATGTCTATTTACATTCATTCCTAAACGTATGCCTCTTCAACCATTTGCCAATAGTTTTTTCCGCAGTGAGAAATATATTTAAAACAAATTATAAAACATATATTCAAACCCGCATCGATTCTGAAACGTATGTCCATTCACATTCTTAAAGATATGGCTCTTCAACCATTAATTTTAGTTTGTTTGATCTTTTGAGCTCAACGACAGAGCTCATTTCAGGTTTTCTTCATTATTGGTTATTTACATTTCTATAGGTAGCCAATATTCAGTTCCATAAAATTTCTTTTAGTGATTTTAGATGGTGTTTTGGTAGAGGATTGTTAGACTATTATTAATTTATCCCATCACTCATTATTTATATTTTTAGAGCTAGCGAGTATTCAGTTTCATAAAGATTTTTTAGCCATTTTAGATGGTGTTTTGGTAGAGGATTGTTAAGCTGTTATAGATTTAACAATCATAAATTTTAATATCCACAATGGACTTTGTTACGAGTTTGAGAGAAATGTTGAAGAAGAACTGTTCTTCATGTCAGATGCAAGATACTCATATCGATTCCACAGTGGACCTTGCTATGAGTTTGAGAGAAATATTGAAGGAGAATCATTCTTCGCACGATACTCATATGAATTCCTTCGAGCTTTTAGCTTGCTTTAGAGACTTGAACTTCAGTTCTTTCAGGTTTGGTTTCTTTCTACAAAATTAATGAGTAGAATGAGGTTTTATAGGTTTTATAATTTGATAATAAGTAAAACTAAGTAATAGTTTACCTTTATTATTTTGTATAGAAAATTGAAATAATGTTTAATGGTTTTATTATAAAGTAGTGTTGGGGTATAGTTTCTTTTGTTGCATCTTATCCTCAAAGTAAATACACAAGAGTGTTGAAAATTCAATTCATTTTTTCCAGTACCATTTCTCATATTTACACACATTTTTCAGTATTCTTTCTCATATTTACACCATATGATTTTGTATTAAATATATGTTTATTTTGTGGATTTGCAGCATTGCCGCAAGGTTGCATTGTTGGTTGTGCTAAAAATGTTATGGAATTGCGCACTGAAATTTGAATTAAATTTTATCATCTTCATGTACCTTTAGATATAAATATCATGAAAGGAGTTTATGCAATAATCTCTTGAATATTGATGGAATTTTGTCATTCATTTACAACATTTTTCAATAAAATAAAGTATTAATCTATATCTTATTATTAAATTTTTGTTTGTGGCTATAAACATGGCTTAGTTGTTGCAAAGGTGCATTGGATTAAGAAACTTCTACTAAAACCATTCTTCTATAACAATACAATTCTCATTTTGTTTCATATTCAAGTTAAGTGTGGTGTAAGTAGTGTTGTGAGATGTCTAACCACTGTTGTGTAATTCAATTTATAATTGAACATATATTTTATTTCATTGATAATTAATAGAATTATTTTGCTACATGAATGAAACAACACTATATTTGTTCAATCCTACTTGTTGATTGCAAGCCACATTATTAACGCATAGGTTCTCTGGGTGTTTTAATTGAAATCAGTCGGCACCATTTCAAAAAAAAAAAAAAAAAACAAAACTAATTCTTCAATCATATTGTATGATGATTAATATATATTGATTAAATCACCCTAATGAATTTGACAAGACAAAGTTAAGATGAGACTGCCAAATGTTATAAGAGTAATACTAAAAAAATCTTGTTTATATAATTATTTAGTTAAGCATCCTTTAATTCATTTTATAATAATTGAAAGTTTATTTTTAAGTTGCAAATCAATTTATAATAAAATTTGGTTTTAAGTTTTACCTTTTACCAGTTAGGTTTTACCATTAGTTTAATAATTTAATATTATGTTTTAATATTAGTTTAATGATTTAATATTAGATTTATGTATAATAATAATATCAAGTTTAATGCATTAATACAGTTTAATAATAATAATATTTTATTCCAGCTAAAATAAAATGACAATTAATATGGTTTGTGTCTGTGAATGATATATATCTAGCTTTTAATTTTATTTTTTTTATCTTAATTTTCATTTTCTCTTTTTCCAAAATGGTTAACATAATACAATATGTATTTTTTATTTTAAAAATATAAAATAATGTATGTTTAGGAAAAAAAAATATTATATATATATAAAGACTCTTGATCTACAAGCTGAAGTATATAATGATTAATTTTTCAATAGGATATGTTTTGATTTTTTCTTAATATTAGCATAACCATATTTACTAATGTGGTATATAACTACATCTACTAATGCGGTTGATATACATAGATAGATTTATTTCAACCACATATAAAACCAATTTTTTAATTAATTTTTTTAATAGGATGTGTTTTGATTTGTGCTAAATACTAGTACAACCACATTTAAAAAATGTGGTTGATATATCAAGCTAGGCTTATTTCAACCACATGTACAATCAGATTAGAAACTGTGGTTGTTATTTATGGATAACCTTATATCAACCTTATTAATAATTATTAGGCATATAATGTAAATGTGACTATTAAAAATTAACTATTTGTAATTGTTTATAATAATAATATTTTAATATATTGTATATATATATATATATATATATATATATATATATATATATATATATATATATATATATATATATATATATATAACACTAGGTAGACCAAGAGTGGTTATTCATATTGCATAGATTTAGATCTTCAAATAACTCCAGTTTGGTACAAAAATACTTTATGAAACTGTTGAAATATAGATTGTCCAATAGGAGAGGTTTAATTTTATTATTTGAAATTTTGTAATTTAATATATTGCAATTTGAAAATTTAATTTAAGGTGCTATTTTTTTTTATTAAGGTGGCTTCATAGATTTCTAGGTTTAAAAAAAAATGTGGAATTTGATATACATTGATTTGATAATAATAATTTTTAATGTAATATACATTAATTTTATAAAAAAATGCAATGTTTTAATGGACATTGATTTTAATACAAAACATAGGTTTAATTTTATTATTTCAAAATTTGTAATCTAATATATTGCAATTTCAAAATTTATAATAAGGTGCTAATTTTTTTTATTGAAGTGGTTTGATACTTTTTTAGTTATAAAAAAATAATGTGGAATTTGATATACATTGATTTTATAAACAAATACAATGTTTTAATGGACATTGATTTTAATACAAAATATTGCTTTAACTTATAATGGTTCCAAATCATTTTAATAGAATCCCTTTTTAGTCTTTAACACCCTCATCAATAACATAATGTGTAGTTTAACATACATTACTTTTACATAATAATTTGTAATGAGTACAATATTGTGTAGTTCAATATACATTACCTCTATATGATAATTTGTAATTTAATGTAATAAAATGATTTAATGCAAAACATTGTTTTAATATATAATGATTTTATATGTTACTTTGTAATTTATGTGATTTAATATATAGTGATTCATATATTATAAATAACAATTTAATTAATGTGTTTAGTAGTATAAATTAATGTTAGATGTTATACTTTTGTGATCCATATTGATAATAAGGTTGTCTTTGGGATTAATCACATTGCAGAGATTTGGTCTACATTTTGAACCAACTAATGTGGTTCATCCTCATGACAAATCACATTTGTTGGATGTTTCACACCATTTGTCGTGAGGATCAAGCACATTAGTTGGTTCAAAAAGTCGACCAAATCTCTACAATGTGATTAATCCGAAAAACAACCTTATTATCAATAAAAATTAAATAACATATTATTTTTTTATAATTACTTTAATAATACAATGCATTAATATATTAATGTTTAATATTTCATATATTGTAGGTTTGAAGTTGAGATTTGGTACAATTGACATATTCGATTTTCTATCTTTCAAATCAATCTAGGATAAAAAAATCTTAAGGGAAATATTGTAAAGAAAATCATATAAATACATGAAATGGAATAGAAATAAATATGGAGGAGATACATTTTTTTTTCGCCCCACTATTTATACTTATTATAACACTAGGGTTTATATCCATAGTCAACCATGGACAATCATGGTCAATCATGGTCAGCCATGGTTGATGATGGTCAACCATGTTTTATAGAATCAAACATGGGCAACCATGGTCCAATGTCGCATTGTGACAAATATTGTCTTGATATGAAAATAAACCATGGTCCAACATGGCATTTTCATAAGGATTGTCTCAATATGAAGATCGACCATGGTTAATCATGTTTACTTTAGTGTCTATAATATTTGTCTTAGTGTTTATATACATTTGGTTTATAATATTAATCCCTTGGGTTTAATCTTATTCCCTTAGGTTCGTAATCCCTTGGGGTTTTAGTATTAATCCATTGGGTTTTCTAGCCAACCATATTCAACCATGGTCAAACCATATGGATATGGAAATCAACCATGGTCAACCATGGTCCAATGTTTTTTTCTCACAGAGATTGTCTCGATATGAAAATAAATCATAGTCAACCATGGTTAACCATGGTTCAACGTTCCATTGTGACAAGAATTTTCTCTATATGGAAAACAACCATGGTCAACCATGTTTATTTTAGGGTTTATAATATTCATGATAGGGTTTATATACATTAGGTTTATAATTTTTATACCTTAGGTTTATAATATCAATCCCTTAGGTTTATTGATGTAAGTGTTCATATTTCTAGGGTTGAATATTATTCAACAATGCTAAACCATGTTAAACCATGGTCAACCATGGTCAACCATGGTATAATGTCAAATTGTAACAAGGATTGTCTCAATATGAAAATCGACTATGCTCAGCCATGTTTATTTTAGTATTTTGAATATTTATATTAGGGTTTTTATACCTTGGGTTTATAATATGTTTCCCTCGAGTTTAATATTATTTCCTTAGGTCCATAATCCCTTGGGTTTATAGTATTAATCCCTTGGGGTTATAGTATTAATCCCTTGGGTTTATTGTTCCTTCTCACTTATAATACCAACCACTTGGGTTTATTTTTCCCCGGTCAACCATGGTTTATTATGATGTCAACCATGGTCAACCATGGTCCAACATGGAATTGTGATAAGGATTGTCTCTACATTTAAATCAACCATGGTCAACCATGTTTATTTTAGGGTTTATAAGATTCATGTTAGGTTTTATACACCAAGGGTTTATAAATTTTATTCCTTAGGTTTATTATTCCCTTGGGTTTATAATACCAATCGATTGGGTTTATTGATGTAAGCGTTTATATTCCGAGGGTTTTAATATTATTCAACAATGGTCAACCATGTTCAAGAATGGTCAACCATGGTCCAATGTTGCATTGTGACAAGGATTTTATTATTTTATTATTTTAATATTTATCTTATGGTTTTTATACCTTGGGTTTATAATATTAGACCCTTGGGATTAATATTATTCCCTTAGGTTCATAATCCCTTGGTGTTTTAGTATTAATCCCTTGGGTTTATTGTTCCTTCTCGCTTATAATATCAATCGCTTAGCTTTATTATTCCCTAGTCAACCATTGTTTATTATGATGTCAACCATTGTCAACCATGGCCCAACATGGAATTGTGATAAGGATTGTCTCAATATGACAATAAGAGATGGCCGATCATGTTTATTTTAGTTTTTATAATATTTATCATAGGGTTTATATACGTTGGGTTTATAATATTAGTCCCTTGAATTTAATATTATTCCCTTGGGTTCATAATGACATGAGATTTTAGTAATAATCCTTTGGGATTATAATATCAATCCATTCGGTTTATAATATTAATCATTATCAACCATGGTCAAATAAGGTTGGATATGGAAATCAAGCATGGTCAACCATGGTCTAGTGTTGCGTTCGACAATGATTGTCTTAATCTAAAAATCAATCATGGTCAACCATGGTTGACCATGGGCCAATGTTGCATATTGGTGACAAGGATTGTCTCTATATGGAAATCAACATAGACAACCATGGTCAACCATGTTTATTTTAGGGTTTATAATATTGATGTTAGGGTTTATATACCTTGGGTTTATAATTGTTATCGCTTAGGTTTATCATTCCGTTGGCTTTATAATACAAATCCCTCGGGTTTATTGACCTAAGGGTTCATATTCCTATGGTTTAACCATATTCAACAACGGTTAACCATAGTCAACCATGGCCAACCATGGTCCAATATCACATTGTGACAAGGATTTTCTCAATATGAAAGATAACCATGCTCAACCATGTTTATTTTAGTATTTTTAAAATTTATCTTAGGGTTTTTATACCTTGGGTTTATAATATTAGTCCCTTGGGTTTAATATTATTCCCTTAGGTACATAATCCCTTAGGTTTATAGTATTAATCCCTTGGGTTTATTATTCATTTGGGTTTATAATATCAATCAGTTGGGTTTATTATTCCCGTAGGTTTACAATACCAATCAAGGTCAACCATTGTCAACTATGGTTAGTCATCGGGATTTAGTATTAATCCCTTGGAATTATATTTGGGTTTACCAATGTTGGGTTTATAATATTAGTCCCTTGGGTTTAATATTATTCCCTTAGGATCATAATACCTTTCGATTTTAGTATCAATCCCTTGGGTTTATGTTTCCCTTGGGTTCATGATATCAAATCCTTAGGGTTATAATATCATTCATGGTCGACCATTCTCAACCATAACCAATCATGGTGAACTTTGGTCAATCATCGTCCGATCCCGCATTATGAAACATATTGTCTCCACATAGGGTTTATATACCTTGGGTTTATAACACAAGTCCCTTGGGTATACTATAATTCCCTTAGGTTCATAATCCCTTGGGTTTATTGTTCCTTTGGGTTTATAGTATAAATCGCTTGGGTTTATTATTCCCCGGTCAACCATGGTTTATTATGATGGCAACCATGGTCAACCATGGTTCAAAATGGAATTGTGATAAGGATTAGCTCAATATGAAAATCAACGATGGTCAACCATCTTTATTATAATGTTTATACTTTTTATCTTAGGGTTTATAAATGTTGGGTTTATAATACTAGTCCCTTGGGTTTGATATTATTCCCTTGGGTTCATTACCCCTTGGGGTTTTAGTATTACTCCATTGAGTTTCTTATTCCCTTGCATTTATAATATCAATCATGGTCAAGCATTGTTAATCATAGCCAACCATGGTCAACGATCATTGATTGTCTCATTGTGACAAGGATTGTCTCACCATGAAAATAAACAATATTTATTTTAGTGTCTATAATATTTTATTTCGTTTACCAAAGTTGGGTTTATAATATTAGTCCCTTGGGTTCAAAATTATTCCCTTGGGTTTATAATCCCTTGGGGTTTAGGATTAATCTGCTGGGTTTATATTTCCCTTGAGTTCATAATAACAATCCCTTGGGTTTATTATTAACTTGGGTTTAAATATCAATGATTGTCAACCATGGTCATCCATAACCAATGATGGTCAACTGTGTTCAATCATGGTCAGATCTCACATTATGACAAAAATTATCTCCACTTACGGTTTATATAGCTTGGGTTTATAATATAAGTCCCTTGGGGTTAATATTATTCCCTTAGGTTCATAATCCCTTGGGGTTTTAATATTAATCCCTTGGTTTTATTATTCCTTTGGGTTTATAATATCAATTGCTTTGGTTTATTATTCCCGAGTCAACCATGGTCCAACATGGAATTGTGATAAGGATTGTCTCAACATAAAATCAAAGATAGTCAATCATGTTTATTTTAATGTTTATATTATTTTTCGTAGGGTTTATATACATTGGGTTTATAATATTAGTCCCTTAAGTTTAATTTTACTCCCTTGGGGCTTTAGTATTAATCCCTTGGGTTTATTATTCCTTTACGTTTATAATATCAATCCCTTGGGCTTATTATTCCCTTAGGTTTATAATATCAATCACGGTCAACCATTGTCAATCATAGCCAACTATGGTCAATTATGGTTGAATGTCGCATTGTGACAAGGATTTTCTCAGCAAGAAACTAAACCATGATCAACCATTGTCCAATGTCGCATAGTGACAAAGATTGTATCGATATCAAAATTAATGATGGTCAACCATGGTCCAACATGGCATTGTAATAAGGATTGTCTCAATATGAAAATCAACCATAGTCAATCATGGTGGCTTTAGTGTTTATAATATTTATCTTAGGGTTTATATACGTTGGGTCTATAATATTGCTCCATTGTGTTTAATATTATTCCCTTGGGTTCATTATCCCTTGGGATATTAGTATTAATCCCTTGGGTTTCTAATATCAATTCATTAGGTCTATAATATTAATCATGGTAAATCATGTTCAATCATAGGCAAACATGTTTAACCATGTTCAAACCACATGGATATGGAAATAAACCATGGTCAAACCACATCAAATGGAAATCAATCATGGTCCAACATTTTTTTCTCACAAAGATTGTCTCGATATGAAAATCAATCATGGTCAACCATGGTTAACCATGGTCCAACATTGTATTGTGATAATGATTGTCTCTATATATTTAAATCAATCATGGTAATCCATGGTCAACATTGTTTATTTTAGGGTTTATAATATTCATCTTAGTGTTTGATATACCTTAGGTTTATTATTCCCTTGGGTTTATAATATCAATCCATTGGTTTTATTGATGTAAGCGTTTATATTCCTAGGGTTTAATATTATTCAACAATGGTCAACCATGTTCAAGCATGGTTACCCATGGTTGAATGTCACATTCTCACAAGCATTTTCTCAATATGAAAAGAAACTATGCTCAACCATGTTTATCTTAGTGTTTTCAATATTTATCTTAGGGTTTTTATACCTTGGGTTATTAATATTTGACCCTTGGGTTTAATATTATTCCCTTTAGTTAAAAATCCCTTGAGGTTTTAGTATTAATCCCTTGGGTTTATCGTTCCTTCTGGTTTATAGTCTCAAATGCTAGGGTTTATTATTCCCCGGTCAACCATGGTTGATTATGATGTCAACCGAACATGGAATTGTGATAAGGAATGTCTCAATATGAAAATCAACAATGGTCAATCATGTTAATTTTAGTTTTTATAATATTTATCTTAGGGTTTATATACATTGGATTTATAATATTAGTACCTCAGGTTTAATAATATTTCCTTGGGTTCATAATCCCTTGGGATTTTAGTATTAATCCCTTGGGATTATAATATCAATCCATTGGGTTTATAATATTAATCATTATCAACCATGGTCAATAATAACCAACCATGTTCAACCATGGTCAAACAAGGTTGGATATGGAAATCAAGCATGGTCAACCATGGTCTAATGTTGTGTTCGACAATGATTGTCTCAATATGAAAATAAATCATGGTCAACCATGGTTGACCATGGGCCAATGTTGCATATTTGTGACAAGGATTGTCTCTATATGGAAATCAACATAGTCAACCATGGTCAACCATGTTTATTTTAGGGTTTATAATATTGATGTTAGGGTTTATATACCTTGGGTTTATAATTGTTATCCCTTAGGTTTATTATTCCCTTGGGTTTATAATACAAATCCCTTGCGTTTATTGATCTAAGGGTTCATATTCCTAGGGTTTAATTATATTCAACAATTGTTAACCATAATGAACCATGGTCAACCATGGTCCAATGTCATGTTGTGACAAGGATTGTCTCAATATGAAAGTCAACCATGCTCAACCATGTTTATTTTAGTATTTTTAATATTTATCGTAGGGTTTTATACCTTGGGTTTGTAATATTAGTCCCTTGTATTTAATATTATTCCCATAGGTTCATAATCCCTTGGGGTTTCAGTATTAATCCCTTGGGTTTATTATTGCTTTGGGTTTATAATATCAATGAGTTGGGTTTATTATCCCTTTAGGTTTATAATATCAATCATGTTCAACCATTGTCAACTATGGTCAGTCATGGCATTTTAATATTAACCTGTTGGGTTTATCTTTCCCTTCAGTCGATAATATCAATCCCTTAGGTTTATAATATCAGTCGTTGTCAACCATGGTCAACCATGGTTTGATGTCGCAATGTGACCAAAAATGTCTCCATATAAAAATCATGGACAATCTTTTTTAACGATGGTCAACCATGTGTTTTAGAATCAAACATGTTCAACCATGGTCAATCTTGGGTTTTTAGCATAAATCCCAATGGTTTGTTATTCCTTTGAGTCAAATATGGTAAATCATAGTCAACCACAGATGGTCAAATGTTGCTTTGTGACAAAGATTGTCTCAACATGAAAATCAACGATGGAAACCGCAGTCAACCATGGTCCAACGTCACATTGTGACAAAGAATTAATTACTATTATTAATATTATCATTATTAATTATTATTATGTAAAGATGAGCTAATTATTACTATTTTTATATAATTAATTAATATTCATATTATTATTATTTAATAATATTTAATTAAAATTATTATTATTATTTAACAATAATTAAATATTTAACAGTTATTTATTAATTTTTATTAGTAAATTATTATTATTATTATAAAATAAAACAAAATAAAAATATTTATATTTTTCTAAAAATAATATTTTTTTTAATAAAATCAGTAATTATTTATTTACATTTTATAAAAAGGAATAATAAATAATAATAATAATAATAATAATAATAATAGTATATATTATATTATTATAGTAATATAATAATAATATAATTTTCCTTTCATAATATTATTATCATTTATTATTATTATTATATTAATATAATAATCATTAATATATAAATATATAAGAATATGGTTGTTATTATTTATATAGTTATTAATAATCATAAATAGTTCGTTTTTTAAAAAATACACATAATAATTATTAATGTGGTTGATATAGGCCTATCGGCGTATATCAACTATATTGGAAAATGTGGTTGTATATATGTTTGATATACGCCTATTGGTGTATATCAACCATATTGGTAAATGTGGTTGTGCTAGTCAATCTCTTCTTATTTAATAAGTTTGGGATTTTTAGGCAAAAAAAGTGGTCTATTATGCACTCTCACCATTATAGAAATTTGGGTTGAAATTATTTTGGTATATAGAATTCTAGTTTTATTTTAAAACCGAAACTCTATATTGTATTTTTAATAAGTAGGATTACTTTTTGCTGTAGGGAAATTTGGCACATGCTTCTAGTTTTTATGATTTTTTAAATTATTTTTTTCAACAATTTTTATTTATCATTCTTTAGTTGTTAAAGCTATCAAGTGTATTGGTGTCTTAACCATATATATTTATGTATTATTTCTATGTTAATCTGTTAGGTACTTTCCAGTATTGAGATGTTTTGAAACTTTTTTCTTTGAAATGGGTCTTTTGAAACATTTTATTTTGAAATGAGTCTTTAAAGTATTTTTAGAACATGGGTACTTGACATTCTTCTTTTACATGTGGGTAGAATCACTTTCCTTCTCTCTTTTTCTCTAAGATATTGGTTCTCTTATGTTCTGGTTCTCATACGTGGAGGTTGCTATGGGAAACATACCCTGAGGGGAATTTTATGGTCATAAACCATTATTATTTGTTCTTTTAAAGACTTGACTAGGGACGAAATCCTTGTGACAACAATATTAGCTTCTAGCAAATTTATAAGTATTTTCCACCTTTTTATTTAACAAACTTTTCTTCTGATTTGTATTGAAACTGCATTTCAATTTTTATCTCTATTCAAATAAAACCAAAATTTCTTATTATGCTCTAATGTTGTCATTGTTTTATATCATAGTCTTATAGTTAATTAAAGAATCATTATAATATATTGAAACCTTCATTATAGTAGGTTGAATCCTTAACTTATCTTAGTCTTAGGTATTGAAGCCATCAAATTTGGTTGTGCTATGAGTTCAAACATTCTCTAATACATAGGTTAGTTTCAATCCACTAAATAAAATCTCCTAATAATTATTTTTAGTAATTCTATTTTAGTATAAAAGAATTAAGTTTTAGATTAGAAATACCACTATTTTTTTTTCTTCTATTTACTATTCCATTAGATTTTCTTTAGATCAAATGATATGGTTATACTTTTAACAAAATAAGTTATGTTATCTTATTTTACTTTCCTAGTACTTTACTTGATCTTTAATACACAAACTTATGTTAGGCATATTAATACTTTACCAAATTATCTGAACTCATTTACATTTTGTGCAACAACAGTAATAGGCTATTTTACATAGCTACTATAAAAAAACAACTTTGTGATATAGAAATTACCACTACTATTCTTATGTCAATTAATTAATAATTTCATTGTTTTAACTATACCATCATTTGTACCATATTTGTTGTTCAAGAGAAGAATTTTTGTGTTTTTTCTCATAATTTGGATAAATGCAAATCAAATATTTCATCTTTAAATCACTCTCATAAAATAAATAATAATTAAAAATCATTAAAAAACCAAAAGGTTAAAATACCTTTTTGTTACACTATTACAATTAGAAATTAGAAATTAGAAAGTTAAAGTGTTTGAAGTACTCACTTGAATATTATATTCTAGAAATTAAGACTAGAAGTACCCTACTCCTCTCAACCATGAATTTCTTTTTCCAACCAAAGTACGAGGGCATGAAGGTTCCAAACTTATTTTCTTAAATTATTGTTTTGTCACCTTCTCCTTCTCACCTTGATTTTTCCAGTGTGTGAGTCTAAAAAAAGTTGAAAAATAAAAACCTCTTTACCATAGCTATTGGTAGTTGGTAACTACCTCTCCCTCATCCACCAAATGGAAGGTAGTAAGTAGCTCATTAATAGCTCCACTTCTCCACTCTTAGAGACACCTCCTCCATTTCAAAGAATTTATCTATCAATGTTCTCCATCGTCATTAATAATCTAATAATTTAGATTAGATGCCTAGAAATTAATAAATATGGATAATGATTCTCCATCATTAACTTGCAATCTTATCTCTTCCACCTAGGTATAGCTTTAACATTAATTTCCAGATTACTTTATTTTTTATTAATAACATAAATAACCATATATTTACATTAAATACTTAATAGTGATATAACACTATCAATTATTTTTCCAAAATGTCTATAAGGTGAGAACAATAAACACATATAATATATACAAATTGACAATATATACTCCAAGTCATGGGATATCATATCCTCTTAGTGTCTTCTTGTGAGCCTTGGCCAACTCAACAATCATGTTGTTCCAGGAATATTTAGGAATCCTTAGGAATATTAATTTTCAAGATGACAACCCAACAAGCATGTTTCTTTAGGGCTATTTAGGCATCTTCCATGCATTAACCAAAATAGTTTCTAGCTTGTATTAGTGTCCAAACCTAGGGCTGAAAGGGGGGTTAGTTAGGACTCTATCATTTTTTCTAATAAAAATGGATATGTTTTCTTAAAAAACATCTACCATTTCCGAAGTGGCCTCTTATAGCTAAAATGTCTCCCAAGTTGAGTTTTAACATGCCTATGTTATATTATAGAGTGTCACTTCCTTCCCACCAAGAATAAGTAGAGGTCTGGGAGGAACTATCTCTTTGTTTCTAGTTGTACAAAATTCCAATCAATGATGTGATCTAGGTCATGTACATATTTATTTAACAAAGATACATGAAATACATTATAAAACTTTATGCTTGATGGGAGAGCAAGTTGATAAGCCATTGGAACAATTTTATTGAATACTTCAAAGGGTCCATAGTATTTAGCTGATAGCTTTCAACAACTACCATGTTTAAAAGTGCTCTTATTGGTTTCACCTTCACATACACATACATGTGATCAATCACATTGAACTTTTTTATTCCTTTTCAAATCTACACAACTCTTTAGTAGAGTTGTTTTTGGGTTCTATTTACAAGTTTAACTATCTATTTCATTTATTTAATATTGTTTGTACCTAACATCACCCTATCTTCAATATGGTGCCAAATCAAAATTCCTTAGCATTATCTCCCATATGTTACCTCAAAACAACTCACTTTTAATGAAGTCTAGTAGCTATTATTATAGGAAAATTCAGCTAGATATAAATAGTCTTCCCACATAGTGAGCCTATCCATGACATATATTTTCATCATGTCCTTCAGAAATGAATTGGCCCTTTCTGATTAGCCTAAAGATAATAACCTAGGAAAAAATTCATCTTTGTACCCATTCCTTCAAATAATACTTTCCAAAACTTAGAAGTAAACTTTGCATCATGGTCTGAGATAAGAGGCTTAAGCATATCATGCAATCTAAAGACTAACTTCATTAATATTTCTTCTATGTTAATGGTCTTGATGGTAGCCATTACATAAATGACAATGTTATCTTACAACGTTTGTGTAGGGTAACAGTTATAAACTAATTTTATCTCCTTGTTTTTAGCAAACTAATGATAAAATCCATAGATATTACCTCCCATTTCCATTTTGGAAAGAGTAAAGGGGGTAATAATCCAACTCCATGTTGATGGGAGGCTTTAACATGTTCAAAATTCTTAACATTGTGTTAGATATTATGTTGTTTCTCATTTCATATTAGGCCCACATAAATCCTTTGTTAACAAGGTTATTAGCTTGTAATAGCCAATATTTCCACTTATCCAATATGTATGTAGTTCATTAAGGACAAACAATTTTATGTTTGAGTCATTGGTTATGTAAATTATCTATATATGCATCAAAAAATCCTCCTTGTTATTAACTTAAAAAAAAAAAAAATCATTCTCTTAGTCACCTTATGAATGTGATTTATGAATTATTCTTCTTAATTTTTACATATTCTTCATCAAAATATGTAATGCTTTTCCAAAAAAAATTAGCTAGGTTTGGTTTCCAAATGCTTAAAAAAATAACACAAATCTAATTTAGATTCATCCTATTAGAGTCTACTATTTTTTTTTTTTTCCTTTACTTTATATGATTTCAAAATTATTTTCACTAAAGAATGCGAGCCTACTTAGCAATACACATGCATTTTACACAGGAAGGTATTACATTTTTCTTTAGTGACAAAAATATCTTCAAAATTATTTTGGCCAATAAATTTCCTATGAATACCTTGAGTGTTACCTTTAGAATAAAATTAAATGTTCCCAATCCTTCCTAACCCTTAGTTTCAATTTCATTATCGCTACTATAGAACAAATATTTCTCTTCATCATTGATCTAGAAATTTTCTATTGTAAGGGGAATGATACCTTACAAATTTAAAATATGGGATTATAATCATATCATGAATTTGGCAGTGCAAGGTCCATACCACCTGTTAATACTTTTAATTGGGGAAATATGAAAACCTAAGTTTCCTTGTCCTCCTTCACCTTTTTGCTTCTTCATTGTCAAATACTCATTAACATGATGCCTAGACAATTTCCCACAAACACATTAATTATTTTACAATTTTTTAACCTCAATAATTTTTTTTCTAATGTTGAATATAAGAGGTGTAATCTATTTGGTATTCGCAGAGCTAGGAGGTGTGGAGCGAAGGTAACCAGCCTGGTAAGTAAGGGAAGGTAAGCTTCCCAATTCACCTTCATTTTACTTATTGGGTGGGGCTTTTCACATAGGAACCTTTATGGAATAACACTTTGACTTCAACTCCTCTTACTCACTTAGGAATCCTTACTACTATAGACTTGAACTCAAATGCAACATAGGAGAGCAAAGTGGAGTATTTAGATCAACAACAAAGATCGACCAATGAACGTAGTGTGAGGTGAGGCGGGCCAACAGAGAGATGATGTAGCATGGTGAGGTGGACCAAGAGGTGCACCAAGAGAGAAAAGGCTTATCTACTTGTTTCTTAAGCGAAGATATTCTTTCTGAGAGATAGAAGTCAAAATCATGCTGATGTGATACTGTATAACACAACTTAGTAGTAGATTCAAAGGGTTTAATCTCTATTGGCATACTGGAATAAAAGTTTTGAAATATCACATTAAACCTTATGAAACATTAATCTATGTTTATTTTAGTGGAATAAGACTCAGAAGATAGTAGTATAACAATTTTTTAATGAATTCTAATAAAAAAAATTAATGAATTCTAATGATGACCATGAAGAAGTTATATCATTCTTTCAATGTATAAAAAAATAATATTTTCAAATATTCATGTAAGGATATTAAATGCCTCAGTAACAAAACCATTGTTTTTTGAAAGTTCATCATATACATAATTCTTTTACAATAGACTTTTTTTTTATTCCAATCAAAAGAATTCACTTCTTTGGTTATTTTTCTCAAGCAAGTAACCCAACTTTTATTCACCGCGGAAAGAAGTCTTTGAAAATCACTTTGTGGCAACAACATCAAAAATGGATGTCATTCTTTAGTTTCTTTTCTTTCTTTCTTTTTTAAAGGAGAAACCCACTCGAGTCCAAATTATGAGTGCCCAAAAGCATTATTCTTTTCTCATTATATTTTGAAAAGAGGGAGTGAAAACCACTTGAAATAAAGGCATTCCATCAACACATACACCAACGTGAATTTCACCAAATAATTTATGTATGCTACACTTTGAAATGAAAATATATTATTTCCATACCTCTACAAATGCTTCCTGTGTTAAAGGTTTCGATTTGTAAGCATTTTCACCAACAAGGTTCTTCCTCACTATCGAGTTTGCAATCGATTTCATAACTAACAAATGAGCGGGTATGTACATGACTAGAGTAGGTAGAAACATGTTTGTTTAGGGTTTATTGAGTAGTGCATAAGCATATAATTACCAAAAATAAGGTTTTCAACGTAATCAACGAATAAGTCGACCAATCAAGGAGTTTCGTTCATCTAGGGGTAATTTTTTTTATGTTTCCCCTTATGGCCGGATTTTCCACAAAATCCTATTCTTTTGTTATATTTTCCTTTTGAATACTTTTTAAAAGTATTAAAAAATGAGGTTTTCCTCGATCCTTTATTTTTTTAAGAAAATGATTTTATTATTTTTTTCTATATAGATTCCCAGTCAAATTTTTATTTCTAATTTTCCTTATGGCTTTATTTTCCTCCAACCATTATGATACATTACTAGCTAGCTAATATGTAGCCAATATCCTTCATATAAAACTAAAAAAAAATTGACATTTAAAAAAATCAAACTTCTTTCCCTTCTCTATATTCTCTATCAAGGTGTATTTTTTTTTAATTCAACTTGCAACTAAGATGCAACCCTTTTCTTCTTAGATAGAGGTACCACTTCCATATTTTTGTTCTTCCCTTTCATCATCAAGTTTAGGTGTTTTACTTTCACTAGAAGTTTTAGACATAGTTCTATTAGTAGATTCACTTCTAGGTATTTTCTTAAAAGTAATTTCCATTTTTTTACTATCCTTGCTTTCTTCCAACCTCTTAAGTAGGTAACAATTGATATCCTCCTACTTATCCTTAGCCTTCAACATATTTTCCTCAGAGATATTAATAATGTGTATGTCTTATTTTAATTTGTGGACTATTTGAAGAATATGAGGCTCATGATTCTCTAGTTCCTAGTTCCTTCTCCCATTATTCCTAATTCAGAATCATGTTGTCTACTCTCTTTAGGTAATCATACAAAAGTCTTCTTATTGTTATCTTCAACCATCCTTCAATTTTTCTTTTTGAAGTGTTACCTATATGTTACAAAACTAATATAACCAATGTTGAAACCCCATCTATGATACCACTTATAATATACCTTTTGTGGTAATTTGTTTAAAGAAAATAAAGACAATAATCAACTAATATTCTCTTTGTGTATACATCAATATTTCACTATTACTTCTCGTACACTTAATCTTAAATTCTATCATAAAAACTATACACAACTTAAGCCTCTATTAATTAAATTAAATTAAAAGACCCATGTCTTTATATTATAAGCCCATACATTTAATTAAACTTAAAATTCAGTAACTTTCCTTATCTAATATATTATATATAATTAATTTCCTATTATATCTCAAAATATAATAGTATATTTGACTATTACTTCTCATTCATTTAATATTAAATTCTATCATAATTCATATACACAATTTAAGCTCATATTAATTTAATTAAATACCTTATCTTTATATTGTAAGCCCATTAAATTAAAAACATGGCTCTTTATATTATAAGCCCATATATTTAGTTAAGCTTACAATTGTATGTTTATTCCAAAATTTAATGCATATACCATGTCACTAAGGGTTGTTTATTCATTTTTTTAATACCATACCATGTCACTAAGGGTCGATTACCTTTAAAGTTCCGTAACCTACTGTAAGCCCATACATTTAGTTAGGCTTAAAATTGAGTAACTTTCCTGATCTAATATATAATCCACCCATGGCTGGTTATTCAATTGTATGTTTATTCAAAATTTTAATGCCATACCATGGTTGTCTATTCATTTTTTTAATGCCATACCATGTCACCAATGGTAGGTGACCTTTGTGATCCCAAATTTAAGAATTTGTTGGAACATAGGTTTTATTTAGGATATTTATTTGCAAGTGATTATATCATGCTGTATTTGCAAGTGATTATATAATGGTTCAATACTTGGGGTATTTCCTATATTGTACTTTTGATATAAACATAATTACATAACCGAATGCCCCGTATAACACTTATCTTTGATACTTGATGTTTGAAATGACATTCGATAATTTTTCATTATGTGTTAGCATACTTTTAACAATGTGATCGATATGGTATTACATAACACGAGTTTTTTTTACTCTTTCATACTCGTTGCCTCACTTTGTAATTCCATCTATCCTCTAGCAGTATGGCACAAAGCTTTTTGCAAACCTTAGCTTCAGTAACTATGATTACATCTTAGAGAATCTGCGATTGTCAAAGTCTTGGCGTTTTCTCATCATTTGATTGACAATGCCTCTGTCCACGCATTTGGTATTGTTGTCTCTTCGGGTTGCAGACAGAGCTCTGATGTGTTCTACTACCCATCGAAAGAAAATTCGATTGCTTCCAACTCTAACAGGGAAACATTACCCTCTCTTTGACTTGGTTATTTGCTTTGGGATTTAAGCAATATGATGCGGTTCCAGGGCTTTTCACATGAGTTACAGGTATGAAATGGCTCTGTAAAAGTTTATGAGCTCTTTTTCGTTGTAATTTTTAACACTGTATGTTTATTGTTAGTTAAATTAATTTTTTCTCTATTGTTGTCTTTTGTTTGCAGGCTTAAACCTTCGCCATTTCTTATACGGATTTAGAAGTACAAATTCACAACGAACACAAGTGACCAATTTTTTTACATAACAAGGTACTATAATAAATTTAATACCAAAATTATACCTACGCTTGTTCTCGAATTTAATAATATTTCTATTTTCCCTCTTAATGAACTGTACATTTTGTTCTTGTAGGTAAATACATAGTATCTATTGTTGTCTTTTGTTTGCAGGCTTAAACCCTCGTCATTTCTTATACAGATTTAGAAGTAAACATGCACAACGAACACAAGTGCCCATTTTTTTACATAACAAGGTACAATAATAAATTTAATACCAAAATTATATGTACGCTTGTTCTCTAATTTAATAATATTTCTATTTTCCCTTTTAATGAACTGTACGTTTTGTTCTTGTAGGTAAATAGATAGTATATTATGAGGGATTTTAAAAACTTCTTCATAATTTAAGGTGTCGAAAGAGTTTCTTACTATTTCGCCCCGTTACTATTCTAAGGAGAGACACGTATGATTTCCCTAATATTTTCCCTTGGGTAATTCTTGAAACAGTAATGATTTTTTTTGGTATTTGACATTTTTGATAGAAGATTATACAGGAGGGTTCTACATTAATTTTATTTTTCTCTCCTATATAAAATTACCACTATAGTTGGAGAAAATAGATGGGACTCTGTAAATCTATTTTAAACACCAAAACTCCTAGGCAGGAGTTGGTAATGAGACTTGCTTTTTTATTGCTTGTATCTTCTTACACTACAGGCATACCCCTCAAATTTAAACAAGGCTGAGAAAATAAAATTTCCAACTTCCTATATTCAAGGTATTTTTGGGTAAACATATAATCCAGGGGAAATATTTTTGGCTTGGAACAGGCGATTACAATATCCATGGTATACATTATCTTTTGCTCTCAAAGTTTTTTTTCCAATCATAAATAACACTTTAAAGATTTTAAGGTTATTTTCAACATGGTAAATTTTCTTTCTATATTACAATGATTATTTGTAAGCAATTATGAAAAGTTTGAGATTGGCTTGGTTTAACATGGTCTGCTAAGTCTTTGATGGGACTAGCCCTAATCACTTACAGCATAAAATTAAATATTGATTTTATGGTTGATTGTTTTGTAGTTGGCTGACTTTATGGTGTGGTATGCAAGGTTAATGTCGTGAGGACAACTGTCCTCTTCCTCAGGCTTGCTTCTCCCGCCTCTTCATTATCCCGTTGAAACCCTAACCCCGACCATTCTATTGTTGCTCTATTGTTCTGCTGCTCCGTTGAGGTCTCGTCTTCTGGTCTCTAGTTGTTGCTTCATGAGGGTTTCGCTTGTCCAGCTCTAGGAATGGTTCTCCGTGAGGGTTTCTACTTGCACGCTTTGATGATGTTTCCTGTTCTCCGAATCTATGATTTCGGTTGTCGGTCTTTGTTGTACGCTGGCTTTGATTATGTTGTTGTCTTCAAAGTGTTCGCCTCAATGTTTGACTGCTTGCTTGGCATTTTGTTGTAGGTCATGGTCGTGGGGTGGCTCGGCTCTCGGCTCTCATCCGGCGTTCAACCAGAGGTAAGTTCTCCCTCTATGCCTTATGCTTCTGTCTCGTTTTCTACTGTTACTGACTGTTCTTGCTCCTTGTGAGAAGTGGGCACTCTGCGACTGTGACCTTGGTCCGCGGCTTCCTTCCTTGTTTGCACTGGCTCGGTTGCTTCGGTAAGTGGTATTTCCTTAAACCCTTGCCTCTATTTTCAGTTCTTGTGATTATGGCTCTGTTTGCTGGCTCTAATGGCCCTATTTGTTGGCCACACAGGTATACAGCTAGGCTCACGGTTTGCTGGTCTCGTGCCCTGGAAACGATGCTTGTATCGGGTAGGGTCACTCCTTATTATTCCTTTGTCTATCTATCTGATACCTTTGTTGTTGGCAGTCTTCTCTGGGTCTGTTGTGAGGGTTTGGCTTCAGCCTCACTGTGTCTTTGCCTATGTATTTTTCCTCCCTCACTGTGTCTTTGCCTATGTATTTATGCCTCCAGCTATTAAATTATGAACTAGATTTATTTCGGTCGTATGGTAACCTCGTGGTTGTATTTGGAACTATTAGTGGAGGACCTCTGTTTTCATGGCCTATTTTTATTTGGAAACTATATCTTGGACTGTAGATATTTGATATCGATATATATACAATGATTTCTTTTTTATAATTAAATAGTAAAGGGGAATGATATGAGTTCTATTGGTACCTGTACATATTTGTTTATTCCTTCGACAATGATTATGCTCAATTCTTCTGCAAGCCCAGTCTGTTGTTTTGTTGAACTTGTTCACGTATTCTTCTTGCTTCTGTGTTAATTATTCACTCTCTATCATCGTTATGAAATGGGTAAAATGAATTTCATTATGTTAGGAAGAAAATGACTTTAGGCTGCAATACATGGATTCATACTTTCTTGTTCTATGTTTTGAATGTTTGCATGCCTGCTTCTATTCAATACTATGATGATAATTACAGTAGGTTTTTTCCTCCCTTTTTTTCTAAAGTTCACTATATAGTTATTAAATTTTTAGCAATTACATTTAGTATTAATTTATAACTGTTCTTTCTTGATTGTATTCTAAAAGTAAATTTTAACCAAAAATAAAAAGAACAGAAACAAAAACAAATAGTGGGCTGAGGCAACGTTAAATTTAATATAAGGTCCTAAATGCCGTTAACTAGAAATTTAAATGAAAATTAAAAAAAACTAATTGAAACTCCTTCTGTCTGCAAAGACAAATACTCCAGCCATGACCTCCCTTAGCTGGATGGTCCTGCATCACGCTCCTGGGGTAGACAAAAATTCATGGCTCCAGTCTATGAGCTCCTTGATAGAATGCCCTGCACATTGTATCTATCCTGCGTCAAGCCACAAACTGTCCTCAATGGGGCGGTCCTTCCACTTGATGAGGTATTGTAGGTACTCATTTTTTTTAGTCCACCTAGCCACCTGTGTATCGGGGATTCATTCGATTTCAAGTGGCTGAGCTGAAGGAATTTGTCTCATCCATGAACTACTCTCTTCCTTGGTATCATGTTTTTTGTTGTGCCGAACTGTCCCCTTCAGGACTGGCAGTGTATGGGAATAAATCTGCCACATTAAAGATGGGCGATATTCCTATACCTAGAGGCAATTGCGGCGCATAGGCACTTGCGGAAAACTTACGTAGAATTTTTCAAGGTCAAATTTTCCTAAATTTCAACTTATTGTATTCGCCCTTATGGAATATTTCTTTGCGCAGATGTGCTAGGACTTGATCCCCTACATTAAATTGTACCTCCCATCATTTCAGATCTGCTTTCTGTTTGTATCTTTGACTGTTGTCCTGCAATTTTGACTTCACCTGCTCATGTAGGTCGTTAATTGCTCTTACGAAATCCTCCCCATTAGCACTTCTTCTCTCTAACTGTCCCAAATCTCGTAACTCATGCACTCCTCAGGGACGCATTCCATACAGGATCTAGAAAGGACTACTTCTTGTGCTTCGATTTGGTGAATTGTTGTAAGAAAATTCCACTTGCGCAAGTACACGATCCCACATTAGTGAATTTTCTCCAACTAGACTCCGTAGCAAGTTCCCTAAACTCCGGTTCACCACCTCCATCTGCCCATCGGTCTGTGGGTGATAAGTGGAGCTAAAATTTAACGGTTTGTGGGTGATAAGTGGAGCTAAAATTTAACTTTGTATCTAGCCTTTTCCACAAGGTGCGCCAAAAATGTCCTGTCAATTTCACATCCCTATTGGAAATAATGGACTTGGGTAAGCCATGCATTCTGACGGCTTCAGTGAAAAAAAGTTGTGCTACATGGGTAACGTCATTGGTTTTCCTGCAAGGGATGAAGTGTGCCATCTTGGAGAAATGGTCCACCACCACCATGATGGAGTCATAACCTCACTGTGTCGTTGGTAGACCCAGGACAAATTCCAAATTGACTGAATCCCATGGTCTATTTGGAATAGGTAGGGGTGTATACAACCTTGTGTTCTGACAGTGCCCTTTCACCAACTGACATATCTTACACCTGGTTACATATCGTTGCACGTATCTTCGCATCTTCAAATAGTAATGAAAATGAATAAGCTGATCCAAGGTCTTATCAATGCTGAAATGTCTAACTAGACCTCCACTATGTTTTTCCTGGATAATGTTCTCCCTCATAGAACATTCTGGAACACACAACTGTCCTCCCTTGAATAGCAGCTCCCCCTGTAATTTATAGTCCAACCATGGACCATTATTTCTCAACAAGGGATTTTGGGAGGCTTCATAAGCCTCCTTGAAATCTTCATTTGTTTGATACAAGTCCTTCCGATGTTCAAAACCCAACATTTGTTTTGTGCTCGCCTACAAGAGTAAAACTATTCTGCTTAGTGCATCTGCTACCTTGTTGGCTTGACCATTGATATGCTTCAATACGAATGTAAAACTCTACAATTACTCCACCCATTTTGCATTTTTATGATTCAGTTTATGCTGCTACATAACATACTGTAATGCAGAATTATCAGAAAACAAGACAAGCTCATTACCCAACAAACAATGTCTCCATTGCTTCAATTCTTGGATGACAGAATAAAAGTCCTTATCGTAAGACGTGTATTTTCGCCTGCTTTCATTTAATTTTTCACTGAAATAAGCTATTAGTTTGTCTTCCTGGCTGAGTGCGGCTCCAATGGCTGTACCACTGGCATCACAACTAACTTGGAAAAATTTGTTAAAATCAAGGAACCTCAAAATTGGCCTTTCAGTGATATTTTTCTTCAATATTTGAAAACTCTTCTCTGCAGCTTTAGTCCAATGGAGAGTTTGACTTTCCTTTTTGATGGTATCCAACATAGGTGCGCAGATTCCACTAAAATCATTTATAAACTTGTGATAGAAACTTTGCAACCCATGAAAACTACGAACTTTGAACAGACTCTTAGGGAATGGCCAGCTGATGATAGCTGCAACTTTTTTTGGGTCCATTTTCAGCTCATTTTCTGCAATCACAAAACCCAAATAGACTAACTCCTTCTTAAGGAAAGATTTTTTTTTAAATTTATCAGCAACTTAGTTTGCTACAACTTCTCCAGAACATATCTAGCATGTCGAAAATGTTCTTCCTTCATCTTGCTGAAAATCAGTATATCGTCAAGATACACAATTATGAATTTCCCAATGAACTCCTTCGACATCTCGTTCATCAGGGGCATGAAAGCGTTAGGGTAGTTACTCAACCCAAATGGCATCACCAGATAGTCATACATACCTTCATTGGTTTTGAAAGCTATTTTCCATTCGGCCCCTTCTCTTATTCTAATCTAGTGGTATCCGCTCTCTAGATCTATCTTCGAAAAATATGTTGCTCCACTCAGGCAGTCCATCATGTCATCCATTCATGGCAATGGAAACCTGTACCTGATAGTAATTTTATTTATTGCTCTCAAATCTCTACACATCCGCCACTCGCCTCCTTTCTTGTGAGCTAAAACTGTCAGAACTTGCACAGGGACTTAAACTTTTCTATACCAAACCGTTGTCCAACAATTCTTGTACCTGCTTCTTGATCTCTTCATTGTCCTTAGGACTCATTCGATAAGCAACTTTGTTTGGTAAACTAGCTCTGGTGATGAAATCTATGTGATGACTGATACTTCACTTTGGTGGTAACTTATCTGGTAAATCATCCACCACAATGTCGCTGAATTCCTGTAACAAATCCTGGATTTCTTCAGGTAAGTCAGAAATTTCAGTATGCAACAACAATACTCTTGGTCTCTTTACAATGGCATACTTTATCTCATTATCTTCAATCTATTTTAAAAATTATTTCCCCCCCATCAGCAACACTTTTATCCCACTAGTCTCTAATGTCTCTTCTTCCTTGATGGGTACTAGTGTATGCTTAATCCCATCCTTGACAAACTTGTAATAGTTTGTCTTTCCATCATGAAAAACTTTTCGGTCATACTGCCAGGGTCTACCTAGAAAAATATGACACATATCCATGGGCATGATATCACAAATCACTTTGTCCTTATACTTGCCAATATGGATTTCCACCTCACACTGCTCGTCAACTAGCAGTTGATGACCTTTCTATAACCAAGATTCCTTATAGGGATTTGGGTGCTTCAACCTTTTCAAACCCAATTTCTCCACCATCTCTGTTGCAATCAGATTATCATTGCTTCCACTATCTATAATTAGTTTGCAGCATTTTCCATGTTACTTACACACAGTCTAGAATAATTCCTTTCTCTGGGTTTATTCATCTGTCTCATTTGCTGGTTTCAACATTACCTTATTCAAGACTAAGGCCTCTCCTGTCTCCAGTACATTCTTTACCTCTTGGGATGGTACCTCTACTTCCTCTGTTTGAGCAACATATGCTCCTCTTTGTCCAACCTGTTCACCTTCAGGACACTCAAAGGACCTGTGCCCCACTTGTGGCACTTGTAACACTGGTAGGTAGCTCCTTTTCCTCTGCCGTTACCCCTTCCTCTTTGGTATGGCCTTCATCCCCTAGTGCTACCTTCCTTTTCTGTTGTTCCTAAAGTCTTTGAACTACTGCCTTCTTCACTATTGTTGGTAGTCCTTCCTCTACCAAAGGATTGTCCTTTCCCTCTGCCAAATCCATGTCCTCTTCTAGCATTCTGCTTCCTCGTGATATTTCCTTTTGCCTTCAAGGCACTCTGGTATGCTTCCTCTATGGTTTTTGGAGAAATAATACTTATCTCGTCTAATATCTCCAGCCTTAGGCCATTCACAAACCTTGTTGTCTTTTCTGGGGTTTCTTTAATGTAACCTGCTCTCAGATTCACCTGATAAAATTATTTGGTATATTCTTTCACCATCATTCCTCTCTGTTTCAAATTCTGCACCTGCCGATACAGAGAAATCTAGTAATATTTGAGCAAAAAATTACCCTTCATTTTGGCAACCATTCTGGTCTACTTTTTAATATGTAACTTATTTGATATTCTCCTATCTGCTTGGACACTGTCCCACCATAAGGCCACATGTCCTTTAAACTTCGTGGCAGTGAATTTAACTTTCCTATGTTCACTGATCTCCTAACATTCATAGTATTTGTCTAACTCACTAATCTAGTCCAACAACACTTATGTGGACAAACTACCATCATAGTTTGAAATCTTAGGCTTTGGCTTATTGCTAGAAAATAAAATTGACCTTAACAATTTGATTTTAGGTCCTTCCTCATCTGATCCATCTGTTGTAACTGCAGCTTCCTCATCACTGTCGTCTCCTCCTTCCCGATCCCTTATCCTTCCTGCTTCTACTACTGCCAAACGGGCATTCAGGATCCTAATATCTTCTCTCAATCCTTCATCTACTACCCTTTGAATAGCTTTGCCACGACCTCTTCTTCCGACTTCCATTTTGTAAAAGAAAAAACAAATTAACTCTAGCCTGCTATGATACCAAAATTTGATGGGACCATCCCTGATCACTTATGGCATAAAATTAAATACTGATTGTATGGTTGATTGTTTTGTAGTTGGATGACTTTATGGCATGGCACGGGAGGTTAATGTCGTGAGGAAAATTGTCCTCTTCCTCAGGCTCGCTTCTCCTGCCTCTTCACTATCCCGTTGAAACCCTAACCCCAACCATTCTATTGTTGCTCTGTCCATTTAGGTCTCGGCTTCTGGTCTTTGGTTGTTGCTTCACGAGTGTGTCACTTGGCCAGCTCTGGGAATGGTTCTCTATGAGGGTTTCTACTTGGATGTTCTGATGATGTTTCCTATTCTGTGAATGGTTTCGAAGTTTTGGGTCTGGAACCCTTGTTCTCAGTCTCTATTCTCTGTCTATTCGGCTCTCACTATGATTTCGGTTGTGGGTCTTTGCTGTAAGCTCGCTTTGATTATGTTGCTGTCTTCAAAGTGTTCACCTCGTTGTTTGACTACTTGCTTGGCATTCTGTTGCAGGTCATGGTCGTGGGATGGCTCGACTCTCGCCACTCATCTGGCGTTCAACCAGAGGTAAGTTCTCCATCTATTCCTTACACTTCTGCCTCATTTTTTACTATTACTGACTGTTCTTGCTCCTTGTGAGTAGTGTGCACTCTACTAATTTGACCTTGTTCTGTGACTTCCTTCCTCATTCGCATGGGCTCGACTCCTTCGGTAAGTGGTCTTTCCTTAAACCCTTACCTCTGTTTTCAGTTCTTTTTCTTATGGCTCTATTTGCTGGCTATAATGGCCCTGTTTTTTGGCCATGCAAGTATACGATTGGGCTCACGGTTTGGTGGTCTCGTGCCCTGACATTGACGCTTGTATCGGATTGGGTCCCTCCTTATTATTCCTCTACCTATCCATCTGATACGTTTGTTGTTGGTAGTTTTCTCTGGGTCCGTTGTGAGGGTTTGGCTTCGGCCTCACTATGTCTTGGCCTGTGTATTTATGCCTCTGGCTATTAACTTATGAACTGGATTTATATCGGTCATATGGTGACCTTGTGGTTGTATTTGGCACTGTTAATAGAGGACCTATGTTTTCATGGCCTGTCTGTATTTGACAACTGTATCTTGGACTGTAGATATTTGATATCGATATATACACAGTGATTTATTTTTTATAACTAAATAGTAAATGGGAATGATATGAGTTTTGTTGATACCTGTAGATATTTGTTTATTCCTTCGACAATGATTATGCTCGATTCTTCTGCAAGCCTGCTCCATTGCTTTGCTGAATTTGTCCACATATTCTTCTTGCTCCTATGTTAATTATTCACTCTCTTTCATCGTTATGAAATGTGTAAATGAATTTAATTAAGTTAGGAAGAAAATGACTTTAGGCTGCGATACATGGATTCAGACTTTCTTGTTCTGTGTTCCGAATGTTTGCATGCTTGCTTCTATTCAATACTATGATGATAATTACAGTATTTTTTTTCTTCCCTTTTTTTGTAAATTTCACTGTACAGTTATTAAACTGTCAGCAGTTACATTTAGTTATTCATTGATAACTGTTCTTTCTTGACTATATTCTAAAAGTAAATTTTAACCAAAAATAAAAAGAACGTAAACAAAAACAAATAGTGGGTTGAGATAGCCTTAAACTTAACATAAGGTCCTAAATTCTATCAACTAGAAATTTAAATGAAAATGAAAAAAAACTAACTGAAACTCCTTCTGTCTAGAAAGACAAATACTCCAGCCATGACCTCCCTCAGTGAGATTTGCCTGCATCAGTCTTGCACTAACCAAACCTACAAAATGTATCTATAATATACTATCCATACCTTTTGTAGTAAAGCCTAATCTTGCTCAAGAGTTTCCTCTAAAGGATTTTGTTCTTTTTGAAATAAAAATTTTAAATAATTTTTCTATATTTAATCTCTTTTTAATAAATTTTGGATTCTTAGTTGAAAATCCTAGTCTATCATGGCCTTTGGTCATCCTTTTGGGTTGAAATTTTTTTGGTACATAGACCTAATCTTGCTGAAGACTTTCCTCTAAAGGTTTTTGTTTTTTTGAAATAAATTTTTTAAATATTTTTTCTATATTTAATCTCTTCTTAGTAAATTTTGGATTCTTAGCTAAAAATCCTAGTATATCATGGCCTTTGGTCATCATTTTGGGTTGAAATTATGTTGGTACATAGAATTGTAATCTTATTTTAAGACTAGTAATTATAATAAGTACAACTACTTTTTATGTAGGGAAATTAGACATAGTATTTCCAGCTTTTCTAAATTTCCCTTCAAGTGTATATATCAACACAACATTTATCATTTTTAGTTGTTAAAGCTATTATTTGTATGTTTGTCTTAGCCGTGTATACTTATGTGTTGTTTCTCTATCATTTTCTGAGGTGCACTGCATTACTCGAAATTTTTGAAACTTTTTCCTTTGAAATGGATCTCAAAAGTCTCTATAGAACCTAAGGGACTTGGCATCCTTCCTTCATAGGCCAGAAGACACACTTTCATGGTCCTTTCTTCTATAAGATATTGGTTCTCTTCTATTTTGATTCTAAGAAATAGAGGTTTCTATAGAAAACTTATCCTGAGGGGAATTATATGGTCATATACCATCATTATTTGTTCATTTAATGACTTTGACTAGGGCTGAAATCCTTCTTTTAAAACACTATTCCCTTGTAACAATTTATAGGTATTTTCTACCCTTTATTCTAACAAATTATTCTTTTAATTGGTATTTAAATCATATTTGGGTTTTTAGATCTATTCAAATCAAACCAATTTTTTCTTATGATGCTCAAATGTTGTTATTGTTTTACTTCATGCTCTTATAGTTAAATAAAGAACCATTATAACATATTGAAAACTTCAACATAGTATGTTGAAACCTTCATTGACCTTCCTCTTTTGTTTTGAAGCCATCAAATTTTATTTTGTTCTGAGTTAAATCTATCTCTAGAGAACAAACGCTTTTTAATTCGACTACATAAAATTTCTCAATAATTCTTCTCAAGAATTCTATTCTAGTCTAAAATAATTAAGCGTTGGATTAGAAAACAACTTAGTTTTTTCATTATTGTATTTACTATTGCATTAGATTTTTCTTCAGTCAAATAATACGTTTATGATTTTATGAAACCATACTTGTATGTAAACATAGTATATTTTGTTAGCTTATTTTACTTGATCTTTAATACACATACTTCTAGTTAGGCATATTGACACTTTACTAAATTTTATGAACTAATTTACATTAGGTACAATGAAAGTAATATGATATCTTACAAAACTAATATAAGAAAAACAACTTTGTGATATAGAAATTACTTTTACTATCCATACGTAAAATAATTCATAATTTGATTATTTTAACTATATCATCATTTGTACCATATTTGTTGTTCAATGTAATAATTTCTATGATCTCTCTTTTAATTTCTATAAATCCACATAAAACCTTTCATCTCTAAAGCACTCTCATAAAATAATTAGTAATTAATAAACATTAAAACACCAGTAGGTTTAAATACCAACTTGTTAAATTTTGTCAACAAGAAATTTATAGTGTTAAAAGTACTAACATGAAAATTGTATTTTAGAAATTAAGGATGCAGCTACCTTGTTCCACCCATATCTCCAATATATTTCCAACCCAAGTCCCTTCGAGCATGCATGTTTGCGTTTTATTTTCTTCAATTCTTGTTTTGTCACCTTTTTCTTCTCACCAATGTTTGTCCACTATGTTATTCTTAGTAGCAAAATTCACAACAAAAATCCCCTTTACCAAAGTAGTTGGTAGTTCGTAATTAACTCCACCTCATCCGTGAGGTGATAGGTAGTTACTAGCTCATTAATGAGTTCCACTTTTGCACTCTCAAAGACAATGTCCTCTCCTTAGGAGACATTATTGATCAATATTATCCATCATAATTAATAATATAATAATTTAGATTAGATGTCTACAACTTAATCTATAGGGGTAATCATTCTCCTCCATTAAATTGCAACCTTATCTCTTCCATCTAGATGTAGCTTCAACAGTAATTCCTATATTCTTTTATTTTTATTAATAGCATAAATAACCACATATTTACATTAAATACTTACTAGTGATACACCATTGGTCAACTATTTCTCCAACAAGTCTATAAAGTCAGAACAATAAACATATATAATATGTACAACTTTAAAATATATACTCCAATTCAGGGAATATTGCATTCCAACATTTGTCTCTAGAGAGATGATATGCAAGAAATATTAAAAAAAACCCAAAATATTTTCAATATTCTTTTAAGGTCGTTTTAACATTCAGAGTATATTGATTTTAATTTCCTGAAACCTATTTTCTTTAGAGGATAAAGAGAACAAATTCCACTATTTTTTAAGCTTACAATAAATTCTTTTAAATATCAATGAAAAGAAAAATTTATAAAACTTAACAATCTTGAAAGGAAGCTTGAAAATGATAGGGCAACACACTTGTATTTTCTGAAAATACATTCGTGTCATTGATTCGGTCGAAAATCTCATTATCAATAGTCGCATTGAACAACTTTTACATTCACAAGCATATTAATTTTTCCATGTATGTAGATAACCAAGAAAATTTTGAGAAATATGTATTTGTTCAAAAACACTTGGAAAAGGTATGTTTCACCATTTACTATATGTTTTTCTCCTCAAAACCTAGTAGGGTTGATTTAATAACATCAAATTTAATCTAATTTTATGTTATGTCACATTTTTTCTATCCACCCTCTTCATTTTTGTGATCTTTTTACGGGGCACTACTCTAATTGTTGGTGTGGATTTCTCATCACATTGAAGAACCTCCTCATTATTCTTGGATCCCTTTTGCTGAAATTCAATGGTGGTTTCATGTTAGGGTTTAGGAATTACAATTGAATTATTAAATGCAAAAAAGCTACCTCAAATTCATGGCAAGTGACTAATTTCTACCCTTTGTCAATCATAGGTTGTTTAATATATTGGGAACCACATTTAGGTCATCAATTGGAGATTCCTTTTGAATTTTCTCAATCTACATTAAGAATGATAACCAAATTTATAAGGTTTAATGAATCACTAGATACAATTAAGTCACAGCTTTGTCATGATTATTTTACCTGTAATAGAAAACATAATAAATGAAAACATTTACCATGCCACCATGAATGTTATTATATGCATCATGTCCGAATTTATGAGTTTCAATTCTTGACACCCTAGCTAGTGTTTCTTTTGTTGCATCTCTAAGGCATATTTTACCTCCTCCTTGTGCAGATGGCCTATAATTTGGAATATTCTGGGCCTTCATCTTCAAATTTGGCATCTCACATAAGTTCATACAATGTCACTTTTTCTTTCATCCAATCTAGACATGGATACCTCAAGTCCTTTGTTATTTTTGACCATATATTGTCTCTTTTGGAGTGAATGTATTTATGTTCAATATCTCTAATGATTTCTTCTAGATTACCAAATACTATTACTACATCTTTAAATAGTTATTTTTTTTTAGCACTCGATTGCTTCCTCAAACCCATTTAGATGGTCATGCCAAATAATTATTCAACATGAAGAAAAATAAAGTGAAATAGTTTTAACCGCATTTCATCATTCAAGACATTTTCTTTTGAGGTCAGCAAGAAGACTACAACTCCTTGCATTCATTTTGTAGTTAATAGTGATATTGTTATAGTCTTGGGGATTGAGGTAAATACCGTTATAGGTACATCATGCACCTTATCATTTATTTCCTGTATTTACAACAAATTTGTGAAATTATTAGAAAACCAACCAAAATATGAAAATATTTTTATTTCTAAAATAATGATCATAAACACAAAAAACGAAACTAAAAAACAAGAATTGAGAACATAGAAATTAGAAACAATTTAAAGTAGAGCAAGTTTACTAAAATTGAAAACATGATATGTACGAAAAACTTTAAAATTATCAAAATTTAAATGTATAATGTTGAATAAAAATATTAATTGGACAACAATAATACTATAATATCTCTAGATATTTTTTCTTACTCATTTGAGGTAAGCCCTACACTCTCCAACAATGCCCTTTCCAATAATTATATTTGTTTAATTATTTCCTATCTCATTTGAACAATTTTCATGACCATCTCGTAGGAGCCTTAGTATTCTTGATTGTGAATCTATGAAACTCCTGGAGGAAACCTTTTTTTGTTGGTGGGAAAATTATGACTAAATGTGCATTTGATTTATTATTTATTAATTATGATGTACTCCTAATAGGGGCACGCATGTGCAATTAAAGAGGGATACTAGGAACATCAATATTTGATGTAAAGGGAATGCTATGGAGTTTTGTATTTCATGTCACTCTTGTGATAGTTGTTTCTAGTTTAGTCGTAAATGGCATAACATGGCCTTCTGTAATAATAGGTTGTATGCTTGTTGGAGTCATCATTGAAACATATTGCAAGGCACAAATATCAACATTGAGGTGGCATAATAGTCAAAACTAACATAATGAACTCGACATAAACATATCATTGAATATTAAATTTGGCATAATACTAGATGTAGTTGAAGACATAAATGGATCTCCTATGCCAACAAGTTGCATGGTTTGTGGAGATACTCCAGAAATGCTTTGTGTTGAAAAAATAGAAATACTAAAAAATATATAAGCTGAAATAAGTTAATTACATACATAGGAATCTTCCTCCAAGTTTTCAATTGGCATAATATTAGATGTATTAAATAGTGTAATAGGGGCTTGAATGACTTTAGATACAGCTTGCATTAAAAAAAGTGTAAATTATCATAACATAATAGGGAAACTAAGATAATTCAAACTATTAAATACCATTTTTAAGCCTACCTCATACATCATCATAGTAATGTATTTTCGTTTACCTTTTAACATTCCAATAAAATCATCTAAATTCAATCAATCCCTCATAGTAGAACTGGTAGCACCCATGGGAATATTCTTAAGAAAACACATAATCACATAAAAATAAGAAAATATTGATTCGAAAACACATGAAAATGATGTTAGTTACACAAATGAAATTCAATAGAACTTTAAAAATAATATACAAAAAATTAATTATGTTTCAGTGAATAAAAAAACATAACAATATGCAAATGGTAAATATTTTTTACCTCTATGATATTGTATTTCTCTTGCCAAGGTGTTGATTGGATAAAGCACCAAGGTATTGATTGTGTAATTCTTTTTAATATTTCCTAAGACTAATGTCCAAAATATTAAATTCCCTACCTATCTTCCTCTCTCACCTTCGCACATTTTCTCATTCCTAGTAGGACCCCACATGAATTATAGAATGTGCACGCACTTTTGTGACATTAATTTTATCCCTTCTCTCCCATTTCTCATCCTTCCCCCTCTCTTTGCCGCCTCCATTTTCCCTCTATCTTGCTCCCTTTTACCTTTATATCTTCCATCCTCTTTATCTTCCTCCATCATTCTCATTTACTTTATATGTTTCTTCTTTCCCTTCTCTCTCTATTTCTCTCTTCTTCCCTCTCTATACCCACTACATTTTTTCTTTATCTCCCTCCCTCTCTCCTTTTTCTGTCACCCTCACTCCATCATTATATTCCTCCCTCTCCCCTTCATACCTCTCTCCACCTCTCCCTCTCCCCTGCATCACTCTCCATACCTCTCTCCACCTGTCCCTCTCCCCTCCATCATTCTCCATACCTCTCTCTACCTCTCCCTCTCCCTTTCCCTCTCCCTCTCCCTCTCTCTTTGCATCTCTTCCTTCATCCCTCTCTCTTGCCATCTCCCCCTTCTTCCCTCTCTATCCACCATCCATATTTGTCTTTATCCCCCTCCCTCTTCCCTACTCTTTCTCACTCTCCCCCTCATTCCATCACCATATATTTCCCTCTCTCCCTCTCTCCATATATGTCCTTCTTCCACCCATTCAATCTCCTCTATCAATTTATCTCCTGGCCTTCTCTATCTTCTATGTTGCAATCTCCTTCTCTTTATATTCAAATTACTATATTTGCCTCTAGATCTTTATATCTTCTTCCCTCTCTATCTCTATCCCTCTCTTCACCCTCTAGCTCCAGTCCTCTCTCTCTCTCGCTCTCTCTCTCTCTCTCTCTCTTGTATTCCCTCTTTAACCCCTCTTCATCTCTATCACTTTCTCCATCCCTCTCTCCATGTATATATCTCTATCTCACCTACATATTCTCTCTCTATCATTATATCAATCACTCTCTTTTTCTTGCTCTCTCCCTCCATCTTCATCTCTCACTGCTTTCCTCGTTACATTACTCCCCTCACCCCCTTCTCTCTCCCTCTTCCCCCCTTCTCTCTCTACTCTCTCCTTCTTTTCTTAAACATCTCTATTTCTCTCTGTATTCTCCCTTCTCTCTATGTATTCCTCTCTCTCTTCCCTCTCCTCTCTCTCCATATGATCCTCTCTCCTCCTCTCTCTCCTCCCTCCCTCTTTTCTTCTCCCTCATTCTCCCCCAATTCTCTCTCTCTCCACATATGCGAATATATATATATATATATATATATATATATATATATATATATATATATATATATATATATATATATATATATATATAGGTTTGTGTGTTTGTGTCTATCTTTCTCTCCTCTTCCCTCTTTATCCCCCTTCTATATTTATCTCTCTCTCACTCACCCCACCCTCCCCCAACACTCCCTAGAATTTCTATCTTGATATCCCTCCCTCTCTCGTTTCTCTCCACCTCACTCCCTTACACCTCCCCATTTCTCTCTTTATCTCTCTCTCTTCTTCGCTATTTTTGAATCCCTCTCCCTCCACCTTTTAGTTATGTTTCTATATCCTATCTTAATCTCTCTTCTCTCCTTCTCTTCCCCTCTATCCCTATCCCTTTCCCTCTCTCTCTTTCTTTCCCCTCTACCATCTAGCTCTCTATTTCCATTTACATATTTATTTATCTTGTTCTCTCTCTCTTCCATCATGTTGCCTCACTATATCCTTCCCTCTCTCCTTCTCTCTCTCTCGCAATCTCTCTTTGTTTCTCTATTATTCCCCCTCTCTCTCCCTTCCTACCCCTAATCTTGATTCTTTCCCAATCTTTCTTCTCCACTCTCTCTTTTTCCTTTTATCTCCATTTCTATCTACCTCACTCTCTATTCCTCTCCATGACCCCCCCCCTCTCTCTTTCCCCCTTCTAGATTTATATATTTTTCCATCCCTAACTTCATATTTGTCTCCCTATCTCAGCACATCATCTCTCTCATCCCATATTCACCTATCACCCTCTCTCCATCCCTCTTTCTCTCACTCTATCTCTCCTCTTTCTCTATCCCCCCACCTTCCCCCTCACCCCCTTGTCTCCATCTTTCCCTCTCCATCCATCTCTCCTTGTATCCCTCCCTCCCGAACAGTCATTCGACTCTCTTGCTTCCCCTCTTTCTATATCCCTCCATTGCTCCATCAATCCTTCATTCTCATCAAACCTCCTTCCATTTCTATCTCTAACTCTCACGCTCACACAAGCACCTCCCTTTCTCTCACTCTCTTCCATCCTTTCCTTATATCTCCTTCCTCCCTCTCTCCTCTCCACCTCAGTCTCTCTCCACCCTTCCTCCCATTATTCTCCCTCTCTATTTCTCTCCCTTTTCCTATCTTTCTTTCCCTTTGTCTCCCACCTCCATATTTTTATTCATCTCCCTCCTTCTCTCTTTCTCTTTCTTCCTCAATCTCTCTCTCCCGTCCCCATCACTCTATCTCTATATCTCTCTTCTACCTCCAAATCTACCTATATACCTCTCTATTTCTCTCGCCCTTCCCCACCTGCACTCTCTCCCTCTCTCTAAATATCTCCTACACTCTGTCTTTCTCTTCCCACTCTACCTCTATCTCCATTTGTCTCTCCTCATTTCCCCCCATAATCCCTGTTTTTCTTTCTTGTCCCCTCCCCTCCTCTTTTTAGTTTATTTATTTCTCTATCCCTCCTTTAGTCCCTACTTTTCAATAACCCCCCCCCTCTCCCTCTCCCTCTCTCTCTTTCTCTCTACTCCAGATATTTTTCTATCTCCCAAGTTTATACTCTCTCTCCCTCACCCTCTCTCATTCTCCCCCCCGCAACTTTTTTTCTCTAATTGTCACTCTTCCACGCACTTCCCTCACCCACTTTCATTCTATTTTATCTATATTTTTTCCTTTGATTATCACTCTTCCACTCACATTCTCATCCAATATGTCCCCCCGTCTCTTTCTCTCCCCATTGCTCTCTCTCTCTCTCTCTCCCCTTCATATTTGTCTCCCTATCTCAACACACCATCTCCCTCATCCCATATTCACCTATCACTCTCTCTCCATCCCTCTTCCTCTCACTCTATCTCTTCTTTTTCTCTCTCCCTCCACATCCCCCCTCACCCCTTGTCTCCATATCTCCCTCCTAGTCCATCTTTCCTTGTCTCCCTCCCTCCCTAATACTAATTCCCCTCTCTTTGTTCCCATATTTCTATATCCCTCCCTTGATTCATCAATCCTTCATTCTCAACAACCCACTTCCATGTCTATCTCCACTGATCTCTCTCTCTCTCTCTCTCTCTCTCTCTCTCTCTCTATATATATATATATATATATATATATATATATATCATCTTATTTCTCTCGCTATGTCAATCTATCTCCCCAAAACTCCATATATATCTCCGTCCCTCTCCCTCTATCTCCCACCTCCATATTTTTATTCATCTCTCTCCTTCTCTCTTTCTCTTTCTTCCTCACTCTCTCTCCCCTCCCCATCACTCTATCTCTATATATCTCTCTTCTACCTCCAAATATACCTCTATGTATCTATTTTTCTCTCTCCCCTCAAAATTTACCTCTCTCTCCATTTGTCTCTCCTCATTTCCCCTCCTACACCGTTTTTCTCTCTGTTGTCCCCTCCCCTCCTCTTTTCCAGTTTCTTTACTTCTCTATCCATCCTTTAGTCCCTACTGTACAATAAACTCCCCCTATCTCTCTCACTCTCTCTACTCTAGATATTTTTATATCTCCCTCTCTTATACTCTCTCGCCCTCACCCTCTCCCATTATCTACCCCCTAGATTGTTTCTCTAATTATCACTCTTCCACTCACTTCCCTCGCCCTCTCTCATTCTCTTTTCCCTACATTTTTCCTTGGATTATCACTATTCCACTCATTTTCTCATCCAATATGTCCCCCCCCTTCTTTCTCTCCCCACTGCTCTATCTCTCTCCCCCCTTCATAGAAACCCTTTCCAAATTTGTTACTCTCCTTCTCCATATGTCAACCACAAATAGCTCCTTCCATGTCCCTGTCACTTCCCCTCCCTCCTTCCTTATATCTTTCACTCTAGATTCACTCATTCTATTCTACCAGTCATCGAATCATACTTTCCCACCTCACTCATTAAGATTTTTATGTTGCACTAACATAAGCCCTTGTAATTTCAAGTATATATTGGCATTCATAATATATATATATATATATATATATATATATATAGATATATATATATATATATATATATATATATATATATATATATATATATATATATATAGGCAAAGGTAAAAATGGAATAACATTATATTCTATAGCTGCTAAAAGAAGATGGTAAGATAAGCCTCTTTTCTTATAGAATGAAGAGAAAACTAAAAAAATTACACAAAACAAATTAGAAGTTAAATGTGATAATAATCACATAAATTATCTTTTTTTCCTTTCTTTTTTTGGACAACCTGCCATCCGCTTGAGTTGGGGTATGTTATAACCATTTCCAATTCAATTCCTTATGTCTTAGTGGTATTTGTTTGTCTAATTATAAGCTCTCAAAAACATGAGCTCTCTTTGTACCTTGAATCGCATTTTTGTTGTGTGCATTCTTTTTCTATTGTTTTAGTGCTTATATATCTTCTAACTCAGCACCCTTCTACATATGGGTTTCTTCTCCATTATGAACTAGTGCATTCCCTTCAACATTGATTGTAGTGTCCTTCGTATTTTCTTCTTCGCCTAAGATTATAATTTTTGGAAAAAAAAACTATCCATAACAACAATACTTTGTCTACAACTCCATAATTTTATGTAGAAAGATTCTATCATTTAGATATTCAAAGGTTGCAGTAATGAGAAGGAATGCATCATATTTTGCATCAAAAATAACATACCAACATTAAGAAAACTCAAAATTCACATAGTTGGGGAAACTTTCTATCAATAAAATAAAAAATTTAGGAAGCTAAGTCATTTCATTTTTCTATAGTTCATATTTTTACACCATCTTAAAATTCATTATTATAGTACCTCCGCTTTTAGGTTTTCATATGAGAAACCAGCATTAACACGTAGATATTATTATGCTTGATACCTATTTAAAATATATATACAGTTATTTTAGTTCTATGTTGTGGCCTCATGTATAGGCCTCTAAAATGAGCAATTTTGATACAATTGTTTAGGCATATGTTCTATATTTTTGTAGAGTTCACAGTGGAAAAGTATGCAGGCTTATAGTAGTGATAGCATATATATTTCTATTTTTTGAATGTTTTAATGTGAATAACAAAATCCCCCGGATGCGGGTGGCTGTTAGATTTACAGGGCTCATGGCTTGTCAGCAGGGCAGGTGTCCGCCCGGACAAGCCACGTATACCCAGAGGACGTGCCTTAACCATTCCGGCATGCAACATTTAAGGAGGGCAGTTATGGTTCGCTGCAGAGACGTCCCCTCGGCATTCACTGCGCGCATTGAGAAACGATACATGGCGCTTCATAGCCGGAAGTTCTCGGACATTCTCCCGCATTTCTCGTCTGCTCCTGTTCTGGTCTTGAGGGAAGTGGCGGAGGCTCATTGTTTCGGCTCTCATTCAGGCTCTGAGAGCGACTGTGATGGCTCAGGGGCCATAGACTGGGGCAATTGGAGAGCTTCCGGGCAGTCTGGTCGTGCACCTGGGAGATTGGCAGGGTTGCAAACCTTCCATCCGCAGTCTGGCTGGGGAATTGGGCGTCTGGTTCAGAGGGACAATCTGTGTGTGAACACTCGACATCCGCTCACTTTCAATATGCAGCGTGAACGTCAACGGGGCACAAGTAGGCATGGCAGTTTCAGTGGAAGAGCCCCTTCTCCCTCTTCCTCAATTGAAGAATCCTCTGAATGCAGAAGACCGAGAGGAAGGCCACCGGGCAGAGGAAGAGTAGCGGAACCTCCGGAAAGAATGGAATGCGGGCACACTGAGCACCCAATGGTAAGATATCGCCTTCCATGCACTTTGTCCAATTCCACCTTCTTCGTAACTGTTTCAGTGGAGCATTGCAGCAATCCGTGGGGTGATGATGAAGCTCCTAGTGCCAACCCTCCGCGTATTCCTGGGGCTGTTCACACTGTGTACATGGAATTTCCGGCCATTGATATGCTGAGGCCTGTTCATGATCCTGGAGCTGGCCCGAGTGAGCCTGTGCAGCGCAATGTTGGTAAGGCTATTCTCCAGCCTCCCTGTTGCAAGATGGAGGATGAGCCGCAGACTACGGAAGAAGATTAGTTCGCGCTCCAGGTTTCACTGCATGAATTTTTCTCTTTGTTCGCTCCCTTCGCGACCACATATGTATCTGCACTTTGTCATTTTGTACTTCTGTCCATCTCTATTATGGTGCCGGTGTCCTCCATGTGTTTCTGTTGCTTCAGTCCATGTATCGGTTACATAAGTGTCACTCTGGTTTCCAGCTTTTGTAATCCTGGTATGAATACTCTCGAGTTTACTGTCTATCCCAGGACAAGTTTTACAGGGCCTCGGCCCTGTTGTAATACTGTTGATGTAATTTTGCTCTTGCTGTAATATAATTTAGCTCAGTCTTATTTAGAAAAAAAAAAATGTGAATAACAAAATAACAAAATTAGTTAATATGTATATAGCTATTCTCTTATTCATAATAATAATATAATTATCTTCATTAATATTAAGAAGTTTATTCATATTTATTTCCCATACATGGGAACCTATGAAATTCAACTATCTATTCCTTCGAAGTTTTGGAAGGCTACTCAGCCTATTTTGGAGTCTAATTTTCCTAGATTCCACTGGAGTTTTACTCTTGACAATCTAGGTTACCATAGATTTTCTTCAGTCTTGAATCAATATATGGAATCAAAAACCCCGTTTAGATAGCAAAAATCAAGATTTAACAAAAAAAGAAAAATCATGAGATTAAGACCAAAATATCCAAAGCCTCTGATAATTAGAAGATGCCACTTAAAATTTGATGAGCTATTTCTACTATGTATTATATTAACATGAGTGTAGTGTAACTTATAAAAAAAATAGTCATTTTCACCATAATCCAACAATACCATGTCAAGAAGGATTGTAATTTTTTATTAGTTTAAAATACATTTTTGAGTACATAAATGGATTCAAGAGTCCCATACACATAAAGGAAGAGAATTCTACAAATTTAAAAATTTAAACTCAAGTTTTTACAAATTTCTCACAAAATTTATTTAAAATAAACTATCAAAATAACCTTAAAACACCCTGTAGCTTTTTAATAAAATTGTATATTAATATAATACTATATAAATAAACTAATATTAAAAAAATAATTTTTCCTACACATTTTCCCAAATGTTTTACTCCACTCATACCTAATCTATATGCATCAAAGCTGTTAGTTACTAAATCTACCTCAGCCTGAGAAAGGTAGGATCTAGGATAACATCAAACCACACTTAACTTGGTAGCTAACCCTACCAAGTCGAGAGAGGTCTCTATCCTTGTCAATCTCAACAAAATATGATCAATGAGGCTTGAGATGACTGAAGTGAATACAGATCTTAGGCTAGGTATGTGTTCAAAAGATTTTGATTGAATTTGATGATGTTTTGTTTGCTCAAATGTGAAAGGCAGATTTGGGTCCGGGGAATGAGGTTCAGTTTTGTAGAGATCTCTATGGGGAAAGGTAGGCAAATGGTTTGGTACTTAAAATTTAGTGAGATGGAGAGATTTTTGACTGATGAGGAGTTGAAGAGGGCATGAAAGTCTTAGGGATCCTCTTCAAATAGTTGAAAACATAAATAACTAAACAAACCCTAGGTAGAGCACTACAAATCAATGAATTCTACCTTTACCCTTGTTTGATTTTAGTTAAGATGAAGTAAAGAGAGATGATAGCATACATAAAACACATGTAAACTTACAATTACAGAAGGAAACACAATACCAAATCAAGATTCCACAAGAATCCCATAAAGTGTTGCAAACCCTGGTCTATTCCTTTGCCAAACTGCTAAAATGAAAATACAATGAAGCTCCAAGCTTTCCCAATAGTCCAACCCTTGCCAATGACTAAAAAATTACAAGATATAGGCAACCAACAAATCATCCTAGCCTCTAGGGGTCAAGCTCATGAGTTTAGGAGCTGTTCAAACAATTTCTAAACTGAGAACTAAAAAGTAGGCAGTGGAACAGCTTGCCTCTAAAAACTAGGGAACTGATTCATTCAGTTGCAAACTAATTTTCATGGATGAATCTACCTATATGAGTGAAAATTTAGCATAATTACATCAAAATCCATCAAGTCACATTAAATTACATCATGAGTTTGACAATTAGAAGGAGGAAAGTCAAACTGTCAAGAAACTAGGCAAAAAATAGAGTATTTTTGGCAAAATGAGCAAAATTCCTCCAATGCACTGTGTTGATTTCCCTATGCGTAGCGCCATTTTGCAACTGCTTTTGGAGGCCTTCGCAGTGTCCAAATTTGCTCCAAGTGTGCTTGTTGGAAATTTCTGCCTGTCTGCTTTCTAGAACAAGTGAATTTGGCCCCCATTTGCCCTCCAAAACTGAGTTCTCCCAACACTGCTTCCTTTGTTTCCAAAATGGGGCAGAAAGCCTGCCATTTTTGAGGTGTTTTTGACCTTTTTGGAAGCTAAAAACCTGTCAAAATTTCTTGGCCATTTGTGAACATGCATATTTTTCCGTGACAAATCCAAAAATGTTGAGTTTTCCTCAAAAGGAGGTCCCCATCAAAAGTGAGCGCCAAGTGGCACGGCGCATCGGGCGGAAAAGCTTGTTTTTTAAGCTCAAAAATTTCAAAATTGCAAAAAGTGTCCCAAATTTTTTTAAATTTAGGTTGAGTGTCCTCCATTGAGTGTTGTGTGGGGCCAAGGAATCCTCAGCCAAGATCTAAATTCTATCTTGCTCTTTTCGCTTCCTCGATGATTTCTTCAACTTGGCCTTCAAGTTCCTGATTCTTGCTTTGCACACTTTTTTTCTTGCCAAGTAGTGGCAGGCCATGTGCCTCAACATAGTTTTCTCCTTTTTGACCCTCTCAAGAAACTTTTTGAAGTGGATATTTGCCCTCTCAAGCCAAGACTAACAATCATCATTGATTTCTTGTTCAATTGGTGTCAACTTGACTTTCCTCCTCTTAGCAACTTGCCGGTTTTCTCGTATGTTTTGTAGCTCTATAATGGTTTGCCGATCCTCTAGCTATTTGTTTCTTTGCTCCAGATATTTGATTATTCACTTGGCTCTCTCTAGGTTGAGAGACAAATCATGAATGTCCACTTGTTGCTCCTGAATGATCTCCTTGAGTTTTAAGCTTTGTGAGCCCAAATCGGTATCATCATCCTAAATAAGAATGAAATCTGTCTCTTGCCCTCTTGAAAGCCCCTCATCATGTAATGGAAACTTTCCCTTGTCCTGAACTTGCTCTTCTAATGGAGGAAGCAAGACCCCCTCCACCCTAAGTGGAGATAATACTCGCTTTGCTACTGCAAACAACCTTCTAGTGCCCTTTTGGTAGGTGACAAACACTGGCACACTAGCATTTTGTGTCTTATGAATATCCTACTGATTTGAAGGTCCACCTATCTCATGAAAAATTGTTGGAGGTACTTGAGGACCTGTGAAGACCTCATGTGAAATGAAATCCTCCCATGAGATGTTTTGTATACCAATCTAATGCAAGACCACAATTTGATTAATGCAAAATGATATATGTTGTTACACTGTTGTTGAGGAGGCTTCCTATGCACTAAGGTGGTCATCTTCTCAATGTTTCAGCAAATAAAATAGGGGAGATTCATCATTCTCACCCTAGTGAAGTGCATCAACAACCTGATGTGATAAGCATATAGGCGAGAAAACCGACCCTCACAGCTGAAATGTTTAATTATGAGTTTCATCAAGGGAGCATATGTGTCCTTCAGATATCTGAAGGGAAAAAATCTATTGAGATGCCTCTGCTACCTTTTATTCCACTGCTCGCCGAAATTTGGAATTCCAGTTGCTTGAGAAATAGTCACCCGTGTCAAGGTGAATGTCACACTTGCTAGAGTGACTTGGCCATTATGAAGATGGAGCACAAACAACCTAGCCAACTCATGATGGTACTGGACTCTCTCTACCATCTCACAAAACTGATAACAAGATTGGTGTTGAAAGCATGTGACAGCAAGAGGATAGGCCTACAGCTCGGCAAGTGAGGTAGGCTCCTCTTGTATATGTTTACCACCCTTGTGAGGTCTCATTGGTGCATGCATCTCTCTAGAAGAATCACTAAATGTCTCCTCATCTCGGTCTTAGGAAGGGTCTGACTCCATGTTTGCCAATGTCTGAGTTTTCTTAGATGAGTATGAAAATATTTATGGTATCTTTAGGTTTTTGCTATTGGAAATACTGAGAGGGGGCGTGAATCAGTATTTCTTACTTTTTTATTCTAGTGATTTCCAAAAGCATATATAGATATGTATATGTATACACAGAACACAGAAACTAGCAACTGGAATAAATGCTTTTATTAAAACTCAAGACAGTTCAATGAAATAAATAAAATATAAGTATATATCTGACTGTGAATAATTGCCAAGCTCCAACTTGGACATCAGTGAGGCTCCAACCTCCAGAGCACCAACTCTGTTTAGCAGTGGTTCTGCACTTAGGAGCACCTACCCCTAATGAATTTAGTCTTGTTCAGTTCTGAGGCTCTAACCCAATCTTGGTATACACTAGTATGTTGTTGCACTCTATTCAGCTGAGGTACTCTCACTCCTACTATCCTACCTCTACTGATTCTACTACCTCCGCTGCTTCTGCTGCCTCTTCTACCTCTACTGCTTCTACTACCTCATGCTCTGGTTCTTCACCACAATAACAACACAAACAATTCTCTGTTTTTATTGTTTTATACATTCTCATGCCTTTGTCCATTCGTTTCCGCTAACTCGCTGGCTCTTTGGCTTCCTCCTCGCTTGCTTGAGCTTCAGCTTCCTCAACACTCACTCAACCTTCTGGCTTCCCTCCTCCATCCGCTTTAGCTTGCTCTGCACTCGAATTAACCAATGCTTCATGGGACACGTTCAAGAGGAAGAGGGGTCGAATTACAATAGAAATGATGCTTATTGAAAAAATATCAGAGAGGTCCTTTTTTTATCTTTTTTTCTTTTCAAGTTCGCAAGTCGTGAACTGTTATTTGTTTCTAATATAGATGCCCGAGATCAATTCCAGAAATGAGGCATTTCAACATATATATATATAGATATGACTTCTTCCTATCACCAAGGAATGAAAAATATATATGTCGGAGAATATTTTATTCATAGACTTATTACTTCATGGAAACCATATAAATGAGGCTATAGACATATATAGGTCCCACATGCCACGTCATCCTTTTATTGCAATCGCTGCTTCCGGAGGTTCGTGCATAACATAGTCGATTGCCGATGGCTGATTCCCCTACTAGACGCGATATTAAATAGACTGTTTTTGATGATTCCATTGGGTCCATACCTCTATCGCAATCGGCACTCGGGAGAGTGTAATTCTTTTCTGTATTGTTATGATGGGCGGATGCGATAAAGCATTCAACCATAACATAATTCCGCATCGGGTCCACGTACATTCTCACAATCAGAGGTGTCGTCTATATACATATATATGCCGATATATATATATATATATATATATATATATATATATATATATATATATATATATATATATATAAACTTCTCTGCTGATCTCCCATCACATCAGTCAAAAAACATGTGAAGTTAAACCTGTCGTCCAATCATTCATCAGACGATCCGACAACGTTCGTTCCAATATCTGAGAATTCTTTTTATAGCTAATAAATGGGATTGTTTGGGAGAAGATTGAAATCTTCCCACCATTCCTACTGCTTGCATTATGTCTGGTCGTGTAGCTGTTAAGTATAGAAGGGCTCCAATCATTGACCTATAATGAGTTGCATCTACTAGAGGGGAGTCATCATCTTTGCTCAGTTTGCGGTTTGTGGTCATAGGTGTGCTCATGGGTGCACAATCCTCCATTCCATATTTTTTGAGCATGTCTTTTAGATATTTGGTTTGAGATATATAGAATCCTACTCTGGTTTGAGATATTTGAAGTCCAAGGAAGTGGGACAGCTCTCCTATCATTGACATCTCAAACTCTTTTGACATGTTTTGAGAAAATTCATGGCTCATTTCATCATTATTAGTAGCAAAAATCATATCATCAAAATAAACAAGAGTAGCTAGTAGCTTACCTTGATCTATCTTTATGTATAGATTACTTCCAGCCACTCCCTTTTTGAAGCCTTGTTGTTCTAGATAGTGATCCAGTCTTGGATACCAAGCTCTAGGAGCTTGTTTCAACCCATATAAAGCCTTTTTCAACTTACAAAGTAAGTCCTTTCCTACTGTTAGATCAAAACCTTCTGGCTGCTCCATGTAGACTTCCTCCTTGAGTTCCCCATTTGGAAATGTTGATTTCATGTCCATTTGATATATTTTGAATCCTTTTGAGCAAGTAAATGCCAAGAACATCCTGATAGCTTCCATACGAGCCACTGGCGCAAATGTCTCTTCAAAGTCAATTCCTTGAATTTGTGAATAGCCTTTGCAGACAAGTCTTGCCTTATTTCTGATAACCTGTCCTTCCTCATTCATTTTATTTTTGAACACCCATTCGGTTCCTATTATGTTTTTTTCCTTTGGGCGAGGTACCAGCTCCCATGTCTTGTTCTTCTCAATTTGGGTCATTTCTTCTTCCATGGCTTTTACCCAATGAGGATCGTTACTTTCTTCTGCAAATGTTTCTAGTTCTATCATAGATAGGAGGGCAATGACTTTTGTCTTGGGTGTAATTGTTATCCTTCTTCAGGTATTCACACCTTCATCTTTATCGCCAATGATCTACTCTTTTGGATGATGTCTTTGGACATACTTCATCTTTGAAGGGGTATTAGGTGGTTCTCTTTTCTCTCCTTCTTCTTTAGGTTCTTCTTATTCAATGAGAGAGTCATCTTCATGTTCTTCAATTTTCTTTTCTGGAAGATCTTCATCAACCTTTACATCAATTCTTTCCACTATTTTCTTCAGTCGATAATTGTAGCAATTGTAAGCCTTGCTCCGTGTAGAGTATCCAAGAAATATCCCTTCATCAACACGAGAACCAAACTTTCCGGGTGAGCCATCATTTATTTTTATTAAGCACTTTCTTCCAAAGATCTTGAAGTACTTCACTGAAGGCGGTCTTCCTTTCCATAGTTCATAAGGAGTTTTTTCACAATTTGGTCTTACTTGAGTTCGATTTAGTGTATAGAGAGTTGTCCCTACTGCTTCTATCCATAATTTAGGTTGTAAGTCTGCTGCTAATAGCATAGTTCTTGCCATTTCTTGGGCTGTTCAGTTTCTTCTTTCAACTACCCCATTTTGCTGAGGTGTTTTGGTAGCCGATAATTCCCTTTTAATTCCATGAATATTACAGAACTCACTAAACTCGTTTAATGTGAATTCTCCTCCTCTGTCTGTTCCGAGGCACTTAATTTTTTAATCTTTTTCATTTTCTACAAGGGATTTTAGATTCTTAAAACACTCAAAAGTTTCAGATTTATACTTTATGAAATATATCCACATCATTCTAGTATAATCATCAATAAATAACACAAAGTACCTTTCTCCTTGGAGTGCTTGATTTCTAGTTGGCCCACAAACATCAGCATGGATGATCTCCAAGGGCTTCGATGTATAGAGCTCCTTTGTCTTATGGCTAGTTCTGGTCTGCTTTCCATGTTGACATGGACCACACACTGCTTGATTTGGTTTGGACAGCCTTGGGATGTCTCGTACAGCTTTGATCTTGTTGATATTGATTGGATTTTCAAAGCTTGTATGTCCAAGTTGCTTGTGCCACAGCCAACTCTCATATGTATGACTTAAGTAGCATTTATTTTCTTGAATCTTGTTCATAATGTAAATGCTATTTGATGTTCTCACCCCTTTTGCCACAAGTTTCCCTGAGGCAGAGTTCCTTATTTCATATTCTTTGGTGCTGAAAATGACCTTATGACCTTGATCACGGATTTGGCTGACACTCAAGAGGTTGTGTTTGAGCCCATCAACTAGTAGAGCATCTTGAGCTTTTCCTCTTCCATTTATCAAAGTAACTATTCCTTTTCCTGAAATTCTACCTGATCCACTTCCAAAGGACACATTCCCTTCCTTTTTACTCACTGAGACAAACTTCCTTCTGTCTCCTGTCATGTATCTAGAGCACCCACTATCTACAAACGACTGGTTTTCATTATTTGAGCATATAGAGCCAGGCTGCATTTCTCCATGCTGGAGTTCTTGCTACTCATCTTTCTTCCTTTGAGTGGGCAGTCTTGTTCATAGTGTCCATTATTGTAGCAGAAAGAGAAAATCAGATCAAATTTTGTCAAGGGATCAAATGAATTGAATGTTTTGATTTGTCCCTGCCTTTTGGGGGCATATGAGTTGATTATTCAGTCCTTTAGCTTTGTCTTTTCACTTCTGCAAGCCATACAATGTCTAGCTTCATGACCGAAGTTTTTACAGTGAAAGCAGTGTCCAAGAAAGATGGTTTTGTACTTGTTGAAGCAACCATGGTTTGAGTAGTTGAATTCCTTCCTAGGAATTACTCCTCTCTTGTTCTTTGGATTTGTGATGGGCCCTTGGTGGAGTACAGGTTTTTATTTGTTGTAGTGTCCATGATTCGACTCCACATTCTTCTTTGGAGTAATTCTCTCTTCATTCTTGGGATCTGGGATGCACTTTTGATAACATACTTTTTCATCTTTTGGATTGCAGGAAAGTGCATCGGCATAGCTTTTCGCATTATTCTTAGTGCTTGAGGATTCTCCTTTGTAGCCTATTCCAGACTTTTCATGTTGGTTTTTGCTTTTTCAGAATAGTCTCAAGTATTTGAGAGCTTTTACAGCCCTTTTTAATTTGCTCCAACTCCTTTCTCAGAGACACCATTTCAGCCTCGTGTTCTTCACAAGTCTCTTCCTTTTCTTTAAGCTTTACTTCCAAGAGATCTTCCCTCCTTCTTATTTCCTCGTTTTCCACTTTGAGAGAAATTATTTTGTTTCGTAGTTTCTCATTTTCTTCAATGGCACTTATTAACAGTTCATGTACATTTCCTTCCAGCCCTGAGTCATCATCATCTGTGAGTGCCATGAATAATGCTTCTTGGCTTTCATCATGATCACTTTCCTCATCTGATTTCTTTTTGATGACCATAAACTCATCCTCATCAGACTCATCTTGCTTGGAGAAGAAGTTTTTCTTACTGAACCCTTTCTTTTTATGTGCCATTCTTTTAGAATTTCCTTCATCATAACTGTCATGTTTATGAGGACATTTTGTTGCATAATGACCTATTTTACCACATTTAAAACAAATAAGAGGATACTTGCCTTTAAGCTTAGATCCTCTCTTCAGCTTTCGTACAAATTGAGCCAATTCAGATTCCACATCTAACTCATCACTATAGTCATTCCTTTCTTTCCCCTTCTTTGAATTTGAGGCCTTGAATGCTACATCTTTGGAGCTTGGGCCACCTTTCCTCATTTCATAGACAGTGAGAATTCCATGGAGTTCATCCATTTTGAAGGTATCTAGATCCTTTTCTTCTTCTATAGCGCTTATTTTGGAGTCAAATCTGTCTAGAAGAGACCTTAATACCTTTTGAACAATGGTACTTTCTTCCACTTTTTCGTCCAATCCTTTTAGGGAATTTACCACTTCAGCTACTTAGAGGAGGTATGCTACAATATCTTCTTCATCTTCCATCCTCAAACTTTCAAATTTTCTTCTGTGACTTTGAAGCTTTGCCTTTTTTACTTTTGAGTTTCCATTGTACAAGCCAACTAGCTTCTCCACATTTCTTTTCCAAAGGTACAGTGCATGATTTTGTGAACTCGGAATCAGTGATTCCACTATTGATGGAGTTCATGGCCTTTGCATTTGTGATGTAGGCTTTCCTCTTGTCTTGGTTTGTTGGAAGAGTGGAAGTAGTTTTGTATTCATTTTGAACAAAATGTCAGACTTCAGGTCCAAGGGACATTAAGTAATAGGTCATTCTTTTCTTCCAGAAACCAAAGTTAGTGCCATCGAACAAAGGATGTCTTCCTGATGCTTCGTGATTTCTCATCATGGCTACGGATCCTTCTTCAAGTTGTTAGGCTAGTATGAAGAAGCCTTCTCTGATACCAATTGTTGGAAATACTAAGACGGGGGGTGAATCAGTATTTCTTACTTTCTTATTCTAGTGATTGCCGAAAGCATATATAGATATGTATATGTATACATAGAACACAGAAACCAGCAGCTGGAATAAATGCTTTTATTAAAACTCAAGACAGTACAATGAAATAAATACAATATAAGTATATATCTGACTGTGAATAGTTGCCAAGCTCGAACTTGGACTTCAGTGAGGCTCCAACCTCCAGAGCACCAACTCTGTTTAGCAGTGGTTCTACACTTAGGAGCACCTACCCATAATGACTTTAATCCTGTTCAGTTCTGAGGCTCCAACCCAATCTTGGTATACACTAGTATGATGCTGCACTCTATTCAGCTGAGGTTCTCTCACTCCTACTCTCTTGCCTCTGCTGCTTCTACAGCCTCCAATGCTTCTATTGCCTCCTCTGCTTTTGCTGCTTCTGCTACCTCACGCTCTGGTTCTTCACCACAATAACAACACAAACAATTCTCTATTTTTATTGTTTTATACATTCTCATGCCTTTGTCCATTCGTTTCCACTTACTCGCTGGCTCTTTGGCTTCCTCCTCGCTCACTTGAGCTTCAGCTTCCTCAACACTCGCTCGACCTTTTGGCTTCCCTCCTCCATTCGCTTTAGCTTCCTTTGCGCTTGAATTAACCAATGCTTTATGGGACACGTTCAAGAGAAAGAAGGGCAAAATTACAATAGAGATAATGCTTATTGAAAAAATATCAGAGAGGTCCTTTTCTTTTCTTTTTTTTTCAAGTTCACGAGTTGTGAACTATTATTTGTTTGTAATATAGATGCCTGAGATCAATTCCAGAAATGAGGCGTTTCAACATATATATATATATATATATATATAGATATATATATATATATATATATATATATATATATATATATATATATATATATATATATATATATATATATGACTTCTTCCTATCACCAACGAATGAAAAATATATATGTCAGAGAATCTTTTATTCGCAGACTTATTACTTCATGGAAACCATATAAACGAGGCTATAGCCATATAGAGGTCCCACATGCCACATCATCCTTTTATTCCAATCGCCGCTTCCAGAGGTTCGCACATGACATAGTCAATTGCCGATGGCTGATTCCCCTGCTGGATGTGATATTAAATAAACTATTTTTAATGAGTCCATCGGGTCCATACCTCTATCGCAATCGGCACTCGAGAGAGTGTAATTCCTTTGTGTATTGTTGCAATGGGCGGATGCGATAAAGCATTCAACCATAACATAATGCCACATCGGGTCCGCGTACATTCTCGCAATGAGAGGTTTCACCGATATACATATATATATATATATATATATATATAAACTTCTCTGCTGATCTCCTATCACATTAGTCAAAAAACACGTGAAGTTAAACCTGTCGTCCAATCACTCATCAGGCGATCCGACGACGTTCGTTCCTCCTGATCCCGCAAACCACCCACGTGTTAACTCGTAATAAAGCAGTTTTTACCCTATCCCATCTAGGACGCATCGTCCGTTGATTGTGATTGCTCACCCGTGTACAATTACCGCGCACCCTCCAAAGGCAGTGCAAACAATACCGTTTACCGCCGTCCTCGCTCACTATCTCCCGTGCATCTTTATCGCTAGGTAGTCTTTGGATCTTTTTGCTGGAAATATAACAGCTCATGTTTGTTTGCTGTTTAGCACGTCCACTACTCCTCTGATAGCTCCTAATAACTCTATATACTTCCTCTATGGCTACGATGGCTTTGTGTGCTCCTCTTCTTTGGCTCTGTTGGCTCCTCTCATCTCCATCTGCTCCTCTAGTGGCTCTCTCTACTCCTTGAATATCGCCATATTGACATCAATGGCAATGTGTGTCCAACATTTGCTTTCAAGGATGAGAATGTGTAAGCGACTGTGAAGCGAAAGTGTGTGAGGGGTTTTGGGAATATTTTTTTCATATTTTTGGGCAATAGAAGGGTTTTAGGGACAATAATTAGGCTTTGGGACAACAATTAGGGTTTGGGAATTTTTAACTAGGGTTTGGGATAGTGGGAGTTAGGGATATGGGGTTAGTAAATTTAGGGATTTGGGGATTAGGGAATGGGTTAATGAAACAGAAAAATGAATGAGGGAATCAAAGAGTGAGGGAGTGATGGAGTGGAATTGGTAGCAAAAACACAAATTGTAAACCCTCTGCAACTGTTTTTTGGAAAAAATTGCAAGAAGGTAGGGTTTCAAGTTTTTCTCATTAAATGACCATAAACATCAAGAGAAACTCCTTCACTAGCAATGGATAAATCTTAACTTACTTGAATCAATGAAGATTGAGTGAAATTTTGTGATTTTGGGAGTGGTTGTGGATGAAATTAGTTTGAAACCCTGTGCGCCGTGCCACAAACCTAGTGCGCCGTGCCACTTCAGTGCGTCCTGCCTGTGTAACTTTTACACTACAGAGGGTGGCCCAATGTGCCACTTCAGATGAATGCACCACGCCCATGACCCAATGTGCCGCACCCCTAAAACTTGCCAAAGTTGCTGCGATTTTTCTCTTTTTCTCCAACATGGCCTTTCTCTTACTCAGTATTTCTCCTCTAGATGAAAATGAGCTCTTTCAACATGAAAAATGGTTTATATATAAAGGATTTTAATTTTTCAATGATCAAAAACCCACTTTGTAATGTTTGCATTTGACTTGCTTCTCAAACTCTGTTTTTGGGCAGTTTGCTTTATTTTTTTGGCTTTAATGAACTAAATGCTTTGACTTTTTGTTTTCCTTGCAGGTGATGTAGTTGCTGAAGCTTGGTAAGGTGACCAAGGTTTCCACTGAAGTTATTACATATGAAAGAACTAAAATTACATCAAATTTATATATAAAAGCATAAAAACTCTGGTTTTCCTCAAAACAGGGTTTTGAGGAAAAAACAAACACTAAGCATGTGATTATGGAAATTATTGTTACTGGAACTTTGTTTGCCCTCCTCATGTGCCTATTGACCGTTATTAATCATTTTGAAGACCTGATTGGCGAAACCCTAGACCTAATGAGACCTAAAACCCTAAAAATGACTTTTGCAGATTTAAAGACAAAAGATGACTGCAGATGATCTAGATGAGTGAAAATGGGCCAGCAGGTAAAGGACATGAGGGAAAATGTATAATAAGTCACTACCGTTAGATGATCCATGATCCTAATGGAATGCACCTGATCGGATGAGACACCTAACATGCAATGAAACAAGAGAATTTGATCACTAACGGAGGGATGAAGATACTGACACTAACATTGGCTCCAATGGGGATGGTAGCTCCTTGGAGGTGCAAAGAACTACAGATCTCTGGAAAAGTGAGCAGTGCCTCTTCCATTGGGCTATGGGATCAATAACTTCAGCAAACCAAACCAATATCTTGACTCTAAATTGTCTCAATTACAAACACTGAAAACTGACCCAAAACAGACTCAAACTGACTCTCAGTCAACTAAAAACTGACTTGATACTTAAAAACAACCAACAAACTGGAAATGATGCTCAAAGTAGAGCTTATCCATCAAAACCTACTCTAACAGATCCATTCATCACCTGATCAAGTGAAATGAAACAACCAACGCAACCAAGTAAGTATTACGGCTGCTGTTTGAATTCTCCGCCACTGCTTTCTTATGAACAACAAGAGAGAAATACTGAAAGGCAACTCCCATGAAAACTTGTGAACATATCTGTTGAATGATACGGGTTTTCTATCTGACTCCAGAAACACTGCATAAGGATCTTGAAATTCATGTGCACTGGGACTTAGCTCATCCAATGGATTACTTTTCTTCTCCTCGTACCATGAATACCAACTTGGATCTAAGAATTGTGACGAGACTCCTGTTGAAAATGACAAAGAAATTAGCTGCCAGATCAAGTTTGTATCAATACTTTTGTCAAGCTCATAGATAGGAGAATGACTTTGACTGTAGACATCATCCAACACATCAGCTATTGGATCGTGAAAAACTTGAAAAGATTGCTGCAACCCATTTTCTATTGGTTCCAATGAGATTACATGATTTCCTACAGGCTGCTCATTTGAAGATATACTATGCAGTTTTCCCTTCAAAAACTGAAATGATTCAAAACAAAAAGGTACAGAATCATCTTGCATCATTTGATCATATGGTCCAGCTTCCAAGTCTTCATCTGCAACTTGACAATCAATGGGATTTGGGGGCTGCAACTCTGGATATGAAAAGTCTTGAACAAGGTTTTCATTACTCTCAAGATGGTCCAGATCAAGACTTGTTTTCAGTTGATTTCTGATCACACGAAATTTCTCTCTCATGAACTGAAACGAAGCAAAACAAAAAGGCAAAGATCCTTCACTTACTTCAAAATTTGTTGCACTTTCCTCCTCATTTCCATAGCTGATATGTATCGGTTGATCACTGTATTCGAGATGCTGAAAGTGAACTTCCTCCTTCCACAAACTAGCTGTTGATTTGTCTGCAAGATTAGCTTATGTTTGGAGAACATAATCATCATCATACTAATCAAACTGAGGAAAATTGTCAGGAAAAAATACATCATCAAGCATACATGTCATATCAACAAATCTCTCTTCTCCAAGATGATCTATAAAAAAATCATTATCAGATCTATGGCAACTGGGATAAGAAAGGAAATGTTTTGGATCGGCCACTTGTTCTTCTTCAATCAGTGAGCCATGGGCTTGAACATTATACTCATTCCTTGTGATGATCCTTTGCATCATCTCTTCCACTGCACTTACCAAAATGTCAAGCATTACCTCTAGAGATGTTGATTCCTCCGGATCTATGTTTTTCATCTCTTCTTCCTTTAGCTTTGCTCTTCTAATCAGCAGATTAGCCTCTACATCTACTACACTATTTTTCATCTCTTCAAGTGTTGCAAGGTTCCTTTCTCTTAGCTGAAACTCCATTTCTTGATCAAAGGCTTCCGGGTAGTGCAAGAGAGCGGATCCAAGAGGAGGTATTATATTAACCGGCATCGAAAAATAGACTTGGTTAAACCTGGTTGAAAACTGTTGTATTGTCTCCCCTAGCAATCTCTTCACCTGGTTATACTCTTCTATAATCAAGAAAGGGTTTTGTCTTACCACTCACCTGTTGAGGAAAACTTTGACGAACTGCTAGAAATCTGAGATGCTCGCATCAGGCAGGGTTTTGAACAAACTCTTGACTTTGCCTTGCAAAGAAAGAGAAAAAAGCATAATATTGATATCTTCTTCATCAACTTCAAAAATGTCAAGAAAGGGCTCAAAATTGAATACATGTCTCTCAGCAGTGATGTTGTCGCGTTCACCATCAAATATTGTTAGATATAGGTCATGATTTTTATGGAAAGCATGGGATATAGAAGCTAAAATAAGAGGCTTGTATCGATCTGGAATTTTACAAGGTATAGGGGTATGTAAAAATGTTGCAGAATAAGTCTTGGTCTCTTGAGTTTCATCAGTTTGAGGACGGTCATCATAAGATTTAGAAGAAGGGTTTGATCAAGCTCAAAGCCATGCAAATCTTTGGTATTCCCAATATTCAAAGGGAAGGAATCAAATGCAGGCTGAGGATCTTTTCTCAAACACAATATACTTTGCAAAGCCTTCTTTACATTCTCTAGAAAAGAGAAGAAACAATTTATAACAAAGAACAAAATTTCTTGGATGAAATTCCAACTTGAATACCTGATCTTTCCATATTGTCCTTTCATGTTTCTGTTGTTCAGGTTCATCCGCCAGTGGAGTCCTTGGATCTGATCTTGAAACTGATTTAGACTCGCCAAGTGAATGATTTCAGCTATGCTGTGTTTGATCTTTGTCCAACATCAACAATCAGATCTAAACTTTATTAGACTTTGCTAAGGAAACCAGATGTTCAGTTCATAAACTAAATTGGAGATTGACTGAAGCAGAATTCATCTACTTTTTCTAATGCAAAGCAAGAGCATTTCGAAGGCTACCTAGCTAGCTTCAGGCTCCGTTTGTAGTCTACAAAGAAAAAAACAAACTTTTTTTTTCCCCAGTGGAGTTGCTACTATGTCAGTGCCTAAATCTACCTCAGGTTGAGAAAGGTAGGATATAGGATAACATCAAACCACGCTTAACTTAGTAACTAGCCCTACCAGGTCAAGAGAGGGCTCTCTCCTTGTCAATCTCAGCAAAATATGATCAATGAGGCTTGAGATGACTGATGTGAATACTAATCATAGGCTAGGTATGTGTTCAAAATATTTTGATTGAATTTGATGATGTTTTGTTGGCTCAAATGTGAAAGGAAGATTTGGGTCCAGGGAATGAGGCTCAGTTTTGCAGAGATCTCTATGGGGCGAGGTAGGCAAATGGTTTGGTACTTCAAATTTAGTGAGATGGAGAGCTTTTTCATTGATGAGGAGTTGAAGAGGGTATGAAAGTCTCAGGGATCCTCTCAAACAGCTGAAAACATAAATAACTAAACAAACCCTAGGTAGAGCACTGCAAATCAATGAATTCCACCTTTACCCTTGTTTGATTTTAGTTAAGATGAAGCGAAGAGAGATGATGGAATACATAAAACACATGTAAACTTACAATTACAGAAGGAAACCCAATAACAAATAAATATGCCACAAGAATCCCATAAAGTGCTGCAAACCCTAGTCTATTCCTTTGCCAAACTGCTGAAATGAAAATACAATGAAGCTCCAAGCTTTCCCAAAAGTCCAACCCTTGCCAATGACTGAAAAATTACAAGATATAGGCAACAAAAAACTCATCCTAGCCTATAGGGGTCGAGCTCATGAGTTTAAGAGCTGTTCCAATAAATTCTAAACTAAGAACTAAAATGTAGGCAGTGGAATAGCTTGCCTCTAAAAACTAGGGAACTGATTCATTTAGTTGCACACTACCTTTTCATGGATGAATCTACCTCTATGAGTGAAAATTTAGCATAATTATATAAAAATCCATCAATTCACATTAAATTAAATCATGACTTTGACAATTAGAATGATAAAATTCAAACTGCCAAGAAACTAGGCGGAAAATAGAGTATTTTGGCCAAAATGAGCAAAATTCCTCCAGTGCGCCGCGCTGATTTCCCTATGCATAGGGCCTTTTCTTAGCTACTTTTGGAGGCCTTCCCGATGTCCAAATTTACTCCAAGTGTACTTGTTGGAAAGGCCTGCTAGTCTAAATTCTAGAACAAGTGGAATTTTTTAATTTGGCCTCCATTCTCCTCTCCAAACCTGAGTTCTCCCAACACTACTTCCTATGTGTCCAAAAAGGGGCAGAAAGGTCATTTTTGAGGTGTTTTTGACCCTTTTGGAAGCTCAAACCTATCAAAATTTCTTGGCCATTTGTGATCATTCATATTTTTCCATGCAAAATCCAAAAATGCTGAGTTTTCCTCAAAAGGAGGTCCCCATCAAAAGCGAGCGCCAGGTGGCGCGACACATCGGGTAGAAAAACCTGTTTTTTAAGCCAAAAATTTCAAAATTGCAAAAAGCGTCCCAAATTTTTTCAAATTTGGGTTGAGTGTCCTCCATTAAGTGTTATGTTGGGCCAAGGAAGCCTCAGCCAAGATCTGAAGTCTATCTTGCTCTTTTTGCTTCCTCGATGCTTTCTTCAACTTGGCCTTCAAGTTCCTGATTCTTGCTTTGCACACTTTGTTTCTCACCAAGTAGTGGTAGGCCATGTGCCTCAACATAGTTTTCTTGTTGTTGGCCTTCTCAAGTAACTTTTCCAAGTAGATATTTTCCCTCTCAAGCCAAGACTCATGATCAACATTGATTTCTTGTTCAAGTGGTGTCAGCTTGACATTCCTCCTCTTGGCAGCTTGCTGATTTTCTCATATGTTTTGTAGCTCCATCATGGTTTGCTGATCCTCTAGCTATTTGTTTCTTTGCTCCAGATATTTGATTATCCACTTGGCTTTCTCTAGGTTGAGAGAAAATCATTAATGTCCACTTGTTGCTCCTGCATGATCTCCTTGAGCTTTGAGCTTCGTGAGCCCAAATTGGTGACATCATCCTGAATAAGAATGAAATCTGTCTCCTTCCCTCCTGAAAGCCCCTCATCATGTAATGCCCGCTTTCCCTTGTCCTGAACTTGCTCTACTGATGGAGGAAGCAAGATCCCTTCCACTCGGGGTGGAGATAATACTCGCTTTGCTGCTGCAAACAACCTTCTAGTGCCCTTTTGGTAGGTGACAAACACTGGCACACTAGTGGTTTGTGTCTCATGAATCTCCTACTGATGTGAAGGTCCACTTGTCTCATGAAAAACTGTTGGAGGTACCTGAGAACCTATGAAGACCTCATGTGAAATGAAATCCTCCCATGAGATGTTCTGTAAACCAAGCTGATGCAAGGCCACAATTTTGATTAGTGCAAAATGATATATGTTGTTATATTGCTCTTGAGGAGGCTTCTTGTGCACTAAGGTGGTCATCTTCTCAATGTTTCGACAAATAGAAGAGGGAAGATTCATCATTCTCACCCTAGTGAAGTGCATCAACAATCTGATGTGATAAGCATATAGGCAAGAAAACCGGCCCTCATAGCTGAAATATTTAATTATGAGTTTCATCAAGGGACCATATAAAAGCTCTACTAAGATGCCTATGATAACCAGCCTTGATGTAAGGCTCATAATGTTCTCTGTCAATCTACTGCCTTTTATTCCACTGATCACCAACATTTGGAATGCTAGTTGCTTGAGAAATAGTCTCCGGTGTTAATGTGAGTGTCACACCTACTAGAGTGACTTGGCCATTATGAAGATGGAGCACAAACAACCTGGCCAACTCATGATGGTACTGGACTCTCTCTACCATCTCACAAAACTGATAACAAGATTTGTGGTGAAAGCATGTGACAGCAAGAGGACAGATCTGTAGCTCGGCAAGTGAGGTAGGCTCCTCTCGTATATTTTTACCACCCTTGTGAGGTCTCCTTGGTGCATGCATCTCTCTACAAGAATCACTAAGTGTATCCTCATCTCGGTCATAAGAAGGGTCTGACTCCATGTTTTCCAATGTCTGAGTTTTCTTAGATGAGTATGAAGAGATTTATGGTATCTTTAGGTTTTTTCTGTCAAGGATGAGAATGTGTAAGGGACTATGAAGGGAAAGTGTATGAGGGGTTTTGGAAATATTGTTGTCAGATTTTTGGGGAATAGAAGCGATTTAGGGAGAATAATTAGGCTTTGGGATAGCAATTACGGTTTAGGAATTTTTAACTAGGGTTTGGGATAGTGGGAATTAGGGATATGGGGTTACTAAATTTAGGGATATGGGGATTAGGGAATGGGTTGATGAAACTTAAAAATGAATGAGGGAATCAAAGAGTGAGGGAGTGATAGAGTGGAATTGGTAGCAAAAACACAAATTGTAAACCCTATGCAACTATTTTTTGGGAAAAATTGCAACAAGGTAGGGTTTCAAGTTTTTCTCATTAAATCAACATAACCATCAAGAGAAACTCATTCACTAGCCATGGAGAAATATTAACTTACTTGAATCAATGAGGATTGAGCAAAATTTTGTGATTTTGGGAGGTGGTTGTTGATGAAATCAGCTTGAAACCTTGTGCGCCACACCACTTTAGTGCATCGCACCTGTGTAACTTTTACACTACAGATTGCAACCCAATCCGCCATGCCAGATGAATTCGCCGCGCCCATGACCCAATGCGCCGCGCCCCTGAAACTTGCCAAAGTTGCTACAATTTTTCTCTTTTTCTCCAACATGGCCTTTCTCTTGCTCAATATTTCTCCTTTAGATGCAAATGAGCTCTTTGAACATGACAAATGGTTTATATATAAAGGATTTTAATTTTTCACTTATCAAAAACCCACTTTGTAATGTTTGCATTTGACTTGTTTTTCAAACTTTGTTTTTGGGCAGTTTGCTTTATTTTTTTGGCTTTAATGAACTGAATGCTTTGACTTTCTGTTTGCCTTGTAGATGATGGAGTTGTTGAAGCTTGGCAAGGTGACCAGCATTGCCACTGAAGTTATTACATATGAAAAAACTGAAATTACATCAAATTTATACATAAAACCATAAAAACTCTATTTTCCTCAAAACAGGGTTTTGAGGAAAAAACAAACACTAAGCATGTGATTATGGAAATTATTGTTACTGGAACTTTGTTTTCCCTCCTCATGTGCCTGCTGACCATTGTTAATCATTTTGAAGACCTTATTGATGAAGCCCTAGACCTAATGAGACCTAAAACCCTAAAAATGACTTTTGCATATTTAAAGACAAAAAATGACTGCAGATGATCTAGATGAGTGAAAATGGGCCAGCAGGTAAAGGACATGAGGGAAAATGTATAATAAGCCACCACCATCAGATGATCCATGAACCTAATTGAATGCAGCTGATCGGATGAGACACCTAACATGCAATGCAAAAAGAGAATTTGATCATTGACGAAGGGATGAAGATACAGACACTAACAAAAGGTATATTCGAGTGTATATATATAATATATACAATTTTTTCCTATATAAATATGCCATAATCTTTATGCTTCGACAGATATAAGATGCATTATAAGTATATGTAAATGTGTATATATTTATATATGAAAGGTGTAAATGTCTATATATTAATTTAAATGAATAGAGGACATGAGCTCACGAAATCGACGAGAATCGATATCATATTTTTCTAAGAAGTGATAACACTTGTATAATATCTTAAGCATCAAAAATTTTAACAGATTTGGTACACTCTGGGTGTTCTAATAAAATTATTGTAGTAAAAACACCGAACATAAAACAAATATGAGAATCAAGCTTCTTATTTATGTAAATAACTGAAAACAAAATTACATGCCCATACAAGATCTATTAAAGCTCATGCCTGTAGCATGTATGGTTGCCCATCATCAGAAAAATTAAAGATATGAAAGAACAATCGTGGACCCCTCGATGGGTCTACCAGACAAAATAACACCCATGGGGTTTTCTTGCATGTGATCAAAGTGGAACTAGCCACGCCAAGTTCTCAAGAAAAACACAACAAGATAGATAAACCCGAATGAATCAAATGATTAGCTTTTATCTGTTTTTATAGGCTTGATGGACTCTCTAATTACCATATTTTATTATTTTCCCTTGAAAACCGAAGGAAAATACCATGGGCTAATACGATGGGAAAGTACCATGGTAAATACCACAGACATATTTCGTCCATTTTAACCAAATTGAGAAAGGGAATATTACAAATCCTCCTTCCCAAATATTGATTTCCCTCAAGAAATTCATTGTTATCCACAACATAAGAATTGATACGAGGATCCCTTAGAACGCAGTGTGTTATTCTTTTTCTCCATGATACACGATCCTAAATGGATCTTTGGGTACCCAGAATCCAAATGATGCTCTGACCAATCCTTCCGTCGATAGATTCATCTTGAAGAATCCTCTGGCCAATCCTCGCCCCAATGGATTCTACTGGATCTCAATGCCACCTAAGTCTTGGGACCTATAGGTTATGGTATCATCTCTTCCCTTTATCATTGCCCATGCTAAAGGGCCCAAGCTACAATGTGCCATTAGCTATGACTGTGCTCTTAGGAATCAACCCATCAATAGAGTAGCAACTCATAACTTCTCACCAATTGACACCTTGGGAAGGTTGAATTCCTACAAACCTAATATGTTTATGTTGCTCGATGCTCAACTCATGCTACTCCACTTGTTTACCCAACATGATGCATTTGGAGAACTCTTCTCTGCTCTTCCCAATGTATAAGGGGGGTTTTGTATTTTTGCAAGCCTTATCTATGTACTCCTATAGGGGGCTGATTTGGAACTCTGAACTGTACTCCTCTTACTGCCTTGTTAGGGACTTGAGTCGTTCCTCAACACTAGAAAATGGGGTCATTGATTCGGCACATACCCCTATGATCTCCTCAATTTTTCTATTCTTCTATAAGATAATGTGTTAGAATGTCAAGGCTCTCTGCTTCAACATCATAAGATATGTCTTGACATGCATGATCCTTTCTCGAAAGTCCTCTACTGGCAATTTTCGTGCCTTGATAAATGTCACTATAATGTCTGCACTAGATGTAGCATGACCACATCTTCAACTTGAACCTTTGACTAACACTCCATAAATGGCTCATCCTGCATACTATGTTTATCATGTCATTCCATATGATCATGCTGATCATGTCAGTTTATTATTATTCACTCCTCATTTTATTCTCTGTGAATGTCTTCTTCTTAGCATTCTCCACATGTGGGGATAATTTTTCCATCCTCTCTGATTGTCAAACATGGATGTATTGGTGGACCGTTATCTATGCTTGATTTCCCATACTCTTTATGGATGTTCTCCTAGATATCTATAGACTCAACTACTTCATCATCAGGAGGAATTACCCCCTTCATTTCCCCATTTAATTAACTAATTATCATCTTGTCCTACAAGTTTATTTGAAAAAAATTATGTTGTTGCTCACCATCTGTACTTGACTGCTTGGATCCTTCTTAGGTTCTCTCTTGAAAACCAGTGACCCCAACTATGGATGAATTCCAATGATTTAAAGGAGTCTCTAACTATTCTACCCTTGTTTCTTCCTTATCACTTGGACATGAATGGTTAAGGGCCCAAGGTCCCTTGGAGATAAATCATAGTCCTCTCCTCAGTTCTTTCCTATTCCAAAATTTTTTCTTGCTTCCTCCATCAATCCTTCTCAAATCATTTCTAGTCAGTGCCTTTTTGAGAAATTTTATGTTTTTCCTGACCAACTTCTTGACTAGATCATACGCAATTGATGATACCTTTGGTTCCTTTCTCCAAATGGTCAACAATTTGGATCTTAGTATCTTTCATATGTTAGCATCTCCTTTTATGGATAGAGAGACAATATTTTGCATGCTTGTTTTGACACAGTCTCAATGAGCTGATGTAATTTTGGTGTAAAGGCTTTGTAGTAATTGAAATATTAAGTTGTCGCATTCCAAGTTCAACATAGATGTGCCAAAGCTGAACTGTGCCATGAGTTTTAAAATTTTGCACTGTTTCTGGAAGGTATGAAGCTTGATGTTGTTCAACCCCTAAAGGGTTTCTACTATTAGTTGCAATACCCCTCTAATGTTATCATTTTTGTAAGGCGATACTGGCAATGTTAAAGTCATGATCTTGCTAAGACAAGAAGCAATGATGAGCCTCACCTCTTCGCAAGGCTGCTCCCAATGTTTTTCTCGTATCAACGCAAGCATGGATGTCTTGAGTGCCCAATTGAGTTTCTTCCATTATAGCTGCCCCACGCTGGACAAACATGTGTCTAATTCCTCCAACTTATGAAGGTATACGATTGACTTTTTTTCACTACAGCTCGGATCCAAGTGTGAAGAACTTAGCCTTTATTCCCTGTCCTTCTTTCATTTCCTATGTGTTTTTTTGCTGCAAAATGGCATAGAATGTTTTTGAGAAAGGCATGTTGTTATCATATAAAATGTTTTTGTTATGAAAATGCCCCCATGTTTCTTCAATTTTATCTAGAACCTTGTCCAAAATTTTGTGTCTTTTTTGTAGTGATGGTCCCATCTCTCTACTCTTGAGATATAATAAGATGCAAACTAGACTTTTATAGAGTGTGGAATCAACTGGTGGTGCTACATATTCATTGCTCATTTTTGTGCCTTGAGAAATTGGTGTATCTATAGGTTTGGAATTGGTCATTCTAAACTTTTTGATGATATCAGTGGCATACTTTTGCTGACCGACAAAAATTCCATTTCGAGCTTGATGAATTTCAATGCCTAAGAAGTATTTCATGACTCCTAGATATGCCATATCAAACTCTATTTTCATTTTTTCTTTGAGATATTCTAACATCATATTTCCTATATAAAGAAGATACTCTACATAGAGGCATACAATAATAATTTTACCTTAATGCATTTTTGTATACAAACTTGGCTCATGATTGCTTCTGCAAAAACCACTTTTTATGAGTTATGTGTCAACTATACCAAGATCTTAGACCTTGTTTCAAACCTTACAAATCTTTCTTCAATCTATATACCTTATGCTCTTTTCCTGGAATTTCGAAACCAAGAGGCTACTCTACATAAACTTCTTCTGCAATATTCCATTTAGGAAAGCATATTTTACATCAAGTAGATAGACTTTCCATTTTTTTTGAGTTGATGTGGACAAAATGGTTCTGACAGTGTCTAACGTTGCTATTAGAGCAAAGGTTTCACCATAGTCACCACCCAACTATTATGAGAATACTTTGGCAACCAACCTTGCCTTATGTTTCTAAATCTTTCCTTTTTCATTCCGTTTGGTCCTATATACCCATATTACACCAATTCTAGTTTTGTCTGTTGGGAGATCAGCTAATTCCCAAGTTTGATTCTTCTCTGTGGCAACAATTTCTTGGCTCATTGCATCTACCCAATGTTTTTATTTAATTTTGTGTTCAAAATGAGTTGGTTGATATGAAATAAATGCAAATATATTCTGTTGGTCAAACTCATGCTCTTGCTCATATATTTCTCTAAGGCTTGTAGTTTTTTTATTGTCTTTTAAAGATGTTGAATCAGTTGTGGATTCAATGGTTGAAGATGTACGATATTCAGAATGGTATGGTTCTTCTTCAACTTACAATCTTGGTGGATATGGTGGATAAAAAGACTATCTTGAAGCTTCATCAACATAATTAGACCAAGATTTATTTTCAAAAAATTTTACATCTCTGCTTAGAACTAACTTCTTTGTAACTAGATTATAAATTCTGTAGCCCTTTCACTGCTCACTATAGCCTACGAAAATACATCCTTTAGTCTTATCATCAAGCTTCTTTCTTAGCTTCTTAGGAACATGTGAAAATTCTACTGTTCCAAAAATTATAAAGTGAGATACACTTATGTTTTTATCATCCCATGCTTCTTGAGGTATTGTATCTTGCAGAGTGGTTTTTGGAGATCTGTTGAGAACATACACTGTTTTCGAAACTGCTTTAGCCCAATAATTGTCTTACAACTTCTTCCCACGAAGCCTACATATGGCCATGTTCATGATTGGCTAATTTTTCCTTTCTGCTACTCCATTATGTTGTGGAGTATATCTTGATGTGTTCTGCATTATGATTCCTTATTGTTGACAAAAAAGTTTGAAGTGATTTGGGTTGTACTCTCCTCCTCTATCGAATCTGAGTACTTTCAAGGCTTTCCACTCTGATTTTTTGCTTCTTCTTTGAATTATTTGAACCTTGAGAATGTATTTGATTTATTTTTGAGAAAATACACCCATGCCTTCCTGTTATAATCATCAACGAATGTTAGAAAATAAATACTACCAGTAATAGAATTCATTTGCATTGGGCCATGTATATCTGTGCGGACAAGCTCTAAAGGTTGTTTTTCTCTAGAGGAAGATGTGGGAAAGTTGTCTCTTTTATGCATGGACAGAACACAAATTTCACAACTAAAATATTTTTCATCCATAGAAGGGAGAGCAATGATGATTGATTGTTTCTGAAGCTGACTTAGAATCTTGAATGGTATGTGGCCATATCTACAATGTCATAGGTGAGACTCATATATTCTTGACACATTATGTACAAAAGACTGTAAGGGATTTCAACTTCTAAGAGTCGAAGGAAACATCATATTCTTGGTTTTTCAATCTCTGCTATCAATCTTCTATTGCGAGGTTTGTAATCAATATAACATGTGCTCCCTTGAAATATTAAATCACAACCATGTTCCATCAGTTTTCCTACACTAATGAGGTTATGCTTCACATTTGGAATATAATAAACATCAGGAATTCATTTCTTTTGATTATGTTTAGTTAGAATAGGAACAATATCTTTTCCTTCAACTTTAATGCAAGAACAATATCCAAGCGTAATTTCTGATGTTATCAAGATAAGAAAGCATATTTTTGTTACCTGTCATATGATTTCTACAACCACTGTCCAACAATCAAAGCTCCTTATTGTGAGTGTCTTTAGAAATATTGCATGAAAGAAATATTGTTTTAGAGGATTCTCCTTCATTGTTGGAGAGATGGACATTGCCTATGTGCTGATCTGACTATTTCTTTTTCCATTCATGTTAATAATGCCCAAATTTCTTGTAGTAATAACATTGGACATTATATTTGCTCCATGGTATTCTTCTTTGAGTTTGGTTTTGTGGGGGTCTCCACTGCTCTGCTACATGATGATCTTCTGATCTCCCTCTTCTTCAGCCTCTACCTCACTTGTTTCCTCCTCTATATCATCTACCTCTCCCTCTTCCAAAAGAAATTTGTGCCTCGAAAGCTTTCTCCATGGAATCTTCTTTCAAATTGAGCCTTGTTTCAAGTGATAGAAGAAATCGAGTCAATTGTTCTACTAAGAAAGTTGTAAAATATTTGGATTCTAGAATGGCCATGTCATATTTCTTGGGAAGACTTCGAAGGACTTTTTGAACAATTTTCTCATCTGAAATGGTTTCATCGTTGGGGTTGATTTGATTTACTATTCCCATGACTCTAGTCATGAAATGATCCACATTTTTTGTGTGAGTCGTCTTTAGAGTTTCTAACTATGATCTCAATGTTTGTAATTTCACTATCTTCACTATATCGTTACCTTGATACGTAGCTTTCAATATCTACCAAGCTTCCTATGTTTTGGATGCACCACTTATCTTGTCAAAAATAGAGTCATCGACTATGTTTTGAATCCAACATTTGGCTTTGTGTTCTTTCTTTCTGAGTTTTGTAGCTACATTCCTCTAATTATTAGTCATGTTCTCCCATGCGTCTTGAGTCAGCTCTACAAAGGGAGTCTGAAATGTATCCCAACACTCTTGGGCTTGCAGGAATGTCTTCATTCTCAAAAACCAAAACTCATAATTTTTGCCAAGAAGAGTCGGGGTGTGTGGCAAAGCGCTTGAGGAAGCCAACTATTTGAATGAAAAATGTGCCCATTTTCTTTTAAATATCCTTTTCAAACTAAAAAAAAGAAATCCTTTTCCTTTCCATGTTTTTATTTAAAAATAAACTTTAAAAAAATAACATATCCTCTTTTCAGTACTCCTTTGAAAGCATAGCCTACATGCGTACCTTCAAAAGAATTTAAATATATATATATATATATTTATAAAAAATATGCCATGAACCTTTCAAAAATACTACTTGAATTTTGACTTTTCGAAAATTCTTGACTCATGCCCTTTGATTTTTCTAACGCAGCTGGAAGGGTGGTGAGGCCGTGTGATAAGTCCTTTCTCCATAGTGAAGGCCAATGCTAGTTCTTTAATGCACACAATACACAACAAACTTTCCTTCTAACGCGATTATATGTTGAGCCTTCATGCATTATAACGCCCTGAACAATTAGCACAATGCGTTATAATTTCAACTAAGAGAAGAAACAACTAGAATTGTATCCTTCTCTCTCAAAATGTATTGTTCTCTCTCTTCACTCATGTTACTGCTCTGACAGGGAGTCTTATGCAAACTTACTCTGTCTCTGTTGATCTCTTAAAGAGTCTTACACAGTCTAAGCTCTTGTCACACGGAATGAGTCGATCTTGCGGACAAGATAGACCTTCCTAGAATCTAAAGAAGACCTAATGACAAGCAAACCATCCAGACACTATCTTTCTCTAAATATGCTTTAATAAACAATGGCAAACAAGTGTTTTTAGGGCCTACCTTAAGTCCATTGCAAGTTTGTGGATGCCCTCGCTCCTTTGATCCAAATGGGCTCCTTTGCCACGAATCTCCAAACACAAACAAGGCAAACAAATTAAATAGCACCTGAAAAGCCAAAATTATAAAACATACTTAACATGAAAGTCAAGGAGTCCATGAAACAAATAATATAAGATACTTGTTGAGAAAAATGAGTTTGATTGTATTAATTCAAAAGAAGAAGAACTTTACAACCTTTGCCTTGATGCTATACAAGCTCCTCCCAGGGTCCAGCAAGAAGTCTCCTCTACTTTGACAAGTTTCACTCACTCCCCAATGAAGCCAAAAAGGTATGTGATCTCTCCTCTTAAGCTCAACTAGGAAGTCTTGATTTCACCAGCATTTACCCTAAAAAATGTTCAGCTTCTAACCTCTCCAGAAACCAGCCCAATGCCTATATTTATAATGCATTGGAGGGAGGTTACTAGGTCCTCCTTCAAAGGGATAAAGCCCTCCTTCAAAGGGATAGCTCCTCTCATCAAGGGATTAGCTCCTTCTCTTTTGGGATGCATGAACCACCTCAGAGCGAACAATCCACGTCAAAATTCCTTCTAGAATCCTCTAGAATTAACCGAAAGTAAGTTTTTTAAGATAAAACTTGTGCCTTTTGACTTTCACAGGGGTCGCCACCTACACCGTTGGGGACAGAGTGGGCAGGTCCACAGTTTTTGTAAACAGAAGGTGCGGGACCGCAGGTGACAGTGAGAGAAAGTGTGGAACCAGAGCTTCATTGATTTTTAATGTCTTTCTCTCATTTCCAAAGCTTGACTTGAAGAGCTGAGGTCTGAGACTTGCTTAGGAGGACAGTACAAGTGATGATAGACCCATATTGACTGCAAATAATCATGGTGACGATATTTTTATGTAACAGATTGCCCCCTAAAGTGTGAAGTCTGTAGTAGATGAGGATTTCAGTTATCATTTAGGAAGAGTGAAGTACTTTATCATTTCGAGGATCATCCTCTGGAGAGCCCGGTTGGAACGTGTAAAAACATTCAATGCAAGATATATATATGAGATCATATCATCGCTGAGGTAGGCATTCCCATACTCAGATCAAAACTGACTAGAAAAACTAACTACTGCTCTGATATAGGAATGATCTTGTAAAACATCACAAGTATAGACTCAGGTGGACACAGTATGGACGCAACCATCTGTTTATGAATAGTCCATTATATAATGAATACAAAATTCCTCACATCCTGGATTGTGGAAACTAGATCCAGGGTCTTCATTTCTACTTCCCGAAACAGTACGATTCTATCCATGCGAATGAATGTGTTGATGTAAACTGTTAACAAGTGTGAGAGAAACCACCAGTGATGTCAATGGCTCTCAAAGTACCCAGTACAATCCATGAGATGCAAATAAATGTGTTGATGTCGAACATGTCATGGAAAACTTTGATCAAAAGTCAATGATGTAAATTGTCGTCAAAGGCGAGAAACCTGCCATTGAGGCATGCAGATCTCAAGGTACTGACGATTTCTAGATCATCTTTCTAGATAATGAGCGGATGTCGATAGAAAGCGATCCGTCGTAGGCAAGCCCACAACACGAAATCATAGATCAAGTTGAAGAAATTTAGTTGCAAGGACTGACCCAGGGATGGTCAATATGGATGACAGATATTTTGCAGATAAATGGCTTATTGGCAGTGATCTCTTGAACACATAACGACATGACAGATGGTTTGGTGAAAATTGACCCAAAGTTAATACCTAGAAACTAGTTGAAGACTTTCAATGTGGTTTGATCAACTGTTAGGCAAAGGATTTCCCAACCCAGGTGAATAAAAGTGTCGTATTCAAGAGTGGTTACAAAGTATGACAAACAGACTCATTTTTCTCTCTTTTCCCCCACCATTTCTGGCAAGTACCTCTTTATTTTTAACAAGCTTGAGGAGGATAACATTTGCTTGATTATAAGCTCATCCTTCGGATGAGTCCAACTTAGTTTAAATTCGAACCCTAAGAAGGAGTGGTTTGTTCCTATCTATAATTGAACAGGTCCTTTACTGTGAAATTAAAACGAGTCCAGTATAGGAGAAACTCGACGTTTTTCAATTTTAGAGAGTCTGAAAAAACTTAAGAAGACTCCAGGGTTGACCTTTTTCGTAAATTTGTGTCTCCCAAGCCCAAAAAAGTATAAAATAATACTTGAGAGAACCACTTGATCTTCTACGACCAAGGAGTACTTTTTGTCATTAGTGCCTTTGACCCGAAAAAGTAAAAAAACGATCAATGACACGTCGTTTTATAACCAATATCGAATTTGAAACGACAAAAATCCGGCGAGCTTTTCATGTTTTTACGGTCGGAAAAGAGTTGTAAGTGGACCGTCTTTTAATTCCATTTTAACGAGTTTAAAAGAAACACGCAGCGATCTTTTCATTTTTTAGGAGTCAGAAAAGAGCTTAAAGTTGACTCTAAATGTTTTTTGTTGAAAATGATAGATTTCGCCTGAATAATCCTTTATCCTGTGCAAAAACACAAACATTACTCATACCTGTTTGAAATGGATAAAAATGTCGCAAAAATACCATTCCAAAGTGAAACATAAACAAATTTGCAATTTATTTACTCAAAAAACTTATAAAAAGGGCCTTCGTCAATTCATTTTTACCGTTTGAGTTTGGGTGAGAAAATAGTGCTTTTGCTCAGAAAACTTCCCATGAAGATTGCGGAAAATCCACCCGTCGGAATCGAACGCTGTCTTCTCCAGGTAATCCACATCATCCTACTCTTCATTTTTAACCATTTGATTTTTTGTTTTAGTCATTTATTTTCATTTTTGGGAGGGTTTTTAGGCATAAAACCCGCACGCAGGGGCCCGCAGGTTTACCACTGCTGGCCTGCGGACCCCGACTTTTTCTCCATTGGTGTTGGGTCTCTATAATACTAGAGATTACCCCATTACTATTGTAGTTATACCCCTTATTTATATTGTTGTGCCCCTATTACCCCCATATTGTTATTTCTGTGCCCCATAGAATCCCTCTATTGTTATTTTTGTGGCTTTATATTATTATTGTTAGGTCGGCTGGATTATATTGTGACTCCTTAGACTCCTATATATAGAAAGGAGGTTTTGTCATTTGTATCATCCAAGAATTTTTCATTTATGTAATGTAAAGGAGGTTTCCCCCTCGAAGAGGCTGAATTATAAGGCGTTGATCTATCTTTTCTATCTTTTCTTGAGCTGGTTTCATAACATTTGGTATCAGAGCTTTGGAATTCTAGGGTTTCGCTGCTCCAAACAGGTCATCGTGGCATTTTCGCTATAACTTTTTTTCTGTGACGTTTCAAAATTCGTAAAAAAAACCCATTTGAGAAGAATTGGCGCTGAACCTTGGGTCCGAATTTCAGAGCTTTTCGCGTGATATTAGTCGATATATGATCTGAGGAAGTTGACCTTGTTGCAGACTCTTGAATTACATTCAAAACAGGTGATCTGGGGAAAATCGTCATAACTCTCTCTCTGAGGATCGGATTGAAATTTCGTAAAAAGGTACAGAAAGAGAATAGACTGTAGTTTCTTGTGTGTGTGTTTTAGATTCAAAGGTTGAAACAGTGACTCGTCGCACGTCGTACAAGTTCGCTGTACTGAACCAGTCTAAAAGCAAGTCACTGTGGCAGATTTCACATAACTCTTCCTTGGAGAATCCAATTTGGCTCAGACTTGTGGCATTGGAAAGAGGACGCAAAAGGCTACTACAGATAGCAATTTCAGAACTGGATGATCCGAAATTACAGAGATACATTAGATTCAATATCAGGCTTCTACAAAGTGAAAAAAGGTGTGTAGGTTTAACGGAATTCAAAGGGCATAGTAAAGCATTATTATCGGTAACTGATGCCCCGAGGAAAGAAAATTAAAACACCTAGTAAGGAACCTGAAAGCTCTAGCATGACCCATGAAGAAGAGGAAGAAATGCTACATGATATATCAAAATTACAAGAACAAGTGCAACAAATGTCACGCTCACAAAAGCTAACAGAAGCTAAGATAAGTGGCGTGGAATCTAAGATAAATGGCGTGGAATCTAAGATGAAGGGAATGGAAGCTAAGATGGATGATTCGAAGACAGACTTGAAGAGAGACATGGTAGATTTGAAGATAGATATGAAGACAGACATGGAAGAATTGAAGAAGTTGCTACAAGAAAGGGTCACTAATGGTGAAAAGGTAGTAAAGGAAACTCATGATGAAAACAAAAGAAATGTTAATCATGATACCATAGATGCTAATGTTGGATCGAAGAATCACCATATTCCAAAAATCGATATGAGGAAGTTTGATGGCAAGGATCCCGCTACATGGATATTACAGATGGAGCAATTCTTCGATCTCAATAATGTGCAAAACGCACAAAAGGTACGTATGGCAACTGTATATTTGGAACCAAATCAGTTTGTATGGTATCAATGGATTTTCTCTCGTAAACAATTTATCACTTGGGAAATTTTTACTGAAGAATTGATAGCACATTATGAAGATACAAAAAGAAACACTTTTTTTAGCCAATTGATAAGTCTCAAACAAAAGGGTTCAGTAATGGAGCACATTGAGGAGTTCCAAAAATTGAACATAAGGGTAAAAGATATTCCAGAGGAGCATAGGATTGATGTGTTCATAGGGTCTTTAAAGGATAATATCCAACATGATGTTCGCCTTTGGGAACCAGATTCATTAGAGAAGGCATTCAGGTTAGCAAGAAAAATGGAAAGCAAAATTATGGCAACTAGGAAGCATACCACTCACAACTATAAAGACGGAAGCGTTGTTGCCCCTAGTCTTCCACAACCTATAAGGTTGACACCACAACAATTGGAAGAAAAAAGAGCAAAAGGGCTTTGTTACAGTTGTGATAGCAAATACACTAAAGGTCATAAGTGTGCTGAGAAGAAATTATTCTACATAGATTGTGAAGAGGAAGAAGAAAATGAGCAAGAAAGGTCAAAAGAAGAAGATATACTCCAGGAACAAAGCCTAGATGAAGAACAAATAAATCCGACCATATCTTGTAATGCATTGGCGGGAATTACCACTCCTCAAACCATCAAGATAGAAGGACAAATCAAGAAGAAAAAGGTAATAGTGTTGATTGATTCAGGAAGCACCCACAATTTTATTAATTGTAGGGTAGCAAAAGAATTGAATTGCTTCCTATATCCAGCACCAGAGTGTCAAGTGATGATTGCAAATGGAGGAACAATAAATTGCTCTGGAAAGTGCCATAATATCAAGCTATCCATGGGAGAATATGTATTGACTAGCCCAATGCTTTCCATTCCAATGGGAGGTGCGGATGTTGTACTAGGAGTCCAATGGCTACAATCCTTGGGTACAATAGCTTTTAATTTTCAAGAACTTTTCATCAAATTTTCTGCGGAAGGAAAGGAAGTTGAATTAAGGGGTATTGCAGGGAAACCAGGAAAGATAATAAGCTCTCATGGTATGATAAACGCTTCTAAAAAAGGAGCAAAGAGGTGTAATTGCACAATTATGCTCGCTAGATGTTTCCACATTGGAATCATCTATTTCTCCAGATCTCCAAAAAGTCTTGGACAATCATTCCAAGGTATTTGAGACTCCCAAGGGTCTCCCACCTATGCGTGATCATGATCATGCTATTCATCTGATTCTAGGAAGTGTTCCTCCAAACATCAGGCCGTACAGATATCCCTATGTCCAAAAAAGTGAAATTGAACGTATGGTTGCAGAAATGCTAGAGGCTGGTATAATTCAACCGAGTCAAAGTTCTTTCTCAGCTCCAGTAGTATTGGTGCACAAGAAGGATGGATCATGGCGCATGTGTCCAGATTATAGGGAGCTCAACAAGCTCACTATTAAAGATAAGTTCCCCATTCCTGTTATTGATGAATTACTAGATGAATTGCATGGATCAATTTACTTCACCAAGTTGGATCTTCGTTCGGGATATCATCAAATCAGAATGAAGATTGAAGACATTCCAAAAATGGCATTTAGAACTCATGAGGGTCATTATGAATTTTTGGTCATGCCTTTTGGCCTTACCAATGCACCTTCAACATTTCAAGGTTCTGGTTTCATAAAAATTGGGAAAAAGCTCGGGGTCCGCACCTTCCATGTAGACAAAGTGCAGTCCCACGCACTGTGTCTAACTCGGAGGGTGCGGTCCCCATCACAAGGGTTTTTAACACAAAAATTCTCAAAAATGGACCAATCAAAATAATTTCTAGCAATTTAATTTATCCTTATACTTGATACAGAGAGTTCATCATGCTAGATTGGCGTGAACAAGAGCATGAGGACGTGGATGTCACCGCATGAAATCATCAGCCTTCACTTGATGCTTTGAGGGCGTGCGGCTTGTACAAATTCTGGGCCATTCCTGGCATGCGGGATCAGGTGGATTTCTTACAGTGGATGGTTGACAGATGGAGTGTACAGGACCAGTGCTTCTTCATTGGCGGCCACTAGCTCGAAATCGAGCTGGCGGACATATATTTCTTGACAGGTTTGCCTAAGAGAGGCAAAGACTTGACTGTGTTTGGGGCTAGAGCAGGTGGCCAGTCTGTCGATAGCCTCAGGCTAGAGTACTACAACAGCCAGGCTAGAGACAAAGGGATAGACATAAAGACCATATCCCATCCTGAGCTCATGGTGATTGCGTTTACTGTCACCAGACTTTCCGGCGTTGCCGCATTACATATTGTCACCGGATCCCAGATGCGTATGGTAGTTGATTGCTTCCGAGGCACCATCTTCAACTGGTGCGATGCTGTGTTGGCCAATGTGAAAGGCCAACTGACCAGGGCCAAGAATGGACGACTAAAGACCTTTGGTTATGGGGCTTTGGTTGTGAGTTTTGGCCTAGAGAAGGTTCCTATGCTGATCCCTCAGCACCTTACTGTTGGAGCTGGGCTTCCTCGAGAGCCCAAACTGATGCAATGGGTGGCAGTTATGGCCCGTCACCCGGACGAGAGGACAGAGGTTGCTCGATTCAAACCTGAGTATTTCCAATTACTGGAAAACCAGGTTTTTTTTATTCAGGACTTCCCTTACGCTGGGATAGATTTTCGTGGTGACCTAGACATGGTTCTTCCACCAGGAGAGCAGTGGGATGAGTCAGGTAAAATCCTTTTCAACATTTTTCCTATTTTAATTTTTTTTTGTTATTTTTCCATCGTCTCAAAACTGATAGTAAAAAATTTCAAATGCAGATGTGGGTCATCAACAACCAGCCGCTCTCCGGCCTTATGAGAGGAAGCAAGCAACTACACCCGCGCCAGCCCCACAGGACGAATCAACAGAGGTTTTGGCCGAGTTGGAGGGTCATCTCGAGCACTTGATAGGAGATATTCTGGAGAACACTATAGATGACATTCCTCGTCGACTTCAGCGCTATGTGATTGGGGTCCCGGGACCTTTTAGGAGGTTCCTTTGCAAGGTGGCATGTGCAGTGGTTTCTTATAGAGATCTTCACCAGTGATAGGATAATCGCCTATTGTGGGCACATGTGACATTTTTGTTTTTTGTACTTATCATTTTTGTCGATCATAAGGTGTTTTTCAACCTATGATCGGGGACGATGTATTTTTTGTCACACTCCTATATATATATCACGATTACTGGCTTATCTTGTAAATCATGTTATGGAATGGTTTTAAATTTACATGTATGATTATGGCAAATGTCTATTTAACATTCGAGAAGCAATTGCATCTGCTAATGTATTTAAAGATCTTGGAATATGCTGATATTCAATATAATCAAATTCACGTTCCAAGAGACGCACTCTCAAAAATAATCTTAATAACACTGGATTTCTAATGGCATACACTCTATTAAGCTGTAATACAACGAGTTCAGAACCTAACCTCACTATCAAACTCCAAATCCCAAATGAGATAGATTCAGATAATAACTCAATCACTGCACTATACTTGGCAATGTTGTTCGTTGTTTGACCGAGGCTTACCCCATGCATAGATACTAGCTCGTCAGAGGGTGAATAGATAACCCAAGCTGCGGAAGAGATGTTCCGTGTATTACGACAAGCACCATCAGCGAAACCAATGTATGTTTGGAGAGGCATCGACATCTGCAATATCAAGAGTAAAACCAAGATAAGCAAGAATAATGACGAAAAAACACTCTCTAAGCTAAGCACACTGTTTAAACTAAAACACACCAGCTAGAAATAAAAACTATCCTAACTAAAAATCTCCATACCCATCCTATAAGCATAATACCTCTTCAAGTAAAGACCATTTCTGGGTTTACCCAAAGAGTCCCCGTCAAAGTCTACCAATTCATAGGCCCCTTTGGCTAGCTTTCGCTTGACAACATAGGGACCATGCCACATAGGAACGAATTTTCCAGCGCCTAATTTATCATTAGCTTGATCGTAAACTAAGACTAGATCTCCTTCCGAAAAATTTCGAGGGGTCACCTTTCGATCATACTGAGCTTTCATTCGTTTTGCGTGAGTCTCGATCACCAATGCAGCATCGCGTCGATTCTCATCTAATTGAGCCAATAATAACAAATGCTTTTCCTCTTCGGAAGTCGCTGGAAGTAACTCGATGGCCATTTGCAGTGACGAGATTTCGCATTCAACGGGTAACACAGCTTCCAAACCATAGACTAGTTGGAAAGGAGTGAACCCTGTTGATGTTTTTACTGAAGTTCGGTATGCCCAAAGCGCTGAAAATAGCATGTTGTGCCAATTCGACCGATGAATCCCAATGATTCGTCGGATCATGATAACTAAAACTTTGTTGATGGATTCAACTATACCATTCTCTTGTGGATAATAAGGGGTTGAACTATCATGACGTAAACCAAGCTGGCCTTTAAGTTCGGTCATCATAACGTTTCGAAAATGGCACCCACGATCAGTGATTATTGCTTGCGGGACACCAAACCTAGCAATTATATGATTGAACACGAAAATATCAGCTGTCTTACCGTCTGCCTCAACTGTAGGCATCGCCTCGGCCCACTTAGTAAAATAATCTACCGCAAGGATGATATACGCATGCCCCACGGCTGAGTGAGGGTTACGTGTAATAAAATCAATACCCCATTTGGCAAAAGGACCAACGAAAATTATAGGGTGGAGAGGAGCAGGTGGAGCGCGCATCTTTCGATCAAAAATTTGGTAGTTGTGGCATTTTTGGACCGTCGTAATACAATCTTTAAATAAATACGGCCAGAAGTAGCCAGCGCGTAATATCTTTTGGGCTGTGGCATACCCAGACATATGACCGCCACACGCTCCAGAGTGACAGTCATTTAGAACCCTTTTAGCTTCCTCGAGAGTTAAGCAACGTCGAAAAACAGAGTCTGCCCCATGGCGATAAAGAGTATCTCCAATAATCCTGAATTGTTGGGACTGGAATCAAATTTTTCGACGTTCTGACCTTGAAATTTCTGGCCGAAAGGATTGGGTCTGGAGATAAACGATGATATCCCCATAGCACAGATCTAAAGTGTTGATTAGAAACAAGGATTCGTCCGCAATGGGCTCCTCCGCCACAATTTCCGTGTTAGCACGCGGGAAGTCACACATTAACTCCGCAAAAACTAAAGATTTCTTAGACTTGGATTTTTTGAATTCCAAGTCGAACTCCTGCAGGATAACAATCCATTTAGAGTACTTGCCCCCTAGCAATTGCTTGGTCAAAATGTAGATCATAGGGTTGCAATCCGAAATGACTATAGTTTTACGTAGTAAAATGTAGTGACGAAAATGTTGGACAGCTTGAACGACTGCCAATGCCAATTTCTCCACATGTGAGTATTTTAGCTCAGTTGGATTTAAAGTTCGACTAAGGTAATATATCACATGTTCAGTTCTGAATTCATCTTCCTGAACTAAGACCATTCCAATGGTGGAATGAGAGGCGGCGAGATACAAGAAGTAATCCTAGTTGTAGTTGGGAGGATGCAATAACGGTGCATGGGTCAACGCGTGTTTGAGTGCACCAAAAGATTTCTGAGCTATCTCATCCCAATAGAATGGAGTATTTTGCTTCAACAACCGGGTAAAACCCTTTGTAACCTCGGCATAGTTAGGAATGAATCATCGTAAAAAGTTTGCTTTCCCTTGCAAATTTTGGAGTTGGCGAAGACTCGAAGGAGGAGGCAATTTGACGATAGCTTCGACCTTTGAGGGATCGACGCGAATGCCGGCTTTTGAAACTACAAACACCAGCAATTGACCCATTTCTATATAGACGACACATTTGTGTGGGTTCAACCGAATCCGATAATGCCTACACCTCATAAAGATTGCTCGTAAATGGACGAGGTGGTCAGCTCGATGTAATGAATGAGCAGGTAAGTCATCGAGATAGGGTTGCACAATGTGCTTGATGTCATGAAACGCATAAGACATCTCCCTTTTAAAAGTTGCTCCGACATTCTTAAGTCCAAAAGGTAACTTGCAATAAGCAAATGTCCCCCATGGACCAATGAAAGCCGTTTTTGGTTGATCGGCAGGTAGAATATTGATTTGATTGTATCCGGAAAAACCATCCATGAAGGAGAATATTTCGCTGCCGGCACAATCATCAATGATTTGATCGATATAGGGAGTTGGGTAATTGTCCTTTGGACATGCTCGATTAATGTCCCTATATTTGATGCATATTCTTATTGTTCCCTATTTTTTGTTAACCGGAACAATATTCGATACCCAATCCGTTAACAGGATCGGATAAATGAAACCTGCTTTCAATAATTTTTCAACTTCTGCTTTAATTGCAGCAGCTTTTCGTGGGTAAATCTGACGCAAACATTGCCAAACATGTTTAGCATCCAGGTAAGTCTTGATCTCATGAACAATAATCGCGGGATCAATTCCTAGCATTTCCTCATAGGACCAGGCAAACACGTTGCGGAATTCTTGAAATAGGGCCTTATATAGCTGAATTTCGTCATCTGTACACGAGGCACCTATATGAATGTTCTATACAATTCCGGGCTTAACTGAAATGTCAATAGGAATAGTTCGAGAGATGTTTCCCAAATTTAACTCTGAATCAGGATGTTTCATTGGATTCTGAGGTTCCTTGACATATTCAGTTGTAAAAATTGATGAGAAATCATTTTCAAAATGATCAACCTCGAGTAAAAACGAAGATCTATGATGGAGATCTTCCCATGGTAAATCATCTACACATAGGATTTCACGAATTTTCTCATCAGAGTGAACAAGTTCAGAAAACGTGATTAAATACGAGCTTGATGTGAAAAGTGACTCCTCACGGACCACATTCATGAAGTCATTTTCGATTGAAGATGGGTTGGCAAACGACTGCACGGCTTCATAGGCAATTTCATATGGACTCAAAGGCATGGCATTACCGAATGAGTCTATCTCAGATTCAGAAGGAACGATCCAAGGATCATCATAAACAATGGTGTCTGATGTAATCATATGAATAGTTGCAAATGAAGACGATGCATTGATTGGAGGAAAAGGAAAAGTTCCTAGTAAACCGTCATCTTTAACTAGTCCTACTCCAACATCCTTATATGGGATAGTCGTTTTACCGACATGTTGAATACTCTCAGAAGAGGCTGGGTCGGATGAAAAGTAAGCCAGTTGGTCTATTGTTACGATCTTTCCATTATGTGGAAACTTTATTACTCGAAAGACCGATGAAACGACCGCTGTCATAGCGTAAGACCAACTTCGACCCAAGAGAAGGTTGTAATCTAGAGGGGCATCAACCACCTCCACATCTAGACTAACGGTTTTTCCTTCAACCCCTATAGGCAAATCCTGTAAAATGCCAAAAGGATGAAACCCACGGCTGTCAAAGGCCTTTAGAATCGTTGGGGATTGATTTGGCGAAGGAGAACCAAGCGATCTCCAACACTGTATCGACATAATACACGTTGAGGCTCCCTCATCAATTACAGTCCGATGAATAGGCCTATTTTTTACTATCACTGGAATCTGGAAAGCCATTTGATGAGGCAAACGCGGTGTACTATTTTCTAGATCGAAAGTTATTAGATTCGAGTCCTGAACGTCAACAACTCCTATAGCCGACAAAAGTAATTTACGTTGTGCTGGACATGGTTGCAGCACTTCCAAAGCCGACATTCCTGAGGGTGAAACAGCTAAATCCTCAACAATGTTATAATTCTGAGCCGCTCTCGCATGTGGATTGAAAGTGGATTTTCGAAGTATACCCTTGGCGGGCGGTTTGATTACCAAGTCTGGATTAGGTTTCTCAATCTGTAGTGGATCAGAATCGGGAGCTGAGGTTGATGGATTAGAATGAGAAGATTCTGCTTCTTTACCATCAACAGGACTTTTACTACCATAATCTTGTGATCGAGTCGTAATCCTAACATGGGACATCATCAGTATGGGTTCTTCATTGGCACTCGAGGATGAACCTATCATTTTACTGTCTTGAGACGGAAAAGGATCCTTCAAAATAGCAGGAGTTTGGGAACCTTTGACAATCTTTGCAACCTCTGCACAATGAGGGCAGTCTCTTGTAAAATGTTCATCGTCACAAATGAGACAAGGATAACGAGGTTTGCGCTTTTCATCATTGGATTCCACCTTTTCAGGTTTCTCCTTTGAACTTTTTTCCGTTTTATTCTTCTTCTTTCCTTTCTTCTTCCCACTAGATTTTGATTTGGCTATAGATTACTCTACAATGTGAATATCGGAGGAAATCTCTGCAGAAGAATCTCCTATTGGGGAATCAGGCAAGATATGATAGGAGAAGAATTCTTGGAAGATTTATTCTTACTTTTAGTGTTAACCGTGCCAATCATACCATCGACGGCATGAGATCCCGAAGGAGCTGCAGCGATTTGATTTTTCTTGGGAAGATCGGGGATTTTTTCGTGTAACGTACCTGACTGAGTATACACCAAGTCAAGGTACTGTGCTTGAGCAATTACTTGCTCCTCAGTAACAACTCCGGCTTTAGCTACATCTTCAGTGATCTTTGGCAACAAAGATTTTACAAACCACGCGGCCAAAATATGATCCGGAATAAATAACTTCACTAAACACCGTCGACGTCCCCACTCATGAATATGATCTGAAATATAAGTAGATGTCGATTGTTTTAACGAAGTTAACAATTCCGTGCCATTGTCATATCGAACTACCAACTGAAAATGAGTTAAAAACGAGGTAGCTAACTGACTAAAATTATAAAAAGTGCCTCGCGGTAACTCAATGTACCACTTGGCCGCGAGACCAATTAGAGTGTGCTGGAAAAGCCTAAGACAGATTGAATCATCTGAAATGGAGTTAGACACACACCAGAGGTGGTAAGTCATCACATCGTTCGATGGGTCCTCTCCTGATTTACCTTCGAACTTGGGAATGTCACTGGGCAACTTATTCGGCATTGGCGGCCAAAACGGAAGATAATTAATGGGATCGTTCGTTAGGCGCGACAAGTCAGGCAAGTCCAAAGTTGCGATAAACGGTAACTACCGATTAGGATCCCTAAAACTCTGGGTCATGAGACCAGCCCCAGGAGGAGGATATCCAGGATAACTAGGAATAGGAATTACGTTTGGGATATTGTATCCTCCCGGAAAACCAGGATTAACTGGACCGTATTGGGTTTGTTGAGGTTGTTGATAAGTGTACCCAGGATACGGTTGATACTGATAGACTGGCTGCTGCACAGCAGGACCAAATTGGTACTGTCCTTGGTACGGTTGATAAGTAAATTGTGGTTGACTTTTGACAACCGTACTTGAACCAGGTTGTCCTACAGGCATCTGAACCGAAGTTTGAATCGTAGATCCAGACGGTGGTTAAGATGTCTGAGGACTAGATACAGGAATAGTAGAAACCGGAGCTGTCAATACTCCAGAAGTAGGTGGGGTAGATTGAACAGATGTTGCGGCAGTTGTAGCAGTCGTTTGAGGCGGAGTACGAGGTGTACTAGGCCCAGGCTGAGAAACTACCGAAGGTACAAAATTTTGAATGTTAGACTGGACTAGCTGCTGGGGTGAACCAGAAACTAAGGGTTGTCCAGTTTGAGATGACAACTGTACATTTGGCTGCAACACCTATTGGGTTTGTGATGGATACCACACTATATTCATTCCGGGGTACTGACCCATAATAGGTTGAGAATACTGAGGACCATAACCAGGTTGAGGGTAGGATTGATAATTGAAAGGTACATTTCCCGTTCCTTGAACATACGTTTCATCGGAGGGTGGTTGGAAACCTTGGTTCGAGTACTGACCTTGGGGTTGATACCCCTGAGGCACGTACTGATACTAGGGTTGACCTTGAGGTATAGATTGTTACTGGGGTTGACCTTGGGGTACATATTGAGTCTGGGGTTGACCTTGTGGAACGTATTATCCCATAGGTATGTACTATCCTTGAGGTTGCCCCCCAGATGAAAATTGTGTACCTTGAAGTTGTCCCCCAGGCCGAGAATTGAGGCTACCCCCCAGGCGGTAACTCGCCACCTTGAGGTTGAGGATTGGGGATAGAACCTGACATCATCAGAATGTCTTCTACGCTCAACGGCTTAGTACCATTGCTTCCAGTTAATAACCCTTGCTCAATGGGTTGAGGAGATGCTCCCGAAAAAGTACCAGAAAGTGACTGATACCCAGAGGGAACAGAAGGACCGACGTACAAAAACGATTCAGGCGATTGAGTGAACATGGATGACTGTCCTGACATATTTACGGGAGTATAAAAACCTCTAGGTGTTGGGTAATAAGGAGCGCGAGGTGGTGAAAAACTTAACCCTGAGTTTTCTAAAAAATTAGTCAAAGAAAGATACCAAGAACTGCTCCTAGGTGGACTGTAAAAAATTGATTCACGCTCCCTTAGCTCAATAACAGGTTAATTTTCAGGGATAGGGATGCCTACTTCTTCTTCTGGAGCAAGTTCTTCAATAGCAATAAGTCCAGAAGGAAGATCTTGGGTGATTACTCTTTCTACCCTAGGTGAACCAGGACCACTAGAAGTTGGAGAAACAAACCTCGATGTCAGAGTAGTAGCAAATTCACTTTCAGGCTCGGATATTTCGGGTTCTTCACCTATATCACTAGTAGATGAAAAGCTACCAGTAACTTCAGAAACAGACACTGACTGTGGATTATAATCTGCCACTAACGGTTGAAAATCAGGATGTACTATCAAAGAAGATTCTCCTTCTTCAGGTGACCCAACTCTACTGTCTCTAGGAGTTACGAAGACTTTCAAGCCTTCAAGCTGGCCCGGTACTTCCTTAGGAGGTTCGCCCCGAAGTCTACGGGACTTCCTCAGTAACTCAGCCACGTTTACAAACTCAAGAGACTGGCCCCGAAGCCTACAGGACTGCCTTGGTAATTCAGCCACAGTTAAAAAATTTTAACTACTTCACACACAAACAATGTAAAATCTCAATGGAAAGCACCTAAAGTCTCTAAAGAGCCAAACAAATTTGAATCACACGCCTAAAGAATCTAGGAGATAAAACACACACAAACAGTAACTTTCCGTACTGAAAACACTAGTTGGTGATGAAATCCAACGTCGCAGAGTTAAATACAGAAATGGCGGTTCGAACAGTTACCCCGACAACCTGCTTAATGAATAGACTGGCACAAGTTCCTCCACTTAACCGCCTCGACTGAAGAGAACCCCCGAGAAAATCCAAGTGAGTCTAGCTGACGTCTACTCCAGGTACAGTGGGATCTTCCCACCACTGTCACCTCAGGAAGAGTCCTAAAGAATATGGCCACTAAGGTTACCAACTGAGACAAATATACCTGGGGGAACAGTCTACGATCCGATATGCGCGCAAGGGCAGAGTAGCAAGCTCAATCCCCTTGAAGGCTCCTTGACATAATCCAAGGTTTACCAACAAGTGACCCCAGGCTCCTCGACAATGGTTAATCCGAGGTTTACCGTTTTTAATAGGTGAATATCTGGCGTCGTTCCCAATGAGGAAGGATTGATTCCCACACTGGTTCAGACACGATCTCGTGCTTCTCCTTTAAGAGGAGCTTTCCCAGAGCATAAATGCAACAATTGGATTTCTTCCCTACCACAAGATACAACTACTTGTTTGTTTTTACTGTCTTGGAGAGTTAATTACTCTCCTACTCCAAGACACTAGCCTAAGCTAAGTTGGTGTATCAGAGCCCTAGAAATAAAAATGTTACTAGGTGAATTTTACTTTAAGCGTTAGTTTTTATTGGTTTTTGTTTAAGTCCAAAGGTGCGGAGATGAAACTCGTGGTATGAAGACTCGACTCAAAATCACTAAAAATGCACCTAAGATGATTTAAACAATCTTTTCCTCTTCGATGAACTTCTAAACTAAGAAAGATTTTGGGAATGCAAATACTTTTGTAAACACAAATCTTTCATAATCAAACAAATTAAAAGAAGAGCTTTTGTCCTTTTCCAATGCACTCAAAATGAGACAACTAGTTATTTCACAAAAATTTCCCTTTTTCGTTTCAAAGCACTCAAACACTACAAAACAAACTTTTTCAAAAGAGATTTTTTTTATTTTATTTTATAAAGCACTCAAAACTAATGCAAATGACTAACTTTGAGATCTTTAAATTATAAAAACCTACTTGAAGTCAAAGCCTACTAAATGTCTTTTTTTAAGGATGTTTTACTCAGCTAGATGTAAGCTAAGGACTAATTTATGCATAATCACAAATCAATCAAGAACAACCAATTTTTGTTTTCTTTTTGTAAATGAAAATCCAAACTTTTGAACACAAGCTTTTCGAAGTTTTGTAAAGAGAACTCAAAACGGATTCCTCAACAAGGGGAGATTTCATAAATGGTCAGACTCATAAGAAGGCTGGTAGACACTAAGGTAATCTGAAGTCCCTACAGCTTCTAACCTCAGAGCCACTACACAACCAAAATGAAAAACAAACCCAACAAGCAAAACTCCTAGGAATTTCACCTAAAACCCTAACACTAACGAAATCAATCTAAGGAAAGCTTCTAACAAGTTATATGCAGGTCTGGGCAGTAGATAACAATTTCTAAACAAAAACTAAGCTGACTAACAGAGGAATTCTTAGGTTTTTCAAAATTTTGACAGGGTCCGCAGGCCCACAGTTGACACAGGTGCGGTCCCGCTCTGTGCTAAAAGCCAAGCTGCAGGTAGGTACGCACTGTGTCAAACGGCTAGGGTGCGGTCCTCTCCCAAAGCTATGAAAAAAAAAAAAAACCTGGATCTACAAACTCTACCCAATTTTACACACAACAAGCCAAAAACAGAAACAAAAACACAGTTTCTCAAGTCAAAGTAAAAACAAGGAAAACAATCAATTCCCCAGCGGAGTCGCCATTTTGTCACACGGAATGAGTTGATCTTGCGGACAAGATAGACCTTCCTAGAATCTAAAGAAGACCTAATGACAAGCAAACCAACCAGACACTATCTTTCTCTAAATATGCTTTAATAAACAATGTCAAACAAGTGTTTTTAGGGCCTACCTTAAGTCCAACGCAAGTTTGTGGATGCCCTCACTCCTTTGATCCAAATGTGCTCCTTTGTCGCGAATCTCCAAACACAAACAAGGCAAACAAATTAAATAGCACCTGAAAAGCCAAAATCATAAAACATATTTAACATGAAAGTCAAGGAGTCCATGAAACAAATAACATAAGATACTTGTTGAGAAAAATAAGTTTGATTGTATTAATTCAAAAGAAGAAGAAATTTACAACCTTTGCCTTGATGTTGTACAAGCTCCTCCCAGGGTCCAGCAAGAAGTCTCCTCTACTTTGACAAGTTTCACTCACTCCCCAATGAAGCCAAAAAGGTATGTGATCTCTCCTCTTAAGCTCAACTAGGAAGTCTTGATTTCACCAGCATTTACCCTCAAAAATGTTCAGCTTCTAACCTCTCCAGCAACCAGCCCAATGCCTATATTTATAGTGCAATGGAGGGAGGTTACTAAGTACTCCTTCAAAGGGATAAAGCCCTCCTTCAAAGGGATAGCTCCTCTCATCAAGGGATTAGCTCCTTCTCTTTTGGGATGCATGAACCACCTCAGAGCGAACAATCCACGTCAAAATTCCTTCTAGAATCCTCTAGAATTAACCCAAAGTAAGTCTTTTAAGATAAAACTTGCGCCTTTTGACTTTCACAGGGGTCCGCACCTACACCGTTAGGGACAGAGCAAGTAGGTCCGCAGTTTTTGTAAACAGTAGGTGCAGGACCACAGGTGACAGTGAGAGAAAGTGCGGAACTAGAGTTTCATTGATTTTTAATGTCTTTCTCTCATTTCCAAAGCTTGACTTGAAGAGATGAGGTCTGAGACTTGCTTAGCAGGACAGTACAACTGATGATAGACCCATACTAACTGCAAATAATCATGGTGACGATATTTTTGTGTAACAGCTCTGATACCATGACAAAGAATCAAACTGAAAAGTGGAGTAGAGATTGCTCTTCTCAATATTTTGAATGACTGAATAGATTAAATTGTAAACATCAATAATAAATGATTGAAGTAAAACTTGACACCTATATAATAGAACTCAATTAAAACTAAATTGTCTATAACAACTAGCCTACAAAGAACCAAATCTAATAACACCTAACGAATAACTAACTGATAGTAAAAATAATTGAAAGAACGACGAGTCAAAATTCACCCATATGCTCAGAGGCCAAGGATTAACCCCAACACAAAATGGGGGGATGATTGAAATCACATGCAAAATGACATGGTTAATCAGTTTCAAAATAAGCACTGGAAGATCCACGTTCTAGCTAAACACAATTGCCTCCAGATATTGGTATGAATCTCTCCTTTGCAATCACAAAACGCCTCATGTAATCTTGTATTTGTGACTTATGCAATGTTAATGTAAGTCAAACATCCCATAAGATTGAATCCACTTCATGATTATTATGATCTCCTCTCGATCCCAAGAGATATTTTTTCAAAGGATGTCAATAGCACTGCTTTGAAAGAAATGGTCGTTTCCACAAATAAGACAAGAGGATCATTACCAAAGCAAGACCATAATGTGATGCCTTTCTTCAAGTTCTGGCTTAACCAACTAAAACAACTGGATTAGCTATTGCTTAAGGCTCTGATTCTGGATCTCGATATGGCTAGGTTGCTCTAGAGGGTATGTCCGAAGTTTCAATTCGGTGCTAACAAATATGGCCTCATGGCCTTCTAATACATGGGCACCATTCTTGCAATGTGACTATTAGATCGGTCCACAAATGCCTAAAAATAAAATGATGTCCTGTGAAGAGACTGCTAGTGAAGAATGGAGCAGTTTTGGCACACTGTAAGTTCGTGAGAGCTGCACGTTGGCCTCCAGGGCTTGAGCCTTCAGTTGTCAACTTCACATTCTTCCCAATGGATGGGGCTATGAGAATTTAGAGATGTATTGTATTAATCCAAATGGTTTGGTGAGATATGATCAAAAACTTCAACCCTCAATCTAGAACTTTTGCGCTGTCAATAAGTGGATCATCCCACTCTAGAGGTGGCTTCTCACTTGTGGCAGTGACTGCAACTTTTAAATCCATCCTCTAATTTAGTTTATAATCTGTGTTCCCATAATATTTGATGGTTTTGACATTCAATCATGATGCATAATATGAATATACAAATCTAGAATTCGACACCCATTGATGTGACCACACTTTTTCCCAGCAGTTAACGAACTTAATGAACCACCTGAAGAGATAAATCTCCAAAAGAATGAAAATACACCTAAGAAGATCATTGAGGATGCCCAAGGGTTCCGTTTCCCATCATTGAAGGTCATACCTAGGATTTCCCTCTGCTAGAAATATTCGCTCAAGGATTAATTCCATAGATTTCAATCTGCCGACTATAAGAACACGACCCAAAATATAATGATTATGGCTTGTATTAATTCACCTAGCTCAGAAAAAAATTGAGGAGAACAAAAATTGGAGCAAAGCACTTTCTCTTCTCAGCATTACAAATCACTTAAATAAGATCACATTGGAAACATCAGTAATAAATGACTCAAGTAAAACTCAACTTAAACTAGACTCGGTGAAACTAAACTAGGACACTTGGAGGGACGGTTTTGACACCTAATAAGTGGTTGGGATTAGCTTCTCCATCACTCCCCCTTAATTACAACCACATAAAAATTTAATTAAGATACCTGATGGTCTATCTCTCAACTGTGTTTACAATTTAAAAATTAGCCTCAAATTTTCTTCTTCTCTTTTTCCACATCCTATAGCCTCTAAATTATTTCAACCTTTTCTCTTTGTTGTATCCCTCAAACCTCAATTTCTTTATTTTCTCGTGTAGGTCTTCCATTCTTTGAGGCTGTCTACGCATACCCTCGACATCTTCAAAAACTCACTTCTATGTGCTTTGCTGCCACATATTATCTTCTATAGTATTCTTTTCATCATCGATCTCTTACAACATAATATTATAACAAAATAATATTTCTTCACGACTCTAATACCTAAAAATTTCACTTATTTACTCATCATTGATGTTGTCTTCAACATTCATTTCTGCAACTTCTATGCAAACCTCATGTAGACATGGTGTTCAAGCCATGCTTCAAGGAAATTTAACTCTTCTTCATACTCATTATGTGTACATGCACACACTGGAAATCAACATTAGAATTTGTTGACGCCTAATCATAGGGGGCATACACTCTTAAGGAGAAAAGTTAGATTTACATTGCATACATTGCAAAAGAGATGGATCACATGATGCATCCACATGCAAGTTGCCTTGGGACAGAATTGAGCAAGAAAGAAACCAACCCAAAGGTAAAACTAATGACGAAGAGAAAGGTAAAGCACCTAAAGCCACTCACTATGTTGTGGCACACTATAATATTGGACTAAATGAAGACTTATTTAATGCTTCACTTGCTTCTTGGAAAAATGATTGGTTTCTTGATTCAAGAGAAACTTGCCACATGACTTTTAGAAGAGATTTTTTTGAAGAGCTTACTGAGAATGTTGATGGAGAAGTATACTTTGCACAAAAATCAAAACTCAAGCCATCAAGGCTTGGCACAATCAGGCTTAAATTGCCTCATCTTCCAAACTTACTTTTGCATCATGTTTTATATCTCCCACAGCTAAGGAGAAACTTGTCGTACTTAGTCCACATCCGCTAACAAGGACACTCCATTCACATGTTTGATGGAAAGGTTGAGGTGATAAAATCATCAGACCACTTTCTTGTCATGATGGGGATAGAAGAAGAAAGGCTTCTCAACCTGCAAGGTACCTCTGCTCTTGCACAAAATTTCTCATAAAATTATCATTATGATGAAGGTACATTTCCATCAAGTTTATTATGGAATGCTATATTTGGACATTTGAACTATGACAATCTCTCCTTGTTGAAGAAAAATGGTGTTATTGATTTTCTTACAATTCCCAGGAAACTTAAGCAATGTGAAGGTTGCATTCTAGGAAAACATAGAAAATAGTTTTTTCATGATTCATATTCTAGAGCACATAGAAAACTTGAACTCATTCATTCAGATTTATGTGGTCCAATGCCTATTCCTACTACAAATGAAAATAAATATATCATGAAATTTATTGGTGAATACACAAGAATGTCTTCGGTTTATTTATTGAAGAACAAATCTGATTATTTTTAAAAAATTCAATAACTTTCATACATGGATTGAAAATGATGCACAATCTCATATTGGCTCTATTCGCAATGATAATGGAAACCAATACACTTCAAATGATTTGAAAACTATCTTCACCAACATGGGATCAAACATCAAACAAATGTGCCTTATAATCCCCAACAGAACGGAGTATCTGAAAGAATGAATAGGACAATCTTAAATATGGTGTGCTCCATGTTGTTTTTCAAAAATGTAAAATTGATGTTCTGGGATGATGTAGTTCTATGTGGTGTATATGTAAAGAATAGATGTCCATCTAATGCTATTAGAAAAAGACTCCTTTGAAATGTGGTATGGACACATTCCTTTGATAAATCATCTCAGGGTCTTTGGTTCCACATGTTGTGCCTTGATACCAAAGGTACATAGAAACAAACTTGGTGTAAGAAGTTGTAATTGTATCTTCCTCGGGTATTCAAACACCTCCAAAGAATACCGTCTCTATGATGAAGTCAATAAAATGTTTGTTGTATCTAGAGATGTAATCTTTCTTGAATCATCCAAAGCTAACAATGTTGTTGAGCGGGAACTTAATCGCTTGGATATATTCACAAATGAATAAACATTTCAAGAATATGATAATCAGATTGCACATCTTGAAGGGGGGATTCCTATACTACATCCACCTATGGAATATTCTTCTGAAGCACTCTTTCTCCCGCATGAAACTCCAACAATGGATGATATTTTGAGTGATGTGATTGATAGAATTGGGAGACTCAATCTAGATTCAATCCCAACTCAATCAACTGATCAATATGGACCATCTCAAAAAGGTCCGCCAAAGTAGCTGACAAAGACACTTGAAAGTGTTCATCCTCATGAGTTTGAGAGACAGGAACTAGAAATTCAACCCGACAAAATGGAGGTGATGTAGATGACTCTAACTCACCTATTGATATGGATGTTTCTTATGATTGTGAATTGAATTTGTCTACATTTTTTGAACCATCTTCCTCCAAAGAAGATGCTTCTCATGATGAATGGAAATAAGCGATGCAAAAGGAATATGATGCCTTGATAGAGAATGGCACTTGGAAGTTGGTTGATCCTCCATTGGGAACCATACCAATTGGTTGCAAGTGGGTCTACAAGAACAAGTATAATGTTGATGGCTCACTTGATAGGCACAAAGCCAGGCTAGTGGAAAATTGTTTTGCACAGAAGGAAGGGGTTGATTATGAGGAGACCTTTCCCCCCAGAGCAAAATGGGCTACCATCCGAACACTCTTTGCCATAGCAGCTTAGAACGATTGGAAAGTCCATCAAATGGATGTAAACAATTCTTTCTTGAATGGAGATCTAAAAGAGAATGTTTTTATGTCCCAACCTGAAGTATTTAATGTGAAAGGACATGGAAATAAAGTATCCAAACTTGTTAAGTCCTTGTACGTCCTCAAACAAGCACCACAAGCCTAGTATGAAAAATTAACTGAGCATCTTCTGAAACTGAATTTCGAACATTATGATCTTGATGATGCAACTTTGTTTGTCAAGAAAGTTGGAAAAACAGTTCTATATCTTGTGGTATATGTAGATGATCTTTTGATTACGTGGAACAATAAGAGCTACACTACATCCATAAAGAAGGAATTGAGGAAAGGTTTTGAAATGACTCATTTCGGCTATGTTCATTACTATCTTGGTATTGAAGTAACTCAACATCTGAAGTCCATATTCCTTTCTCAAAATAAGTACAATGGAGATCTATTGAATAGTTTTGGCATCGCTGAATTCAATCCTCCGACTACTCAAATGGAACGAAACTTAAAGCTCACATCCATTGAAAGAGAAGAATTTGAGGATGCAACATAGTATAGATAGCTTGTACAAAGTCTCAACTACCTGACTATTACTAAACCAAACATTTAGTTTGCTATTGGAATCCTCTCCAGGTTTATGCAAAAGCCTTCTGAGGGACATTGGTCTCCTGCAAAAAATGTTCTAAAGTACTTGAAGGGAACTCAAGACTTTGGACTCAAGTATAAACAGGTGGGCAACTTCATCTTGATTGGATACTCTGATTCAGACTTCGACGGAGACAAAGAAACTAGGGTATCTACTTCGGGTTATGCTATGAGTCTTGGATCGGGAGTTGTCTCCTAGAGATCACACAAATAATGAGTTCCAACCTATTCCACAATAGAGGTAGAATGTGTGGCAGTAGCTTAGGCAACAAAAGAAATTGTGTGGCTCAGGAAAATTCTCAAAGATTTGCAGGTAAAACAAGTACATTCAATTCCACCCATGATTAACAATACCTCGGTAATAAAGTTGGCCAAGGACCAAAAGTTCCATGATCGAATGAAGCACATCAATACATAATATCATCTGATTCGACATCATGTTGAGGCTAAAAAAATCCATCTTCGGCATTGTTCCACTAATGAGGAGATTACAGAAATCTTCACAAAAGTGCTTGGAAGAGAAAACCTTGAAAGATTCAGGACAATGCTTGGACTCACCAACATCCCTTCATATTAAGGGGGGGAATACTGACACCTAATCATAGGGATTGAGTGAACAACTGTAAATAGTGTCAATAAATAATAGATCAAATGGAGAGTCATTCAGAGATGAAAGTCAAGAGTCGCTCCCTCATGTATATAATAATGAACAGCCTAAATGAATAATAATGATCTCATTTACCTCCTAGCCTGACATATTTAAAAATATTTACAAAACCACATTGGTTTTGTTCCTTCTACTATGTAATGAGAGCTTCCTTTTGTTGCACTTCAAGCTCTTCTTCTGCTTTTGTCTCCGTTTTCTATTTATGGGCTTCCTTATTTTCCTCTTCCTCTATTTTTGTCGCTCTCGGTGTTCTAATAAAAAATTTAACATATCTCGTGCACTCTAGGTGTTCTAATAAAATTATTGCAGTAAAAACACCAAACACAAAACATATATGAGAATGCAGCCTCTTGGGTAAAAATACCAAACACAAAGCATATATGAGAATGAAACCTCTTATCTATGTAAATAACTGAAAACAAAATTACATGCCAATACAAGATCTATTAAATTTATTGCATGTGGCATGTATGACTGCACATCAAAAGAGAAATTAAAGATACTACAACACAATTGTGGACCCTTGATGAATCCATGAGATAAAATAATACCAACAGGAACAACCACAAGGTTTTCATCCATGGGATCAAACTCAAAGTGACCACCTCCAATTCTCAATAAAAACACAAGATAGATAAACCCCAATGAATCAAATTCTTAGCTTCTATCCCCTTTTATAGGCTTGTTGGACTCTCTAAAGACCCTATTTTATTATTTTTTCAAAAGCAAATACCATGGGTTGATACCATGAGAAAATATGAGAGTATATACTATTAGGTCTCTATATTACTAGTGTAACCCCTTATTGTTATTAGTACAACCCACTTATTATATTATTGTGCCCATGTAGTACCCATATTGTTATTATTGTGCCCCATAGAAGCCCACTACTATTATTATTGTGCCCTTACATTATTATTGTTATGTTGGCTTTGATCATATTATGACCCGTTAGACTCCTATATATAGAAAGGAAGTCTTTTCAATTGTATCATTTAAGAATTGTTCATTTGTGTAATGTAAAGGAGGTTTCCCCATCAAAGAGGCTTATTTCTAAGGCATTGATCTATCTTTTCTATCTTTCTCTGAGCTGGTTTCATAACATTTGGTATCAGAGCTTTCGGTTCTAGGGTTTGGCTACTCCAAACAAGTCATTGTGGAATTTTTCGCTATAACATTTTTCTGTCACGTTTTAGAAGCTTAAAAAAGAACCATTTGAGAAGACATCTCGCTGAAACTCGGGACCAAATTTCAGAGCTTGTCTCGCTATAGTTTCTGAGATATGATCTGAGGAGGTTAGTGTTTATGCAAGCTCCATAATTTCAACTAAAACAGGCCATCGTGGGATTTTTGCGATAACCATTTCGCTACGAAGTTTCAGATTCTAAACTAGAAACTCATTTGAGAAGAAATCGGTCTGAACCTCGGCTATGAATTTCATATCTTGTCTCGCTATAGTTTCAGAGATATAGTCTGAGGAAATTAGGGTTTTTGCAAACCCCTGAGTTACATTCCAAATAGGTCAACTTGGGAAAATCATCATAACTCATGTTCTGAGCATCAGATTGAAATTTCGTAAGAATTTTTAGAAAGATACCTTCCTATAGTTTTTTGTATATCAGTTTCAGGTACTAATGTCGAAACAATGAGATGTGGCACATCGTATAAGTTTGCTCTACTGAAGTAGTCTATAATCAGGTCACCATGGGAGATTTGGCATAACTCTTTCTTGGATAATCAAATACTGATTAGACTTGCGGGGTTACAAAGAGGACTCAAAGAGCTACCACAGGAAGAAATTTTAGAACTTGGAGATCTGAAATTACAGAGTTATAGTCGTTTCAGGATCGAGCTCCTAAAATCAAGAAAAATTGAGATGAGGAAGTTTGATGGCAAGGATCCGGTAAATTGGATACTACAGATGGAGAAATATTTTGATCTACATGGTGTACCACTGTTATAAAAGGTATGTATTGCATTCTCATATTTAGAACAAGATCAATTTTTATGGTATAAAGGGATTTTTTCTCGTAAACCACTTGTTACGTAGTCAATTTTCATGAAGGAAATTATAGCACATTATGAGGATAGAAAGAGAAACACCTTCTTTAGAGCAACACCACAACAATTGGAAGAAAAAAGAGAAAAAAGGCTTTGTTACAAAGTGGAAAGAAAAATTATGGCAACAAGGAAGTCTACCCCTCACAACTATAGAGATGGAAGTGTTGTTTGTCCTAGCCTTCCACAACCTACAAGGGTTACACCACAACAATTGGAAGAAAAAAGAGAAAAGGGCTTTGTTACAATTGTGATAAAAAATACATTAAAGGTCATAAGTGTGCTAAGAAGAAATTATTTTACATTTATTGTGGAGATGAGGAAGAAAAGGATCAAGAAACTTCAAAAGAAGAGTATATACACCAGGAACCAACCCTAGAGAAAGAAGAAATGAATCTGACCACATATTGTAAAGCATTGGAAATAATTACTACTCCTCAAAATCTTAATATAGAAGAACATATCAAGAAGTGAAAGATCACATCGAGAAAGAAGAAATGAATCCAACCATATCTTGTAATGCATTGGCCGGAATTACCACTCCTCAAACTATCAATATAGAAGGACATGTCAAGAAGAAAAATGTTCAAGAAGTGAAAGATCACATCGAGCATCAAGAAATGAATCTGACCATATCTTGTAATGCATTGGAGGAAATTACCACTCCTCAAACTCTCAATATAGAAGGACATATCAAGAAGAAAAAGACTTAAGCAGTGAAAGATCACATCGAGCATTAACAACATTTTCTCCAACTTTTAAAGGATAACACCACTTTGGTGCAAAATCGAGTGAAACAACAGGCAAATCAACATTGTAGTGAAAGAAGTTTTGATCTAGGTTATTGGGTATTTTTACGACTACATCTCAAGAAAGCTATTTATGAGAAGCAAATGTTGGCAATACTACATGCACTTAAGAAACGACTACCTTACTTAACAGGAAGACACTTCAAGGTAAAAATGGATCATGACATTCTTAAATATTCTTTAGAACAAAGATAATATTCAGGAGAATAGAAAAAATGGGTCACAAATATGTTGGCTTATGACTTTGAAATCATCTACAAAAAAGGCAAGCAAAATGTTGTTGCATATGCACTCTCAAGAAATGATGACGATGTGGAAGGATTGTTTTGTGTTATTTCTAGTATCCAAGCAGATTGGATAAACGAAGCAAGGGATGAATCGAAGAAGGATGAAGAAGTGTGGCCACTCATTCAAAAGTTACAGAAGATCCCAGTTCAAAAAATATTGCCAGAACTTGACAAGGAATGAAAAATAAATTTGAGCCTGGAGCAGTCATAGAAACAACAACCCGACAGCTACAAAACTGATCAATTTCAGAGTATCTCATCAAGTGGAAGAACTTGCCCGCTGAAGATTCCACATGGGAGGACAAAAAATTTAGACAAAAGCATCAATAACTGCTCAAGTAATGAGGACAACACTTTTTGAAGGAGAGGGGCATGTTAGGTCCCTATACTACTAGTGTAACCCCTTATTGCTATTAGTACAACCCCCTTATTATATTTTTGTGCCCATGTAGTCCCCATACTGTTATTATTGTGCCCCATAGAATCCCACTACTGTTATTATTGTGCCCCTTACATTATTATTATTATGTCAGCTCTAATTGTATTATGACCCCTTAGACTCCTATATATAAAAAGGAGGTCTTATCATTTGTATCATCCAAGAATTGTTCATTTGTCTAATATAAAGGAGGTTTCCCCCTCAAAGAGATTGAATTCTAAGCCATTTATCTTTATTTTCTATCTTTTTGTGAGCTGGTTTCATAACAAATACCATGGACAAATTCTGTCTTTTTAAAGAGATAAAAAATATATATATATTACACCCTGTAAAAATGATTAAACTAAAAAAAACTTTTTGAAATTCTCTCATCCACTAATATAAAATTTTTATAATACATCTAACTTCAATCATTAAAAAGATTATATGACACCGATTGGCATTTTCGGAGAGGGAAATTGTTACACACTCGCATTCTGCTGGCAACAGCCAAAAGAGTAGAGGAGTTGATTTTCCATGGGGAGCGCGGCGACCGAGCGATGGTGTGCTGGTAATGATATCCAACCAGAGACCGCGTTATTGGACTGTCAACCTATAAACTAAGCACATGTGCGTAGCATATCGATCCTTTGCATGTCGTTTTTAGCCTTTTTCCAAACCTCGTCTCCTTATGCCAGTTTTCCCATGAGGAGCCTCTTGTTTTTTCACTCTACTCAACCGATAACACCTGTCAGAATAGAGCTCTGAATGTCTTAGGCTTAGTTCCGTTCCCTTTTTTCTGACTGGCATTCTGACTGAAGCTTTTCCATCACAAGCGGAAATCCTCCTTTCTCCTCCCTGCGTACTCATTATGTAGTGGTGAGCTTGTTTTTTTTCCCCGCCTTATATTGGAATTTTTGCTGGCATTCTTATGCTTCTGGCTTCGGTTTCTCTTTGGCCGTGGTGTTTCTCTTCATTTACCGTTTGCACATCGCCCTCGGCTCGCCTGCAGCTCCAGGTTAGTTTTTTCTGGCCTACTTATTATGCGTTTTTGGTCATAAGGTTTTTTTGTCTAAAGGAAAATCTCAGCTTTTGAAAATTGGTTATGTGAATACTGTTTCGAAGTTGAATCTTAGTTTTAATCCTAAAAAAGGCTGGTTCATTTTAGAAGTTACGCTTTCTTTTCATTCTCTGGTATACATTTGGAATTCACATGTTCGGAAAATCAATTTCACGCTGGTCATGGAAATCGGTTTTAAAGTTTCAAAATTATTGTGTCATTACCAAGCCATGCTCAGACTTCCGCTTTAAGTTAGGACCCTGGTGGTGTGTCTGCGAGATTTTTTGTTGTTGCATAGTATGTCCTGAAGAAGCATCATGAAGAACTTCGTTCTGGTAAGGCATGAGTTTTCGCTGAATCCGGACTAAAGTTTTGATCCAAGATTGGAAAGATCTATGAACTATAGCTCAGTTTTCGGCTCTCTGTTCACACCATTCTAATCTCCCTGGTCTTTCCAGGCCGGATCTTTCCCTGAGATGCCAGATTTTGGTATGTGGTACAAGTTTTAATTCCCATCCCTTTTCCAGGTCGTTTCTCGGGCAGAGTCCTTTAGATCCATATCTTATGCTTTTCAGGATATTTAATCCTACTTGGGACGAGAGCTGAATTCCTGAATAAAGAAAGCCGTCATTTTTCTAAAACCTTCCTTTCCTGTCATTGCCCAGCTCATGATATCGTCATCCTTCTTTAAATAGGTGGACAGCTGGCCTCCTAATTTGAAATTTCTCCTTTTGAAAAAGGTGCCTTTTGTTCCCGAGGCTTCCTCTTGTTAGTACTTCGGTCAGTCGAGCTTTGTTTGATCCTTCTTTCTCCGGGTATTTTATTCAGAGATCATCTGTCCTATCAGTTTGCAGTGTCTGACATATATCCTTTTTGGATTTCTTCCAGTACTCATGAGATAAGGTTTAGGTGAGCTCTTTATGAATGGATTTCCAGTCCGACACATCTGCCATGGAGGCCATGATACAAGCGGCCATTCAGGTGGAATCCCTCCACGATAGCGCCAAGCTGTCTAATGAATGGCAGTCCACCCTGGATGACATGCTGATCCAGCCCTCGGGCCCACAAGTTGACATGGATGGTAACGATCGAGTAAGGTTGCCCCAAAGAAAAGGTCAAACCGAGGTAGAACTAAAAGGAAGGGCATATGATGAAGGCTATTCACGAAAAAATCTAAAGCCTGTAAAAACTATTCCCCCTCCTGCAGCCATTAAAATTGATAGCGATCACCTGGCAGACCGCATAGGAAGCCTCCAGGATAATGCTCTGGTAGGCCGGTGGCACTTCCCGGAGATGGATGACCAAAAAATGAGAAGATGGCTCGAGCTGCAATGGAAACCATTAATAGGATATGTTCCTATTGTGGCCAGATTATTAAAGGAGTGGTACTGCTTTCATTTTCTTAGTTCTGGTGACCTGGAAACCATTCTGAAGCAACAATGGGTTTATGGAAGAAGTTTTCCGGCATTGCACAGATGGTATTTGGGTTATAACCCATTAAAGAATACCCCTACCAACAACTTGATTTGGGTTAAACTACTTGGACTGCCCCTGGAGTTATGGTCAAAGGAAACCTTAGCAGAGATAGGAAACACCATAGGGAGATGTGTTTATGTTGATCTGTGGTGCTTAGGAGAGAAAGATAAAAGAGTGGCTTGGATTCTGATAGATAAAGCCTACAGAGGAGGATTTCCGGACCACATTGATATCTTCTGGAGGGAGTTAAAAATTAGACAGAGGCTGGATTTCTGGGGAGTCCCCTTTAGATGCTCAGCTTGCCACCGCACAGGTCATCTAATCAAGAATTGCACATGGCGCCCTATAAGAGGCCGAAAGCATCATGGCACCCCACATTTCGCAGCAAAGTCTTATAGGATAAAATCTCCTTCCACGGGATCAGAAAAGTTAGCATTTTCAAATATTCAGTCCCCTTCGGGGTCGGATGATCAGCTTAGGGCGTGTAGTGAAGACCATCAGCAAACTCCACTGTCGCTCAAAATTCCAAACCCTTTGTATATTATATCACCTTCTATGCCCCCTCTGGAGACAACCTCTGATCATGAAGTTCCTAATCCTCCAATGCCCCCTCTGGAGCCAACCTCTGATCATGAAGTCCCTAATCCTCCCCCGGTCCCTCAACCTTTAATAAATATCAGCAAGGAGGTCCACATTATTCAATCCTCATCTCCGTCCCCAATTATGAAAAAATCTGGAAAAGAGCCTCTGATTACTCCCACCCCTGTTAATTCTCCTATATCCTCGCCTACAAACTCGATCGGTTGTGATTTGGACTACCTATTAAGCAAGAAATCACTGGAGCTTAGGCCTCTCACCATTCATAAGCCTGGAAATCAAAAATCTCCTCAAATAAGCCCTAATTCTGCAAATAACATTACGATGAGGAGAAAAAACAACAGGGGCAGTAGACACTTCAGGGGGAGGGGTGATGGAGCAGGCAGAGGAATCAGTAATCTATCTCTTATAGATATTCCTATCATTGATATGACAGAAGAAAGGCCTCTTAGAGCAAGCATGGCCGGAATGCCTTCTAAATGAATTTTATCATATCCATGAACATTAGAGGTCTGGGGGCAGACCAAAAATTTTTGGACTTAAAGAATCTTTTCCTTTCAGCAAGCCCCAAAATCATTTTAATTCAAGAGACCATGCATGCCTCTTCTGTAGCAATTTCTTATTTTAGGAAGATGTTCCCCTCTTGGCACATTTCCGCTTTGGAAGCTAATGGCCTTTCTGGCGGGTTAGCGGTGTTATGGGATCCTGACTGGATCAAAGCAAAAACATATAGTTGTCTGGCGGGCATTCTCATCTCGGCACAAATGAGGGGGCATAAATGTCCAATAAACATTTTGAATATATATGCTCCCTACAAGAACAGATTGCATTTCTGGGAGAAACTTTTCGCTTCAGAAATTCTTGACGTTGAATTTTTATTGATTGCAGGAGACCTTAATATCACCTTAAATATGGATGAAATCTGGGGCATCAATAAGAAAAAGGATCCCCTTGCTGACAGAATAAAAAATGAGCTTCTAAGCAGGAACTTTGTTGATATTCTCCCTCCCAAATTGCATCCGACGTGGGAAAATGGAAGAGCCGAGAAAGCTTATATAGCCAAGAGACTAGATAGATTTATTCTTCATGCTAGCCTAATTGATAAGATAGGCATGCCATTCTCATCGATTGAGAATGTCTTCATATCTGATCATAGACCGATTATGTTAGGCTGGAGGGAAAAGGGGTTTAGAAGAGGTTACTCTTTCAAATTCAACAGATCATGTCTGGAAGATCCAGAGTTTAATGATATCATAATAAAATCCTGGAGTGCGATGTCGTCTCCCGAATCTTTTCCACTTTTAATGACTTTCAGGGACAAAATGGAATCCATTCGAAAGGTGGTAAAAGAGTGGCAGTTCAAGAAAAGGCAATCAAACAGGAATGATCTCCGGGAAATTCAAAAGGAATTAGATAGTGCCTCGGAAGCCATGGCTACTCATACACTATCCTTTAAAACGAGATGCCGGATAAAGGAGCTACAAAAGAAAAAACTGAAAATTTTAGAACAGGAGGAATCTTTCTGGAGATTGAAGAGTAGGGCGATATGGCTTAAGGAAGGGGACAATAATACAAATTTTTTTCATAAATTCGCCAACTCCAGACGTGAAAAGAATTCTATTTGGAAAATAAGTGATGGAAGAGGTGGTTTCCTATATTCCCAACAGGACATTTCTAACGAGGCAGTGAAATTCTTTGAAAATCAGTACAAAAGATCTGAGGACTGCAAGATTCAGGATATTTTGTGGGGCATTGAAGTGTTTCCTTAGATGTTCGATGAAGAGCTAAATGATCAAATTTTCCAGCCAGTATCTGAGGAGGAGCTGTTAGGAACAATAAAATCTTTTAAAAGGGACAAGTGCCCGGGACCAGATGGCTGGACGATAGAATTCTTCATTCACTTCTTCGATCTTATCAAATCTGATCTGTTAAGGATGGTGGAAGGATCCAAGATGTCAGGCAGTATCAATTAAAAAATCTCTTCCACTAATATAGCACTCATTCCTAAAAAGGGAGATGCAGAATCTTTCAAGGACTTTAGACCGATTTCACTTTGTAACATCTCTTTCAAAATTATATCAAAGATCATTGCTGAAAGAATCAAAGGAACTTTTCAAAATTCCTAACAAAGGATCAACACGTCTTTTTAAAGGGAAGAAATATTTTGGACGCAGTTGCAAACACACAAGAAGGTCTGTTTGCCATACACTCTAAAAAAAGTGATGTTGTCATCCTCAAGATCGACCTTCGCAAGGCATATGATTGCCTTGATTGGGGCTTCACCAGGTGCTTACTCGCAAAGATTGGTTTAAGAGCCAGCATGATTAACTGGATCATGGCTTGTGTTGAGAAGGTGAACTATGCGATCATCATTAACGGGATTCCATCTCCTTTTTTCCTTGCAGCCAGAGGTCTTCGCCAAGGCTGTCCCCTATCGCCGCTTTTGTTCATCTTGGCTATGAATTCGCTTAGCCTCCATATAAACAAGGCCGTCAAGGAAAACAAGTGCCGTCCTCTGAAAATCTGCAGAAATAATTCAATCTCACACAATTTATTTGTGGATGATATTATTATGTTCAGAATGATATGCAGATTCACCTGGTTATGCTTTTATGAAATCTTTAAAAATTTTCAAAAGGCTACAGGATTGCAAATAAACAATGCAAAGTCAATAATCTACCACAATGATATCAACCAGGAAGAAGTTGAATGGTTATTTGACCTTTTTGGAATTGGGGCGCAATCCATCAGTCTTGGAATTAAATATTTGGGTTTTCAGATAAAAGCAAATGGATATTCAAAGACAGATTGGCAATGGATTCCAGATCGATACTACAAGAAGATTTCAGTTTGGGAATATAGATGCCTTTCTCTGGCAGGAAGAGTGACCTTGCTGCAATCAGTGTTAAATCAACTCGTAGTTTACTGGGCACATTTATATTTTCTTCCTGCAAGCATAATTCAAAAAATGAATAAGCTAACTGCGAATTTTTTTTGGGGTGGTCAAGTGGAAAAAAGGAAATATCATCTCTCAAAATTATCCAGTATCTCTTTGCCGAAGAGTATGGGAGGATGGGGTTTGCTCGATCTGTGCAATTTTGGGAAGGCACTCTTATGCAAGTCTTTGTGGAGAGTGATTCGTGGAGAACGTCCATGGAGTCTCACAATTCAGAAGAAATACTTGGGCAGAAAGGATTTATCATTCTGGTTCAGGGAGGGAAGGATAGGCACCTCTTATGGGTCTTCAATTTGGTTAAGCCTTCATAAGATAGAAAGTTATTTCTTGAAGAACTTAATTTGGTGATTCCAAACTGGAAATAAGATCCTTATTGGAATAGACCAGTTCATGGGTGGTGCTGAGGAGATCAATGTGCTTGAATCTTTATTAATTTTTTTTCATAGGAAGGGTCTTTTCTTTTGGAACAATTTAATTGCTAGCTAGTAGGGATCTATTCCACTTTGGAAAGAAGCAGGAATCTTGGAATGCTGGTTGATATCGCTCTTCAATGGGAACACATTAAGACGTGCCTAAGGAATTGCGGTATTTTCCGCTCATTGGAGTTTGATTGTCTCATTTGGAAAAATTCGAAAGAGATGAATATTGTCCGTGTAAAAGATTTATATCAGAATCTAATTGGTCTAAAAGAGTCCCCTCACAATCCGTCTTTCCCTCATATTTTCTAGAACGCTGGATGCCCTTCCAAAATGATTTTCTTCTCTTGGCTGACTTTCCATAACAATAATTTATCTTGGGAAAACTTAAGGAAGAGGGGATGGCAAGGTCCCGGTTTATGTCCTAATTGCAGGTCAGAGGAGGAAAACAACTGTCACTTATTTTTAATCTGTAAAAGATCTCAGCAATTATGGCAACCTTTGGAGAGTTGTTATGGAATCCAACGTAAGTCACACGCTTCAATTATTGAAGCATTTCTTTGGTGCAGTGAGAAAAAGGAGTCGTGGAGAACATTATTCATTATCACTCTATGGAGCATTTGGAAGTGGAAAAACAACTCTATTTTCAATGACAGCAAATCTCCTTTCTTGGATATCTTTTTCAATATTGTTTCTCTCTTTGAAGCTCTCCCACAAAAGACTCTTATGAAAAAAAAGGAGGCCTGTAAAGAACTTTCAAATGAACACTAAATTTTTCCAAGGGCATACTTCGATGGAGTTGAACTGAAAGGTTCCTGTGGCTGTGGAGTTCACATTTTACCAAATGAAAATAACCAGTTTTTCATCCACTGGAATGGGGGGAGAGGCTCCAACAGCAAAGCGGAGGCGATGGCCCTCGCTGGCCTTCTAAATTTTTGCCTCTTTCTAAACATTCAGGATGTCTCAGTGTTTGGAGATTCAAAAGTAATGGTGGATTATGTCTCAAGCAAAAATAATGTTTTCATGCCACACCTCGTAGGATGGATGGACAAGATTAGTTTTTTTTGGGGAAATTTGGATGGATGCTCAATTCATCATATCAGCAGGGCTCAAAATCAGTAGGAAAACTTGTTGTCAAAGGAAGGTCTTCTTTTGACTCTAGGTTCTGGCTTTTTCAGGTATATCCTGAAGGGAAAATTTTCACTATCCAAGAATTTTCTCTTCCTGATTTCTAATTTTATGAAAGTAGTCTCAGAGGTATACACGGGTTTTCTCCTTCGCCTTATGTTTGTTTTAAAAAAATGTTGCTTCTTGTTTCTCTTCCGTGGAACTTTTTCTCCTATGGCAACTTTATGATCTAAGAAAACCTTGTAGCTGGTTCTATCAGTTTTCCTGGTAGAGCCTTGCCATTTTTTTGGGATATGTTCCATGCTTTTTTCTTAAAATGATCCAGCTATATGGGTCATATTCAGATTTTCAAGCGAATGTACAAATATGCCTCTTTAGATATCTTATATAATACAATCATGATTTTTCGTCTTGAGAAAAATTGTTACGTACTCGTGACATTTTCACCATTATTGTTTCTTAAATATAAAATAGAATCTCTTAATTAACAGCTCATATCCAATTTTTCCCTACACAGGCATGCCCTTTATGTAATCCAATCTGAATATTAGTTCATATTACATGTTCCTACTTCAAGTGATTTTATAGCTTTTAATATTATAGGGGTCTGCTTTAAGTGATTGTATAGACATTAACAAATAATTTGTAGATATAAAAGTTTATGATAAAGCTACCTAAAATCTTTTCACGATGTCTATAACTCATTCTCTCACTGTATGCAAATCGTATAATAGTCTCATTAATATAAAAATCATGCCATTCCGGTATCTTGCCAATTTGTTATGGTTAATCTTGCCATAGAATTTTAATAACTGTAAAATTTTTAATTCCGTAATGGAATTTGAGGTTTTATTTTTATTTTTTTTATTTTAAGAAATTTTACATAAATTTATATGATAATTGTATGTTAAAATTATATAGTATTATAATCTAAATGTTTTAATGAGGAAAATGAATTCATTTATAAATTTCAAACATATTTTTCTTTAAATTACACTTTGGAAAAAAAGTAAATGTGATTTTACTCAAAGTTATACTGGTATGAAAAACCAAAACACATACTAGTTAAATCAACCCAAAATGAATATCTTTTATAATCCACAAAAAAAAATCATTGAACACATCAATCAACTAAATGTAAACCTGGATATGAAATTTTTGTTCTCCAGTTAAAACATTAACTATGACACCCCCTGATCCAAATCCCTTACTAGTTACATGGCCTGCTTTTCATGACGAATACAAAAAGAAACCCATAGCAACAGCTATGGTTAACCTGATGTGGCATGAATCTGTGGTTCTTCCCCACCAATTATACTTATCTCTACAATCTTCTTCAATCATAAAGTTTTTTGAATAAATTGTCACATGTCGATAATTCTCTGATGCATCGATTCGCTTTCTTCACATATTTACTTTAACTGACTCACCATCCACTGCTTTATTATTGTTTAAAATAGATCTCCGATGGCCCATAAACCGAAAGATATCGAATATGATATCCGCGATTGCCCATAACCGATATGTTCTTGCAATGTAGAACTCAGAAACTTTCTTCATTTATTCTGGACACGGCTATTACTATTGCCATTATTTTACATCAACAGTGTGGATTGCCGGGTCATATTAGCTTGGGTTTTGTTAATTTATAAACATGATTGCAGCTAGTATGAATTATGAAACCTCAGGTGTCCTCAAAGTTAGTGCAAAGATGAGGACATAAGAAGCTCCAGTGATCACTGTGCATTGACAATTTGTAGACAGAGAGCAAATTGAAGAAGAGGGTTTTTATTTGATTATAAATGGGGGAGCTAATTGAGAAAGAAAAACCTTATGTAGTGATGATATGTTTGCAGTTTGGATATGCTGGCATGAATGTTATCTCTAAAGTTTCTCTTAACAGAGGGATGAACCGCTTTGTGTAGCTAGTAGTGTATAGGCATGCTAGGGCTACGGTTGTCCTTCCTCCTTTTTCCTTCTTCATTGAAAGGTAAATATATTCTATTCATGCATGTCCTTGTAACTTCACCTAACAACCTCTGCATTGAATTCCTATCTAGATAATTAGGTCATGAGTTAACAACATACATTTAATTGTAGGAAAGTGCAACCCAAACTCACTTTTTCCATATTCTGGCAAATTTTTGTATTGGGTTTTTTGGGGTATGTACTATTTCATAATTTCACACCTTTTTCTTCTTTGGAAAGTATCATCCCTTCCATTGTATTTTAGTTTGATTCAATTAAAATGTTTGGCAAATATTTTAATACAGATATAGGACATTCTTAATGCATTTTTGCGGGCCTGTAATCGACCAGAATTTCTACTACCTGGGTTTGAAATTAACCTCTCCAACATATGCGTGTGCACTGAGTAATGTTCTTCCGGTTATGACTTTCGTGATGTCTCTTCTATTCAGCTAATTAAATCACAATGTTCCATTCAAGTCGCATAATCAAGGGGGTACCTGTTGCAAATAATTACTTTATTTTATGGGCTTGATGGAAAATCTTTATTGTTGTAGGATGGAGAAAGTGAATATCAAAAACCTACGCAGTCAAGCAAAGATGTTGGGAACAATTGTGTGCGTCGGGGGAGCAATGTTGATGATGTTGTACAAAGGTCCTATTGTTCCCATGCTTTGGTCTCCACGTCATCAATCACCCAAGACATCTTTGAGTGGAATGTCAGTAGCTTCTGGCATTGATAATAAAGATTGGATAACGGGTTCCCTTCTGATAATTTCGGCCACTCTTGCCTGGTCAGCCTTGTTCATCCTGCAGGTGATCATTTATTATTTTACATGTTTGTATCTCAAAATATATATTTATGATCAATCATCTTCAAATTACAGCATTAATTAACTATTTTGAATGTGCAGGCTGCAGTACTGAAGAAATATTCTGCTCAACTATCCTTTGCCACCTTAATATGTCTTGTGGGAACATTACATGCAATAGTTCTCAGCTAGTTGTCATATGTGATTCCTCCCAATGGGCTTTAGGATGGGACATCAACCTGGTCACTGCAACCTACTCTGTAAGTTTTCCTGTTTTCCTTCAACAAGAGAGAATCCTTTGATGCTTTTATTCAGGATTGATTTCTAAAAAATGAGATCAGGCTATGAAGGTAAATTAGAGAGTACATCAATTTATGTTTTTTGGGTGCAGAGAGTGATGATGTCAGCAATTGCATATTACGTACAAGGGTTAAAAGGGCCTGTTTTTTCCACAACATTGTCTAAATGTGTTAGAAACCCTGCACAGATGAATCTAGCTAGTAAAGGTTGAACACACAACTTTGCAGAGAAAAAGCACTAAAAAGAAAATCAAAAGAACAAAAAGAATTGTTGATTTAGAAAATAGGTTACAATGCTCATGATATAGCATTATTGGGTGAAGATCCCAAGGGAATATGCCATAGTGGTGATCAATGAGAGGACTCGACACCTACAACAAGTTCTGCAGAGAACTAGCCAATTGCGGAGTGATAGGAAAGGAGTAGAAAATCATGGAGTAAATCATGCAGAAAGGATCTTGCATGTAGTCCCATGCATGTATGGATAGTCAAAGGTGCAAATCTGGTGAAGGTTCCAATGTTGAAGCCTTGCATGTTAGTGAATGATCTAACTAAGTGTCTGGATGTGCCAGTAATGAAGGTCCTACGTGTGTAGTACCTCCAACACCCCCCTCAACACCACTATGGGAACAATAGAAAATGGGCCCTGGAAACTAAGGCCAAAAGTCACCCAAAATACAATTCAACTTGTACTAAAATTGAGGAAAGAGAGAAAACCTTGTGGGAAAAAACCCCCTCAAAATACAATGTAATCAAAAGAAAAGAGGAATAAAAGACAGTTGTTAAGCAACTATGTCCTTCACTCCAAGATGATCGTGTAGAGAGTGAAACTTCTACTCAGTGAATGTCTTGGTGAAGATGTCTGCAGTCTGTGTTGCTAAAGGACAAAACTGGAAATCAATGACCCGATCATGTACTAAGTCTCTGATGTAGTGCATATGGATCTCTATGTGCTTCGTCCGCTGCCACTGCACTGGATCCATGCAAAATTTGACAGTGCTCTAGTTGTCACACCAGATGACAGTGGAGCGGTGGAACTGGACGCCCAACTCAGTGAGGAAGTGTTGTAGCCACAGAGCCTGAATGGTGATATTGACTACTCCTTTGTACTTAGCCTCAGCTAAAGAGAGAGAAATAGCAACCTGCTTCTTGCTCAACCAATAGATAGGGCCAGACCCTAGACTGAGTGTTTGCCCGCCCAATCAGAATTTATGAAGCCAAGGAGATTCAATGCAGTGTCTGTTGCATAGTGAATCCCGTAGGTGATGGTACCCTGCACATATCGGAAGATGTTGGTGGGCCCCAGTATTGCAGCAATAATGTTGCAACTCCTGGAACTCCCTTCTTTAATTTTATCAACCCGGTAGTTCGTAACAAACTTGGAAGCAACGGTGCTATATGTGTTGAAGTTGTAATTTCATCTGTGCGTCATCAAAACCACCGGTATCTTCCCCGCACCACCATTCGCAAAATATTGTTTCCGTAAGGAGGGCTCCGACACAATCAGCACGAGACACGCGTCTAGTGTACAACCATGAAACCGCTCATTCCCCGGCCATTAAAAGTTGTTTGAGTTGTGTGAGGTTGGTGTGCGAATTGCGTCCGATCAGGTCAACGCATATGGATTCACTCCAATCTGTCATAACGTTAATCTTACTTTTACCGCTGGCTTTTAATTAATGCATTTAACGCTTAGTCATAGTTTTAGGTAGAAACTTTTAATTTTATTATTTTTCAAACTTACGGAGGTATGGGTAAGAAAAGCACGTAAGTTTTTTTTATTTGGTTGCATATGTATCATATATGAAATATGTTTTTGTTTTGGTGTTGACTATTGTAATATGTGAGCCCGGGGCAGCAAAAGAGAACAGAGAGGAGTGCACAGCAGTGCATAAGTTATGAATTGAACAGCGTGTGAAGCAAGGAGGAGATGAACGCACAGCAATGCAAAATATAAAAACCTGAGTTTTGTTGGTTGCTCAAAAAAAAGGGAAGAACAAATGAAGATTTGTATGGTGTGAGCAAAGAATTTTTTTTGTGAATGTAATGAAAAATTTTACTGCATATGTAAAATTATTTTTACAGCAGTATATGTAAAATGATTTTTATAGCAGTAAAATGTGAATGAAGATTTTACACATCAGTGTAAAAATCATTTTGTAAAAGAGAGACAGAGTATTTTGTTTTAGTGAAAGTTTTTTTTTTGGTAAATCCCTCTGAGTGAAAGAGGAAGAAAATTGTATCAGGCCTTTTATGAATTAATACAAGTTTATTATGGGTGTGAAAAATCTCTGTTCTCAGAAATTTTATTAGCTTCCTTGTGTTAAAGATCCTGTGGAGAGAGAAACAGAGCATTGCCTCTGTGTTGAGTTTTATTTGTGTGTTTTTGGGATTTTACCAGAAAAATCCCCAACAGTGGTATCAGAGCAGGCTTAGGCTCTTTGAAGGTGTTCAAGAAGCTGAAGAAAGGAGTTCTGTTGCAGCAGTAAATCTTTTCCAGCAGAGTGAAGACTCAGTCAACAAAGGATTCAGGTATTTCACAAAGGTTTTTTTTGTGTTGCTGAAGAAACAGTCAGTTGTTTTAAAATACACAGTCAAGAAATTGAAGCATAGTTGAGGATGCAAGGAATGGCTAGCACCAGCACTAGTATGGGTATGTTTAACACCCAGCTCCCACAGTTTAATGGGAAGAACTATGACTACTGGTCAATAACCATGAGAGCTTTATTTATCTCTCAAGATTTATGGGAATTAGTTGAATCTGGGTTTGCAGAACCAGCAGATGAAAATCAATTTAACAACTTAACTCAGGCAGAGAGAGATCTTCTGAAGAGCAATAGGAAGAAGGATGCAAAAGCCATTGTATTTTTGTATCAAGCAGTGGACCAGAGTGTATTTCCAAGGATAGCAGCAACTAAGACATCCAATGAAGCATGGCAAACTCTCAAGACAGCCTATCAAGGCATGGAGAGAGTGAAGAAAACAAAACTACAATTGCTGAGGAAGGATTTTGAAAATCAGAGAATGAAGGAGTCAGACAACATTGACTCATTCTTCACACATGTGATTGGTCTGATCACACAGATGAGGACTCATGGAGAAACCATTGAAGAAAGGAGGATTGTGGATAAAATATTGAGGGTCTTACCCTCAAAGTTTGATGCGATTGTCACCACCATTGAAGAGACAAAGGATCTCTCAAACTTTTCAGTTGATGAGCTACATGCATCACTGATAACACATGAGCAGAGGTTGAGTAGGAATGAAAACTCATCTCTAGAGCAAGCCTTCAAGACCCAGATGTCTTTTGGAAGAGGAAGAGGTCAAGGCAGAGGAAACAAGAGAGGAAGAGGCAGAAGCCAGAACAGAGGTGGAAGGAACAACCCAACAAATGCTCAAGGAAGAGGCAACAATCCAAATCAGAACCAAGGCCAAGGCAGCAGCCAACAAAGATGACAACATCATGCTCAAGGACAAAGGTATGAAAAATCCAATGTCCAATGCTATTATTGTAAAAAATATGGGCATTATGCCAGTGAATGTAGGAAGAAGCAGCATGATATGAGTAATAGACAAAATGCAAATGTCACTAGAGAAAACAACAGTCAAAATAATGTGTTGATATCTTGTAACATGGCTGAAACAAACAGTGAGGACACATGGTTCTTAGACTCAAGTTGCAGCAACCATATGACAGGAAATATAGCTCTCTTTTCTGCCCTTGATAAAAATATGAAATCAGAAGTCACACTAGGAACTGATAGCAAAATTTCTGTTATGGGAAAAGGAGAGGTAAAAATATTTACAAAGAAGGGTGAGAAGAAAACCATAGCAGATGTCTACTATGTCCCTGGAATGAGATGTAACCTCTTGAGTATTGGACAGCTTGTTCAAAAGGGTTACAATGTTTTCTTTGAAAATGATGTATGCACCATCATGGATATAGCACCCAGCAAAAGATGCATTGCTGAAGTGAAGATGACGAGGAACAGGATGTTCCCTCTCAGGATAAGGGCAGATTTGAAAAACAAAGGAGAAATTGCAGCAGTCACCCAAGAGGCTTTCCAAAGCGTGCCAAAGGATGAAAATTGGTTGTGGCACTTGAGATTTGGACATCTCAATTTTGGAGGTCTAAACTTGTTGAGCAGGAAAGGAATGGTAAGAGGATTACCATTGATAGAGAAACCGGACAGCCTTTGTGAAGGTTGCATTTTGGGAAAACAACACAGAGAAAGTTTTCCATCAGGGAAGAGCATAAGGGCAAAGGCACCCTTAGAGATCATTCACTCAGATTTATGTGGACCGATGCAAGCTCCATCATTAGCAGGCAGCCAATATTTCCTAACATTCATTGATGATTTTACAAGAAAAACTTGGGTATATTTTCTTAAAAACAAAAGTGAAGTGTTTGAAAAATTCCGAAATTTCAAAGCACTTGTGGAGAACTAAAGCGGGCTGCATATAAAAGTTCTGAGAACTGATAGAGGAGGTGAGTATATCTCCAAGGAATTCCTACGATTTTGTAGAGAAAATGGAATTCACAAACAGTTTACAGCTAGGTACACCCCACAGCAAAATCGAGTTGCTGAAAGGAAGAACAGGACCATCATGGATATGGCGAGGAGCATGCTGAAGGCAAAGCATTTGCAAAATGATTATTGGGCTGAAGTTGTAAATTGTGCAGTTTATATTTTGAACAGGTGTCCTACAAAAGCAGTGTTGAACAAAGTGCCGGAAGAAGCATGGAGTGGGAGAAAGCAAGGTGTCACCCACTTGAAAGTTTTTGGATGTGTGGCTTATGCACACATACCAGATCAGCTAAGGAGGAAGTTGGACAGCAAAGGGGAGAAATGTATTTTCATTGGATACAGTGAAGAATCCAAAGCTTACAGGTTGTATATCCCATCTACCAAGAAGTTTTTTGTCAGCAGAGATGTTCAGTTCATTGAGGAGGACGCTTGGGATGGAAGCATAGAGAAAACAGTGAATGTAAAAAACTGTTTGTCTCATGATGAAGATGATGACGAGGTGGCTGAAATGCATCCCCAAACAGCAGCGCCAACACAAGGACAGCAAGGGACACCATTGAGGATAAATGAAAGTGCTTCTCAAAGCACACCACAAGGAGGAAATTCAAGTGCATCTTCAAGCACTTGCACACCAAATGAAAGAGGTAAGAAGTTTAGAAATCTAAGTGACATTTGTGATGAAGGAATGAATTCCTTGTTTACCTTGTATTGTCAAGTTGATGATCCTATTCATTTCGAGGATGCAATTAAAGATAGGAAATGGATAGAAGCTATGGATGAGGAGATGCATGCCATAGAGAGAAACAAAACATGGGATTTGGTTGAGCTACCAAAAGGCAAAGAAGTCATTGGAGTGAAATGGGTCTACAAGACCAAAAGCAATGTTGAAGGCAAGATAGAAAGGCACAAGGCAAGGCTGGTTGTCAAATGATACAAGCAGCAGTATGGGAGAGACTATGAGGAGACTTTCGCACCGGTTGCAAGAATGGAAACTGTGAGAGCAGTGTTGTCCATAGCAGCACAAAACAAATGGAAAGTCTACCAAATGGACGGGAAGTCAGCATTCCCAAATGGAGTGTTAAAGGAAGAGGTTTATGTTGAACAGCCTCTAGGCTATGAGAAGAAAGGTGAAGAGCACAAAGTGTGCAAATTGAAGAAAGCTCTTTATGGGTTGAAGCAAGCACCAAGAGCATCGTACACCAGGATAGATTCCTATCTATTGGATAATGAATTTGACAAGTGTGAAGCAGAACCCACCATCTACATCAAAGGAAAAGATGGTAAAATTTTAATTGTTGTCTTATATGTTGATGATGTTATTTTCACAGGTAATGATGATCAGCTCATTGAGAATTTTAAATCAGTCATGAAAGACGAATTTGAAATGACTGACATGGGTTTCTTGAGATACTTCTTAGTCATAGAAGTAGATCAAAATGAAAAAGGAATTTTTATCTCACAAGCTAGATATGTACATCAAGTGTTGGGCAGATTTAACATGCAAGAATGCAAAACAGCGATCACTCTGTTGTGGTAAAAACACAACCCCCCATTTTTGACTTGCTCAACTCAAATAATGGGGACCCTTTCTATAAAATTTTGGCTAAGCACCTTTTTGGATTTTTATTTAGTTGATTGCCCTACGCTTTTGTTAATTTTTCGTTTTCCTTGGATTCTTGTTTTGATTGCTTTTTTAGAATCGATTTTTTATAAGCTTCCCATTGACGCTTGTTTCGCCTCATTTGGTCAACTGGTTTGAAAATGGCATTCCTTTGAAAATTTGATTATATATGTAGCCTGGATTAAAATTGCATAAAATGTACAATATTGCATTTTGTAAATAAATTAGTTCAATAACACATTCATTTTAAATATTAACCCATAGCAAGTTTTTATTAACACTTTTCCATTTTTTATGCAGCCAAATTATTGATTATCGGGATGTTAAGAAATTCACTCTAATTTCCAAATCAAATCCTAATCTCGAAAAACTAAACATTCAAGTGGCCGTAGTTTAGAAACTTATATTCATAAAAATAAAACAAAAACAAAAATTTATGTTTAAAATTAAATTTTAAATTAATTAATATATTAAATATAATTAATTTAATTAAATTAAAATTTAAAATATATATATATATAATACAAATTGTTCCGATCGCATTGGGGTTTTTAATCGGATCGGAAGTTTTGTTCGGAACACATTTTAAGAACCCCCGATACATACCCTACCCCGATTGCCAATCCCCTGATCATCAAAGCATTTAATGCATCGCATCGGGAGTTTTCATATGTGCAAGTTTATTAAACCCCGATGCACTCATGTCGCCGATTGCCGATACAACATGTCGCTGATCGCCGAATGACTTAAGTCATTTAAGCAAAGGTCTTTTATATACATGGTTTTAAAGTTTTAACTCACTCTCACGATGAGTGAGTGAATAAAGAAAAAAATAAAACGTATAAGTGAAGAGTAGTTTATATTTATTTCTTTTTTTTTATATTAGTTTAAAATAATTAATTTTAAATTGAGTAATATATGTAATATAATTAATTTAAATAAATTAAATTGTAATTATTATTTAGATTAATATTATATAGTTTTTAATTAGTTAATTATAATAGTTAGTTAATTATTAATTAATAAATAATTTACTAATAATTAGTTTAGCAATTAAATTAGAATTAATTAGAGACTAATTTAAGATTAGTTTTTAATTACAACATTTTTAGCCCAGCAACAGAATTTCCAGATTCATGCCAGATTTGACTCATCAACTTTGGAAGCTCATAAAATGAGTTTTACTTGGCCAAATGAGGCCCAGGACGGCTCATTGGAAAGAGAAAATCAAGGAGAATATTTCTGAGGAGATTTCATTGACATATTTGGTCATTTATTGAGTCAAAAATCAGGCAGAAGATCAAGCTCCGAATTTTGAAAACAAAATCATTTTTCTGAGTTTTATTTTCATTGGTCCAGGCCTCTTCTAATTGCAGATTCACTCGTCAATGATATTCTTGGCCAATTAAATCATCCCAGGGATCAATAGAGAATTTATATTTTATAGAATTTGATTGGATTTGATTTAAATGCCAGCAATGCCATGTTGATTTTATTGTTGCATTTTAATTTATTTTGATTTCTTTTTACAGGAAAACAATGGAAGAAATATTGAGAAAAGGATCTCAATCAATGAGAATGCTCCAGGAATTGGATTTGACAGATTTCTCTTCACCAAACTTTCCTCTGAAGAATTCCTTCACAGATAGTATAAGTAATAGATTGCATAATGTAATGAGGGGCTACTCTCCTCTGCAATGCTAGACTTCTAAAAGCACTATTGTAATAGGAATTTAGAGTTGTAGGAGAGAGGAGAGAAAATCTCACGTTTTGGGATTATTGATGATTTTTCCTTTGTATCTTGAATTATGTATGAGGGGCAGAGTTTTCACTATTGTGGCTTTAGCTTTGAAGGCAGAAGTTCAAGCAATGTAAAGGACTGTTGGAGACCAAGATCAGAGAAATGGATGCAATAAATTGGTATTTTTAATACTACTGTTTTAAATATCAGTGTCATTTTTATGGTAACAGGAATGTGTCATTTTATTCATGTTTGTGCATTATTGTCAATATGGGTAGTTTGTCTCAATGTTGTTATCATGTATCTCTGTTCTTATGGATTAATTTCTGATTTCTGAGTAACTATTTACTCAGAAATCTGCCTTATTAAAACTGATTTATTGAGTGGTAATATGTTGTGAACTATTTCCACATATTATTGTTTAGTTATTGGATTTGCTGATTTGATAATCAATATCATTTATGTGAACTACTTCCTGAGTGTTGTTGGTTTATTATTTCAGTTAAAAGGTCTCAAGAGGATGTGTTTTGATATCCATAATATCAGTTAATTGAACTACTTCATTAACTTGATATTCATTATAAACAAGACATATCTAAATCTCAATACTTTAATTATCTTGCTCTTAGTTGGGTTAGATCTATATCTGCCTAATTAAGATAGGATTTAGATTAATTTCTTTTGCTTGCATCATAGAATAAGCTTGCATTTAGAGTAATTTCTACATTCTTTTAAGTCCTCTCCTCAAAGAGGCAAAATTTTAGTTTTGGCTTGGCTGAACCGAAATCAGCTTAAGGGTCATTCTCTTGCCTGATCAGCAAGAAGAAGTGATCTGATATCCCTGTCTATTGGTAGTTAAGATACATCATAAACCAATAGTGATAGGGAGAAGGTAACTAGACCTAGTTAAACAAGTCGGAGCCACCACACTAAACGGAAAAGGAGCTGCTTTAAGGTCCGGACCGGGTGGTTATCCCCCAATGTTGTTGCAGCGATTTTCGAGGCATCAACATTTTTGGCGCTAGAAGGAGGGCCTGAGAAATTTGTCTATTGGAGTCTTTTCAATTTTAACATTTTGTTTATGGCTCCTCTTAAACTTCCAATTTGGAGTTGTATCCATGGACGAGCATCTTCCAATACTCCACCCGAAGTGGTAAGACTCTTGTCTCAGGTAAAGTTCAATGGTAAGAGAAATTCTTCTGCTTTTAACCATGTCTTTCAATTTATTCAAAATGTTTCAAATTACGATTTTCAAGGAATTGATGAAGGCATTTTATGCAGAATTTTTACTCTCACATTTGCGGCAAAAGCTAGAAGCTGGTGTAAAACTATTCCAGTTGCTTCAATCCATAGCTGAGATCAATTTGTTACAATTTTCATTTGTAAATTCGACAGCTATGATTATGAACAGGTATGTGAAGAAATTGAACATCTACGTAGGTTTAAAAATGAGTCTGTTAATAATTTTAATATTCGATTTCATTTGAATTGCTTAAGATTTAAAGACGAAGATAAACCTACGGAAGAAGAATCATTAGATTGGTTTGAATATATTTGTTCTCTTCCAACCATTCCCAATCCATATGAAATTAATTCGAGCTTTGTTCCATCCCCTTCTAATATAAATGAGAATTCCAATATGGATGTGCAAATAAATGGTGATGAAGTGGTTTCACAAAGCTTGGAAAATATTTCCATTCAAATGCAAGAAGACAACAACAACAATTTTGGAGAAAAAGCCGCCTTGAAATCTGAAAGCTACTTTGAAGTAAATTTGGAAAATCAAATCGCAAATCAGCAAGTACAAGCAGCAATCAAAGTAAATAAAATGCAAACTGCTGTACAAATTTCTGAATTTCTCCATGATGAGCAAATGCCAAAATCAGAGCAGCAAAGTAGCCTTCTTCAAGAAAGAATGAGTATGCAAAGGAATGATCTGCAATCTGAAATTTACAATGAGCATAATGCACAAGAGCTCTCAAACAGAGAGTTTTAAATGCATTGTTTCAGGTTCACATTTTTCCCTTTATCTTGATATTTTTAATGATAGTAATTTTTCTCCTCTTAGTATCAATGATATTTCAGAAATTAAAGAGGATGATTTAAATGAATTACCATTAAATTTTTATCAAGATAAAGAAACAATAATTAATCATTCTTTTGCCACTAATGAACATGAGATTTTTGTTCCTTCTTGTTTTGGTATATTGGATGAAATCGAAGGGAATTCCAGGCAATCTTGTAAGGTCATTTATGATGATTACTCTGACATTGAGGATGTTGATTTCTATTCTTCTCAAGAGAATCCTCATGATAAAATTCAAATAACATCTGAGGATGAAGAACGCTTCAATTTAGGAATTATCCCAACTAATCCTCATTTTAGAGCAGCAAATTATCTTCATGATTTCACCATTCAAGAAAACATTCCAATTTATGATTCATATGAGGATCAAACTCCCATTCCTATTCATAATCATAATTCGTTTTCTATTTCACAAGTTGGAATTCAAAATTACCCAAATTTCATAATTCTAGCCAATCCTTGTGAAAGAGAAATTATTTCAAAACAATCCCAATTGTGCTGTAGCATTAGTTGTACAAATAGTGATTTCATTTTAGTTTTTCTTTCACAGTTATTTTGTTTAAACTTAGATTTATTTTCTGATTTTATTTTGCAAAATTTTCACACTTTTCGCTGGCATATTGAACACTTTATTGTCAAACACTCAATTGATGAATTGCTTTATTGGGAAATTGAAGTTTCATGCTATAACCATGAACATCAAAAGCTGTTAACATCTCAATATCAATTGATGTTCATTTTTTATCAAAAGCTTTTATTTTTTCAAAAGCAATATCAACAAGAGAATGTATTTTTGCAATCTAGCCAGCAATTCAATTCAATTAATAATTTTCCATTTCATTTGAAAGATTTCCATCCATTTTTCATTAATTCATTTGAAAAATATTTGGAAATTTTTCTCTCAAAGGAAATTGTTAATAGCTTAACATTTGTACATAACACTAACAATTCTTTCCAGGCCTTTGAATTTAAAAGTTCATCTTCACAATCTGGCCTGTTATCTCTCCCTTTGAACATTGCTCAATCCTTAATAGAAATCCATCCAGATTTCTATGATCCAATTGGTATTCAATTGGAAAGGAAATTTCAAGAGAAGGAGATTTTAATTAAGTTGCTAACAATAACTGTAAATTCTACTCAGATTTAATTTCCTTAGTTCAATTAGATTTGTATTTTTATTACTAACATTTGAACTGTACATAAACGCGGGAATAAAAATGAGAGAATGGTTACACTGGAAATATGACTATACCTAGTCATTTTCATGTATATGGTTAGAATAGGAGTAGAATTAATTTAGTTAGTTTGTTTTATGTAGTTAATTTATTTTTAACAGCTCTGTAGATTAAAAATAAAACGAATCAATCAGCCATTCTCATGCATGTTCACTGAAACATTTTCTCCTTATCAGAAAGTTTTAATTCTTGCTTCCCTTTTAAAATTTCTTGCAGCAATACCTCAACTCTGCTTGTTTTAAATAATGTCTTGATTAAATTCAATTAAGGTTGCACTTGGCATCGATTGCCTCAAAGCCACTTTTCTTCATTTCGAGATTTCCTTCTAAGATTTTCTTTTGGAATTTATATGATAAAGGTTGAGGATATGAAAGATTCATGATCCCATTATCCCATGAAATGTATGATTGACTATGATAAGCTTAATTCTAATTCCATCATTATTAGTCAGTCTAACCTTTCATGGTAATCATATGAAGTTCATATTATCTTCCTTGGAATTTTCTAAAAGCTGACCTTAAGGATGTCCATTTTGCTAAGTGCACACATTCAAATCTGTTTTGATATTTTTCTACAATTAGTGGCTTAGTCTCATTCTAATCTTTAGTTTATTATCTGATGTTGTAAAACGCATCATCTTTATTTACTAAAGGCATTATTGAACAGTCACTATAACAATACAGATTTTTCTCAAGTTATTCAAATAAGCAGAGGTAATAAATTGTTGTAGCACTTAAAAAGGGAAGCATAGTTTCATATTTATTTCTGGTAAATTTTATATTTCCTGGACATCAATAAACAGATTTTATTTAGGCTGATTGCACACTTAGATTTAGAATAAATAATGAGATGATTTTAAACGAAGGGAAAAATTTGATAAATCAAAGGAAGAATTTAAAGATTCATGAGGTAAAATTTACAGATGAATTCCTTTCAGGTACGCATTTACAATTTTATTCTCATCCATTATTAATTCATCTTTTCCTTAATTTAATTTTTAATTTTTGTTCTGTTTTAATTACAGGTTTTCATTTGTTTGCAAAACTTGAAGTAAGCAGCAAACCCATTTCAAATTTACAATAGGTTTAGGGAAATTTCATTTCTGATTCATTAGAATTTAAGCATCTTTGTACCTTTGCTTTCATTCATTAGAAAACCCATTTGAAATTTCAAGGAATATCATAAGACTATTCGCATCATAAGCTTTCATTGGAAGGAGTTCTTAGCATCTCTTTTGATAACAAATTATTCATAAAAGATCTCCGATGTATTATCTTACTCATATACCATATCGCATTTCGCATATCGGAGCTTTGCAGTTGAAGTATACTGTCATTATCGTAATTCGTCGATCTCCGATAATCGACTTTACCGATATTGCGATGACCACATAATTCTGGACCCGATATGAGATTCAAATCAAGTTTAAAGAATATCGCATCCGTTTAATCGCAATAATGGTAGGAGCATAACTTTAAAAGGGCCGATGTCTCGGATCCGATATGTTATTAAAATCACATCATAAAGAACTTATCGGGTCCGCTCTTCATCGCATATCGGCATATCAAATATTGTTACACCATGTGCTTAAAATTGCCGATCGCCGACTAGCCATGTCATTCATCGCATATCGGCATCGCAAGAATCATATCGTGTTACATTGGGTACCAAAAGTTTGCCAATCGCCGATATCGCAATCGTCTCATCGCATTTTTATTTATGCTCATATCATATCTCTGAATTTGAGATGTGTGATGTGGGAAGCACAGTGTAAATATGCCCCGACCCCTGGTATAATATTTCTTTAATGATGTGATCGCTCCATCTCATAGCACAACTTCTCATCGCATATTTTCATATCGGCGATTCGCCATTGCAACCTTTGATGCGAGACCTTCCAATGCATGCCTCTAAGCCATTAACATTCAATCGATATGTGGCATAGCAACAAAGTGAAGTCTTGCAAATTAAAATTCAAGCATGGTGAAGAGACATTTGATGCGGATCATCCGATGAGGCGATGTGTTAAAGCGAGCTTGGGTAACCACTATGGGAAAAAGGCAATTGATGACAAATTTGCAGCATACAAAAATCATTTCAATTTCTCATACATTTTAGTTTTAAATATATAATTCCATAATTAAAAATGGAATTCAAGACCTCTATCTTCATATTTAAATTTTATTATCTTGGATTTGGTCTTGATTCTGGACAATTTATCAAATCATGGAGTTTATATGAAACTTATAATATTCTGAGGAATAGTCATTACTGCAAATTCTCATTCTCATCTCTGATGCATTTCTTTTAATTTCAATTTCCTTGAACACTAAGCATTCCATTTTTACATTTTACTGCTTGCTTTAGTTTAAATAAAATAAACAATGATTTTGGGTTATAGGATTTTGGTTAGTTTGACTTCTTTATGTTTTTAATGTTAATTAAAATAAGAAGTCAGCTAGTTTGGAGAAACTGATACCTTTCAGGTAAGATCAAAAGCAATTATCCAATGGTAAGATTCATATACCCACTTTCATTAATTCGTTACTTTAGTTTCAGTTTTGTTTTTCTGATATAAAAAATCTGTTTTGCAGTTCTCCATTTGAAGCTTCCAATCCTCCGCCAGATCATATTTTCGAAGTCCATACTCTTCTCCTGGCTTAATTTCAAGAAGCAGCGATAGTCTTCATCGAAATAGCTACACCAGGGAATTTCTGAACCTTTAGTTTGTTTCTTTAAGCATTCCTTTTTAGAAAATGATTAAGATGATGCTTGGAAACAAGAAGATTCATATCAGACAGAAAGTATTCATTGTGGCTGAATTTTACAATCACTGTTATCTAAAAGCCTAAAGCATTCACAACTCTGCAAGGTATGTTTTTCTAAATCTCAACATAAGAAGGAATGATTAAACGATTATTTTCTTTTTCTTCATATTGTTGAGACATTGGTATAAATATTCTTGTTTGAGTTTATCTTTCAAACTTAGATTTTCCTTTCCATTTTATTTCACATTTCTTTATTTTAATTTCGTTTGTTGATTTCTTTTCTCACTTTAGCATAAGAATTCTTTTCTTTTGGTTTTCAGTTTTGATTTTGGTGACTTTGCCATGATTTATATGGAAGGCCTACTTGTTACCTAACAATGGTCAGGATACATGGAGAAAAATTGTTAACAGCCACCTATTAGCTTTTTCTTGAATCTCTTACTGAAATTTGATTTTCTTATTATAAAAGTAGACATACTTAAGGAAGAAATTATCAATCAAGAGAAGTTGACAAAGTATCATAAAATCTGAAAAAAAAAATAAAATTCATCAAATTGTAATCATTTTGAGATTTCAAAATTTCATTAGGATCTTTCAGAGTTCTATTATCAGTCAAGAAAAGTTATTTTTAACCAAGTAAAGACACTTTATAGCAAAGCACCTTCAACTTTGAAATTGTCATTCTTAACTCTTAAGGAGTCAATGATTCTCCCTGTCCCAAAGAGTTTTATTTTTCTAGAGTATAATCTAGAAATATATTTAAACTTAAAAGATAAGAGGTCTCATCATGATCCTGCTTATCATGATCATAGGGGAAAAATAGGCTGACATTACCAACACTGCTAAACAAACCAGGGTAATGGCTTATGATTATAAACAATTATAAGACAAGGGTTCTCATCACGAGCCAGCTTGTTCAGTCCAATTTTAACCAGTGAATGTCATTGTCAACTATCTGGCCACCAAACCATGACAATGGCTTTTAAGAGAAATAAAAATAAAAATTCAAAGAAAATAAACATATATAAATGGATTTATCTCTAGATCAATAATTCTTAAACAGATGGGATTCTGAATCATTTATGATTAAAAGGTAACCCTGTCGAAACTATAGATGTTTGCTGGCAGCAGTGGCTCTACCTATGACAAAAGAGTATATTTTAAAAGCTAAGCTGTAAAGTGACCCCTACTTTATTTCTACAATTAATTAAGGACTGATGTAGAGTTTTAAAATATTTTAATGTATGAGGAATTTTAAGAAAAATTACAATTAGATGATTCTTGCTTTTATTCAGACTAATGAACTTAGTCAAGCATTTCAAGCATAATTTTATCTTCTTTAATTATTTTTACTTTAATCTTATTCATATCAAACAGAGATAACTGGTTCTTCTCCCGCGTGTCGCCATTGTTGTGGTAAAAACACAACCCCCCATTTTTGACTTGCTCAACTCAAATAACGGGGACCCTTTCTATAAAATTTTGGCTAAGCACCTTTTTGGATTTTTATTTAGTTGATTGCCCTATGCTTTTGTTAATTTTTCATTTTCCATGGATTCTTGTTTTGATTGCTTTGTTAGAATCGATTTTTTATAAGCTTCCCATTGACGCTTATTTCGCCTCATTTGGTCAACTGGTTTGAAAATAACATTCCTTTGAAAATTTGATTATTTATGTAGCCTGGGTTAAAATTGCATAAAATGTACAATATTGCATTTTGTAAATAAATTAGTTCAATAACACATTCATTTTAAATATTAACCCATAGCAAGTTTTTATTAACACTTTTCCATTTTTTATGTAGCCAAATTATTAATTATCGTGATGTTAAGAAATTCACTCTAATTTTCAAATCAAATCCTAATCTCGAAAAATTAAACATTCAAGTGGCTGTAGTTTATTTTTATTATTTTTATTTTATTCTTTAAAGTGGCTATAGTTTATTTTTTTTTTCATTTTCTAAGTGGCTGTAGTTTAGAAACTTATATTCATAAAAATAAAACAAAAATAAAAATTTATGTTTAAAATTAAATTTTAAATCAATTAAATTAATTAATATATTAAATATAATTAATTTAATTAAATTAAAATAAAAAATAAAATATATATATATATATATAATACAAATTGTTCCGATCGCATTGGGGTTTTTAATCAGATCGGAAGTTTTGTTCGGAACACATTTTAAGAACCCCCGATACATACCCTACCGCGATTGTCGATCCCCCGATCATCAAAACATTCAATGCATCGCATCGGGAGTTTTCATATGTGCAAGTTTATTAAACCCCGATGCACTCATGTCGCCGATTGCCGATACAACATGTCGCCGATCGCCGAATGACTTAAGTCATTTAAGCAAAGGTCTTTTATATACTTGGTTTTAAAGTTTCAACTCACTCTCACGATGAGTGAGTGAATAAAGAAAAGAATAAAACGTATAAGTGAAGAGTAGTTTATATATATATATATATTTTTTTATATATTAGTTTAAAATAATTAATTTTAAATTGAGTAATATATGTAATATAATTAATTTAAATAAATTAAATTGTAATTATTATTTAGATTAATATTATATAGTTTGTAATTAGTTAATTATAATAGTTAGTTAATTATTAATTAATAAATAATTTACTAATAATTAGTTTAGCAATTAAATTAGAATTAATTAGAGACTAATTTAAGATTAGTTTTTAATTACAACATTTTTAGCCCAGCAACAGAATTTCCAGATTCATGCCAGATTTGACTCATCAACTTTGGAAGCTCATAGAATGAGTTTTACTTGGCCAAATGAGGCCCAGGACGGCTCATTGGAAAGAGAAAATCAAGGAGAATATTTCTGAGGAGATTTCATTGACATATTTGGTCATTTATTGAGTCAAAAATCAGGCAGAAGATCAAGCTCCGAATTTTGAAAACAAAATCATTTTTCTGAGTTTTATTTTCATTGGTATAGGCCTCTTCTAATTGCAGATTCACTCGTCAATGATATTCTTGGCCAATTAAATCATCCCAGGCATCGATAGAGAATTTATATTTTATAGAATTTGATTGGATTTGATTTAAATGCCAACAATGCCATGTTGATTTTATTGTTGCATTTTAATTTATTTTGATTTCTTTTTACAGGAAAACAATGGAAGAAATATGGAGAAAAGGATCTCAATCAATGAAAATGCTCCAGCAATTGGATTTGTCAGATTTCTCTTCACCAAACTTTCATCTCAAGAATTCCTTCATAGATAGTATAAGTAATAGATTGCAGAATGTAATGAGGGGCTTCTCTCCTCTGCAATGCTAGACTTCTAAAAGCACTACTGTAATAGGAATTTAGAGTTGTAAGAGAGAGGAGAGAAAATCTCAGATCTGGGGATTATTGAGGATTTTTCCTTTGTATCTTGAATTATGTATGAGGGGAAGAGTTTTCACTATTGTGGCTTTAGCTTTGAAGGCAGAAGTTCAAGCAATGTAAAGGACTGTTGGAGACCAAGATCAGAGAAATGGATGCAATAAATTGGTATTTTTAATACTACTGTTTTAAATATCAGTTTCATTTTTATGGTAACAAGAATGTGTCATTTTATTCATGTTTGTGCATTATTGTCAATATGGGTAGTTTGTCTCAATGTTGTTATCATGTATCTCTGTTCTTATGGATTAATTTCTGATTTTTGAGTAACTATTTACTCGGAAATCTGCGTTATTAAAACTGATTTATTGAGTGGTAATATGTTGTGAACTATTTCCACATATTATTGTTTAGTTATTGGATTTGCTGATTTGATAATCAATATCATTTATGTGAACTACTTCCTGAGTGTTGTTGGTTTATTATTTCAGTTAAAAGGTCTCAAGAGGATGTGTTTTGATATCCATAATATCAGTTAATTGAACTAATTCATTAACTTGATATTCATTATAAACAAAACATATCTAAATCCCAATACTTTAATTATCTTGCTCTCAGTTGGGTTAGATCTATATCTGCCTAATTAAGATAGGATTTAGATTAATTTCTTTTGCTTGCATCATAGAATAAGCTTGCATTTAGAGTAATTTCTACATTCTTTTAAGTCCTCTCCTCAAAGGGGCAAAATTTTAGTTGTGGCTTGGCTGAACCGAAATCAGCTTAAGGGTCATTCTCTTGCCTGATCAGCAAGAAGAAGTGATCTGATATCCCTGTCTATTAGTAGTTAAGATACATCATAAACCAATAGCGATAGGGAGAAGGTAACTGGACCTAGTTAAACCAGTCGGAGCCACCACACCAAATGGAAAAGGAGCTTCTTTAAGGTCCGGACCGGGTGGTTATCCCCCAATGTTGTTGCAGCGATTTTCGAGGCATCAACACACTCCCATAGTAATGGGATTAAAACTCTGCAGAGAGGACAGCAGCAAGGATTTTGATCCTAGTTTGTACAAGAGTATTGTTGGCAGCCTTATGTATTTAACAACAACTAGGCCTGACATTATGTTTGCTGTTAGTTTAATTTCTAGATTCATGGAGAGGCCAAAGGAGGCACATTGGCAGGCAGCAAAAAGAATTTTAAGGTATGTCAAAGGTACCAAAATGTTTGGAATTTTATATAATGTCTCAGAACATTCAGATTTAGTTGGATACACTGATAGTGAGTGGGCTGGAAGTGTAGATGATCGGAAAAACACTTCCAGTTATGTTTTTCATATGGGTTTAGGAGCCATTTCATGGGCTTCTAAGAAGCAGTCCATTGTAGCATTGTCTACAGCAGAGGCTGAATATGTGGCAGCTACAGCAGCAGCATGTCAAGCAGTTTGGATGAGAAGAATGTTGAGGAGTTTAGGCCAAGAGCAGGCAAAAGCGACAGTGATTTTTTGTGACAGTAGCTCAGCTATTGCATTGTCAAAGAATTCAGTGTTTCATAAGAGAACGAAACACATTGATACAAGGTTTCACTACATCAGAGAATTGGTGAGCAATGGAGAAATTGTTCTAGAACATTGCAGGACTCAGGAACAGGTTGCATACATTTTGACCAAGCCACTGGACCAGAAAAGCTTTGAATTTTTGAGCAAGTGTTTGGGTATGACTGAATGCCCAGCAGCTGAAATTAAAGGAGAGTGTTGAAGTTGTAATTTCATCTGCGCGTCATCAAAACCACCGGTATATTCCCCGCACCACCATTTGCAAAAGATTGTTTTCGTAAGAGGGCTCCGACACAATCAGCACGAGACACGCGTCCAGTGTACAACCATGAAACCGCTCATTCCCCGACCATTAAAAGTCGTTTGAGTTGTGTGAGGTTGGTGTGCGAATTGCGTCCGATCAGGTCAACACATATGGATTCACTCCAATCTGTCAGAACGTTAATCTTACTTTTACCGTTGCCTTTTAATTAATGCATTTAATGCTTAGTCATAGTTTTAGGTAGAAACTTTTAATTTTATTGTTTTTCAAACTTACGGAGGTATGGGTAAGAAAAGCACGTAAGTTTTTTTTATTTAGTTGCATATGTATCATATATGAAATATGTTTTTTTTTGGTGTTGACTATTGTAATATGTGAGCCCGGGGCAGCAAAAGAGAACAGAGAGGAGTGCACAGCAGTGCATAAGTTATGAATTGAACAACGTGTGAAGCAAGGAGGAGATGAACGCACAGCAGTGCGAAATATAAAAACCTGAGTTTTGTTGGTTGCTCAAAAAAAAGGGAAGAACGAATGAAGATTTGTATGGTGTGAGCAAAGAATTTTTTTTTGTGAATGTAATGAAAAATTTTACTGCATATGTAAAATTATTTTTACAGCAGTATATGTAAAATGCTTTTTACTGCAGTAAAATGTGAATGAAGATTTTACACAGCACTATAAAAATCATTTTGTAAAAGAGAGACAGAGTATTTTGTTTTGGTGAAAGTTTTTTTTCGGTAAATCCCTCTGAGTGAAAGAGGAAGAAAATTGTATCAGGCCTTTTATGAATTAATACAAGTTTATTATGGGTGTGGAAAATCTCTGTTCTCAGAAATTTTATTAGCTTCCTTGTGTTAAAGATCCTGTGGAGAGAGAAACAAAGCATTGCCTCTGTGTTGAGTTTTATTTGTGTGTTTTTGGGATTTTACCAGAAAAATACCCAACAATATGCACAAGTACTAGCTCTTGCCGCCGCTGTCACTGTATGAGCTGGCACAGGTCCACTAGGAGCTTAAACCAAATTCTATGAGCTCTCAAAAGAATCTTTTTAACTAATGGATGAAAGCTAACTCAAAGGAAGCTAATCTACTTGCGGAAAGAATCTGAAAGCCAAAAAGTAACACAAACCCTAGCAAACCCTAATTCTACCAGCTAGTCCTACTGATGCAAAGGAGAGAATGCAAACTACTGGAAGGGATGCCATTACTTCTATGAAGGTAAAATACATGTGTCTAGACTACCTCCACCTGAAGAAAACATCTTTTTTTATTTTTGAATAAGTTATTAGAATTATCATGCATGTGCTTTTAACTGATTGTGACTGTGCAGAGGTGGATTGGCGAGAGGAAATGCTTGGAAGAGTTCGGGAAGGTTTAGAGAGGGCCTAAGGGGTCCCTAACACCCTTCCAGAGAGTCTCATAGAGTTTGGCTATCAAGAAACCTCATTCGTGAGCTTCTACAGGAAGTCTGCAGGGGTTCTACAGGATGTTTCAGGAATTTCTACAGGATGTTCAGAAATTTCTACAGGATGCTTTAAAATTGGATTTTGGAGGATGGGTGAGTGAGGGAAGATGCATGAATGGATATGGAGGTAGGATAGGGGTCTGAAGTGGCCCAGGGACTGGTGGATGGAGTGGTGAGAAGGTGTAGATAGCTAAATTGGCTCAAAGAAGGCTTAAACAATGATGTACAAAAACTAGGGTTATGTGAGCAAATGTGGCAAATGTGAGGTAAGGATTCTAAGTAGAGGGTGGAGTGGATGGTGCTGATGGAGAATAAGCAGATGAAGGAGTGGAACAGGTGCTCTGCAAGTCATTTTTCCAATCTGAACCAACAAAGACTTGTAAATTCAAAGACCTAGTTACGTTGACCTAATTTGCTAGCTGTCAGTAAAGAGAATGAACAGAAGTGTGACCTGCAATGAAACCATGTATTTTAACTCATGCAACTAAGAAAACAAAAGTCTGAACTTGTGACCAACTTCTACACATGAAGATCAAACACTAGAGATTGCATGGCAAAGCAAAATCAGTGTTTTTGTTGGCAGCAAAGTCATCCTAGTCACAGCTCCTGATCCCACTGAGGGAGAGGTGAAACCACAGATGTTTGTTGGCCCTTTTCTTGAAGCTTTTTCTGTTAGCAACCGATCAACTAAATCTAAGCATGAAAAGTTATTTCACTCATAAAAAACAACCTAAATAACAAAACAACATTTAAATCTAAATAGCAGATTTTATTCTAAGAATGCAGCAAAGACACATGAAAGTAAACAAAGGAGGTACTGGGCACTTGAGATGGGCCCAACCCCAAGAGTTACAACCTCCTAAGAGAGATTTAGAGCTGGTGCAAAGTTGGGTTCATCTTTATTGATCAAAAGAAATGTTACATTCCAAAAACTGTCCACAAGGAGAACTTGAAAATGTGCTAAAAGCAAAGCTAATATGCTGCCTAAAAATCGAACTACAAAATGACTATAAAGTGACTACAAAATGACTAACTGAAATGAGGCCCTAAGCCCTCTTATTTATACAAATTGAGGACCCCAACAGTCCTCCTAAACTTTAAGGACTCGGCTGCCCAAAACTTGCAGTTAACAGTAGTCCTACTTGACTTGCTTGGCTGCCCTTGTGTTAATTGATTTGGTGGCCCTTGAACTCCGAGCTGATGATGGAGAATTTGAGGTAAGGGCCCATAAATGAAGGGGACACCTTCCTACAAATCCTCTCCACGAATTTGGCTGCCAAGTGCTCATTTCAACCCTTGATTTTGTCTCCAAGTTGACCAAAAAGGCTACACAAAGCACACATTAGACTTGTTGGCATAATGACTAACCCAATTCACTCTATTAGCATAAATTTAATCAAAAACATGCAATAAACTAATGAGAATGGTGGATTAAGTCGAATTAGGAGGTTGAATGAGCCCAAATAATTATCCATTTTTGGGGCTCATCATCACCCCCCTACTGAAAGTGTTGCTCATCCTCTGAGAAACCAATCTATCTCCTCGTCTTTGATGGCCTTGGTGGCCTCCCTATCATGCCAATATTTTGAAGTGATGTCCTCTTCTTAGTCATGAAACCATGCTTTTCTCTCTGCTCCTTCCCACTGCCTGTGCTTCCTTTCCTAGAGAATTCTCAACTTCCTGTAGAATTGTCTCAGCATCTCGTAGAACTGTCTTTGAGTAGATTATCTGAATTCTCTCTCTCCAAGTGAAGGTTTTTGGTTTCCGCATTCATAGGAGATGGACATCCTTGAAGGATGCTCCTACTTTTGTTTAGCTTTTGTGTCCATAATGACAATTTTCTCCTTTGTATGTGGTTTGGGTCTGCCCACTTTGATCCGTGTGCTCCTTCTTGCCTTAAAATACATGGAAGGCTCCCTCATTCACTTCTCCTTCTATTTGGGGGATGTGCTTAGGGTGGCCAACACAACTGCTGCCTCCGTAGCTAAAATCTCGGCCAATTTCTCCTTCTGCTTCCCTTTCCCCAGACTTCCTATAAAAAGTCCTATAGAAGCAGTTTTTTGTCTTCCTCTAGAAACAGTTTTCCCTGATTTGGCTTGCATGGCTAGGGGTGCCTTCTCTTTGACTTGTGTTGTGGTTGCCTTGGGTGTGACAACTCCCATTTGGTCTTTCTTGGCCTTGTTTCCAGCCTTTTTTCCTTTCTTCTTTTTTTTTTTTCTCTCTGTCTTTGTTGTTGTCTCCTTTTCTGTCTCATGCTTAGCGGTCATGTCAAATTCCTCTTTTTCCTTCCGTTCTTCCTCTGTTTTTCCCTCTGTTTGCATGTCTTGTGCTCCCTCATCAATGTTCTTATCAATTTCTTCAGTTGGCATGGTGTTGAGTTTGTGTTTTAACCAAAAAAAGAGAAAATGCTCAAGTGGAAAAAACACAGTCAATCACTGAAATAGAGGACAACTGAATTCGGCCTTTTTTTAACCCAAGAAGGAATTTCTTACGTGCTCTTTACAACATCAAATGGCAGTAATTCCCTTGTGTTAAAACTGTTGTCACCTTGAATTGGTATGTCCGTTTATGAAAGAAAGTTTTCACAGATAAGAGCATAAGGACACTGGTTTTCTCACACATTGATAGATATGTAAATTCGGGTTTTTCCACACACAGGTTGGTCTGCTGCATGTCTTCCTTGCAAGGGAATTTTTTATTTTCTTCTTTTTCTTTTTAAAACTCATGAGGAGATTTCGGAAGCAGAAGAAAAGAATGGGTAAACTCACTGAATCATGCAGGAAGGCTTCCACTGTTCTCAATGCACAAGAAGACTTTTTACTCTCATTTTTCAATTTAATGTCGTGTTCAATTCACCATTTTGCACCAACAAATCATGCACAAAGAAGTATCCCCGATCCTACCTTGTTTGGAGCTTGAAATTCGCCGAAAATCCCAAGTTTTCTTTCTGCATGGCTATTTTTTGTGTTTCCTGTAGAAACGCCTGTAGAGTGCCCCTGCGCCTCTGAGCGAGCCTGATACACAACAGAATATTGAAGATTGGTAGAGAAACTGGTGGAGGATGACTAGTTAATCGTTTTATGCATACTTCAGTTGAGGATGTGGAAAGTGCAGATGAACAACAGTTCGTTAGTTTCATCTAAGCCTTCTTTAATTGCTGCATGATTTGTGGTGAAGGAGTGAGGTGGCCAGGTGTACGTGGCCACATGCAGATGGCAGTGTTGTGATGAGCTGCATGTCCTCTTCTTGTTAATCAGTTGCACTGGAGTTAAAGCCTCTACCACTGTCTGTTTTTTTTTATTTTTAACTTTCACGTGAGTTGTCTAACACGTACACTGCATGATTCCTGGCTGATTGCTAGAGAATTGGACAAGGAACTATTGGCTCAATCCCACCACTCCATTCGTTCATGCAGTTCTTCAATTAGATTCATGCAATGGAGGAACAAGTTTTAGTCACATACCTGAAGTCAAATGGTTGTTGTGAGGTGCTTTTTGCTACTGCATGCATCTGTTTCGGTGGTTGCATGATGGATCCTTTGTGCTATAAGCTCTTTGTTGTCTGATGTGTGGTTATTTTTCTTGTGCAGGTATCCTCTAGCCGGATCTAAGCTGCAGGAGTTCGTTTCCACATTCAGATCTGCACCCTCAAGCTGCTGCTGCTGAATTCTCACAGGACCGTAACTTGTTTTCGCCATTGCTCCCGAACGATAGATCGGATCGATCTGAAACTTCCTTAGCATGTTCCTATCATCATGATGCACCTCCCATAGAAAAATTGCGATCAATGGATGTACAGATTTTGAGAAAAATGGAAAATGGCTGAAAATTTCAGAGATCAATTTCTTGAAAACCGTGCATCAGAATCAGTTGAAACTGCTTGGGTAGGCTACTATCACCCTTATGCATCTCCCTATGAAACATGTTTTGAAATGGATGCACGGATATGGAGAAAATGCAAGAATGGATGACGGTGATGGAGGCAGTTTTCTTGGAAATCGTGCACCGGAATGGGTTGAAATTGCTCGGGCATGTTGCCATCGTCCCTATACAATTCCCCGTAAAATGGTTTTTCAAATAGATGCATGGTTTTCAATTTAGGGCAAAAACAAATTTTGTTCTATGTATTTTTTCTTCAAAGCATTCTGCAAGTTTTTGCATGGAAAGAAAAACTGAGCTTGGGCTGTGATGCAGGCATGGAGATGACGGAGGAGGAGTTTGAAGATTGCAGGAGGACCTCTAAACCCTTGAGGAAGCTATCATGTTTGCGAAAATACCTTTTTCAATCCATTTTTAACTTCTTGTAATTTCTATAGGAACTTCCTGTAGAAAACACAGTTTTAAGGAAAGAAGCACAATGACATGGAAAAAATGATGGAAAAGGGTGAGGGATGGAAAAATGGATGTGTACAAGCCTAATGAACATATTCCTAGCCTTCAGGTCCTCTTCGGAGATCAATTTGGCTTTTTTGTAAGCTTCTTGTAGAAGACATAGAACTTCCTATAGAAAACACAATTTTCATAAAAGAAGCACAATGAGGTGGAAAAAATGATGGAAAAGGGTGAGGAATGGAAACATGGATGCTTGCAGGCATAACCAATAGATTCTAAGCTTTAGATCCCCTGCCAAAATCGAATCTGGCTCACCTGAAAGCTCTACAGGATGTTTCCTGTATAAATACAGAACTTCCTGTAGAAGGCACAAAAATTCCTTTGACCTTGTTTTGAGTGATCCTCCTAACCTGAAACGTCCTTGCTGCAACCTGCAATTATTCAATGCAAATGAGTTTTATTTTTCTTTTTTCTTTTTCTCCTTGTTTTGAAAAACAACTAGGGCGCTTCATGGAGGTTTTCACCCTAATTTCCTACCCTGGGCGCCTCCAAGGGAGGTTTTCACCCAGAGATCTTATTCTCTTTTCTCTTTTTTCTCAACCCATTGACCGCCTCATGGAGGTTTTCAATCAATGAGCCAATCTAGGGCACCTCCGAGGAGGTTTTCACCTTAGATTTTTATTTTTCTCTTATTTTCATTTTTTCTTTTTTCTTTTTTTTTCCTACCCTACCCTACTTGCAAAACAAAATTCTTTTCAAGTATAAGAATATTTCCAATGGAGCCATGTGCACATCGAGATTAGAGATAAAATGATGTGGCGGCTTGAAATGCATACTTTGACAGCTATCCGGACTTCAGAGACCCAATGATTTGACTTTGAAGGGACCAAACATAGCTGAGGAAGAGAGTACCGCTGCAACTTAGTGACCGTCTGAAACCATATCTCAATATAGCTCTGATATCCTTGGTCATTTTGCTGATCTGGATCATTCTTCGTGTCACCTTATATCATGACCCTCACACCTTCCTCTTTTTTCTGATTTTTCTCTTGACTACATGGAGGATTTGATGGTACCCATGAAGGAGCTTTCTTGATCTCTGCTTCTGATGTTTTCTCTTCATCAAGTGCAGCCCATGGTGCTTTGATCTCCTCTTTTGAATCTTCTTTTTCCTTTGGTCCTTCAATGTTGTCAATGTAATCTCTAATTTGCAACACTCTTCTTGAGCTATGGTGAAGATCATTGAGCTCAAGAGGAGTCATTTGGACATGTTGTGCCTCAGCTTTGCAATTGGGTTGAGTTATTCCAATGTGTGGGTTTGGAAATGGTGGCATGGGTCGCTGAGTGGGGGTGTATATTTGAGATGGATGTGGATGGGGTTGTAGTTGGGCAGGCATTTGGGGTTGCCTTGGTGGAGCAGGAGGCGATGGTTGTGGATGAGTAGGTGGTGGAGGAAAATAAGCGGGAGGAGTGTTGTATTGGGGTCTCCACCCCTGATGAGGTGCATTCTACGAAGGCTATGGCTGAGCATAAGAGTGAAACGAATGAGTAGCTAGTTGGGCATAATATGGATCTGTGAAGGAACAAGGAGGAGGTGTGAACCAGGAAGAATGAGCAGGGGGACCCCAAGAAGGCATGAAAGTGGCTTGATAGGGGTCATAATAGGTCTCGGATGCCCCTTGCAGTTCCTGCTGGTAAGATCTAGGTCCATGTGGCCTCCTTTGGTTTATATAACGAAGTGATTTAGTGGCTCCTTTGGTTCTCTGATATGCAGCTTTAATTCCGGGTAAGGAAGGGCAGTGATTCGTAGGATGGTATTCTTCACAGATGAAACACACTTCTAGGGAGTGCATTAGACATTCGTTCCTAGGATTCTTTCTAGTGCACCTAAGACAAAAGATGACCAAAGTCCTCTTGGCTTCCTCTTTCTTCTTTTGGATCCATAGGGTATCTAATTTCATGGCAAGAAACTGCCTCATATCACTCTTGAAATCTTCCATCTGATCTTCAAATTCGTCTTTGGACAAGGGATTGCTCCCAACATTTCTTCTTCTAGCCATTTGCTCCAGAGGAATGGTTTCTTCTTCTTCTTCCCTTGAGGTTCTTCAAATATGTCTTGTTGTCCACCTAAGGGTTCTTTAATCACAACCATCAACGAAGAGAGAATGTTGGCTGTGTGAAGCAGTGGGGGTGTTGTGCAATCATTTTTCTAACTTATCTCTACTCCTACAAGGCATGAAATGAAATCTTTTTGATTGATTTTTGTTTTTTTCTACTTCTACCTGCAAAATTGAAATAGATTGAACTGTAACTAACTATCTTGCCAAAATGAAAATGCGGAATTGAAATGAAAGCAGGAAAGGACTAATCTATTTTGCTCAAATGAAATTCCATGAATGAAATGCTACTCTACGCTTGCGGAATTGAAATGCTAATCTACGCTTGCATAAATGAAATTATGGAATTGAAATGCTAATCTATGAAAGCGGGAAATGCTAATCTACTTTTGCGTAAATGAAATTGCATAATGGAAATGAAATAAACTACTTAGCAGAAGATTGTAGTGGAAAATAGAGGAAAAACGGCAATCACCAATACTCTGACGCTTCCCCGGCAACGGCGCCAAAAAGATGGTGGGCCCCAGTGTTGCAGCAATAATGCTGCAACTCTTGGAACTCCCTTCTTTAATTTTATCAACCCGGTAGTTCGTAACAAACTTGGAAGCAACGGTGCTATATGCACAAGTACTAGCTCTTGTCGCAGCTGTCACTGGATCAGCAGGCACAAGTCCACTAGGAGCCTAAGCCAACTTCTATGAGCTCTCAGAAGAATCTTTTTAATTGATGGATGAAAGCTAACTCAAAGGAAGCTAATCTACTTGCGGAAAGAAACTGAAAGCCAAAAAGTAACGCAAACCCTAGCAAACCCTAATTCTACCAGCTAGTCCTACTGATGCAAAGGAGAGAATGCAAACTACTGGAAGGGATGCCATTACTTCTATGAAGGTAAAATAAATGTGTCTAGACTACCTCTACCTTAAGAAAACATCTTTTTGTATTTTTGAATAAGTTATTAGAATTATCATGCATGTGCTTTTAACTGTTTGTGACTGTGCAGAGGTTGATTGGCGAGAGGAAATGCTTCGAAGAGGCCGGTAAGGTCCAAAGAGGGCCTAAGGGGTGCCTAACACCCTTCCAAAGAGTTTCACAGAGTTTGGCTATCAAGAAACCTCATTTGTGAGCTTCTACAGGAAGTCTGCAGGGGTTCTACAGGATGTTTCAGGAATTTCTACAGGATGTTCATAAATTTCTACAGGATGTTTTAAAATTGGATTTTGGAGGATGGCTGAGTGAGGGAAGATGCATGAATGGATATGGAGGTAGGATATGGGTCTGAAGTGGCCCAGGGACTAGTGGATGGAGTGGTGAGAAGGTTTAAATAGCTAAGTTGGCTGAAAGAAGGCTTAAACAATGATGTACAAAAACTAGGGTTATGTGAGCAAATGTGGCAAACGTGAGGTAAGGATTCTAAGTAGAGGGTGGAGTGGATGGTATTGATGGAGAATAAGTAGATGAAGGAGTGGAACAGGTGATCTGCAATTCATTTTTCCAATCTGAACCAACAAAGACTTGTAAATTCAAAGACCTAGTTACGTTGACCTAATTTGCTAGCTGTCAGTAAAGAGAATGAACAGAAGTGTGACCTGCAATGAAACCATGTATTTTAACTCATGCAACTAAGAAAACGAAAGTCTGAACTTGTGACCAACTTCTACACATGAAGATCAAACACTAGAGATTGCATGGCAAAGCAAAATCAGTGTTTTTGTGGGCAGCAAAGTCATCCTAGTCACAACTCCTGATCCCACTGAGGGAGAGGTGAAACCACAGATGTTTGTTGGCCCTTTTCTTGAAGCTTTTTCTGTTAGCAACCGATCAACTAAATCAAAGCATGAAAAGTTATTTCACTCATCAAAAACAACCTAAATAACAAAACAAGATTTAAATCTAAATAGCAGATTTTATTCTAAGAATGCAGCAAAGACACATGAAAGTAAACAAAGGAGGTACTGGGCACTTGAGATGGGCCCAACCCCAAGAGCTATAGCCTCCTAAGAGAGATTTAGAGCTGGTGCAAAGCTGGATTCATCTTTATTGATCAAAAGAAATGTTACATTCCAAAAACTGTCCACAAGGAGAACTTGAAAATGTGCTAAAAGCAAAGCTAATATGCTGCCTAAAAATCGAACTACAAAATAACTACAAAATGACTATAAAGTGACTACAAAATGACTAACTGAAATGAGGCCCTAAGCCCTCTTATTTATACAAATTGAGGACCCCAACAGTCCTTCTAAACTTTAAGGACTCGGCTGCCCAAAACTTGCAGTTAACAGCAGTCCTACTTGACTTGCTTGGCTGCCCTTGTGTTAATTGATTTGGTGGCCCTAGAACTCCGAGCTGATGATGGAGAATTCGAGGTAAGGGCTCATAAATGAAGGGGACACCTTCCTACAAATCCTCTCCATGAATTTGGCTGCCAAGTGCTCATTTCAACCCTTGATTTTGTCTCCAAGTTGACCAAAAAGGCTACACAAAGCACACATTAGACTTGTTGGCATAATGACTAACCCAATTCACTCTATTAGCATAAATTTAATAAAAAACATGCGATAAACTAATGAGAATGGTGGATTAAGTCGAATTAGGAGGTTGAATGAGCCCAAATAATTATCCATTTTTGGGGCTCATCATCACCCCCCTACTGAAAGTGTTGCTCATCCTCTGAACAACCAATCTATCTCCTCGTTTTTGATGGCCCTGGTGGTCTCCCTATCATGCCGAGATTTTGAAGTGATGTCCTCTTCTTAGTCATGAAACCATGCTTTTCTCTCTGCTCCTTCCCACTGCCTGTGCTTCTTTTCCTAGAGAATTCTCAACTTCCTGTAGAATTGTCTCAGAATCTCGTAGAACTGTCTTTGAGTCCATTATCTGAATTCTCTCTCTCCAAGTGAAGGTTTTCGGCTTCCGCATTCATAGGTGATGGACATCCTTGAAGGATGCTCCTCCTTTTGTTTAGCTTTTGTGTCCTTAATGACAATTTTCTCCTTTGTCTGTGGTTTGGGTTTGCCCACTTTGATCCATGTGCTCCTTCTCGCCTTAAAATACATGGAAGGCTCCCTCTTTCACTTCTCCTTCTGTTTGGGGGATGTGGTTAGGGTGGCTAGCATAACTGCTACCTCCCTAGCTAAAATCTCGGCCAATTACTCCTTCTGCTGCCCTTTCCCAGACTTCCTAAAAAAAGTCCTGTAGAAGCAGTTTTCTGTCTTCCTGTAGAAATAATTTTCCCTGATTTGGCTTGCATGGCTAGGGGCGCCTTCTCTTTGACTTGTGCCATGGTTTCCTTGGGTGTGACAACTCCCATTTGGGCTTTCTTGGCCTTGTTTCCAGCCTTTTTTCCTTTCTTCTTTTTTTTTTCTCTCTCTGTCTTTGCTGTTGTCTCCTTTTCTGTCTCATGCTCAGCGGTCATTTCAAATTCCTCTTTTTCCTTCTGTTCTTCCTCTGTTTTGCCCTTTGTTTGCATGTCTCGTGTTCCCTCATCAATGTTCTTCTCAATTTCTTCAGTTGGCATCGTGTTGAGTTTGTGTTTTAACCAAAAAAAGAGAAAATGCTCAAGTGGAAAAAACACAGTCAATCACTGAAATAGAGGACAACTGAATTCGGCCTTTTTTTAACCCAAGAAGGAATTTCTTACGTGCTCTTTACAACATCAAATGGCAGTAATTCCCTTGTGTTAAAACTGTTGTCACCTTGAATTGGTCTGTCCGTTTATGAAAGAAAGTTTTCACAGATCAGAAAATAAGGACACTGGTTTTCTCACACATTGATAAATATGTAAATTCAGGTTTTTCCACACACAGGTTGGTCTGCTGCATGTCTTCCTTGCAAGGGAATTTTTTATTTTCTTCTTTTTCTTTTTAAAACTGATGAGGAGATTTAGGAAGCAGAAGAAAAGAATGGGTAAACTCACTGAATCATGCAGGCAGGCTTCCACTGTTCTCAATGCACAGGCAGACTTTTTACTCTCATTTTTCAATTTAATGTCGTGTTCAATTCACCATTTTGCACCAACAAATCATGCACAAAGAAGTCTCCCCGATCCTACCTTGTTTGGAGCTTGAAATTCGCCGAAAATCCCAGGTTTTCTTTCTGCATGGCGATTTTTGTGTTTCCTGTAGAAGACTTCCTGTAGAAATGCCTGTAGAGTGCCCCTGTGCCTCTGAGCGAGCCTGATACACAGTAAAATATTGAAGACAGGTAGAGAAACTGGTGGAGGATGACTAGTTAATCGTTTTATGCATACTTCAGTTGAGAATGTGGCAAGTGCGGATGAATAGCAGTTCGTGAGTTTCAGCTAAGCCTTCTTTAATTGCTGCGTGATTTGTGGTGAAGGAGTGAGGTGGCCAGGTGTACGTGGCCACATGCAGATGGCAGTGCTGTGATGAGCTACATGTCCTCTTCTTGCTAATCAGTTGCACTGGAGTTAAAGCCTCTACCACTGTCTGTTTTTTTTTTATTTTTAATTTTCACGTGAGTTGTCTAACACGTACGCTGCATGATTCCTGGCTGATTGCTAGAGAATTGGACAAGGAACTATCGGCTTAATCCCACCACTCCATTCGTTCATGCAGTTCTTCAACTAGATTCATGCAATGGAGGAACAAGTTTTAGTCACGTACCTGAAGTCAAATGGTTGTTGTGAGGTGTTTTTTGCTGTTGCATGCATCTGTTTCGGTGGTTGCATGATGGATCCTTTGTGCTATAAGCTCTTTGCTGTCTGATGTGTGGTTATTTTTCTTATGCAGGTATCCTCTAGCCGGATCTAAGCTGCAGGAGTTCGTTTCCACATTCAGATCTGCACCCTCAAGCTGCTGCTGCTGAATTCTCACAGGACCGAAACTTGTTTTCGCCATTGCTCCCAAACGATAGATCGGATCGATCTGAAACTTGCTGAGAATGTTCCTATCATCATGATGCACCTCCCATAGAAAAATTGCGATCAATGGATGCACAGATTTTGAGACAAATGGAAAATGGCTGAAGATTTCAGAGATCAGTTTTTTGAAAACCGTGCATTGGAATTAGCTGAAACTGCTTGGGTAGGCTACTATCACCCATATGCATCTCCACATGAAGCAGGTTTTGAAATGGATGCACGGATATGGAGAAAATGCAAAAATGAATGACGGTGATGGAGGTAGATTTCTTGGAAACCGTGCACCGGAATGGGCTGAAATTGCTCGGGCATGTTGCCGTCATCCCTATACAATTCCCCGTAAAATGGTTTTTCAAATAGATGCATTGTTTTCAATTTAGGGCAAAAACAAATTTTGTTCTATGTATTTTTTCTTCAAAGCATTCTGCAAGTTTTTGCATGGAAAGAAAAACTGAGCTTGGGCTCTGATGCAGGCATGGAGATGATGGAGGAGGAGTTTGAAGATTGCAGGAGGACTTCTGAACCCTTGAGGAAGCTATCATGTTTTCCAAAATACCTTATTCAATCCATTTTTAACTTCTTGTAATTTCTACAGGAACTTCCTGTAGAAAACACGGTTTTGAGGAAAGAAGCACAATGACATGGAAAAAATGATGGAAAAGGGTGAGGGATGGAAAAATGGATGTGTGTAGGCCTAATGGACATATTCCCTGCCTTCAGGTCCTCTTCGGAGATCAATTTAGCTTTTTTGTAAGCTTCTTGTAGAAGACATAGAACTTCCTGTAGAAAACACAGTTTTCATAAAAGAAGCACAATGAGGTGGAAAAAATGATGGAAAAGGGTGAGGAATGGAAACATGGATGCTTGCAGGCATAACCAATAGATTCCAAGCTTTAGATCTCCTTCCAAAATCGAATCTGGCTCACCTGAAAGCTCTACAGGATGTTTCCTGTAGAAATACAGAACTTCCTTTAGAAGGCACAAAAATTCCTTTGACCTTGTTTTGAGTGATCCTCCTGATCTGAAACGTCCTTGCTGCAACCTGCAATTATTCAATGCAAATGAGGTTTATTTTTCTTTTTTCTTTTTCTCCTTGTTTTGAAAAACAACTAGGGCGCTTCATGGAGGTTTTCACCCTAATTTCCTACCCCGGGCGCCTCCAAGGGAGGTTTTCACCCAGAGATCTTATTCTCTTTTCTCTTTTTTCCCAACCCATTGACCGCCTCATGGAGGTTTTCAATCAATGAGCCAATCTAGGGCGCCTCCGAGGAGGTTTTCACCTTAGATTTTTATTTTTCTCTTATTTTCATTTTTTCTTTTTTCTTTTTTTTTCCTACCCTACCCTACTTGAAAAACAAAATTCTTTTCAAGTATAAGAATACTTCCAATGGAGCCATGTGCACATCGAGATTAGAGATAAAATGATGTGGCGGCTTGAAATGCATGCGTTGACAGGTATCCGGATTTCAGAGACCCAATGATTTGACTTTGAAGGGACCAAACATAGCTGAGGAAGAGAGTACCGCTGCAACTTAGTGACCGTCTGAAACCATATCTCAATATAGCTCTGATATCCTTGGTCATTTTGCTGATCTGGATCATTCTTCGTGTCACCTTCCATCATGACCCTCACACCTTCCTCTTTTTGCTGATTTTTCTCTTGACTACATGGAGGATTTGATGGTACCCATGAAGGAGCTTTCTTGATCCTTGCTTCTGATGTTTTCTCTTCATCAAGTGCAGCCCATGGTGCTTTGATCTCCTCTTTTGAATCTTCTTTTGCCTTTGGTCCTTCAATGTTGTCAATGTAATCTCTACTTTGCAACACTCTTCCTGAGCTATGGTGAAGATCATTGAGCTCAAGAGGAGTCATTTGGACATGTTGTGCCTCAGCTTTGCAATTGGGTTGAGCTATTCCAATGTGTGGGTTTGGAAATGGTGGCATGGGTCGCTGAGTGGGGGTGTATATTTGAGATGGATGTGGATGGGGTTGTAGTTGGGCAGGCATTTGGGGTTGCCTTGGTGGAGAAGGAGGCGATGGTTGTGGATGAGCAGGTGGTGGAGGAAAATAAGCGGGAGGAGTGTTGTATTGGGGCCTCCACCCCTGATGAGGTGCATTTTACTGAGGCTGTGGCTGAGCATAAGAGTGAAACGAATGAGTATCTGGTTGGGCATAATATGGATCTGTGGAGGAACAAGGAGGAGGTGTGAACCAGGAAGGATGAGCAGGGGGACCCCAAGAAGGCATGAAAGTGGCTTGATAGGGGTCATAATAGGTCTCGGATGCCCCTTGCAGTTCCTGCTGGTAAGATCTAGGTCCATGTGGCCTCCTTTGGTTCATATAACGGAGTGATTCAGTGGCTCCTTTGGTTCTCTGATATGCAGCTTTAATTCCGGGCAAGGAAGGGCACTGATTCATAGAATGGTATTCTTCACAGATGAAACACACTTCTAAGGAGTGCATTAGACATTTGTTCCTAGGATGCTTTCTAGTGCACCTAGGACAAAAGATGACCAAAGTCCTCTTGGCTTCCTCTTGCTTCTTTTGGATCCACAGGGTATCCAATTTCATGGCAAGAAACTGCCTCATATCACTCTTGAAATCTTCCATCTGATCTTCAAATTCGTCTTTAGACAAGGGACTGCTCCCAACATTTCTTCTTGTAGCCATTTGCTCCAGAGGAATGGTTTCTTCTTCTTCTTCCCTTGAGGTTCTTCAAATATGTCTTGTTGTCCACCTAAGGGTTCTTTAATCATAGCCATCGAAGAAGAGAGAATGTTGGTTGTGTGAAGCAGTGGGGGTGTTGTGCAATCGATTTTCTAACTTATCTCTACTCCTACAGGGCATGAAATGAAATCTTTTTGGTTGATTTTTGTTTTTTTCTACTTCTACCTGCAAAATTGAAATAGATTGAACTGCAACTAACTATCTTGCTAAAATGAAAATGCGGAATTGAAATGAAAGCAGGAAAGGACTAATCTATTTTTCTCAAATGAAATTCCAGGAACGAAATGCTAGTCTATGCTTGCGGAATTGAAATGCTAATCTACGCTTGTAGAAATGAAATTGCGGAATTGAAATGCTAATCTATGAAAGCGGGAAATGCTAATCTACTTTTGCCTAAACGAAATTGCATAATGGAAATGAAATAAACTACTTAGCAGAAGATTGTAGTGGAAAATAGAAGAAAAGCGGCAATCACCAATACTCTGACGCTTCCCCGGCAACGGCGCCAAAAAGATGGTGGGCCCCAGTGTTGCAACAATAATGCTGCAACTCTTGGAACTCCCTTCTTTAATTTTATCAACCCGGTAGTTCGTAACAAACTTGGAAGCAACGGTGCTATATGCACAAGTACTAGCTCTTGCCGCAGCTGTCACTGGATCAGCTGGCACAAGTCCGCTAGGAGCCTAAGCCAACTTCTATGAGCTCTCAGAAGAAGCTTTTTAACTGATGGATGAAAGCTAACTCAAAGGAAGCTAATCTACTTGCGGAAAGAAACTGAAAGCCAAAAAGTAACGCAAACCCTAGCAAATCCTAATTCTACCAGCTAGTCCTACTGATGCAAAGGAGAGAATTCAAACTACTGGAAGGGATGCCATTACTTCTATGAAGGTAAAATACATGTGCCTAGACTACCTCTACCTGAAGAAAACATCTTTTTGTATTTTTGAATAAGTTATTAGAATTATCATGCATGTGCTTTTAACTGTTTGTGACTGTGCAGAGGTGGATTGGCGAGAGGAAATGCTTGGAAGAGGCCGGTAAGGTTCAGAGAGGGCCTAAGTGGTCCCTAACACCCTTCCAGAGAGTTTCACAGAGTTTGGCTATCAAGAACCTCATTCGTGAGCTTCTACAGGAAGTCTGCAGGGGTTCTACAGGATGTTTCAGGAATTTCTACAGGATGTTCAGAAATTTCTACAGGGTGTTTTAAAATTGGATTTTGGAGGATGGGTGAGTGAGGGAAGATGCATGAATGGATATGGAGGTAGGATATGGGTCTGAAGTGGGCCAGGGACTGGTGGATGGAGTGGTGAGAAGGTGTAAATAGCAAAGTTGGCTGAAAGAAGGCTTAAACAACGGTGTACAAAAAGTAGGGTTATGTGAGCAAATGTGGCAAACGTGAGGTAAGGATTCTAAGTAGAGGGTGGAGTGGATGGTGCTGATGGAGAATAAGTAGATGAAGGAGTGGTAAAAGTGCTCTGCAAGTCGTTTTTCCAATCTGAACCAACAAAGACTTGTAAATTCAAAGACCTAGTTACGTTGACCTAATTTGCTCGCTGTCAGTAAAGAGAATGAACATAAGTGTGACCTGCAATGAAACCATGTATTTTAACTCATGCAACTAAGCAAACGAAAATCTGAACTTGTGACCAACTTCTACACATGAAGATCAAACACTAGTGATTGCGTGGCAAAGCAAAATCAGTGTTTTTGTGGGCAGCAAAGTCATCCTAGTCATAGCTCCTGATCCCACTGAGGGAGAGGTGAAACCACAAATGTTTGTTGGCCCTTTTCTTGAATTGTTTTCTGTTAGCAACCAATCAACTAAATCTGAGCATGAAAAGTTATTTTACTCATCAAAAACAACCTAAATAACAAAACAAGATTTAAATCTAAATAGCAGATTTTATTCTAAGAATGTAGCAAAGACACATGAAAGTAAACAAAGGAGGTACTGGGCACTTGAGATGGTCCCAACCCCAAGAGCTACAGCCTCCTAAGAGAGTTTTAGAGTTGGTGCAAAACTGGGTTCATCTTTATTGATCAAAAGAAATGTTACATTCCAAAAACTGTCCACAAGGAGAACTTGAAAATGTGCTGAAAGCAAAGCTAATCTACTGCCTAAAAATCGAACTACAAAATAACTACAAAATGACTATAAAGTGACTACAAAATGACTAACTGAAATGAGGCCCTAAGCCCTCTTATTTATACAAATTGAGGACCCCAACAGTCCTCCTAAACTTTAGTGACTCGGCTGCCCAAAACTTGAAGTTAACAGCAGTCCTACTTGACTTGCTTGGCTGCCCTTGTGTTAATTGATTTGGTGACCCTTGAACTCCAAGCTGATGGTGGAGAATTCGAGGTAAGGGCCCATAAATGAAGGGGAAACCTTCCTACAAATCCTCTCCATGAATTTGGCTGCCAACTGCTCATTTCAACCTTTGATTTTGTCTCCAAGTTGACCAAAAAGGCTACACAAAGCACACATTAGACTTGTTGGCATAATGACTAACCCAATTCACTCTATTAGCATAAATTTAATCAAAAACATGCAATAAACTAATGAGAATGGTGGATTAAGTCGACTTAGGAGGTTGAATGAGCCCAAATAATTATCCATTTTTGGGGCTCATCAGATGCGCTTGGTAACTTTCTAGTGTAGCTCATGCGGCTCCTCCATGTATCTGGAAACTACCCCTACCGCATATGAGAGATTTGGTCTGGAGTGGGTGAGGTACGGTGAGTTCCCCACTAGCTGTTGGTAGAGAGTATTGTCAACTAATGGAGTGTCACCTCCATCCTCAAGGCAGACCCTAAACAAAAAAGGAGTCAGTGTTTCCTTGCAGTCAGTCATGTGGAATCTCTTGAGGAGATCCTGTGCATACTTAGCCTGAGAGAGTTTGATGCCTGTGGCATCCTGGATGATCTCAAGACCAAGAAAGAAGTGTAATGGACCCATGTCTGTCATCAAGAACGTATCATGCAAGGTCCTCTTGACTGCAACAATGGCTAAAGTCGAGCTTCTAGTGATCAGGAGATCATCCACATACAAAACTAAGATAAGAAGATAGTCATGTGTCCTGAGCATGTAAACATTCGGATCAGACTTAAATCTTTCGAAGTTTTGTGATAATAAAAAACAATCCATCTTCGCATACCAAGCTCTCGAGGCCTTCTTAAGGCCATAGAGAGACTTCTTTAGTTTGCAGACCAAAGATGAATCCTAAATGAAACCGTGTGGCTGCTCCATGTAGATCTCCTCAGATAGGTCTCCGTGCAGAAAGGCATTCTTCACATTCATCTGATGTACTTCCCACCCCTATGCATATGCAACGGAAAATGCAAGGAGTATGGAATCCATCTTTTCTACTGGAGCAAAGGTCTCATCATAATCAATGCCATGCACTTGCTGGAAGCCTTTGGCTACTAGCTTGGCTTTCTGTCTAGTGATTTTTGTATCTGCAGCACTCTTGGTCTTGTAGACCCATTTGCATCAAAAAAGTTTCCTTTTTGAAGGAAGGGGGACTAGATCTCATGTCTGGTTCTCGAGGAGGGAGTCGTACTCCTCCTCCATGGCGGACTCCTAAGTGGGATGCCCAATAGCCTCAACATAAGACTATGGATCAAAAGAATAAACCAAATGACAATGTTGGGATGGAATTGGTTCAATGGCAGTGAGGGCAAGAGGAGGCTCAATAAACTCTGAGCTAGTCCTCCACGGATCAGAATTATCCCCCATAAGACCATTTCTATCAGCTGGGTGGTCTTGTGCACATATCTCACTTAAGCTCCTTATTCTCTAATTTATGACAGGGGAAGTCGATTCACTGCTAGAAGCCCGATCTGGGCTTGGATGTGGATCATCATATGCATGCACTGGATTTGTGTCTGAAGACTCTGTCTTTGCACCTGCATGCTCTACCTCGGCATCTTCATACTCTATATCTACATCTGAGTGTACTGAGTCATCATCTCAATCATGAGGTAGATAAAAGGTGTCTTCATGCGGCAATTGAGGTGCATATGAGAGATTTTCCTCAATTTGGATACTTCACTCAATGATGAGCCTGTTCGTAGAGGAAATCAGGATTCGGTATCCCCTCACGCCATTAGGGTATTTACAAATGTTCCAATGTTAGTTGCAGTAGCCGAAATTTACTAGTCTATTTGTCGTTCTCATACATCCTAGAGATGATAAAGATATATGTGTACGAAGCGCCTACGAAATGACATTAGTAGTGGTACAACAAATGACACAACACGAGTGATAGAATACATTACTATGCTTTCATATATACTCGTGTGGCAATTATATTACTGTCAAATTTTCTTGTGGTTGATAGGCTTACTTAATCATATCCTTTCTCCCATATAATCCCTAAATCAAATTTAAATATTTTATTGAAAAAGGATAAGGTGATGATTTCATTATTCTCATGTCAAGTAATATAATATTGTCCTAAACACTGAATAAGGGTTAAAATTTTGAGAGTAATATGTTACAGGTCCATCATATGCCCATCAAGTCATTTGTGTCTCTATGCATATTGAAAAATATGGTATGTATTAAATTTTAGCCTAAATAATTTAAAGGTGTATTAAATTGCAGCCTAATCAATATAAAGGTGTTATAAAAAATTATAAAATTCCTCGATCATTTTCCACCCATTCATCACATGATCTAGTATAATTTGAGACATTTATGAAACTCAAATAAATATTCAATACAATAAAATTATTGTTGAATAATAAAATGTATAGAAGTGCACTAAACTTCCTAATTTTTTATAATATTGAAGTAATAGTTTTATTTTAAATAATAAATACAAATTTAGTATGAGTAGAGAAAGATAAAATATTTCTAGGTATAAATTTATTTACAATGTAAAATATAATGATATTTTTTATTTTTTATTATTTAAATTGTATTTTTAAATGCTAAATAAAAAATATATATAAGAGAAAATAAAAGTTTTAATCATAAATTTAATTTTTCATTATATATACATAATGTTTTTTAAGTTATATATAATAAATATATAATTGACGTTAAAATATTTTACATACAATGTACATCCAAATTGAAATGGTTTTTTTATTATTCATGTATTTTTAAGTATATATTAATATTCATTTATATTAAAATATTTTATTGGTAACTCATATTGAATATTTTTTTATATACAACATTCAAATATTTTATTTTAACAATTTTTTTCTATATATACTTATATATGAAGTTGATATTGACATAAATTAGTTAACATAGATACTCAAATAGTGTATTTGTTGAAATACTTCTGAAAAATATAAGATTTAAACATAGTACTTACACATTATTCATTTTTTTTTATAGCCTACATTATTTTTCTATTTAGAAACTATTTTTTATTTCTATTTTTATTTTAAAGGGATGTAACACAAACTTACACATTGCGTCATAGTGGGTTGTAGAATGACCCTTTGTCTTGAATAATAGTTATCTCTAGGGTAAACCTAAGGTATAGAATGTTTATAATAAAAGTGTTAATACATGATTTTTAAAAACATTAACTTAATAATGGTTATTTCGTATAAAGATATTTGGTGGAATAGATATTTTAGAATAAAAATTGAACGCACTATTAAACATATTTTTTGAATAAATTGTTTAAGTTAAGACTAAAAAAAACTTTTGTATTGTTTTAAATGTTATATTTAAGTGAACTATTGTCTTAAAAGATTGTCTCTATAAATACAACATAAAACACACATTATTATTGTGTCTATAGAGAAAGTGACTTTAATTCCAATTATTACCTCTCTAGAAACAATTTCATTTTTATCTATCTAAAGACAATAGTTGAGATTGACATTAAAATGATATTGCATAAAGGTTTTACTTAAGATAAATGTTTCACTTAGGATATGTTTTTATACTCTAGGCTTAAGATATAAGTTTTAAGATATGTGTTTATATGCTAGGCTACTCCATGCACGATTTCAACTGCTGTTTATACTCTAGGCTGCTCCATGCATGATTTCTCTAGTTGAGGATAATCTAATTTCATCGTATACATCTTGTGATTGATAGTTAACGTTTGAATTGTGTTGAAATTATTTTTTATTATTTGCGAGCATAGTTTTATCCATCTGATAAATGTGGTATTTACCTATCAAGGATTTTTTTGTATGAATTCCACATATTTTCTACAAGTTTGTCATGGAGATTTTTTCAAACCCTAGCTTCAATAGTTGTGATTAAATCTTAGAGAACCTGTGGTTTTTTATGTCTTAGTGTTTTCTCGTCATTTGAATGACTATGTCTCCATCCGCACATTTGGTGTTGTTGTCCCTTAGGGTTGCAGAAAGAGCTCTGCTCTTTTCTACTACCCATGGAAAATTTCAGCCATTACATGCAACTTTGGCAGTCAAACTTTACCCTCTCTCTGACTTGGTTATTTCCATTGGGCTTTAAGAAAAATTTATGACCTCTGTTTCCTTGTCTTTCTAAACATTATAGGTTTATTGTTTGTTGAAATAATTTTTTCTCTATTGTTATATTTTGTTTGTAGGATTAAAGTTGACAAACAATAAAAAATGAACATTGGAGGAGAGATTGCTTTTCTCAATATTCAAAATGCTTAAATAGATTACATTGTAGACATTAATAAAAAATGACTGAAGTAGAACTTGACACCTATGGAGTATAACTGAAGTAAAACAGAACTATCTATGACACCTAGGAGACAGTAGAATCAAATGTGATGACACCTAACTGACAATGGGATTAATATCTCTCAACATCCCCTCCTAATCTCAATTGTTACATGTAGAGACACTTACAATGCATAATTGTTCCCTTTAAAATTGAAATACATTCTTTCCTAATGGCTTTGTGAAGATATCTACAAGTTGATCTTTGGAACAACAAAAAGCAAGTACTATGTCCCCATAATTGAGAAACTCACGAATGAAATGAAAACATGTGTCAATGTGCTTGCTCTTGTTGTGGAAAACATGTTTTATTGATAAAGAAATTGTTGAATTGTTCACAATAGATTGGCATTGGTTCCTTGTCAATATTTGAAATATCTTTCAATATTCTTCTCAACCACATAGCTTGACAAGCTGTTGAATTTGATGCTACATATTCTACATCTACAAAAGATATTAAAATGATTCATTGTTTCTTGTATTCCCATGAAATCAGATTGGTTCCAAGATTAAAAGCATACCCTGATGTGATTTTTCAATCATCTAAACTCCCTGCATAATCATTTTCTGTATAACCTGAAAGTGAACAATTTTCAGAATGTGTATATAACAAACCATATTCTATTATCCTGGCAATATAGCTTAAGATCCTTTTTGCAACCTTCCAATGAGAAATCCTGGTTCTAACCAGCCAATGACTCCAGGACTTCAGCCTCATCAATTCATTGTTGAAGATACAACCATTTCTGTCACTGTAAACAACAATCCAAACATGTAAGCATCGCGGCCAAACATTTTTTACAACAGAGGTTAAAGTTATCGTGATTCGAAGTAAACCAGTCGGAGAGACGTCTTCCACTTGCATCGTCCATCGGAATTCCAAGAAACAGATTTACAAATGTTCCAATGTTAGTTGCAGTAGCCGAAATTTACTAGTCTATTTGTCATTCTCATACATCCTAGAGATGATAAAGATATATGTGTACGAAGCGCCTACGAAATGACATTAGTAGTGGTACAACAAATGACACAACACGAGTGATAGAATACGTTACTATGCTTTCATATATACTCGTGTGGCAATTATATTACTGTCAAATTTTCTTGTGGTTGATAGGCTTACTTAATCATATCCTTTCTCCCATATAATCCCTAAATCAAATTTAAATATTTTATTGAAAAAGGATAAGGTGATGATTTCATTATTCTCATGTCAAGTAATATAATATTGTCCTAAACACTGAATAAGGGTTAAAATTTTGAGAGTAATATGTTACAGGTCCATCATATGCCCATCAAGTCATTTGTGTCTCTATGCATATTGAAAAATATGGTATGTATTAAATTTTAGCCTAAATAATTTAAAGGTGTATTAAATTGCAGCCTAATCAATATAAAGGTGTTATAAAAAATTATAAAATTCCTCGATCATTTTCCACCCATTCATCACATGATCTAGTATAATTCGAGACATTTATGAAACTCAAATAAATATTCAATACAATAAAATTATTGTTGAATAATAAAATGTATAGAAGTGCACTAAACTTCCTAATTTTTTATAATACTGAAGTAATAGTTTTATTTTAAATAATAAATACAAATTTAGTATGAGTAGAGAAAGATAAAATATTTCTAGGTATAAATTTATTTACAATGTAAAATATAATGATATTTTTTATTTTTTATTATTTAAATTGTATTTTTAAATGCTAAATAAAAAATATATATAAGACAAAATAAAAGTTTTAATCATAAATTTAATTTTTCATTATATATACATAATGTTTTTTAAGTTATATATAATAAATATATAATTGACGTTAAAATATTTTACATACAATGTACATCCAAATTGAAATGGTTTTTTTATTATTCATGTATTTTTAAGTATATATTAATATTCATTTATATTAAAATATTTTATTGGTAACTCATATTGAATATTTTTTTATATACAACATTCAAATATTTTATTTTAACAATTTTTTTCTATATATACTTATATATGAAGTTGATATTGACATAAATTAGTTAACATAGATACTCAAATAGTGTATTTGTTGAAATACTTCTGAAAAATATAAGATTTAAACATAGTACTTACACATTATTCATTTTTTTTTTATAGCCTACATTATTTTTCTATTTAGAAACTATTTTTTATTTCTATTTTTATTTTAAAGGGATGTAACACAAACTTACACATTGCGTCATAGTGGGTTGTAGAATGACCCTTTGTCTTGAATAATAGTTATCTCTAGGGTAAACCTAAGGTATAGAATGTTTATAATAAAAGTGTTAATACATGATTTTTAAAAACATTAACTTAATAATGGTTATTTCGTATAAAGATATTTGGTGGAATAGATATTTTAGAATAAAAATTGAACGCACTATTAAACATATTTTTTGAATAAATTGTTTAAGTTAAGACTAAAAAAAACTTTTGTATTGTTTTAAATGTTATATTTAAGTGAACTATTGTCTTAAAAGATTGTCTCTATAAATACAACATAAAACACACATTATTATTGTGTCTATAGAGAATGTGACTTTAATTCCAATTATTATCTCTCTAGAAAAAATTTCATTTTTATCTAGCTAAAGACAATAGTTGAGATTGACACTAAAATGATATTTCATAAAGGTTTTACTTAGGATAAAAGTTTCACTTAGGATATATTTTTATACTCTAGGCTTAAGATATAAGTTTTAAGATATGTGTTTATATGCTAGGCTACTCCATGCACGATTTCAACTGCTGTTTATACTCTAGGCTGCTCCATGCATGATTTCTCTAGTTGAGGATAATCTAATTTCATCGTATACATATTGTGATTGATAGTTAACGTTTGAATTGTGTTGAAATTATTTTTTATTATTTGCGAGCATAGTTTTATCCATCTGATAAATGTGGTATTTACCTATCAAGGATTTTTTTGTATGAATTCCACATATTTTCTACAAGTTTGTCATGGAGATTTTTTCAAACCCTAGCTTCAATAGTTGTGATTAAATCTTAGAGAACCTGTGGTTTTTTATGTCTTAGTGTTTTCTCATCATTTGAATGACTATGTCTCCATCCGCACATTTGGTGTTGTTGTCCCTTAGGGTTGCAGAAAGAGCTCTGCTCTTTTCTACTACCCATGGAAAATTTCAGCCATTACATGCAACTTTGGCAGTCAAACTTTACGCTCTCTCTGACTTGGTTATTTCCATTGGGCTTTAAGAAAAATTTATGACCTCTGTTTCCTTGTCTTTCTAAACATTATAGGTTTATTGTTTGTTGAAATAATTTTTTCTCTATTGTTATATTTTGTTTGTAGGATTAAAGTTGACAAACAATAAAAAATGAACATTGGAGGAGAGATTGCTTTTCTCAATATTCAAAATGCTTAAATAGATTACATTGTAGACATTAATAAAAAATGACTGAAGTAGAACTTGACACCTATGGAGTATAACTGAAGTAAAACAAAACTATCTATGACACCTAGGAGACAGTAGAATCAAATGTGATGACACCTAACTGACAATGGGATTAATATCTCTCAACATCCCCTCCTAATCTCAATTGTTACATGTAGAGACACTTACAATGCATAATTGTTCCCTTTAAAATTGAAATACATTCTTTCCTAATGGCTTTGTGAAGATATCTACAAGTTGATCTTTGGAACAACAAAAAGCAAGTACTATGTCCCCATAATTGAGAAACTCACGAATGAAATGAAAACATGTGTCAATGTGCTTGCTCTTGTTGTGGAAAACATGTTTTATTGATAAAGAAATTGTTGAATTGTTCACAATAGATTGGCATTGGTTCCTTGTCAATATTTGAAATATCTTTCAATATTCTTCTCAACCACATAGCTTGACAAGCTGTTGAATTTGATGCTACATATTCTACATCTACAAAAGATATTAAAATGATTCATTGTTTCTTGTATTCCCATGAAATCAGATTGGTTCCAAGATTAAAAGCATACCCTGATGTGATTTTGCAATCATCTAAACTCCCTGCATAATCATTTTCTGTATAACCTGAAAGTGAACAATTTTCAGAATGTGTATATAACAAACCATATTCTATTATCCTGGCAATATAGCTTAAGATCCTTTTTTCAACCTTCCAATGAGAAATCCTAGGTGACTACATGAACCTAGAGACAAAACTTGCTGCAAATATAATATCAGATCTAGTTGAAGTGAGATATAACAAGCTACCAGCTAGACTTTTATATAGTGTGGAATCAACTCGTGGTGCTATATATTCTTTTATCAGTTTTGTGCCTTGAGAAAATGGTGTATCTACAGGTTTGAAATTGGTCGTTCTGAACTTTTGGATGAGATAAGTGGAATATTTTTGTTGAACAACAAAAATTCCATTAGCAGATTGGTGAATTCCAATGCTTAAGAAGTATTTCATGAGCCCTAGATCTATTATACCAAATTTTTCTTACATGGTTGCTTTGAAATCCTCTAACATCATATTTCATGTATAAAGAAGATCATTTACATAAAGGCATACAATAAGAATTTTACCTTCATGCATTTTGGTATACAAATTTGGCTAATGAATGCTTCTACCAAAACCATTTTTGATGAGATAGTTGTCGATGCAACCGTACCAAGCTCTTAGAGATTCCTTCAATCCATACAAATCTTTCTTCAATCTGTATACCTTATGCTCTTGTCCTGGAACTTCAAAATCATGGGGCTTCTCTACATAAACTTCTTCCTTCAATATACCATTTAGGAAAGAAGATTTTACATCAAGTTGGGTGGCTTTCCATTTGTGTTGAGCTGTTGTGGACAAAATGGGTTTCAGAGAGTCTAACTTGCTACTGGAGAAAAGGTTTCACTATAGTCGAAACCAAATTGTTGTGAGAATCCTTTGGCAACCAATATTTCATTATGTTTCTCAATCTCTCCTTTTTCTTTCAGCTTGGTCTTATATACCTCCAATTTTGGTTTTGTTGCTTGGGAGATAAGCTAATTCCCAAGTATGATTCTTCTCTATGGCAATAGTTTCTTAGTTCATTGCATCTACCAAATTATTTTCTTTAACTGCTTCTTCAAAATAATTTGGCTGAGATGAAAGGAATGCAAACGTATTGTGCTCGTCAAACTCATGTTCCTACTCATATATTTATCTGATGCTTCTTGTTTTCTTATTGTCTTCTAAATATGTTGAATCACTAGTGGATTCACTGCTTGAAGATGTACCATTTTTAGAATTGTATGGTTCTTCTTGAACCTAAAAGCTTTGTAGATGTGGTGGATAAAAATACTAATTTGAAGATTCATCAACATTATTAGACAAAGATTTATTTTCAAAAAAATTTACATCTCTTCTTAAAAAAAACATCTTGGTAACTGGATTATAAAGTCTGTAGGCCTTTGACTGCTCACTATAGCCTATGAAAATATATCTTTCAGGCATATCATCAATCTTCTTTCTTAGCTGCTCAAGAACATGTGAAAATTATATCGATCCTAAAATTCTAAAGTGAGATACCTTTACCTTTTTACTCTCCCATGATTCTTGAGGTATTGTATCTTGGAGACTAGTTGTTGGAGATTTGTTGAGAACATATGCTGCTCTTGAAACTTCTTTAGTGATCTAGGTGGATCTCTAAAAAGTGCTAGTGGCATGGTAAAATGGCTCAAGGACTCAAAATTCGAGAATCTAGATAAACTTACCATAGGATAGAAGCACTCGTCATCCTAATTCCAACAATGTGAACAACACTTGAATCTGATATCATATGAAGAATTTAGACCAAGTCAAAGTTTAGGTTTCACTAGGAAAGGTGGCAAGAGAAGGTGACATGGAAGAATTCCTCGATGAATGGGGAAGCGCTAAGTGGCAGGCCACCATTAGTCTCACATTTGGCAATTGTAGATCGGAAGAGGTTAGTCGTAAAGAATTGGCCCTCTCAGAGTGAGGCTGAGATGCAATAATCAGCCCCGAAGGGCGTGATGCAATGATCAGCCTCGACAAATGTCAGGTTGTGATGTGATGATCGCACATCACAAAGGGATGATGTTTTATAGAATTGGTCCCCGACATGGTCATAGTTCTGATTACGATATCGTAATCTCATGTCGCACAATGCACATCCATAAATATAAAGACCCGTCGGTTCTATCGACTGCAATACGCCGATGTTCCTAGATGCGATATGGGTGTGGTTTTGAATACTCGTCGGGTCTGTCATTTTGCACATTGCATATCACACAATGCAATAGCTCATTTGAGAAATCACCCCTGAATCCCACCGATTGTGATTTGTGATGGGTTATCATCATTGATATATTATGGACACTAAGGATAAATCATTCCATTCAAGAAAATGTCAATTCATCTGCATTTATCACCTTTTTCTCAGTGCTTGATGTAAAGGAATAGGTCTATCCGTTGATTCTCTGTGATAAAGCCGTTGGGTTAGGGTAATGCATTGTTAAGCATTTATGAAGGTTTTCTATGTTTAAATATATCATTACCCATATGTTATTCTAGGCCCAACATCCTTGGTGTAGGAATCACTGCCTCCTAAACTCGTCGTTTGTTAAGAAATTCTCGGGGATTCAAGAGTTAGCCACCCGATTATATAATGGATTGTCTGTTGGAAATAATACTAAGAGAGGGGTGAATCAATATTATCAGATCAATAATTTAATTTTCAAAACTGATTTGTATATGCTACTTCATCTCAGTGAACTAGCGTGTATACACAACTGTACTTAATGAAACCAGCGTATATGCAGAGATCTTTTGATTTACCCAAATTATCATGTATTGAACTTTAATTGGTATATCGAGACTTCATTAGACAGTGCAGTAAAAGAAGAATAATGCATCACACATAAGAAACGTACATGAACACCAAGGTATAAGGTGGAAACCCAATGTGGGTGAAAACCACCTATTGTTGTTGTCTCTGTCTTCTTTTAATAATAAGAAAATTCTGTTTACAATTTTTGTACTGGTGCAGTCTTATACCAGTATGCGGGCTTCTACTTATAGAAGGCTACAACCTTCTATCATTATCTAGCTTCTACTGGAAGGGAGCTACAACCCCCTAGCCCTTGTACTAGCTGATATGTTTGCTAGTATGTAGGTGCCGACCTATAGAAGGCTACGATCTTCTTTCTTCGTTTAGGGACCTCGTTTCATAATTTTTCAGATTGGATCCATCAACAACATCATTAAATCCTCAAATATATCTACATCAACCAATATCCTTTTGAACCAACCACAACCGAATCAATCAATCACTTTGACAACCCATCAATCTGATCATTCATAATGCTGTCACCAGAATACAGTAACCAGAACCCAAGCCAGAACCCAGAACACTGCAACAGAAAATAGAAGCAACTAAAACATATTTTATAACGTATACGCTACTTCCATTTGTCGAACCTACATGTATATGCACTTTCCTGAAAGCCAACCAGCGTATATATCTGCAAATATAAATTCAGAATTCTACAACTATTCCAGACTTCAGTTATACCCAAATCGTATCATTTACAAAATAATATATGCGTTGGAATTTAGATCCAGAATATACATCAGCAAAAACACCTAATGATAATTCATTTTATGCCTTAAGATCTTGATATATCATTAGATCTGATCCCTTATCATCAACTAAGGTTCATCCTTGGTTCAAATCCAGCAATGCACCATAACCCAATAACTTGCATACTAGATCTCACACTTCATCAGATATTCGATACTTGCACACCTTGACCTAATGATCTTCTCCTCCTTTTATAGTTTTATGCCTTTCTCAATACCATGGACCAAAACCACTTAGGACCGATACCTTGGACCCAATACCTGGGATCAATACCTCGAACCAGATACCTTGGACCAACACCATGGATCAAAATACCATGGACCAAATACTTAGGACCAAAAATTTATTTTTCCAAGGTATATGTGCTTTTCCTTCTGTGAAAGTGTGTGTGTACGTATAAGCGACTTATATATAGTGAACCTCCATTTATACACAGCTTGGTCAACGGTGAACCTATGTATACCTCTCTTTCTTCATTATGTAATTCTTTGTTGTTTGCTTGCTATACTGTGATCTTTGATCTGAGTGAGTTGCCTTTTGAACTAATTCCTTGAAGCTGCCCTGCATTTCATCACATCTGTAAACACTACTGTCATGCATTCTGTCACATCTAATATTTCTTCTGTAGATTCATCTAGTTACCATATACAAGTGAGTTGTTTTGCTACAAGTGGGTTGCCATCAAGTACAACACATACACCATAATGCCAACAATACCCCCCTTTGGACTTGATGGCAACAACAACCACACCAAGTCACTCTCCCCCTTTGAAATCAAGTGCAAAGGGTCATGCTCCCCTTGAGTGCATGCTTAATTCTCTGATATGCTGAAGTGTGCTCATTGAGCTCCCATGATCGAGTTCATGCTCCCCCTCAGCATAATCAAGTTCTGCAAAAATATTTTCTAAAAGAAGAACATGACTTTATACATCACAAATGACCTTCCTATCACCAGTGACTCATACATACATCCATCTCCCAACCAAGTGGGGATATACCAAATGTGACTCATCCACCCAACCAAGTGGGGATATACCAATTGTTTACACATGTCAAAAACAAGAAATATTGCATCATCCATCTGATGCATAGTGGGGTTACAAATTAGGTATTTTCATGACCTTTACAAGAAGAGACCAAATATTTTAAACAAGACCATGATAGTCATCATCAACTATCATATGATTTGCACCATCAGTAGCACTATCCAGACCAGCTACTTGTATATGTCCATTATTAGTTTTCAAAATATCATCAACCTTGTTCTCCTTCTGAACCTGTTCCACTTGTTCATTGTCAGATCTGATCATTGCATATGTCAGTAAGAGATATCAAAGCATCATCATCAAATATATATACATCAAGTGATGAACAACTTTATGAGGACCAATATATCAGCAGATTGAAACCATCATGAAATAGAGCAGATAATTGACAGAACCATAATGAACCCCTTTTTCCTAATTCTGGCCCACTGCTTTTCTTCAAACCAACATATACGCAACTGTGCCCACAAAAACTCGCGTATGTACGTGGCAATGCCTCATGAAACTGGTGTATAATCACCTTTCTCTGAAAAATAGGATTTAACAATAGGATGATGCAGAAACTACTCCCATCTTTTGTCTGACATATTCAAATGTCTCTCTGGGCAGTGGTTTAGTGAATATATCAGCAACCTATTCTATGGAGGGAACATTCTCCATTTTGACCTTTTGTTCAAGCAATTGTTCGCGCAAGAAATGATATTTGATGGGTATGTGCTTGGTCTTGGAGTGCATGACTCGATTCTTTGAAATATTGATGGCACTTGTATTATCACATAGAATGGAGATGGGTGGAGTACATGTGATCTGAATATCTTGCAAGGTTTGCATCATCCAAAGTAGTTGTGTGCAGCAAGATGCAGCAACCACATATTCTGCTTCAGTTGTAGATAATGCAATTGAACTTTGTTTCTTGCTGAACCAAGACACTAACCTGGAACCCATATAGAATGTACCACCACCAGTGATTTTTCTGTCATCAACACTTCCTACCCAATTCACATATATATATGCATGAAGGGTAAGATCTGTATCTCTAGGATACCATAAACTAAAGTTCTATTTTCCTTGAAGATATTTTAAAATCCTTTTGACTACGTGAAGGTGTGATTCCTTTGGATTTTCTTGGAATCTTCCAACTATTCCCACTACATGCATGATGTCTGGTCGGGTACCTGTTAGATAAAGCAGACTGCCAATCATGGATCTGTAAGTTGGTTGATGTACTACTGCTGATTCATCATTCGAGCTAAGAGTGCATCCTGTTACCATTGGGGTACATGCTGGTTTAGAATCTTCCATGTCGTACATTCTCCGGATCGGTTTGAGATATTTGGTTTGTGAGAGAAAAATACCATCTTTATTTTGTTGAACTTGTAGACCAAGAAAATAGGTAAGCTCACCAAGCAAGGACATCTCAAATTCTTGTTGCATTACTGAAGCAAAATTCTGACTCATGGATTCTTCATTGCTACCAAAAATGATATCATCAACATAAACAACAATTCTTAGCAATTTACCAGTGTTAATCTTTGTATATATATTGCTATCTATTGACCGCTTTGAAAAACCCTGTTGGTGGAGATATTTGTCAAGAAGGTAATATCAGGCCCTTGGAGCCCTTCTTAGACCATAGAGAGCCTTTCTGAGTTTGCATACAAGTTTTTCATCATTTGCAAGAATGAATCCCTCTGGTTGTTCAATATAGACGTCTTCTAAGTCTCCATTAAGAAAGGTAGATTTTACATCCATTTGGTATACTTTGAATTTCTGAAAACTAGAAACAACAAGAAACATTCTTATGGCTTCAAGTCTAGCAACAGGTGCAAAAGTTTCTTCAAAATGTATACCTTCTTGTTGATGATATCATTTGTAAATGAGTCTGGCGTTGTTTCTGATAACTTCTCCATTTTCGTTCAGCTTGTTTTTGAATATCCATTTGGTTCCTATGATATTCTTATCATGAGGTCTAGGAACTAATTCCCATGTATTATTCTTTTCAATTTGCTTAAGTTCTTCATTCATGGCCTTGACCCAACATTCATCTCTACATGCTTCATTTACATTTTGAGGTTTAGCGGAAGATAGTAATGCTAGATAGCTTGAGGCTTCGACAATGGTTCTTCTTGTCTACACACCTGCCCCTTTTTCCCCTAAAATTTGAGTTTCTGGAAGATTTTTCTAAACATACCTGGACGGAGGCATTTCTTCTATCGTTATCTCTTCTTCTGGTGCTTCATTGGCCTCTTCTTCAGAATTAGTGTGATTTGATGTCGAAAAATGATCCTCATCTTCTTCATTTTCATAATCTTTGTTTTTTATCTGTTTTGGATTTTTGCATGCTTCATCAACCACAACATCAATACTTTCAATAATTTTCCCAAGTCTTTTATTATAACATTTATATCCTTTACTTCGGGAAGAGTAGCCAAGAAGAATACCTTCATCTGCTCTGGCTTCAAACTTACAAAGTTTTTCATCAGTCCTTTTGATGTAACATTTGCTTCCAAAGACTTTGAAGTATTTTACAGTAGGAGTCCTACCATACCAAAGTTCATGTGGAGTTTGAGTGCTGTTTACCCGAACATTTGCTTGGTTGAGAATAGTGACGGCGACAAATACAGCTTCACCCCAAAAGGTTGCAGGAGTTCTAGATTCATCTTGCATAGCACGAACAATTTGTTGAAAAGTTATGTTCATCCTTTCTACCACTCCATTTTGCTGAGGAGTCCTTGTAGTGAAGAACTGCCTTTTTATTCCATGTTGTTCACAAAAGTCAAAGAATTCATCTGAGGTAAATTCCCCTCCTCGAGCAGATCTGAGGCATTTGATTTTGCGATATGATTCATTTTCAACCGAAGCTTTGAAGGCTTTGAACTTTTCAAATGCTTCATGTTTATGCTTTAGAAGACCTATCCAACACATTCTGGAAAAATCATCAATGAACAATATAAAGTATTCTTCTCCACGAGGTGACTTTTTCCTTGATGGTCCACATAAATCAGTATGAACAAGTTCAAGAGGCTTACTAGCTGACCCTTCCTTTTTGATGAATTGAGATCTGATTTTCTTACCGAATTGACATGATTTGCATATATTATTTTTAGGAATGTTGATATCTAGAAGATCACAAACAGCCTGGAATCTACATGCTTTTCTTATTTGAGAAAAGCTTAGATGTCCCAATCTTTTGTTCCATAGCCAGTTTTCATCATTTTGGTTAGATAGCACTATTTTTGTCCTCCCTTGAGTGTGTATAGGTTGTTTGGAGTTCTTGTACCTTTGATCATGGTTTCTCCTGTATCAAGCTCACGAACAACACATCCATTTGATCAAAACACTACTTCATTTCCTTGATCACACATTTGACTCACACTCAATAGGTTATGCTTTAAGCCATCAACATACATAACATTCCCAGCTTTAACTTTTTCTTTCAAGAAAACATAGCTTTTACCTTTTATGACAGCAGGAGTGTCGTTTCCAAATGAGACAATCTTTTCCTTTTCTAAGGCATTATATGAGTGTAGTTTTTCTTTGTCACCAGACATGTGTTTTGAGCATCCATTGTCAATGTACCACTAGTTTTCTTGTCCTTCTGCATACAAGGCTATACCACATCTTTCTATTTGTGGTTCTTTCTTTCTCCATATTTTGGGATTTAATGGAGTTTGCTCCTTTTGATATATTTCCTGAAATTTACTCCTGCATTTAGATTCTTCATGGCAAAAGTTGTTACAGATTGAGCATTCTATTTCATTTTCAAGAAGAGAAAAGTTATTATAGGAACTTTTCTTAATCCCTGTCACAATATTTTGATTTCATGCTTCTCTAGTCATGATGATTTTGTAATCAACACATTGAGTAGCTTTGTGTCCAAAATTATGACACGAGAAACATTGACCATTAAAGAAGTTCCTGTGGCTATCGAATCTACTAACCTCGTGATTGTAGTTTCTATTGATATTTATCTTTGAAGCAAATTAAGTATGATTTACCTGAGGTTGATTGTGGTTTTTGTTCATCCTTGAAGTAAATTGAGCGTGATTTACCTGGTGATCCGCTTTATGCCTTTGAGGATGATTGTAAAGCTGTTCACTGCTCTTTGCTGCATCAAGATAGCTTTTAGTGGAGGTTGATGGCTTCTGTGATTGAGATGCTTCTTCAGTATATCCAAGACCTGTCTTTATTAGAGGAGAATGCTGCACTTTGATAATTTAATTTAAGGTTTCCGATCCTTTAGCAAATCTAATATTGAGAGCTTTCGTTTTCTCAAGATGCTTTCTTAGACCCACAATTTCACATTCTAGTTTTTCATTGATTTTTTCTCTTTGAACAAGTTGGTATGTCAAGGTATCTATAATCATATTCTTTTCTTCTAAACAGATCTTGAGTTTCGAGATTTCTTCATAAAGGTCATCTTCATCTAAAGCATCCAAAAAATCATCATCTTCATAAGCCATCAAAAGTCTATTTTTCATCTTCATAGCTATTTGATAAACCATCGCTATCTTCATGAGTATAGTAGCTATTTTTACTTACACTTTGTTTTCTATTCCATTTTGCAGATTCCTTCCCTTTATCATATTTATCTTTATGAGGAAATTTGGAAGCATAATGACCGACTCTACCACACGAAAAACATTTGAAAGGTAGTTTACCTCTGAATCTTTTGGAACCTTGTTGAAGCTTCCTGACAAAGTTTACTTCCCCTTCTTCTTCTGAAATACGTATTGATTCATTGAGTTCTTCTTTTCCTTTTGCTAAAGCTTTAAATGCGACTTCTCTCATATCTGATCAACCTCCTTTTCTCAACTCAAAGGCAGTTAAGATTCAGTGAAGCTGTGTCATAGTAATAGTCTGCAGATCCTACTTTTCTTCTATGGCAGATACTTTTGATTCAAAATTAGTAGATAAGGATCTTAAAACTTTTTCAAGTAAGGTAAGTTCCTTTATCCCTTCACCCATTTTCTTCATTCAATTAACAACCTCATCTATACATTAGAAGTAACTAGCTATACTTTCATCATTTATATCTTGAGAGTTTCATATTGAATTCTGAGAGTTTGCACTTTAGCACATTTTACATCAGAGTCTCCTTCATAGCTTAGAATGATTTTGTCCCATATTTCTTTGGCTGATTTGAGCTGCATAAATTTGACAAACTTTGATTATGATAGACTTCCCAATAATGTATTGACAGCCTTGGCATTGGTTTCATATTGCTTTTTACCTTCCGTATTTGTAGGAATTGCTGATGGAAATGTATATCCTCCTTCCACGATTTCCTAGACATCTGTTCCAAGAGATTGAAGATGGGATGTGGTTCTTACTTGCCAATAAACAAAGTTTCTCCCATCAAAGATTGGCGGTTTGATGGATCCATCGCTCTCCTGATTACTCATGATGATGGATATTCCTTCAAGCGATCAAGCTTCTTCTGAAGGACCTGCTCTGATACCAATTGTTGGAAACAATACTGACAGGGATGGTGAATGAGTATTATCAGATCAATAATTTAATTTTCAAAACTGATTTGTATACGTAACTGTACTTATTGAAACTAGCGTATATGCAAAGATCTTTTAATTTACCCAAATTATCATGTATTGAAATTTAATCAGTATATCAAGATTTCATTAGATAGTGCAGTAAAATCAGAATAAAGCATCACACATAAGCAACACACATGAACACCAAGATATAAGGTGGAAAACCAATGTGGGTGAAAACCACCTGCTGCTGTCATCTCTGTCTTCTTTTAATAATAAGGAAATTTTGTTTACAATTTTTGTCCTGGTGCAGTCTTATACCAGTATGCAGGCTTCTACCTACAGAAGGCTACAACCTTATCTCATTCTCTAGCTTCTACTGGAAGGGAGCTACAACCCCCTAGCTCTTGTACTAGCCGATATGTTTGCTAGTATGTAGGCTCCGACCTACAGAAGGCTACGACCTTCCTTCTTCCTTCAAAGACCGCATTTCATAAATTTTCAAACTGGATCCCTCAACAACATCATTCAATATTCAAATATATTTGCATCAACCAATATCCTTTTGAACCAACCACAAACAAATCAATCAATCACTTTGACAACCCATCAATCTAATCATTCAGAATGCTGTCACTAGAATACAGTAACCAGAACCCAAGCCAGAACCCAGAACACTGCAACAGCAAATAGAAGCAACTAAAACATGTTTTATAAGGTATACACTACTTCCATGTGCCGAACATACGTGTATACACACTTTCCTCAATGCCAACCAGCGTATATATCTGCAAATATAAATTCAAAATTCTATAGCTATTCCAAACTTTAGTTATACCTAGATCATATCATTTATAGAATAATATATGTGTCAGAATTCAGATCTAGAATATACATGAGAAAAAACACCTAATTATAATTCATTCTATGGCTTAAGATCCTGATCTATCATTAGATCTAATCCCTTATCATCAGCTAAGGTTCATCCTTGGTTCAGATCCAACGATGCGCCACAACCTAATAACTTGCATACTAGATCTCACACTTAATTAGATATTCGATACTTGCACACCTTGGCCTAATGACCTTCTCCTCCTTTTATAGTTTTAGGCCTTTCTCAATACCATGGACCAAAACCACTTAGGACCAATACCTTGGACCCAATACCTGGGGTCAATACCTCGGACCAGATTCCTTGGACTAATACGATGGATCAAAATAGTATGGACCAAATACTTCGGACAAAAAATTTAGTTTTCCAGGGTATACGCGCTTTTCGTTCCGTGAAATTGTGTGTGTATGTATACACGAATTGTATACAGTGAACCTGCGTGTATACACAGCTTGGTCAATGGTGAACCTCCGTATACCTCTCTTTCTTCATTCTTTAATTCTTTGTTGTTTACCTGCTATACTGTGATCTTTCATCTAAGTGAGTTGCCTTCTGAACTGATTCCTTGAAGCTGCCCTGCATTTCATCACATCTATAAACACTACTGTCATGCATTTTGTCACACATGATATTTCTTTTGTAGATTCCTCTAGTTACCATATACAAGTGAGTTGTTCTGCTACAAGTGGGTTGCCATCAAGTACAATACATACATCATAATTCCAACATTGTATGCATTAGAAAAAAGGGAGATTAGCAGGATAGTTCAAAACGTAGTGCGTACAAAAGTAACTTGATCTGGCAGTAGGCCGAGACCTCACCTTCGGCAGTAGGGAGGTTCCAAGAGGGTGCATAAAGCCTGATTATCCAAATTGGGTGTTCGGGTAGGTGATTTTGCACGATTTTTCGCTATGATTTTAGTGGTACTGTTTGTTTCTGAAGATGAGCTCTCCATTCTTCATCCATCTTCCATCTTGGAAGGATAAGGATTGTAAAGGAATGTTGCTTGTATTATTATCTCTTTTTATGCCACTTAATGAATGAAGGCCTCCCCACTATTGAGTAGGGCCCGGAGATGTAGTCCAAATTGGATGAACTCCATAATCAAATATTTGTGGCATGGTTTCACGCTTACCTTGTTATGTCCACATTTCTTTATGTATTTTTAAGTTCCATGGTTAATAAGCTTTGTTTCCTGTAATTCTGATGCATCTATAAGTAAAAGATATTGAACCAAAGCCAGGTCTTTGTCGATGTGATTTACATGAGTTTATGCTAACTTGGAAGAAGTTGTGAAAAGACAAAGGAATGCTTAATTCCTTTGATCCCGAAGTAGGACGTGCACAATGAAGAAGAAACATGGAAAATGAAGAAGCTTATTGGGAAGAGGAACAAAATTTCTACAAGGTATTCCACAATATGGCAGAGAAAGTAGACAAGATGTTTTCAAAGTATGAGATGGAATTTCGGCATGAGAAGAAAGATGCCAATGACAATGGATCAACAAATCATCAAGGTGGTGGAGAAGAGCCTCCTCCCTCTACTTCTTCAAGTGATAGTTTTCATCACACTAATCATGATTCTAGACATACATTTAAGAAGTATTTCCTTAAAATGGATGTCAAATTTGACTTGTCTATGTATGTTGCAGAATGTAATGCAGAAAAGCACAAAAATTAGATTAGGCATATTGACGTCTATTTCCAGATTCAACAGATCAAAGAAGATGAGCGAAAGATCTAGCTGGCATCCCTTCGACTGAGTTGCACCGCTCCCATTTGATGGGAGAGCATATTACAAGAAAGAAAAAAAGTGGGTAACCTTCTTTCCTCATGGTCAATTTTTTTTTTTTGCATTGAAGAATCACTGTTACCCTCTAGGATATAAACAAAAAAAATTAATGGAATGGCAACAGCTAAGGCAAATCAAGGGTCAAAATGTGCAAAACTTCACTGAAGAATTTAGGAAACAAGCATTGAATTTGAACATTCCATTAGATTCACTAGAGATTGTAACTAAGTATATCAGTTCCTTACATCGTTACATAAGGAATTCATTATTATTGCTTGAGCCTACTACTATGGATGAGGCCAGTGTGAAGGGCATGAATCTTTAAAGAAGGGGGATGCATGAACAAAATTACCACCCAAAAAGAGTCGCAAAAACCAAGAGAAGAGGGACAAAGACCTATTGTACACACTTTGACAAAGTGGGACACGACGAAGAGAATTGTTGGAAAATGAACCCTGAGCTGAGATGTAGGAGGAATGATAGAAAGGAGAGGCAGAAGACACCTGCCACCTTGCAAAAAGATATGAGTCTGAATCCGAGGAAGATGAGAAGGTCACAGCTGCGGGATTTACACAAGGTAGACCACTTGACCTCGGGTCACATTCTTGTCACGAAAGGAACAATGCAGATCTTGGTATCAGAGAAGATGAACTGGCCAATTTGGGTTCTGATTTGGGCAATGAAACAAGTCTCAATAGATATTGTATCAAACATGAAAAGGACACCTAGTGCGGCATGGCTCCAGTAACTTGAGGAGATTAACCAAAGCATTCACGTAGAGAATCCTGAGTTAAGGAGACTCATATAGGAAGTAGAAAAGGAGAAACAAAGGTTGCTACACTAGTTGCAAGCCAAGGAAGAAGCCTTGGAAAAGCTACGACATAACCACCTTGAATTAAAAAGTGATTCTTCGATTTCATGTACCTTTCCTAATGATAATTATGCTATTTTTGAAAAACATACTACAGATATCGGATCCAAACTGTTGAAGAAAATGGGGTACAAGGGAAGGGCCTCGACATTAATGGCTATGGCATCTTATACCCCATCAAAGTGGAGGAATTTCCTCATCATGCAGGACTCGGGTATGTCAGGAAGGAAGTTGGCGAATGCTCTAAAACATTCAGTGACCCACAACCGACAGATGATGAGGGCACCTCATCAAATTCCAGTGACAGTGAGGGGTCCATGATCACTTATTAGAGGAACATAAGAGGGAAGCACTCCAAGATGACACGGAAAGTTTCGAGGAGAAAGAATCATTGTAGTCATTGCAATGAGGTGGGACACCAGGGAGCCATGTGTCATATGCACAATGCTGCAAAAGCATCGACAAAGAAGCCAAGAAGTGAAAAATTCTCAACAAACGAATCCACCACATTCATGGAGGTCTTCTTTATTAAGTAAAATATGGTTTTTGTATATATCCTTGCTTGTTATGGCCATGGTTTGTAAATCATGTGTTAAAAGTAAATGTAAAAGTGAAGGTGTGTTTTCCATCGCTTCAAAATGGCCTTTTCATATGACTAGTTGAGGTATTGCTTTCTATTATGTAATCCTTGACCAAAGAGTGTGTGCTATAAACTCTTGGCTAGTGAGGGGTTGTTTGAGTCATGTATTCTTTGTATATGACTACAAAGGATGTACCAGCTTTGCATGCAAGTGGTTGAAAGTGTGGTTTGGCGAGGACAAAGGCAGTGTGTTGGATGTGTTAATGCTTTTGGTGGAGTAAATTTGTGTGGACTTCAAAGGAATGAGTCTGAGTAAGCTCGGTGGATGGAGAAGGAAAAAGTTAGGGAGAAATTTCCTCACTTGCCAATTAACTGAAAAGGCTTTTGGCGGTCCAAAAGCTCTTAGTGGGGAGGATTGATCCAGGTGGATCTCTTAAAAGTGCCAATGGCATGGTGGAAAGGCTCAAAGACTCAAAGTGGTAGAATATGGATAAACTTAGCATCGGATCAAAGTACTCTTCATCATGATTCCAACATTGTGAACGACACTTGGAACTGAGCTCATATGAAGTTTTTAGAGCACATCAAATTTTAGGTTTGACTGGTACAGGTGGGAGGAGAAGGTGATGTGGAATAATTCTCCATCGAATGGGGAAGCACGAAGTGGCAAGTCACCATTGGTCCCACATTTCACTTAATGGGGAGGATTGATCTATATGGATCCCTAAAAAGTGATAGTGGCATGGTAAAAAGGTTCAAAGATTCAAAGTGGCAGAATATGGATAAACTTAGCATCAAATCGAAGTGCTCCTCATCATGATTTCAATGATGTGAATGACACTTGAATTCGAGATCATATGAAGAAGTTATAGAAAATCAAAGTTTAGGTTTGACTTAGACAGGTGGGAGGAGAAGGTGACGTGGAAGAATTCTTTGTCGAATGGGGAAGCGCCAAGTGGTAGGGCGCCATTGGTCCCATATTTCAGGATGTGATGCGATAATCGACCCCGGTAGGTGCGATGTGATCATCGACCTTGACAGATGTTAAGTTGGGATGCGATGATCGCACATCGCAAAGGGACGGTTTTTTACAGAATCGACCCCCAGCAGGGTCAGGGTTGTGATTGAGATATCGCAATCACATGTCCCACAACACACATTCATAAACAAAAATACCCGCTGGTTCTACCGATTTGCATACCCCGATGTTCCGAGATGCGATATGGTATAGGGTGTGGTTTTGAATACTGATCGGTTTTGCGAGTTCACACATCGCATATCACACAGCACAATGATTCGTATGAGGAATCACCCCTAGCTCCGACCGACTATGATTTACGATGGGTTATCGGCTCCGATAGACTATGGTCGTAGATGATAAAATTGTCGGTTGAGGAAAATGTTGATTCATCTACCTTTATCGCCTTTCACTCATTGCTTGATGTAAAGGAAAAGGTATGTCTGCAAGCTAAAACGTCGATTCTCTGTGCTAAAGTCATCAAGTTAAGGTAATGCACGGTTTAGAGGTTATGAAGGTTTTCTATGTTTAAGCATGTCATTACCTGCATACTATTCCAGGACCAACATCCTTGGTGTAGGAACTGTTGCGTGCTAAACTTGTCCTTTCTTAAGAAATACTTGGGGATTGAGGAGTTAGTCACATCATTATATAATGGACTATTCACATTGGAAAAAAAGGAGACTAGCACGATAATTCAGAACGTAGTGCATACAATAATACCCTGACCTAGCAGTAGGTCGAGTCCTCACCTGGAGTAGCAGGGAGGTTCCAATAGGGTGAAAAAACACTGATTATCCAAATTCAGTGTTCGAATAGGCAATTTTGCATGATTTTTCATCAATATTTCAGTGTTATGTCTGTTTCTGAATCTAGGCTCTCCATTCTTCATCCATATTCTAGCTTGGAGGTATACGGATTATAAAGGAATGTTTCTTGTATTGTTATCTCTTTTTATGCCACTTAATGAATGAAGGCCTCGCCACTATTAAGCAGGGCCCGGAGATGTCCAAATTGGACGAACTCTATAATCAAATATTTGTGTCATGGTTTCATGCTTACATTGTTATTTCCACATTTTTTTATGTGATTTTAGGTTCCATGGTTAATAAGCTCTGTTTCATGTATTTCTGATGCACCTATAAGTAGAAGATCTTGGATTAGAGGCAAGTCTTTGTTGATGTGAATTACATGAGTATATGCTAGACCAGAAAAAGTTGCAAAAAGGTGAAACAATGCTTAAGTCCTTTGATCCTGAAGTAGGACGTGCACGATGAAGAAGAAACATGGAAAATTAAGAAGCGCGTTGGGAAGAGGAACGAAATTTCTGCAAGGTATTCTAAAATATGGCAAAGAAAATGGACAAGCTATTTTCATAGTATGAGAAGAAACTTGGGCACAAGAAGAAAGATGTCAATGACAGTGGATTAGAAAATCATGAAGGTGGTGGAGAAGATCCGCGTGCCTCTCCTTCTTCAAGTGATAGTTCTCATCACTTTAATCGTGATTCTATACATATATCTAAGAAACTTTTCCTCAAACTAGATGTCAAATTTGACTTGCCTATGTATGGTGGAGAATGTAATGCAGAAAAGCTAAACAATTGGATTAGGTAGATTGATGTCTACTGCCGGATTCAATAGGTTGAAGAAGATGAGGCAAAGATCCAATTGACATCCCTTCGACTGAGTGGCAATGCTCTCATTTTGTGGTAGAGTAGTCTACAAGGCAACAAAAATGTGGGTAACCTTCTTTCCTCGTGGTCAAATTTTGTTTCTGCATTGAAGAATCAATTTTACCCTCTGGGAAATAAACAAAAAGAATGAATGGAATGGCAACACCTAAGGCAAGGCAAGGGTCAAAATGTGTAAAACTTCATCGAAGAATTTAGGAAACAAGCATTGAATTTGAGCATTCCATTAAATTTACAAGAGATTGCAACTAAGTAAATCGGTTCCTTACATAGTTACATAAGGCATTCATTATTATTTTTCGATCCTGTTAATATCGATGAGGCCAGTGTGAAGTCCATGCATCTTGAAAGTAGGGGGATGCATGAACAAAATGACCACCCAAAACGAGCCGCAACAACCAAGAGAAGAGGGTTGAAGCCCTCTTGTACACATTGTGAGAAAGAGGGACACGATGAAGAGAACTGCTTGAAATTGCACCTTGAGCTGAGACCTAAGAGGAAGGATAGAAAGGAGAGGTAGAAGACAATTTCCACCATGAAGCAAGATCATGAGTCTGAATCAGAGGAATATGAGAAGGTCATAACTGTGGTATTTACACAAGGTAGACCAATTGACATGGGTTCAGATTCTGGTGATGAAAGGAAGAACGTAACTCTTGGGAATGCAACAGATGGACCCGTCGATTTGGGTTCTGATTCGGGAAATGAAACAAAAGTCTCAATACATATTGTATCAAAGATTAAAAGGACACCCAATGCGACATGGCTCCAAGAACTTGACGAGATCAACCAAAGCATTCAAGTAAAGAATAATGAGTTGAGACTCCTACACGAAGCAGAAAAAGAGAAACAAAGGTTACTACGCCAGTTGCAAGCCAAGGATGAACTCTTAGAAAAGCTACAACATAACAACCTTGAGGTAAAAAGTGACTCTTCGATTTCATGTACCTTTCCTAATGATGATTTTTCTATTTTTTAAAAACGTACTACAGGTATCGGATCCAAACTATTGAAGAAAATAGGGTATCACGGGAAGGGGCTCGACATTAATGGCCAGGGCATCGTAAGCCCCATTAAAGTGGAATAATTTCCTCGTCATGCACAACTCGGGTATGTCAGGAAGGAAGTTAGGGAATGCTCCAAAACATCTAGCGACCCATGAATGACAGATGATGAGGGAACCTCATCACCTTCTAGTGATAGTGAGGGATCCATGAACAATTATCACTGCCACATCAGAGGAAAACTCTCTAAGACAACCTAGAAAATTTGGAGGAGAAAGAATCGTTGTAGTCACTGCAACGAGATGGGACACCAGGGAGCCACGTTTCATATGCTCCATGCTGAGAAAGCATTGATAAAGAAGCTGAGGGGTGAAAGTGCCCAACAAACGAATCCACCACATTCATGGTGGTCTTCTTTATTAAGTAAAATATGATTTTTGTAGATATAGTAGCTTGTTATGACCATGATTTGTAAATCGTGCGTTGCAAGTAAATGTAAAAGTGATGATGCATTTTCCATTGCTTCAAAATGCAACAATGATGTTTGTGGCATTTTCTTATGAGTAGTTGAGGTATTGGTTTTTACTATGTAATACTTGACCAAAGAGTGTGTGCTATAAACTCTTGGCAGGTGAGGGGTTGTTTGAGTCATGTATGGTTTGTATATGGTTACAAAGGATGTACCAGCTTTGCGTGTAGGTGGTTGAAAGTGTGGTTTGGTGAGGACACAGGTAGTGTGCTAGATGTGTTAATGCTTTTGGTGGAGTACATTCATGTGGGCTTTAAAGGAATGCATTCGAGTAAATATCAGTGGATGGATAAGGAAAAAGTGAGGGAGAAATTTCCTCACTTGCCAATTGACTGAAAAGGTTTTTGGTGGTCAGAAAGCTCTTAGTGGGGAGGATTGATCAAGGTGGATCTCTTAAAAGTGTCAGTGTCATGGTAAAAAGGCTCAAACATTCAAAGTGGTACAATGTAGATAAACTTAGCATCGGACCTAAGTTTATCTAGATTTTACCACTTTGAGTCTTTAAAGAAAGTTGATTCCAACGACGTGAACGAAAATCGAATTCAAGATCATACGAAGAAGTTAGAGCAAGTCAAATTTTAGGTTTGACTCAGACAGATGGCTAGAGAAGGTGATGTGGTAGGATTTTTTGGTCAATGGGGAAGCGCCAAGTGGCAGACCGCCATTGGTCCTGCATTTCGTAATAGCAAATCAGAAGAGGTTGGAAATAAATAATCGTCCCCAACAGAGTCAGGTTGCAATGCGATAATAGGCCCCGGCAGGTGCGACGTGATGATCAGCCCTGACAAATGTTAGGTTACGATGTGATGATCACACATCGCAAAGGGACGATTTTTTACAGAATCGGCCCCTGGTAGGGTCAGTGTTGCGATTGCGATATCGCAATCGCATGTCACACAACACATGTTCATAAATAGAAAGACCCACCGGTTCCACTGATTGGGATACACTGATGTTCCCCGATGTGATATGGTATGGGTTGTGCTTTTGAATACTCGTTGGGTTCGCCTATTTGTACATCGCAGATCGCACAATGCAATGGCTCGTATGAGGAATCACCCATGGGTCTGATCGATTGTGATTTGCGATGGGTTATCGGTGTCAATAGACTATGGTCGTCAATGATAAAGTTGTCAGTTCAAGAAAACATCGATTCATCCACCCTTATTGCCTTTCGCTCATCGCTTGATGTAAATGCACAAGTCTGTCTGCCAATTAAAACACTGATTCTCTATGATAAAGCCTCTAGGTTACGAAGATTTTATATGTTTAAGCAAGTCATTACTTGCATACTATTCTAGGTCTGAGATCCTTGGTGTAGGAACCACCAAATGCTAAACTTTTCATTTGTTATGAACTGCCAGGGGATTCAGGAGTTAGCCACTCGATTATATAATGTGTTGTCTGCATCGAAAAAAAGGGAGACTGGCACAATAGTTTAGAATGCAGTGGGTACAATAGTAACTTGACCTAGCAGCAGTCCAAGACCTCGCCTTGAGCAGCAGGGAAGTTCCAAGAGGGTGTAGAAAGCCCAATTATCCGAATTGGGTGTCTAGATAGGCGATTATGCACGATTTTTCACCGGTATTTGAGTGGTAATGCCATTTTCTGAAGTTGGGCTCTCCATTCTTCATCCATCTTCTAGCTTGGAGGTATAATGATTGTAAAGGAATGTTTCTTGTACCATTATCTCTTTTTATGCCACTTAATGAATGACGGCCTCCCCACTATTGAGCATGGCCCGAAGTCATAGTCCAAATTGGACGAACTCTACAATCAAATCTTTGTGTCATGGTTTCATGCTTACCTTGTTATTTCCACATTTTTTTATGTGATTTTAAGTTCCATGGTTAATAAGCTTTGTTTCATGTAATTTTTATGCATTTATAAGTAAAAGATCTTGGACCATTCAGCCCAATAATTATTTGACAACATTTTCTCACAAAGCATACATCTGGCCGTGTTCATGATCAACTCATTTTTCCTTTATGGTACTCCATTCTTGTGTGGAGTATGTATTGTTGTGTTATGCATTATGATTCCTTGCTGTTGACAAAAAGATTTGAAGTCATTGGAGGTGTACTCTCCTCCTCTATCTAATATGAGTACTTTCAAAGGCTTTCCACTCTTCATTTCTGCTTCTGCTTTGAATTCTTTGAGCCTTGAGAATCTATCTAATTTATTTTTGAGAAAATACAAATATGTCTTCTTGTTATAATCATTAATGAATGTCATAAAATAAATACTACCACCAATGGATTGTGCCTGCTTTGGGCCACATATATATGTGTGGACATGTTGTAAAGGCTCTTTTTACTCTAGAGGAAGATGTGATAAAGGTATCTCTTTTATACTTGGACAGGAAAAAAATTCACAATTACAATATTTTTCATTCATAGTATGGATACCAATGACCATTGAATGTTTCTGAAGCTCACTTAGACTCTTGAATGGAATATGGCCATATCTAGAATTTCATAGCTGAAAAAAAGACCGTGAGATATTTCAACTTCTAAGAGTCAATGGAAACATCCTATTCTTGGTTTATTTAACCGTTTCTATCAGTGTTCTATTGGGAGGTTTGTTATAGATATAATATGTGTTATCTTGGAATATTACATCATAACCATGTTCCATCAGTTTTCCTACACTAATGAGGTTATGTTTCACATGTGGAACATAATCAGCATCAGGAATGTATTTTTGGTGATTATGTTTAGTAAGAATAGGGATGATACCTTTTCCTTCATATTTAATGCAAGAACGATCTCCAAGAGTAATTTATGATGTTATGGAAGCATCAAGATAAGAAAGTTGATTTTTGTTACCTGTCATATGATTGTTGTATCCACTGTCAAGAAACCAAAGATCCTTGTTGTGAGTGTCTTTAGAAAGATGGCACGAAAGAAACATTGCTTCAGATGATTCTCCCTCATTTTCGGAGAGATGGACATTGCATCTTTGTCGATCTCACTGTTTATTTTTGCATTCATGTTCATAATGCCCAAATTTCTCACGGTAATAGCATTGGACATTAGATTTGCCCCATGGTCTACTTCTCTGAGTTTGGTTTTTTGGAGGTCTCCAGTGCTCTACTGCATGATGATGTTTTGATCTGCCTCTTCTTCGACCTCTACCTCTCTTGTTTTCGCATCTATATCCTCTGCCTCTACATCTACCTCTACCAAAAGAGAGTTGACCTTTGAAATCTTGTTCTGCGGGATCTTCTGCCAATCTCATGCTTGCTTCGTGTGCCAAAAGTGATCCAGTCAACTCTTCTTCTTTGGATTTCAGAATGGTAGTTACAATCATGTCATATTTCTTGGGAAAACTTGGAAGGACTTTTTGAAAAAGATTCTGATCTGAAACGGTTTTGCCAATGAGTTTGATCTCATTGACTATTCCCATGACTCTAGTCATGAACTGATCCACATTTTATGTGTCAATCATCTTTAGGGTTTCAAACTATGTTCTTAAGGTCCGTAATTTAACTATCGGTGCTGTATCATTACCTTGATACACAACTTTCAAGATTTCCCAAGCTTCATGTGCTGTGGATGTGCCAGTGATCTTGTCAAAAATAGAGTCATCAACTGAGTTTTGTATCCAACATTTGGCTCTATGTTCTTTCTTTCTTAGTTCAGTAGTTGCATTCCTCTAATTATTTGACATGACCGCCCATCCTTCTTAGGCTGACTCTACATAGGCAGTCTGAAGTGTATCCCAACATTGTTGGGCTTGCAAAATTGTGTTCATTTTCAAAGACCAAAACTCATAATTTTTACCAAACAAGATCGTAGTCTATGGAAAAGCACTAGAAAATGCCATTCCTTCAAATATGAAATCTCTTTTGAATATAAATACTTTCTCCTCAATATGCTCCTCCTATTTTTCAAAATCATTTTTTAATAACTCCTTAAAATACCCTTAAGAAAAAAAAAAAATCTCCCTTTACCATTTACAAGACCACCATCTTAAAACAAAAAAATCCAAATCCTTTTTCTAAAGGCCTTCGAATACCATATGAAAAAGTGAATTTTTTTTTAATCACGAATTTAATATAGCAAAGAAATATAACAAACTCAACTCTTACGTGAAAGCATGTTTCGATGGGTATTTTCATTTGTTGATTCTTCGTGGAGTCTTCTACATACAAGGCACGGGCAACCAAAAAAAAGAGACTTTCTCCTTCTCAAACTTAACCTGAAAAGCCCTGTCGTAATTTTGCTATGTCTTTTTTTTAACTCAACACCGCACTTCATGACACTGCACAAAACTCAGCACTGCACTCGACGACGCTGTTCTACAGCGTTGCAAATCTCAAAATGTTGATTTCGTTACCACTGTCAACTCATTTGGTCAGAGGAGCACGATTGTGTCGTGCCCAAATCTGGAAAAATAAATTGATGACCAACTTCAAACCAACTTGTTTCTTCGTCCCTTTTGTCTAATGATCAGATTCATTTTCTTTGCCTTCTTGACTCTGGTATTTACTGCTCTCTCAGAGACTTGTGCAATTTGGAATTTGGACTTTTCTTATCATGATAAACAATGAAAAATAAAAAATAGAGCAACTATTGCAATTCTCAATATTCAAAATGGTTAAATAAACTACATTGTAAATATCATTAATCATTAATAAATGACTAAAGTAAAATTCAAGACTTGTATAATAAAACTAAAATAAAACTAACTCTCTATAATACCCACCACACAATAAAATCAGAAATAAGAATACATAGTCAACTAGGGTGGCCAAATTTTTGACATAACAAAGTAGAGGAGTATGTTGGAAGAATCACAGCACCTCTATGCAATCCGTAATTTCCACTGTGGGATCCTAGTTAATGGTTTGGAACGTTTACCAACACTTGCGGTTTTGGTGTAACGGAAAACCTCTTTATGGTATTAGAACCTGGACTTAGGTTCAATTCCCCCTAGTTGTGTTTGAGAGAAAGTGTTGGAAGAATCACTGCAACTCTATGGAATCCGTAATTTCCACCCCAGGATCCTAGTTACTGGTTTGGACCTCTTCACAGTAACTTTAATATCAAACATACACCTACCCCTGTTTTCTAATTTAATGATCTTGCTATGCTGGGTTTTAATGAACTGTACATTTTGTCCTTATAGGTAAATACAAATTATCCTTCCAGGAATTATAAAAGCTTCTTGATAACTTAAGGTGCGGAAAGAGTTTCTTACTATTTAGCCAATGTCTTTGTTCTAACCCGACACATATACAGTTTCCGTCATGTTTTCCCTTCGGTTAATGATTTTTCTGCTGTAGTTGGTATTTGACATTTGATTATAAATGAGGGTTTCACTTAATTTGTTTTCCACCTTTCTACATTCAAGGTCCTTTTCGGTAAAGATTTACTGTACGGAAACATTTTCGGCCTTGAATCGGTACTTACTATGTTGGTTGTATACAGTATTTTTTCACAGCAGGGTTCTTAATTCCAACTGTACATGGAATTTTAATGTTATGTCGGAGGATTTTTTTTCTATCTTGCAATGATTATTTGTAACCAATTATGAAAGCCGAGATTGGTTTGTTTTAGCACTGGTTGCTAAGCCGGTACTAAACAATGCCGAGAAGACTTATCTACAATATACTAGCCATAGCTTCTGTATTGAGCCCTAATCATTCTCACGAGGTTTTTTATTTTTTAAATAAAATTCTTAAATATTTTTTTTATATTTATTCTCTTCTCAGTTAATATATTTGGGATTTTTAGTCAAAAATCGTGGTCTATCATGCCCTCTCACCATTATAGAAATTTGGGTTGAAATTCTTTTGATACATAGAATTTTAATTTTGTATATATCATTTTTTCGGATTAATCACAACTCTCAGATTGGATCGACGTTTCGAACCATCTATTGTGGTTCATCTTCAGGACAAGGTGAGAAATCAGTAGATCCGAGGGAATAAACAGCAAGGATGCATCACTACTCAGAGTTAGCTGTTGCTGTTAGAAATTAGCTGTTAAATTGTTTAATAATTTAGTTGTTATGGAATAAATAATTATTATGTCTCAATATTATTCCAACGGCTAACTCTGAGTAGTGATGCATCCCTGCTATTTATTCCGTCAGATCTACTAATTTCTCACCTTGTATTGAAGATGAACCACAATAGCTGGTTCGAAACATTGACCCAATCTCAGCGATGTGATTAATCCGAAAGATTGATATATACATTATGGATCACAAAAGTCTTAGATCTAATAATTTTAATTTTATTTTAAAACCACAAGTCTATATTGTAACTGGTTCGAAACATCGACCCAATCTCAGCAATGTGATTAATTCAAAAGACAGATATATACTTATGGATCACAAAAGTATTAGATCTAATCATTTTAATTTTATTTTAAAACCACAACTCTATATTGTAACTTTTTTTGTAGGGAAATTCGATAGATACTTTCAATTTTTATGAATTTCTTTTTGTAATTAACAAAAAAATTATCATTCTTTAGTTGTGAAAGCTATTAGATTTGTTTTTGTCTTCACTGTTATAGACATTTTTGTGCCTCACAGCTCTAAGCATGAAATGTCTCTAAACCAAGGGATCCTAAGTCCCTAAAAGTGCTGTTCCGACCCCTAGAGGAACAAGGTCAACAAATTACAGCTTATCTCAGAAGTTCTCCACCAGAAACTGCTCAGAATCAGTCAAATCAGGATCATTTCAGCTGCTCCACTAGCTAGCTGCGTTGCATAGCACCTAAGTACACTAGCTAGGTGCGTTGCAACGCACCTAAATGCACTACCAGGGTGCGTTGAGCGGGAAATGACAAATGGCAGTGTCATTCCGCGAGGTGGACAGACAATGGAAGCTTCCAGAATCTTCCCCAATGACACTTGCCTCACTGAGTTCGACCAAGGATGAGTAAGAGGCTCTCAGTCTCCAAGTGGAGGCAAGAACTGACAGAGAGAAGCCACTAGCCAGATCATAAGCTGACTCATCCTCTTTGCATACATCTATATATGGATCCCTCATCCCAGAGATCCGGAGGCTGGAATTTTGTACATTGCAGAGAATCATTGTTGATTTTGAGATAGATATCAGAGTATTGGGTGATTTATGCTTTGTTGGAGGGGAAGAGGGGACTCCTTTGCTGGGAGGTTGATGCTGGATTAGGAATCATCGGTTATAACTCCTCCTGGATCTTCTTGTTATATCAATAAAACTATTTGAGTTTCTCCTACATGCTTGTGTATCATTGATGTTTGTTATATTTGCATGTTTAGCTTAAATCTGATCCTAAGCTATTTATGAATATAAATCCATGTCTTTGTGTAGTTTTCTTCTTCTGTGATCTTACAGGAACTTGGTGAAGCTGGGCAAGTAAGGGAGCAGGTAGCTGGAAGCTGTCAAAGAGAAGAGAGAGTGGATCAAAGGACTAGCACAAGACACAGGTTGGTTCATCCTATTCCTCTTCGTTTATAGTTCATTAAGAAGAATACAAAAGTAGTTTTCCTTGTTTGTCTCTAAGGTCACTGTCACACCTTAGTGGGATAGGGTCGTTCTGAATAGACACTTTTCCTGTTAACAAAATGGCGACTCCACTGGGGATCGTGTCTAGTTAGTTTTTTTGTGTTTCTCTTATTGTTTGTTTCATAAACATAGAAGTAGCAATCGAACTGCATTTGCCATTAACAAATGCAAAGTAGACATCTGCTACTTCAATCCATTCACTGGATTTGTTTATGATTTGAACAAATGATTCACAAATGATCTGATTTCCCTTTGTGATACCTCTTAGACCTCTTTTAAATCTACCCTCTGATTGTGCATTACTGATTGCTTTTACTCGGCCAAAAACCATAGATTAAACTGCAAACCATGACCCAGAACCCGGATAGAATTCTCGTTTCTGCCCCAGTGCAGGCTCTGTGAAGAGACTCTTCATTTCAACGCAGTTCCCGAGAGGGCTACCTGCGCTGCAATCCAGTTTCTCTGTGTAACAGGTGCGCTGATCAGCCTAGCCTTGTGCAGCTGAGGTTCTTTGGTTCATTTTTTCAGTTTTGTCTCTGATTTTTTGCAGCCTGTGATCAGTGTATGTGTCTGTTTAAAAAACCCTTTTCTTTGCCTTAATTCCGCCTCCTTTGTACAAAAAGACTGTAGATGTTCTTTGTGTGTTTGTTACATCATTTACAGTTTTCCATTGAAAAGTAGAATAGTCACACTGTCGTCCTTTGATTTAGATCTGTCGTAAGTGTCGATTTTGATCTTAGGAGAAAGTTTATTTGCTGTTGACAGTCGATTATGCTTTTACTTTTACCTTTGGTTTGAATTTATGAATTTCTGGTGTTGAAGCGAGTATTTATTTAAAAATCATAAAGAGTCGTATACCTTTTGATTTCGAAAAGAAGCTTGTTTGTTATTTGTCATTTGAAAGCAAATTCAAATTTGTACATCAACTTTCTTTTTAGGCATCAATATTAATAAAGTGAAAACAAATACATGCACATGTGCATTTGCATATTGACAGTCTGTTTGGCTTGATTTAGGAAAAGTGCATTTATAGTGTGCTCTTTGCTCTTTGAGAAAAGATTGTGTCTTTCTTTTCCCCTTGTAGCTAGGATTTTCATCGCTGAAAAGAGATAAAAGTTTGCTTATCATCTTTAGATTGCATTTTAGGAATTACATCTACATCTTGTGGTGAACCCAAAAGGTAAACTTCATAAGAAAGATCAACTTAAAATAAATTGAATGAATCTAACAACGCTTTGGAACTTAACGCACAACATTTAGAGGTCTAGGCTAGAGACGTATTCCGGCGTCGTAAAACCTGGTAACTGTTGTCCTCACTGATGGTTGGGTGATTCCTCCACTTTGAGACGATAAGTGCCAGTACGGACTTGTGCTCCCACGTACCGTCGAGTATATTGGGAGACCCCTATAGCTTAAAACCTTTTATCCATAGGAAGCCGTGTCGGCTTCCCTACTGATCGCAATGCACCGAACACAGCATTCGGGAAGATTGACTGCCGTACCGCAAAAAGTATTCTGCAGTTTTGCGATTGGTTTGGTACTCCCTCTACCTAGATCTCCAGAGCAGTCCCTTTCGTTCCTTTTCAGACTCCTTAACGGAAAAGGTCCATCTGAGCACTTGTCACTTCAGGCTCATTAAAAATCGAAGGAGACTAGAGTCATCTTTTGTTTTTTCTCGACTCTTAAAAATTGAAAAAACAAGTTGTGTCAAAGCGTCTAAAAATTTATTTTAAACGGAATATTCATACCCTTTTCCTACGTTGATCTTAGGTTGAGAAAATGGAGTCTACCAACCAAGGAATTCCCCTTGGTGGAAATCCTAGTCCCTTCTCCTCTTGGGGAGATGTTGGTGCACCCCATATGGCCACATTGTCGCTTCCAGGACTGACAATTGGCTTGCCAGTATGGCTCTTCTCAACCAATGTCGTTCAGAACACCACTATTCCTGAACAATCGAATCAGCAATTAGACGAGTCCAGAGTTTCCCACCAACCTTCTACTTCCTCTAATTCTTCCTCTCCTCCTTCCTCTTCGCTTGATGGGGCTGGCAAAGCCAAAAGTCAAGTTCCTAAGGAGAAGAAGGAGAAGAAGAAGAAAGAGAAGAAGAAGAAGGAACCAAAGGCGAATGGGGGAAAAGGAGTGTCGTCTAATGAAAATCCACACACTGCACCGACCAAGCCTAAATCGCCATGTGTCATTTGCAAAGGAGACCACTTTCACAGAGATTGTCCTTGCATCCCTCGGATACTAAGGCACTGGTCTCCTCGTTTGCACAATCTAGTGTCATCAACCTCTGATGATCATGTTGAAAGCACACCGTCAACTAGCGAAAGTGAAGCCCCAGGACAAAAAGGGAAAGCTAGATTTCCCTGTAAACTGTGTGAAGGCAATCATGCCGTCCACCGTTGTCCCTTCTTAGACGAAGCGAAAAGAGTTTTGGATGATCGTCCGGTTTCACCGTTACGACTTCCTCCTGGATATAAAAAACTCTTGCCGAGTCCGTCGCTAGTTGAGAATCCAGCTGGCCCGTTCAAGTGGTCAGCTGAAGCGCCTATCATCAAAGATAAACCATCTGAATCCATACCAGACGAAAGTCAAAAGGTCGAGGCGGCAGTTGACCCGGTCTTGCCTTCAGAGGTTTTATCTTCGGATGATACAGTCACTGAAGATAACAAGGATGACACCATCCAAATTCTCTTCGTCAACACACACTCCGACGAACATGGGGGCGATCTACCCATTCCCTTACCGCAGGAGGGAAGTTCGTCAGAGCCATATCCGGCCGTCTACTCGGTCCCACCTCCAAGAAACCTAGTGGTCTCCTTCGACTGGAATCAACTAGGCAGAACCCATTTACCAGCAAGCATACCATTCCAAATTATCGTTCAAATATGTAGAATGATCATGGCTGGTACCATCATAGATGAGGGGGTTTCTGTGAGTATCCTTTCCTCTATTGCTTGGAAAGCGCTTGGTTCGCCATCGCTGTTGTCTGAGATGAGAAATCTGACAGGCTTTGATAAAGGAACCAGTCGACCTTTAGGGATCCTTCCCGATGTGCCCATAACATTGAGAGGGAAGACGGTTCAAATGAACGTAATGGTAGTTCAAGGACCCTTGGATTATAACCTACTCCTTGGACGAGACTATATTTATTGCATGGGAGCCATCGTCTCCTCACTCTTTAAAGTAATGTGTTTTCCGCACGAAGGAAGAGTGGTCAAGCTCGTGGACCAACTTTCATTTCCCGGATCACGCATAGCAAATAGTCATATACCATCCCTAAATGGTCTCTTCACGAAAGAAATGTCTCAATCCCCAGTCCGTCCTCTCGATGAGCGCGAGTAATTCGGAGGGATATGACTGAAACCCAGGGGGCATGCGTCCTGGTCTGCTTTTTCAGGAAAACTTCGGGTATAGGGTAGGTTTCTGCGGGAGAATATGACTAGTCTGTACCCCGTTCGTCGGTGGAAGAGGGGTTATTCTAGAATAAGATTCTCTTGTCAAAGTTATGTGAGTTGGCGGATGTCGTCACTCACCTTTGTTTATCTCGGTAGACATCGCCGAAGAAGTGTTTTGTTTGCTGTGTGAATAGAACAATCTTTGGGTAACCTGTAAGAGGTAGGCCTCTCGGTAAAACAAATGTTTTGGTGGACTAAAGTAGAGGTAACTTTGAAACTCTGTTTTATACCTGGGGGCATGCAAACCTTTTGGAGTGCAAGCGAGGGGCGGCTATTTATGTTTTAAATTTTGAGGACCTCTAACCCTTTAAACTCGTAGGATTAGTCGTCACCTAACTTGCATAAAGAAAGGATGTGGGGCAAAAATCTAAAAGTTGCCGTTTTATATGAGACATTCTTATCATATGACTGGATTAATCGAGAAGTTTTATCACATAGTTCAATCTCGTTAAAAAATAAACATAAGACATGAGCAAATGTTTCCACCCGCTTTTAAGCTCGTTAAAAAATGAACTATCCTCCGGTAAATAACCACCGTGAATGAAGCATTTCAGCCATTAAAGCCTTGGTCATGTTTGCACCGTCACCTCCACTTTTCATTGGCCGATCGTTCACCTCCATTTGATTGTTTACCCATTTTGAGGAACAGCTGCGAAGAGTGATTTCACTAGCCATCCTTGTGACACTGTCGTGATTGGAAAATTCCAAACCTTACTTGGAATCAACTGCTACCCATTTTATCACTCGTTCCTCAAAAGACGAGTCTTCTTTAAGCTCTTTTCAACTGAATCGTAAAATATGAAAAGATTGCCGAGTTTTGGCATTCCAGCTCGTTAAAGCGACCAGAAGTGTTATCCCTCCTTTAGATTTTAATCTTTTTGGACCTGAGGGATTATTGCACAAAAAGATCGAGCGCTTGTTTTGTTCGGCTCGTTAAAACTATCGAAAATTCATCCCTTCTGTATTGTTTTATACTTTTTCGGACTTAAGGGATTAGATGACGAAAAAGGAATTTTGGAGTTACCTTTACGTACCTTTTTAGACTCTCTAAAAATGAAAAGGATCGAGTTATCTTTGTCGTTAAACTCGTTAAAAAGATTAATAGCGACAAACTTGTCTTTAGATGAGAACGAGTTTCACTATCGCTAGGCTCGTTAAAACATAGCGATGGGTTTGCCCGAAGGGCAAATTATAGAACAAGCATATGTTATCCTCCTCAAGCTTGACAAAAATAAAGAGGTACTGGTCAGCAATGACTGGGGAAAAGTTGGGAAGAAACTCAAAGAATCTTTATTGGTAGCAAGTCGCTCTTGAACATGACACTTCCACTCCGTGCCTGAGTCGGGTTGGGTTGTTTCATTCACCGGTCACATCACCATGGTCACACCATACCATCCACATTTGGGGTAAATGCTACCAATCCATCACATAAGTGTCGCCGACATGTTCAAGAGAAGTCATCCAGAGAAGTCACCTGTGTCCTATCCACTACCATACATTATACTTCATTCTTTCATGACCGCCATCCTGAACCATATATCATCAGATCGTTTTCACCTCCATCAAAATCATTTGCTCCGTTCCGTGTCATTGATGTGGGATTCATTAAGGCCCTCCTTTGACGGATCGCTTCTTGTCGACACCAGCTCATTATCCAAGAAGTTGATCTAGGAACACCCCATTCAGTACTTTGAAGCTTGCATGCCTCAATGGCAAGTTTCTCACTTTCGGCGACAGGTATACATCAATGACCTTCGACCGAAAGATTTTGCGTGGTGTTCGACGCCAAGTGCTTTATTCACACCACGTAAATTGTACTGCAGTACCTTGAGGGTCATCATCATTATCGGTGATTCCTCTCGCGCTTGTTAACAGTTTACATCATTGACTGGTAATCAAGCGATGTCTTTCCATGTTTGACTTCAAAACATTTCTCACATGGATCGACTTGTACTTCGAGTGAATATTGGATGAGATTGAAGACCCCGGATCTAGTTTCATCCATCCGGGCTGCGATACATATTCAGGAAAATAAAGACATTGAAATGTACAGCGCTGCAGCACAGATAATCATCCTAGCAAAAGGATGATGGCTCTATCAGAATCATCAGTCTACCATCAGACGATTGTCCGTCCTATGTACATGAAAATGAATTTATAAAGCTGAGCATGGGAATGCTCGCCTCAGCTAGATCATGAAAACAGTATGAAGATAATGTATTGTATTGTATTTTATTACAGGTCTCCTCCCAGCATTGAAAGAAATTTGGATCCTCCTAATAAAGCATTTCACCCGATAAACGGCCTCATACGTTAGGGGGCAACTGTTATAGACATTTTTGTGCCTTACAGCTCTAAGCATGAAATGTCCATAAACCAAGGGATCCTAAGTCCCTAAAAGTGTTGTTTCGACCCCTAGAGGAACAAGGTCAACAAATTACAGCTTATCTCAGAAGTTCTCCACCAGAAACTGCTCAGAATCAGTCAAATCAGGATCATTTCAGCTGCTCCACTAGCTAGCTGCGTTGCATAGCACCCAAGTACACTAGCTAGGTGCGTTGCAACGCACCTAAATGCACTACCAGGGTGCGTTGAGCAGGAAATGACAAATGGTAGTGTCATTCCGCGAGGTGGGCAGACAATGGAAGCTTCCAGAATCTTCCCCAATGACACTTGCCTCACTGAGTTCGACCAAGGATGAGTAAGAGGCTCTCAGTCTCCAAGTGGAAGCAAGAACTGACAGAGAGAAGCCACTAGTCAGATCATAAGCTGACTCGTCCTCTTTGCATACATCTATATATGGATCCCTCATCCCAGAGATCCGAAGGCTGGAATTTTGTACATTGCAGAGAATCGCTGTTGATTTTGAGATAGATATCAGAGTATTGGGTGATTTATGCTTTTTTGGAGGTGAAGAGGGGACTCCTTTGCTGGGAGGTTGATGCTGGATCAGGAATCATCAATTGTAACTCCTCCTGGATCTTCTTGTTATATCAATAAAACTATTTGAGTTTCTCCTACATGCTTGTGTATCATTGATGTTTGTTATATTTGCATGTTTAGCTTAAATCTGATCCTAAGCTATTTATGAATATAAATCCATGTCTTTGTGTAGTTTTCTTCTTCTGTGATCTTACAGGAACTTGGTGAAGCTGGGCAAGTAAGGGAGCAGGTAGCTGGAAGCTGTCAAGGAGGAGAGAGAGTGGATCAAAGGACTAGCGCAAGACACAGGTTGGTTCATCCTATTCCTCTTCGTTTATAGTTCGTAAAGAAGAATACGAAAGTAGTTTTCCTTGTTTGTTTCTAAGGTCATTGTCACACCTTAGTGGGATAGGGTCGTTCTGAATAGACACTTTTCCCATTAACATTAACCGTATATACTTGTGTGTTATTTTTATATTAATTTTTATTATTAGATGTATTTTTGTCTTAACCGTATATACTTGTGTGTTATTTTTATATTAATTTTTATTTTCATATTAATCTTTTAGATGAATTCCAATGATGAGATTTTTTGAAACTTTTTCCTTTGAAATGGGTCTTTAATGTCTTTCTTAACCCTGGGGTCTTGGCATCCTTCCTTTAGAGGTTAGTAAAATTAGTTTCCTTGTCCTTTCTCCTCTAAGATATTGGTTCTCTTATGTGGATTCTGAGACATGGAAGTTGCTATGGGAAACATACCTTGAGGGGAATAATTGTTTGGTCGTAGACCATTATTATTTGTTCTTTTAATGACTTGACTAGGGATGAAATCTGTGCGAGAACATTATTCACTTGTAACAATTTTATAGGTCACATTTCATTTTTTAGCTTTATTCAAATAATACCAATCTTTCTTATTATGCTTGAATGTTTTCATTTTTTTACATCATGCTCTTATAGTTAATTAAAGAATCATTATAATATATTGAAGCCTTCATCATAACATGTTGAAACCTTCATTTCTCTCTGTCTTCTATATTGAATCCATCAAATTTGGTTGTGCTCTAATTTCAAACAATCTCTGTAATACATAGGTTAGCTTAAGTCCACTAAATAAAATTTCCTAATAATAATTTTCAATAATTCTATTCTAGTATAAAAGAATTAAGTCTAGATTAGAAATACAACTCAGTTTTTTCTTTCTTTTATTTACTATTCCATTAGATTTTCCTTCGACCAAATGATATGGTTATACTTTTATGAAACCATACTTGTTTGCAAAATAAATTTATTGTGCTACCTTATTCTACTTTATTTTCCTTGTACTTTAGTTGATCTTTAATACATACACTTCTAGTTAGGCATATTAATAGAATAAGCTATGTTATCTTATTTTATTGTGATTTTACTTTACTTGATATTTTATACACAAAATTATATTAGGAAGATGTTGTAGCTTCCTTAACATCCTCCAAAACTTTGGCTTTCACTCAAATTTCAGAGACTTCCTTGGTCTTTCCCTTGATTGTTGCAAACACTCAAACTCATTTCATGAGCTTTCTTGAAGTTCTTTTACCCATTTGGCTTAGTGTATTAACTATTGTCTTTCGGCATGTCTAACTGTTATGTAATTTTTGCGAGCCTTTCGTGGTGGTTTCGAAGGTCGTTTTTTGTGTCTATGATTTTTCATAACCATTTAAACATCTGTCACATTCACATAGAAGGTCTAGAGTGTTACTGCACAAGAGTGATCATGGTCGTCCCAAGATCTATCTTAAGTGTCGCACTTGTTGCATCTTGTCATGAGGTATTCTAAGAGAGGGGAATGCTTTGCTTGTTTTTTCTGATGATCAATGTTGCCATGTCATCAAAGTATGCTAAATGTGTGATCACAATTCAAGTTCATCGAGAGTCCATCTCCCTTACCAGACTTTTCCATTCTCAAGAAATCTTTTAGACTCAACAACTTAGCTTCGCTGGGCCCTAACAGAGCTATGCACTGTGCAATCTCAACCATTTTAGAAGTGACCTTGCTACTTGGAAATACAGAGTGCACAATCATTGTCCTTGAGGGTTGCTCTTTTGTGCAATTCTATAGCCCAACAAACTTCGTTGACCTCCAGAATTGTGCAGTTGTGCCTGCGAGTCAGCCTTGAACTACACACTTCACACCTTAAACCCTCAAGATTTTCCCTTTCCTACTATAAATTTACAATACGTAGAGAGACCAGCCTCCCTTAGCCTTTGAAACTCTGTATATTCTTCCCTTAACACCCTTCCCTCATCCAAAGCTCACTGGCTACAGAAATTGTGTAGATTTTCCCTGAAGGCATCTCTGTTACTCAGTCCCCCTTCCCTCTTGAAACTACGTAGTCTGTCCTCCTAGGGCCTCATCCTGCAAAAACCATTGCTCCCTTGAACTATGCAATTTTGTCCCTCAGTGGGCACTGAACATTTTTTCTCTTCAGTTAGGACTATGCAGAAAAGTTCCTGAGTCAAGCCTAAGTTGTGCTCTACATAGTCTAGGTGATCAAGCTTTATCCCTGACAACTGGAACTATGCAATGCTTAGTCACAAAGCCCTTTCTCCCAGTCTATCACTTGTCTTGGGATCATTTCATGGATAATAAAGCATCATCTTAGAGTAGGGAGTGTTTTTATTGATGTCATCCCATCATGAGTGAATTGTAGTAACATGTATACTATCAAGTGATGGCGAGATGATAAAGAAGGAGGAGAAGGAGGGAAGCATGCCTAAAGACTCACTTGCAGCTTAAATTATGAGTGGACCTATCAAGAGAAAGGAAAGGAACACAAGTTTGCACCACCTTCCAAGACCGAAGATCATTGAAGACCCTGGATCACCAAGCTATAAGGGGGAGAAGAGAAAGCACATCCAAGAACAAATCTAGCACTCAACAACAATAGTGACTAGACATTGCCACATCGTCAAGCCATTCCATGTCAACAATGTCATGTCGAGTTGTTTCATGAGTTTTCATATGCCACATCACTAGTGTGGACCATGTATATTGTAATCAAATGTATTGTAATGTGGAATTCCAAGGGACACACATCAATATGAAGAGTCATCTAAGTTGAAAATTCATAGGAAGTTGAATAGTCATGAGGGTAGTCAAAGAGTCACAAGGGGGAAGATTCACCCCTTGATTATATATACCCCCTCATTGTATGAGTAAAGGACTTTTCACCTTGTCTCTTCCCGCAAGGCATTAGGGAGATCAGCTAGTTCTTTGAGGAGCAAGGACTGGCTCCAATGTCCCATTACTAGGGCTAGTGATGTACAATGTAAACATGTGCCTTCGAACTTTTGCTTAATAACAAAAGCCTTTTAAGGCTAACACGTTTTGCATGCATGGACTATGAATGTTTGTAATTCTATTCTATGGACGCTTTCATTTCATGTTTCATTTCACATGTACTAAGATAGTTGAACTATTTCGGTTGTTGTAGTGATTAGCTTATTGAGAATGTGCTGTAATGGTTGTTAATGATGTCCCATCCTTATGGACTATTTAGCCAGATATTAGATAGATCATTACTTGCTTGTTATTTGTAACGGTTGTCGCGTCTATTGTGGACAATTACAATAGATGTTTGAAAGGTGTTTCCTTGCTTCTTGGTTGTAACGACTGCCACATTCATTGTGGACTATTTTGTTGGATGTTAGATGAATATTTCCTTATTTGTTGGTTGTAACGACTGTCATATCCTCTTTAGACTATTTCGTTGGATGTTAGATAGGTCATTCTCATTCATGTGTGTCTCTTCCGGGGTGGTACTATTACTTCTCACTTAGAGGCCCACTTTTCTCTCTCCCTTTGCAATAGAAGAACCTTGATACAGTTGCACTACACACTCACCAGGCACACTGCCCTTTCTTTTCGAAGACACCATTACATCAGTCTCTTATAATGACAACTATATCCAAGGAAAATATTTAAGTATTTAGAACCAGGCCTTTATACTGGATGAGACTCCTACACCAAATAGTGTGAGGTATAATTGGGAATTTATGTTAGGGAGATCCCTTGAATGTTCGTAGGTCCAGAACCATCAACATTTTTGGCACTAGAAGGAGGGCCACTAGTATTTTATGGCTAATAAACCCACCAACCCCATCATTCCATATTCTCGTCAAGTGAGCAACGTTCACTCCACCTCTCATTCTCATGCTTCTGAATTTGGTGAGTCTTTTTTGCCTAGGACTGAGCGTGAAATCTCATATGATTTTCTTCGGGCCATCTGCAGCATCACCTCTCCATTTGCAAAAGATGTTAAATTGATTCCATGAGTAAACAGTCTTCCATATTATCAAAAGAAGATTAAGATCACCCCTATAGGGATAGTAGTCTCGTTTGTTGAAGAAGTGTTTCTCGCCACTCTTCAAGAGTTAGTAGACATTGTGGAAAGGGAAGAAGAGCGTCCACTTTTTCATGGAGATAATAGAGGAAACCCTTTACATTAGGTTCAACTTTTGGTGGGACAAGCAAAGAAGAATAAGAAGAAGAAGAGGAAGAGGAACCATCAGATTCAAAAAAGGAAGAGGAGGACAACGAAGAGGAAGAAATGGCAGATCAAAATCTGTACTAGATGAATCAATGTCCACTAGCACTTCTGGTTGTCCTACAAAAGATGCCAAGGCATGCAGAGATGCTCCCGATGAAGTATGACCCTGACAAGACACTGAAGGCTCAAGACCACTTGGACAACTTTTACCTACATCTACAAACACTTGACGTATGTTATCATCATGTTGCATAAAAAAAATTCCCATGTACCTTGGAGGTAGAGTAGTTGTATGGTAACACATATTTCCTCCAAACCCCATCCAGAATTAGAGGGGATTCAAAAAAAATCTTGAAAAAATTGTTGAAGATAAACCCCTTTCATGTTATTAGAGGATCTGGGTAGTATTAAGATGGAAACAAAGAAAAAGTTAAATATTTCAATCAGAGGTTCAATCACATCTTGAACAAAATTTTCGACAACACAAAACCTCATGACTCCATCACCATAGATTACTACACTTCTTTGCTGCCAGAAAATATTGCGCAGTTTGTAAAGTGAATTGCAAGATAGACATTGACAAAAAACTGTGAATATACTATTACCACTTAGAAGGACTTGCATGCTATTGGAGTAATATGAAATGATGAATGAACTAAAGAATCCAAATACATGGGTAAGAGGTCTCAAACCTCTGTGAGTAAGGCTAGGGACAAAAAGCCAAATGATCTTGAAAACCTGACTCGTCTCATTAAGCCGCTGACCACTGAAATGATAGAACTTAAAAAGAGGACAAGTGAGAATTTTGTGAGGAACAAGCTCCCCAAGTTCCTATTGAAATGGAATTCAAATTCTAGTAGTGTGAGCAATTAGCTGGAAAAGTTTGTGCAAAGTTCCAAAGTTGTGCTGAAAATCGAGACAATTGGAACAGACTCATATTTCACATTTCATAACGAGAATCATTCATAAAAGGTGTGCCAATAATGGAATCAAATCATGAGCAGAATGGTTACACAGTTTGTTGATTCAGTCATGGTTGAGGAGTAGATTGAGCTTGATGAAGGGAAAGAATAAAATACTACAGTTGATGAATCTCCAAGTATTGGGCATGCAATAAACATGTATCATTACATTCTCATAGCTTAAAGGAGCATTAAGAGTAAGCAACCTCTTAGTGATAGTCCTAGTTAGAAGTAGAAAAATTGATACAGCATCAGAAGCTAAGGCCCAACCATGTAACTGAGGTGCCGAAATAAAAATTCAAATAAAATTTGTTTAGGAAACTCAACCAACTGGCTAACTCAATGCAGAACACTCAGAGCAAGTCCAGGAAAGAAATCTCAATGAAAAATGTTTCCAACAACAGTAAGGAAAAAACCATCCCTCCAAAAACCATAAATCAAGTTACATTCAAGGACACCTCGATCAGTCTTGTCGTTGTGGATTATAACATTGTTGATGTTGTGAAGAAGGTTTGTGCAAACATCTCCATATTCGAAATCACAAATATCATGAGCCAACAAGAAATCCTTCTACTAGCACTTGGACAAACCTCTAAAGTTAATGCTTCCTTTTCGGACAAGGGATTTGATAAGTCTCCTTATGCTCTTGCATCTGTACTTAATTCTCTCATGATGGATGCAAACACACTCTGTCTACCATTTTTGCTAACATTTGAAATATTTAACTTCAATGTACACAATTGCATAGTTGATTCAGGTGAATCGGTCAATGTCATGCCATTGTCTGTTGCCAAGAAGATCAATGCTAAATGGGAAAATACAAATGCACAGATTATTTAGTTGGAAAGAACTCATGTCTAGGAAATTGGTGAACTCAAATATGGAATCATCGGTTTTTCTGATGGATGAGTGAACCAATGTATCAGGATAGTGATTGTGGACATTCTGGAATCATACGAAGTGTTACTGAGAGGAGACTAGACACACAAGCTTCAAGGGTACTTCACCATAGACTGGTCACACCTACGAATTTCGTACAGGGTCAGAACAATCACATCTAGCTTGAATCATAGAGATACATGAAGCACATGGTGACTTCTTTGAATGGACACATTGAGCCAATGGCTTTCGCAGAACTATTATTTGGAATTATTTTATGGAAACATCGATGGGGTGTTATCATGTAGAGCCATCCCCAATCCCACCAGACACATAGTTGGATTTCGTTCAACGTCCAACTAGTGATAATGAACTATGTACAATTAGTAGTAGTAGTAGTAGTGCAGTTAACAGTCCATGTACATATGATATGTGGACTATGTATTGTGATGGATCAAAAATGTAGGAGGGCTCTGGAGATAGTTGTGTTTTAATAGACCCACGATAGATAAAACACTTGATCTCTAGTCGCTTGGAATTGAAGTTCACGTATAACACTGTAGAGTACGAAGCACTTATCTTGGGCTTACAAAAGGCCATCGACCTCAACATTTCCATTTTAAAAGTGGTAGGTTACTAAGAAATAGTGGTGCATCAGGTACAAAACACTATACATTTTATGTCACCTGATCTTAAAATTTGTCACCAAGAGGTATGGTGACTCATCTCACACTTCCAAGCTTTTAATATTATTTTTGTTCCAAGAATGCATAATACAACTACGGATGACTTTTGAAATTTATATAAACCATCTGTCCTGAATACGAAATCCATGCAATACTCTTTGGGGAAGATAAAATTCCTCCGTAAGTTCATCTCTGACTATGCCCAAATTTTTAATCCAATACAAGAGATGGTGAAGAAGGATGCAGTTTACAAATGGGATAGAAGGGAAATGGATGTGTTTGCCCGTATCAAGCAAGCAATAGCATAAACACCCATGTTGTACAACCTAGATTTTGGTAAAGACTTATTGCTCTATACTTTTTCTTCTAATACCTCTATAGTTGTTGTACTCACTCAGAAGGATGAGTTGAAGAATGAATGACCCATCTCCTTCTTGAGCGGAAGTCTACAAGGACTAGAGATTAACTACCCCACCATGGAAAAATAGGCTTATGTAGTGTACAAGGTGGTAAAGCACTTTAGACCATATTTGTTAAAGAATCGTTGTGTTATTTTTGTTTCGCAGCCAACAATGATGTCACTTCTTGTTTAAGAAGAGTTGGGTGAAAGGAGGACAAACTAGATGACTAGCTTACAAGAGTATGATATAGACATCAAGACAGTTCCAACAATCAAGGGTCATGGTCTCTACCAGTTAGTAGCAGAAGCAATAAACATGAAAGAGAAAGAAGAAGAGCTCGTAGGATGGGACCAAGAGATTGAAATGTATAACATTGACCGAGCTTCTCCCATTATAGACATAAAATCTTGGTAGGTAGATGTGTGCCAATACATCGAGCGTGGCACAATTCCCTCTCATTTATCCACACGACAAAATAGGGCACTCAGACTTAAAGCACCATCATATCAATTAGTGCATGGGGTGTTATTTAGAAAGCACCACAATGGAGTACTGCTTAGGTGTTTGAAGGATGTTGTACCGGCTAAAACTACCCTCCAAAATTTGTCATTAGCTTCGTTTCGGAGCCTCCCTACCAACTTTCACAGAAACATGTCTTTCTTTGTCGAGTACACAAGCTTGAGTGATTTTCTTACAGAAAGACAACCTGTCGATCAAACATTGATGCATTACCCTCATAGGTTGTTCACCTAGTCTTGGTCGAGCAATAGGCTAAGCATCTCGTTCAAGAATTTGCGCAAATCTGGAGCAAAACTAGCCTTCCCTCCAGAAAATGTGCAATCGTGACTGGAAGCCTATCAGGTCCCAGAATTATGCAATTTTGTTGAGCAAGATTCACCCAGAAAATTGTGCAATCCTTCCTAGCTAAGCTGCTTAGCCGAGAATTCATGCAAATTTTGGCAGCAGTCAGTGGATCTGCCCAGAAATTGTGCAAATCTTCTGAGTAGCCAACCCAGCTCCTAGCCAGAAATGCAAATTTTCTCCCAGCAGTTGAGTGTCCTCTTGCATGTGCAGCTGAGTTGACCTGTTTCCTCTGAGAGTGAGGAAAATAGACTTGCATGCATGGTTTTCTTCTCCCAAGGCAGCATGCAAAGGAATCCCTTGTTTCAAGGATCTATTTTTGGCAGTTGGAAGTTACATGCAAGGGTCATTTCAGAAACCTCCCACCAAGTGTCGATTTCCCTAGATTTGTGGCACGTGTGTCACAACCTTGATTTTATCAAATCTGATTAACCAAACACTGCAGAGCTCATTCCTCAAATTAGCCTTGTAGCTTTGATATCCCACATCACATATAGGAGCTATCGGCACATTCAACTCAGATTTGTTGGGGTAAGCCCCCTTTCCATGTCCTATGTTGCATTTTTGCCGCTTTTTGTGTTTTTCTTCGTATGGATGTTTTCCTCTTAATTTCAGTGAGTTCTTGCTATCATTTTGATACATAATAGCTTATACCTGTAGGTGTCAGTGTTTTCACACCACCGTTAGTGATCAAAATTCACTCTTTTGCATTCATATTAGGAGTCCCATTCTCAATGAGCTGCATTCCATTAGGTCATGGATCAACTGATGGTAGGCACATTTCAGTTTTTCCCTCATGACACTTATCTGTTGACCTCTTATCATGTGTGATTCAGTCAATGGTTTAGGTCTAGGTTCATTTTCAGTTTGTTTCATTAAATAGGCCTTAGGTTTTAGGGTTATAGTTTCATTAGCTATTAGGGTTTCACCATGTCAAATTTTCAGTAACCATTGACTAATAATGGTCAGCAGACACTTGAGGATGACAATAATTATCAGGAAGTTTTAATATCATAATTTGTAAACTTAATAAGTTTCTCACCTCAAAATAGTTTGAGGTGAAAACAGAGCATTGATATTTATTTGTAAATTTCATCTAATTTTATCATTTCTCATATTTAATTAATGGCCTCATGGTACTCCTGGTCACCTACTAATATTCCCAAATAAATGCCACTGCAAAAAGTCAAAGAAAACAAGCATCAGTTCACCTATTTCAAGCAAAATGCAAGCATCCAAAAAATAGAGTATTTGAAAAGGCTAATAGACATTATAAGGTGGGTTTTGAAGAATGAAAAATCAAAAATTTCCAAGCCATATAAAGGTCATTTCACTCTCAATTTATTTCATTGTTTGAGCAAAAACATGATTTTAAGGTGTTATTGAGCAAAGGGAGGAAAATTGCTATGTTTTTGGAGAAAATTGCCTGGCGCTATGCACCTGGGTTTTCTCTGCTATGTTATTTTGAACTGGTGCTATGCACCAAAGTAGCACTATGCACCTGGGAGAGTGCGCTACGCACCTGGCAATTGGGCTACAAACAGTTGCAAATTTCATCAAATCGCCTCAAAACTCCCAAATTCCTCCATTGCAAGTAAGTAACATCACTATTCTTGCTAAAAAGAATTGTTGCATCAGTTTTGGGTTGTGTTGTCTCTCAAAAACATCAAACCCTAATTGTCACTAAATTATCTCATATATTGTAAAAAATACACTCATTACTATTGTCCTATATCATTTATACCGTTTTCCTAAATCCCATGCTCCCATACATAATTCCCTAAACTTTTCCCTAATTCCAAAACCCTATACACATACATCCCAAACCCTACATTATTCACTAATGCTACTCACACCCTACATCCCTTTCCCATTCTTGTTCACCCTCACCTGTTTTCATATTTCAAATCTCTTCATACTCATCTCACCGATCCACCAATCTACCACTCTTCATTCACCACAAAGAGAAATAGTTGTACAACAATGGAGATGGATAGTGAGTATGAAATGGAGGAAGAAACCCATAGTGACAGTTCCAAGGAGAGAGTTACACAGGGCAAAAGGCATCATAAGGGAGGAAAACATATCAGAGAGGAGCCCACTAGTTTGAGGGAACTGCAAACCTGCCCATTGGCCCTTCCTGTTTCAGACATCAGCCATGCTTTAGTTTCTATGAAATGGTGGAAAGGGTTAAATCCCATCATGAATTAAAAAGGTTGTTTGTGACACATTTGGATAACAATTAGCTACACCATGCTGGAGTCACATTCACTTTGTCACCAGCTTTCAGAGGCTACAGGTATTCCAAATGTGGGTGAAAAGTGGAAAAAAGGTAAGTACATTGATAGGGAGTACTATGAGCCTTACATTAAGGCTAAATATCATAACAAAATCATCAAAGTATTCCCCTTCAAATTCTTGGAGGATAGGTTTGCTCCATTGATGAACATCATCATCAAGTACTTTACTTGTGAAGGTAGGTTCTCCAAACTGCATGCCTACCACATTAGACTGTTGATGCATTTCACTAGGGTGAGAATAATGAATATCCCCTACTTCATATTCAGAAACATTGAAAAAATGGCACTCATTGTAAAGAAGAAATCATACCCCCAACAGTTAACCAGCATCTACCACTTCTCTTTGATTAAAATGATTGTTTTACATCAACTGAACCTTCTTAACATACCACGGGAAACTTTTATTTCTCATGACATTTTCAAAGGCCCTCAAGTCTTTTCATCAGTGCCTCATGAGGAAGGTGGACCTTCAGGACATGAGAAGGTCCAAGAGACTGAAACTGTTGGAGTGCCAATATTTGTAACATATGATAGTGGCACTAGGAAACTTTTTGCAAATGCCAGGCGAGTATTATCTCCACAAGGAGTGGAAGGGGGGTTTGCCTTCTTCTTTAGCTAAACAGGTACAAGTTGGGTAGAAACATAAGGGCAAAGGTAAAGGCAAGGAAAAGATGCATGAGAAGGATCCTAGTGATGGGCAAGAAAGAGTTTTTGTCCTTGTTGATCATGAGGAGACACAAGGAGTTGATGTCATTGACTTGGATGCTCAAGATCCAAGAACTATCAAAGACATGATCATTAAGGAACAAGAGGTCGAGATACAAGCCTTGTCAGTCAACTTAGAGAGGGCTAAATGGGTCATCATATATCTAGAGAAAGAGAACAAACAATTGACCAACAAGCAAGTTCTTATGGAGTTGCAAGTAATCAAGGAGAACATGCAAAATGCTAAGAAGGAAAAGTTCAAGTTGACCTCCATTGAGCAAGAGATTGAGAATGACCAGGAAAATTGACTTGAAAGGATCAACATACACCTTAAGGGGCTGCTTGAGAAGGCCAATAGAGACAAACGATGCTTCGCCACATGGCCTATCGCTATATGACCCAAAACAAAATATGCAATATAAGTATGAGGAAGCTTAAGGCAAGGTTGAGGAAGGCCTTGAGGAGCAAAAAGGGGCAAGTTAAGCTAAAAATCTTGGTTGAAGCCTCACTATCCCATTAAAGCAACTAACGAGGAAGCCTTGTGCTAAATCTGGGCAAGTTTTGATGAGTTTTTGTCATTTTGAAATTTTGAAATTTTCCAACAAAGAAAATTGCATTAAGTGCGTAGTGTCACCGACGCTACGCTTTTGAATGCAGGACTTTTTGGAGAAATGGTTTGCATATTTGGATTCAGCATGATGACAACATCAATCCCTAAAAGTTTCAACGATTTTGGAGTAAAACTTTGTCACCTAAAGCTCAAAAAACCATCAAAAAATGACCTCTTTGCCTCTTTTTGGACACACAGGAAGCAACCTTGGGAGATTCCACTTTTAAGGGGGAAAATGACCTCAAAATGAAAAAATTCAAGATGTTCAAGAAACTCAACAAGAATACCTTTCTAATGAGCTATCTTTGTCTCAATTTGGCTAATAGGAATGCCTCCAAAATCTGTTGAGAAGTGGTGTTATGCACCTGGCCAGTAGCGCTACGCATAGAGCCAGTTTGCTCAAAAATCCAAATTTCGCCTAGTTTTTCTGCAAGTTGACCATTTCTCTTATTTTGGATGAATTTATGATTGTAAATGATGCTTTTCTATGTAAATGTAATTGTAAAATGACCTTAGAGGGTAGATTCATCATTTTGAGGTGGTCTGGGAGTCAATGAATCAGTTTCCATGGTTTCAGACGCAAGTTGTTCCACTGCCTATATTCTTGTTGCTAGTTTAGATATGGTTGAAACAGTCCCTTATCTCTTGGATTTGACCCCTGATGGATAGAATAGGTGGTTTTGATGTCTATATTATGTATTTTTTCAATCATTAGCAAAGGTTGGACTCTCTTGGATGCTTTGAGCTACATTGTACATCTCTATAGTAGTTTGGCAAGGAAATAAACCAGGATTTGCAGCTATTTTTGTGGGATTCTTGTGGTAAAGTGTTTTTGCATTGTATCTCCTTCTGTCATTAGTTTTCCTCATGTGTTATGTGTGCAAAAATATAATTCATTCTTCTAAACTAAATGAATCAAGATAGAAAGGTATAATACATTGGTTACAGTGCTCTGCCTTGGGAATACATTTAGTTTTTGATGTTTTCAGTAGTTTGAAGAGGACTCGTGATATTTGCATGCCCTCCTTAGCTCCTGACCAGTCCTAGACCTACCATCTCACTTCATTTCAAGTGCTAAAACACCTACCTACCTCGCCCCATAGAACACCCTCCATTCTTGACTTGATTTCCCGGACCCAAAGTTGCCTGCTTGATTTGATCCAGCAACAAAACCATCAAAATCAACCAAACAATCCTAGAGCTACTATACCTAGCCTAAAATCCATATTTAATTCAATCATCTCCGCTGAGATTGACAAGGAGAGAGCCCTATCCTGACCTATTAGGGCTAGCTACGAGGTTAAGGTTGGTTTTTGGTTATCCTAGGATTGCCTCCCTTCAGCCTGAGGTCAATCTAGGCTCTAACATTACCAACACCATTCCAGATTTCATTAACATCTCACTCTTGTCACATGCATGAAACTGTCTTTTAAGAACGATCACGGATTCAAAAACTTGTCTCACCCACATGCATGTTGTTCCATTTTCTGAATCTATCATTCATTGTTTGTGTGCACGGTCATTATCTTATGCTTACACTAAGTATCGCCATGCATTCAATTTCAGATTTGCGTTCAGTTGCCCGTCGGCGAGTTTGGGTAGCCTCGGCTCGAACTTTGCCTCACCAACACAACATTGCACAATTTTGGGAAGGAAGGCTTTGTCTTCCTCTCCAGAAATGTGGATTTCTACACAAGATCTGTTCTCTAGGCTTGCTTTGTGCAAATCTGTGCTAGAGTGACTGCTGGCCCAAAGAATTTCGCAATGAAGTCACTGAGCCTGCACCCATTGCCAGCTGAGATTACACATTGCGCAATTCCAGCACTCAACAGCCAGACTATACTATGCATTGCATAGTTCTAGTAGTCAGTCAGCCTCCCAATAGCCTAGACTGTGCCTTACATAGTTTTGGCACTTAGTCTCCTGACCTTCCTCCAAAAATTGCGTGACCTTCATGATCAGTCACACAGGTATGTTTCAATTCAGTTATCAAGTTCATTTTCATTTTCGACTGACAAATTGCTTGCCATGATTTTTTCCATGTCTCTAGGTATCACAGGTGTTCATCTGCCTCTCAGCATCACAGGTACAAAGGTTTCCACGAGAGCAGAGTCGAAGAAACCATTCAGAGCATACTTAGGGTTGCAGTCGATCAAGTGTCTATGAGATTGCCTACTCACAAATATATCAATTTGTTCATAGGAAATGACATCACGATATGATGGCCACAACATCGTAGTGCACAGTATCATCAACAACAGCTCAAGGCAACATACCGGATGAAAGAATGCAAGAGGAAGGTTTTTGACAACATGGAGGCAGAACAAGGTTGCAAGCTCAAGCAGATCCGCTGATGATGAAATCAACTTTGCACACTCAAGCCATGAGGCGACGATGCGACATGAAGATCGCACGAAGACAGAGAATGGAACAAAGAAGGAGTTGCATGTGCTGAAGCAACAACTCAAGGAAGAACATGAGCTGCATAGACAAGTGGATGAGTTGCGACAGGAACATGAACAGTAAGGGGTGCATAATGCTCTCACAGATGAAATTGCACTCGTACAAGTTATAGATCCATCCCAGCAACTAGCACGGAGTAGACATGGTGAGTAGTGTTGTTGATCACGTGCAAGGGATTCAGCAACGTGCATTTCATTGTGCGTATGCATGTGATCCAACCCATTCAACACACTCACCAAGGAAAAGACAAGAAGCAAGTCCAATTGGAGCTAAACATGTAGTTGACAATTGATGTGCATGACTACCAGCACACATTGGAAGATCAGCACGCACACTATCCATCAATGTGTTTCCAGTTCATCCACACGAAAGAAGACCATGTGCATTTTGCCAGATGGGTTGGATGAAGGAGCCATACTAATGCACCTAGATGCAACGGAGGCAAGAGTTGGCTTTAGCAAGATGTAACCATGGGGTGCATGCACACCATCACAGATGACCAAGCTTGGCATTAGCTCACCACCTTCACTATCACAAGCATGTCAAAGAGTTGGTCCCATCACAATGGACAGAGTGTGAGTGATGTCATGCATGACTAACTCAAGCCATGTTGTCTCACATGAGTACATTTGCATTTTAATGTAATGTCTTGTCAAGTGTAAGTCAAATGTCGATAGTTGGATGTAATCGTCATAGAGTAGATGAATAGTCATGAGGGTGGATGAACTATCGCAAAGGGGAATGTCAAGGGTCACCCCACCCTTTGATATAAAGAGAACCTCATAACTCATTGTAAAGGCCCTTTTTTAGCCAAGCTTCGATAGGAGTATCTGAGAGAAAGCTTGGATAGTATTGTAATGAGCCTTGGCTTCTCCACTGCACAGAGCTAATACATCTCTTTGGAGGAGTAGGCAGTTGTGGCTGTAACGTTCCACTATTGGAACTAGTGGTTTGACATCTCATAACTCATTATAAATGCTTTTGTTTAGCCAATCTTTGATAGGAGTATCTTAGAGAAAGCTTGGACAATATTGTTATGAGCCTTGGCTTCTCCACTACAGAGAGCCAGTACATCTCTTTGGAGGAGCAGGTGGTTGTGGTTGTAACGTTCTACTATTGGAACTAGTGGTTGGACAGGGATGTATTATATGAATGGAACTTACACTTAGTATAACAGAGCCAACACGTTTCATGCATATGTTGTATTGTATTCTATGCTATCTGGTTTACCTTAAATGATATATGTATATGTTTTCTTACGCATGCATATATGGGCTATTCTGTATAACTATGTATGAATATTTCTAAAATGTCTTGTTGGTTTAACCATCACTTTAGATTGCTTGCTAACTTTCTTTCTAGATTGTGATGTATCTTCGCTCGTGTGTTCCCTTCCAAGCTGCATACTATTATAGGTTTCCAAGGAGTGCACTCACCTCACCCTCAGTGTGTTAGAACCTCTCATTCACCTTCCTTGGTTTGTTGCAGCTGTCACACCCTTGCTACCAACAGAGACATCTTACTTTCCTCTGTGCGAAATCACGGTCAAGACATTACTGTACAAACCAATGCTAGGACTCCTACACAAAACAGTCCGAGATCTAATTAGGACTTCTTACCAGGGATATCTCCTTAAATGTTGGCAGGTACAGCACCATCAACATTTTGGCGGTAGAAGGAGGGCCAAATGACAAGCTGAGTCCTTGCATCTGTTTTGAATCTCTACATATCTATCATGAATAACTACCAAGTTGCTCTTCCGGAGTGCATGTCTTATGGAAACGACTTCATTATCTTGGAAAATCTATCATATAACATGTCTCATAAAAAATATGATGGTGGTAGTGTTGGTTAAGCACGTGGTCGGTGTTGTAGGCTCATGTGAAAGACATGGATTATTTGAATAATACATGAGTTGGGTGCTATTCATCTACAAGCTTTGAGGACACCCAATCCACTGGTGTTTCATGCCACCCGAAAAATCTATTCATTCTTTTGTTCATCTGGTTGCAGATATAGATTGTTCTTTCTATCACTTTGACCGTAAAGCAGTCAAAAAAGAAATTCTAAAATTACAAAAAGCACCCGATGAATCCATTGAATAGTTTCACACATGCTTTTGTAATCTTGCATACCGATGCCACGAAGATGATATTGATTGGGAATTTCTCGATAGGAGATTTGATTATCTTCTTTACATATCTAAAAATACGCAATTATTGAAATCCCTCGAATCCTGCTCATACTTCGGTGATGGAATTGCACAATCAAGACCAGACATAGTTGTTGTCACAAGTGACTATCCCCCTTCACCTCATCAAACATATCCACCACTGCAGAGTGATGTGGGAGATCATGCACATACCTCTGTTGAACTGTCACATCCTCCCACCCCACCTGCTTTTGGTTTCTGCACAGATTTGGCTTGCAAGCCTGTTGGTTGTCACGTGGATTCATTCCCTCGACCTCTGTCCTTACGTTCTGTTGATCCTCCAGATTATATTATCTTGTGTTCTTCAATTCCGAACTCCTCACCTATTGTGAATGAGGATCAAGTTGTTGACGGAGTTAGTGTTATGTAGCCAATGTGCACCATCATTCATGATGAATGTGTGTAATAATCTAAAGAGGAACCCGCAGTGAGGGATGACTCCCTTCTAGCCACACCTCATATTCTTCATCCTGACATCCCTCGTGAATTTACTAGTACCGATTTCCCTTGTGAAAATCCATTCCCGGATGTTTCTACTTCCGATCATTCACACGACACGTCAAATATCTGTTTATCATCACAATGTGGAGAGGACACATCTTCCTCTGGAAATTTGTCCAATCTGTCATCTGTCATTTCTGAAAACACAAACGGTGAACATCTTTGCTTCTCATTTACCCCTCTACCCGATTCATCAAATCATGAGGATGCCGACAAACATCCTAAATCTTCTAATGTTGGCTGTCATTATCTCTCTACTTCTTCATCTAATCATGATGTTGATCCAATCGTTTTTAATCTATATAAGACATTGGTCTACAATGATCTATCTGTCAAAGAAGTTGAAACCTCGCAAACTGTGGAGGCACTTCAGCCTGAGCTAATGGTTATGTTAGGCCCTCGCTCTCCTGAGGTTGCTTTCACATATAGTCAGGAAATTGTTGAAACACTCAAGGCTCCTCATCACTCTTTTCTTTGCATTCAAGATCAACCAAACACCCATATTTTACTTCCTCCACTCGAAATACACAATCCCATCGCTCATGCATTCGAGGAATCTTACACAACAATCACACATGCACAACAAAAGTGGTCTACCTTTCTCACGTTTTCTTACATGTCATAGTCAAGAGAATGCATACACTCAACATTTGCACGCAGTGTAGCAGAACACCATGGTAGCTCCACAGAATGCATGTCATGTGCTTTCACTCATTTTTGTTATGTGGACGCTTTTAAACTCGAAGTGTGTTTGTCTTCACTGTTACATCTTTCTTATTTGTTGGTTCGCATAGCTATCTTGCTCGTGAACCATGCCTTCACCAACATGGGTCAACCAATGGACCGATGGCTGCATTGGAACTATCCATTCACGTGAGATGGCCCATGCACTGTTATCTTAGGAGTAGGAGTAGTGTTTGCTTTCAATTTTTTTGCTTGCAGGCTTGTTTACTTGCTTTGTTGGTTTGTTTGTTTGCTTGCTTGTTTTCTTACTCGCTTAACATTCACTTTTTCTTATGCTTCTTCTTTGCTTTGTTTCTTTTTTTCTTGTTTCATTCGTACATTTGTTTCTGTTATGAAACTAGCTCACAAAAAGATAGAAAAGAGAGATCCACGCCTTAGAATTCAGCCTCTTCGAGGGGGCAACCTCCTTTACATAACATAAATGAACAATTCTTGGATGATGCAAATGACAAAACCTCCTTTCAATATATAGGAGTCTAAATAGTCACAATATAATCCAGCTGACCTAACAATAATAATATAAAGCCACAAAAATAACAATAGAGGGATTCTATGGGGCACAGAAATAACAATATGGGGGTAATAGGGGCACAACAATATAAATAAGGGGTATAACTACAATAGTAATGGGGTAATCACTAGTATTATAGGGACCCAACATGCCCCTCTCCTTCAAAAAAGTGTTGTGCTCAACGCTTGAGTAGTTCTGGATACTTTTGCATAAAATTCTCATCCTCCCATGTGGAATCTTCAGCGGATAAGTTCTTCCACTTGATAAGATACTCTGAAATTGATCGATTTCGTAGCTGTCGAGTTCTTGTTTCTGTGACTGCTTCCGGTTCCAATATAATTTTTCCTTCCTCGTCAAGTTCTGGCAATATTGTTTGAACTGGGAGCTTGTCGCCTATAACCTTCTTTAAACATGAAACATGGAAAACTGGGTGCAATCGAGAAGCTGCAGGAAGCTCCAATTTGTATGCCATAGTACCAATCTTTTGCAACACCTTGTATGGACCATAATACTTTGGTGATAATTTATTATCCTTCTTAGCTTGCTTTAGGGACATTTTCTTATATGGTTGTAGCTGTAGGAATACCCAATCACCTACATCAAAACTTCTTTCACTGCGATGTTGATCTGCCTGTTGTTTCATTCTATTTTGTGCCAACACGAGGTTATCCTTTAAGAGTTGGAGGACTTGTTGTTGATGTTCGATGTGATGTTCCACTGCCTGAACCTTAGAATTTTCTCTTAAATATGATGTGATGGATGGTGGTTGATACCCATAAAGTGCCATAAATGGGGTCATTTTTGTTGTTGTATGGAAGGAAGTGTTATACCACCATTCAGCCAGAGGCAACCATTTGACCCATTGTGTCTGTTTATCAGATACAAAGCAACGAAGATATCCTTCCAAACATTTGTTTACTATCTCAGTTTGCCCATCAGATTGAGGATGATAAGATGAGCTATGAGCTAACTGAGTACCAAGACAAGAAAATAATTCTGTCCAAAAATTTCCAGTGAAAATGGGATCTCTGTCACTTACAATAATCTTTGGGTTTCCATGTAGCTTTTGAACTGTTTCCATAAATGCAGTAGAAACTGTACTGGCTTTAAATGGATGTGATAATGCACAAAAGTGTGCATACTTGGTAAGTCTGTCAACTACCACCATGATGACACTCTTTCCCTCAGACTTGGGTAAACCTGTGATAAAATCCATTGAAACCTCCTCCCAACGTTGGCTTGGAATGGATAAAGGTTGTAATAGACCTGGTGTCTTAATTGTTTCAACTTTATTTTGTTGGCAAACCAAACATTCTGCCACAAACTTTTGAATATCTGATTTAAGGCCATCCCAAAAAAATTCCTTCTTAACCCTGTGGTAAGTTTTTAAAAATCCTGAGTGCCCTCCTAAGGGAGAAGTGTGCAATTCCATAAGAATCTTTTGTTTTAGCTGGGAATTCTTACAGAGGTATAAGCGATCTTTGTACCATAACGAATCATTTTGCCAGCTAAATGTATCAGAAGTACTGGAATCTTGTTGTAGCTTTCGAATAAGTGCCCACACTTCTTCGTCATTCTTCCATTCCTCCCTTGCTTCGTTTATCCAATCTGGTTGGATAATAGAAATGGCACACAACAATGCTTCCACATCCTCATCCTTTCTTGAGAGTGCATCTGCCACCACATTTTGCTTCCCTTTTTTGTAGATGATTTCAAAGTCATAACCCAACATCTTTGTGACCCACTTTTTTTGCTCTTCAGAGGATAATCTTTGTTCTAAAAAGTATTTAAGGCTATCATGATCCGTTTTTACCTTGAAGTGTCTTCCCATTAGGTAGGGTCGCCATTTCTTAAGTGCATGGAGTATTGCCAACATTTCCTTCTCATAAATAGCTTTGCTTAAAAACTTTCCCTTGATTGGACGACTTTCAAAAGCAATGGGTCTTTCATCTTGCATTAGAACAGCACCAATTCCATTTCCTGAAGCATCACATTCCACAATAAAGGTTTTTGTGAAGTCCGGTGTAGCTAAGACCGGTGCTTGGCACATTGCCTCTTTAAGATGTTCAAAGGCCTTTGTTGCTTCCGGAGTCCATGAAAATGAATCTTTCTTCAATAATGTTGTTAGAGGTGCTGCTATTCTCCCATAATTCTTAACAAACTTGCGATAATACCCTGTCAACCCAAGAAATCCTCGCAGATGCTTTATGGATGTGGGGATTTTCCATTCCTTAATGGCTTTAATTTTGCTAGGGTCTACCTTAACTCCTTCATGAGATACAATATGACCCAAATATTCCACCTCCTGGACTCCAAAGAAACATTTGGATCTTTTTGCATATAATTGTTTCTCCTCCAATAGTTGTAGCACCTTGTCAACATGTTCAACATGATACTTCCAAGACTTGCTGTAGATTAGTATATCATCAAAAAATACTAACACAAATTTTCTAAGGAATGGTTTGAAAATTGAATTCATCAAACCTTGAAATGTTGAAGGTGCATTGGTAAGGCCAAAAGGCATGACCAAAAATTCATAATGACCCTCATGAGTTCTAAATGTCGTTTTCGGAATGTCCTTCATTCTGATTTGATGATATCCCGAATGAAGATCCAACTTGGTGAAGTAAATTGATCCATGCAATTCATCCAGTAATTCATCAATGACATGAATGGGGAAATTATCTTTAATAGTGAGCTTGTTGAGCTCCCTATAATCTGGACACATGCGCCATGATCCATCCTTCTTGTGCACCAATACTACTGGAGCTGAGAAAGAACTTTGACTCGGTTGAATTATACCAGCCTCTAGCATTTCTGCAACCATACGTTCAATTTCACTTTTTTGGACATAGGGATATCTGTATGGCCTGATGTTTGGAGGAACACTTCCTGGAATCAGATGAATAGCATGATCATGATCACGCATAGGTGGGAGACCTTTGGGAGTCTCAAATACCTTGGAATGATTGTCCAGGACTTTTTGGAGATCTGGAGAAATAGATGATTCCAATGTGGAAACATCTAGCGAACATAATTGTGCAATTACACCTCTTTGCTCCTTTTTTAGAAGCTTTGTCATGCCATTAGAGCTGATTATCTTTCCTGGTTTCCCTGCAATACCCCTTAATTCAACTTCCTTTCCTTCCACAGAAAATTTCATGAAAAGTTCTTGAAAATTAAAAGCTATTGTACCCAAGGATTGTAGCCATTGGACTCCTAGTACAACATCAGCACCTCCCATTGGAATGGAAAGCATTGGGCTAGTCAATACATATTCTCCCATGGATAGCTTGATATTATGGCACTTTCCAGAGCAATTTATTGTTCCTCCATTTGCAATCATCACTTGACACTCTGGTGCTGGATATAGGAAGCAATTCAATTCTTTTGCTACCCTACAATGAATAAAATTGTGGGTGCTTCCTGAATCAATCAACACTATTACCTTTTTCTTCTTGATTTGTCCTTCTATCTTGATGGTTTGAGGAGTGGTAATTCCCGCCAATGCATTACAAGATATGGTCGGATTTATTTTTTCTTCATCTAGGCTTTGTTCCTGGGGTATATCCTCTTCTTTTGACCTTTCTTGCTCCTTTTCTTCTTCCTCTTCACAATCTATGTAGAATAATTTCTTCTCAGCACACTTATGACCTTTTGTGTATTTGCTATCACAATTGTAACAAAGCCCTTTTGCTCTTTTTTCTTCCAATTGTTGTGGTGTCAACCTTGTAGGTTGTGGAAGACTATGGGCAACAACACTTCCGTCTTTATAGTTGTGAATGGTATGCTTCCTAGTTGCCATAATTTTGCTTTCCATTTTTCTTGCTAACCTGAATGCCTTCTCTAATGAATCAGGTTCCCAAAGGCGAACATCATGTTGGATATTATCCTTTAAAGACCCTATGAACACATCAATCCTATGCTCCTCTGGAATATCTTTTACCCTTATGTTCAATTTTTGGAACTCCTCAATGTGCTCCATTACTGAACCCTTTTGTTTGAGACTTATCAATTGGCTAAAAAAAGTGTTGCTTTTTGTATCTTCATAATGTGCTATCAATTCTTCCGTAAAAATTGCCCAAGTGATAAATTTTTTACGAGAGCAAAGCCATTGATACCATACAAACTGATTTGGTTCCAAATATACAATTGCCATACGTACCTTTTGTGTGTTTTGCACATTATTGAGATCGAAGAATTGCTCCATCTGTAATATCCATGTGGCGGGATCCTTGCCATCAAACTTCCTCATATCGATTTTTGGAATATGGTGGGTCTTCGATCCAACATTAGCGTCTATGGAATCATGATTAACATTTCTTTTGTTCACATCATGAGTTTCCTTTACAACCTTTTCACCATTAGTAAGTATTTCTTGTAGAAAATTTGTCAAATATGTCTTCAAATCTGCCATGTCTGTCTTCAAATCTGCCATGTCTCTCTTCAAATCTATCTTCAAATCATCCATCTTAGCTTCCATGCCCTTTATCTTAGATTCCACGCCACTTATCTTAGTTTCTGTTAGCTTTTGTGAGCGTGACATTTGTTGCACTTGTTCTTGTAATTTTGATATATCATGTAGCATTTCTTCTTCTTCTTCATGAGTCATGCTAGAGCTTTCAGGTTCCTTACTAGGTGTTTGCATTTTCTTTCCTCGGGGCATCAGTTACCGATAATAATGCTTTACTATGCCCTTTGAATTCCGTTAAACCAAGCTTACACCAAAAAAATAAAAATAAAAACTACACACCTTTTTTCACTTTATAGAAGCCTGATATTGAATCTGATGTATCTCTGTAATTTCGGATCATTCAGTTCTGAAATTGCTACATGTAGTAGCCTTCTGCGTCCTCTTTCCAATGCCACAAGTCTGAGCCAAATTGGATTCTCCAAGGAAGAGTTATGTGAAATCTCCCACAGTGACTTTCTTTTAGACTGGTTCAGTAGAGCGAACTTGTACGACGTGCCACGAGTCACTGTTTCAACCTTTGAATCTGAAACACACACACAAGAAACTACAGTTCGTCCTCTTTCTGTACCTTTTTACGAAATTTCAATCCGATCCTCAGCGAGATAGTTATGACAATTTTCCCCAGGTCACCTATTTTGAATGTAATTTAGGTGTCTACAAAAAGGCCAACTTCCTCAGATCATATCTCCGAACATATCGCGCGAAAAGTTCTGAAATTCGGACCCAAGGTTCAGCACCAATTCTTCTCAAATGGGTGTTTTTTGCAACTTCTGAAACGTCACAGAAAAAAAGTTATAGCGAAAATGCCACGATGACCTGTTTGGAGCAGCGAAACCCTAGAATCCAAAGCTTTGATACCAAATGTTATGAAACCAGCTCACAAAAAGATAGAAAAGAGAGATCCACGCCTTAGAATGAAGCCTCTTCGAGGGGGCAACCTCCTTTACATTACATAAATGAACAATTCTTGGATGATACAAATGACAAAACCTCCTTTCTATATATAGCAGTCTAAGGAGTCACAATATAATCCAGCCGACCTAACAATAATAATATAAAGCCACAAAAATAACAATAGAGGGATTCTATGGGGCACAGAAATAACAATATGGGGGTAATAGGGGCACAAAAATATAAATAAGGGGTATAACTACAATAGTAATGGGGTAATCACTAGTATTATAGGGACCCAACAATTTCACATGAAACCATGTATGACTTGTGAAACAAGCTGGATAAATTATGAGAGGACTTGTACAACTATCAACATTTGGTTATCTGTTGTTCGCTCTCTTATGTAATAACTTGTTATCTTCAGTCCATGATACATCAATGGAAAATATGTACTATTCTTGGCTGTCATTATCTCTCTACTTCTTCATCTAATCATGATGTTGATTCAATCTTTTTTAATCTATATAAGACACTAGTCTACAATGATCAATCTGTCAAAGAAGTCGAAACCCCGCAGACTATCGAGGCACTTCAGCCTGAGCTAATGGTTATGTTAGGCCCTCTCTCTCCTGAGGTTGCTTTCACATATGGTCAGGAAATTGTTGAAACACTCAAGGTTCCTCATCACTCTCTTCTTTGCATTCAATATCAACCAAACACCCATATTTTAGTTCCTCCACTCAAACTACACAATCCCATCGCTCATGCATTGGAGGAATCTTACACAACAAGCACACATTCAAAGCAAAAGTGGTCTACCTTTCTCACGTTTGCTTACATGTCACAGTCAAGAGAATGCATACACTCAACATTTTCATGCAGTGTAGCAGAACACCATGGTAGCTCCACAGAATGCATGTCATGCGCTTTCATTCATTTTTGTAATGTGGACGCTTTTAAACTAGAAGTGTGTTTGTCTTCACTGTTACATCTTTCTTGTTTGTTGGTTCACATAGCTTTCTTGTTCGTGAACCATGGCTTCACCAACATGGGTCAACCAATGGACCGATGGCTGCATTGGAACTATCCATTCACGTGAGATGGCCCATGCACTATTATCGTAGGAGTAGGAGTAGTGTTTGCTTTCAGTTTGTTTGCTTGCAGGCTTGTTTACTTGCTTTGTTGGTTTGTTTGTCTGCTTGCTTGCTTTCTTACTTGCTTCACTTTCACTTTTGCTTCTGCTTCTTCTTTGCTTTGTTTCTTTTTTGCTTGTTTCATTCATACATTTGTTTCACATGAAACCATGTATGACTTGTGAAACAAGCTAGATAAATTATGAGAGGACTTGTACAACTATCAACATTTCTTTATCTGTTGTCTACTCTCTTATGTAAGAACTTGTTATCTTCAGTCCATGATACACCAATGGAAAATATGTATCACCTACTCTAGTCAGTTTTTTTTGGGGTAATCCTTATCAGATAAGTCAAGTAGAGTAAGGTGAGGGAAAACCTTAACGCGCACATGAGAGCTATAACAAACTACTTCTCTGCAGGAATAATCTCTTCTTCTCTCAATAAGTAGGGATCCCTCTTTTGCCTGTGAAATGAATAAGCTCTATGCAGTTATGAAGTGAAAAAAAGTTACAAAAAATGAAAAATGAATAAGGTGAAATAACAGAAAGGATTGATGCACAAACAGGTGATGCAACTAACTTCACTGGGGTACCGACCGGGCTTTTTGGCAGCAGAGCTATGCTTGTATTCCTATGTGACTCTGCCACGGTATTGTGTAGGTGTGCTAGCAGCGGAGAAACACCAAAGATGAAACTAAGACTCTGACGACTATATTGTTTCTGCACTAATATACCCCTCAACCCCAATCGAAACAATTGTGTTGACTTGGCTTGCAATGTGTGTCAATCGACCAAAAGCGTGGCAGATGATAGATCTCACAATCAAGGAAGTGTGGAAACTAAGACGAACTTAGAACTGAAAAATATGGCTGGAGGTCTTAGACTTGCTTTTCATGAACAAGGTCCACTTAGAGAGCTGGAGTTCCACCAATGAGTCACGAAGTGTTGTAGTGGCTACAAGCACCCTCTAAAATTTTTCCTTGGCTTCATTTAGAACCCTCCCTACCAAACATCATAGCAACATGTCCTGCTTTGTCATGTACACAAGCTCTAGTGATTTTCTTGCAGAAAGACAACCAGTCAATCAAACATTGATGCATTACACTCACAAGATGTTCGTTTGGTCTTGGTCCAGCAGTAAGCTGAGAAAATCATTCAATAATTTGCGCAAATATAGATGGAAACCTTCCTTCCCTCCAGAAATTGTGCAATCCTTACTAGCAGCCTGCTGGGCCCTAGAATTGCACAATTATGATGAGCAAGCTTCACCCAGAAAATTTTGCAATCCCTCCTAGTTAGGCTGCTCAGCCCAGAATTTGGTAAATGTAGGCATCATTCGGCTGCTTTACCTAGAAATTGCGCAAATCATCTAAGAAGCCAGCCTGACTCCTAGCCAAAAATGTGCACTTTCTCCCAGCAGTTGAGCAGCCTTTTACATGTGCAGCTGAGTTGACCTGTTTCCTTCAAGACCAAGCAAAATAGACTTGCATGCATGGGTTGCTTCTCCCAAGGCAACATGCAAAGGCATCCCTTATTTCAGGGATCTATTTCGGTAGTTGGAGGCTACATGCAAGGATCATTTCAAAAATCTCCCACCAAGTGTCACTTTCCCTAGATTTGTAACATGCACGTCACAACCTCGATTTGATCAAAACTCATCAACCTGACCGCTATCACCAAAAAATTCATCATCTAGCCTAATTTACTAGATAGATCGAAGTATACCATGTAAAACCAATTTTACCCTAGCAAAATTGCTTTCACTGTGAGAAATTACCTAATAAAGCACCTTTATTAAGTAATTTATAGTTAAACCCACAAAGAATAATTAAATAAACCACTATTTATTTGATTCTCTTCCAGGAATAGTTAATTAAATCATTGTTTTATTATTATTCCTTGTTGAATTTGACCCAATTATGAAAAATAGATAGATAAATCATTATTTTTCTTATTTTTCTCTAAGAATGATTAATTAATCACTAATTAATTATTATTCTTTGTTAAATTTGACTAAATCCCTTAGGAATAATTAAATAAATCATTATTTGTTCATTATTCCTTAACTAATTCAATGAGATAATAAATAAATCATTTATTTATTTATTATTTCTAAATACAAGTTTAAATACCTTTTCCCACCTAAAGAAATATAACAAAATATTCCACGTGGTTATTCCAAGAATAGGATGAATAATATTTTATTATTGCTCATTATTCAGGGATAACTCAATATTTTGTTATAAATAGGAGTGTTGTCCATTCATAATTCACTTCTGATTATTTTCATTATTGCACTCATTGTTGTAACTTTGATTATTTTCATTGTCGCACACCATATTTTTGTTGGGTTTATGCATTATAGAGGAGAGAGACTCTACAGAAGATGAAAGTGTTTGAGGATTGCCAAGAACCCATCCCATAGAGGGGGCTGGTAACATACATTTGTTCCCTTGACAAGTGGTATAGTAAAATCATTCTTTACATATCTAGTTTCCATTGGATGTTTTGGAGTTATTACTCTTTATTTCATTGTTTAACAATGATTGCGGCATATATCAGAATTTTAGTAGGTTTTGTTTCTATTAATAGCTATGGATCTACAATGTTTAGCAGTTATTTCTACTGCTGATATCAGTTTTCATCCCCGATCTTAAGTGGGTTATTTTCATACATCATTGAGAGGAAAACACTACAACAAATTGGGGACTCCGCTCGGTTTTATACTTCAGATCCAGAAACCTAGGAGACCTTTTGGTTTTTAGCTTAGGGTTTCTTCTTTTTTCAATTCTATTAATGTTTCCTAGTGTTTTAACCCTAGATTTGATAAATTTCTGACTTCTGCAAGCTTTCTGGTCATTTCCATAGGTGAAAAGAACCAGCAACAGCAAAGGTGACACTTTTTTCTGAAATTTGCAAACCGGAAGCCTAAGAGTAGAAATCGTAGTTTTCAGCCCAAAATGTGCGATCTAGGCTCCAGTACGTAGCTTTCTGCCCAAAAAGTGTGATTTCATTAGAAAATAGGTGACAAGCTACGATTTCTGGGTTTTAAGGTTTCTCTCAGATCTATTTCTAGGTTTCTCTGATAGCTGTATGTTGGGTTTGTAGCCTTTGTCTCATCCCTCGTAGGCCTTGATCCATTTTGTTTTACTCGTCAAAGTCAAATTCAGCCGCCTTTTAGGCTTTTAGTATTCTGCCTTTATAGGAGGATTTTAGCTGACTGAGAAGTCTGAGTTTCTCCAGCACTTTCAACCACATTTTCCAGATCTGTAACCTTTTGTTTCATATCTAATAAGACAGGTTTCTACCATCCATAGTTTCACATTCAAACTTGTTTGGTAATTCCCTTAGGGTCCCATCAGTTGCCCTAGGTGTTTCACCCATCTCCCTATCTTTTTGTAGCAACCTTTTCCTATGGTTTTATGTTGTTGCTACACCACTTTCCAGCAGCTTAGAGTCCCTTGATCCTAGTCACACCGACATTCAAATCTCTTGACTATTTTAGTGTATTTTCCATCTGTTTAGCCACATGCTAGTACAGTGTTTGCAAACCCAGTTTGGGTGGGGTTTAGTTAATTGTTTTGCTGTTTATTTTATGTTACTTATTTCAGTTTATTTGTAGCAAGCTTTTTTCTTTTTTATAAACATTATTTGGGCTTAATTAATTAATACACTTGCACACAAAATCACACCTTAAGTGAAGGGCGCTTGGTTTACACTGCCAATCCAAGACTTAAGATAATACATTTATCACACCACATCAGAGACGGAGGATATATTGTTGATCTCCCTTCACCATTTCTGTGTTTTGTGTGTCCTTCCATCATTGCACCACCAAGGCATGAGTCGCGAAGAGTATTAGACCATCAATCTCAGTTTCCTCTTGAGCCTATTACTCCTCCCCATTGGGTTCGAGTTCATAGCCCTCTGAGTCCCCATCTTGACCCTTATCTTGATTACTCATCTAATTTCGAGCGTCCTTCACTGCATATTGTCAGCAATTTTGGACCCAGAGCTGGTGCAAAAACCAAACCTGGTGGTGGCTCCAGTTCTACACCAGTAATCACATCAGGTGGAGTAGTCTTAGGAACCATTCTGGAAACCCCCATGCTCCCTTTTATGGTTGGGTTAAGTCTACTGGATCTTAACCAGTTGATAAACAACCTGATAAACCATGATGTTAGTTGGCCCTCTATGCCGACTAAGCTTCCCTTAGACATCCCAAAGTTTGAGGGTATTGTTGCAGAGGATCCTACCAACCATGACTAATTCTTCCACATGTGGTTTTTCTCCAACTCCATAACCGATGACTCCATTTGTCTTCGGCTCTTCCAATGCACGCTCACTGGAGACACTTCAAAATGGTCTATAGACCAGCCCTCCACCTCTCATTCCATTTTCGTGACACTTTCTAAAGTGTTCTTATCATATTTCTCACTACCTCTGTAGTATGACATTGGTACTGAGATTTTGACCACGTTCCATCAATCCTCCACTACTCACCTTTCTGACCATGTTCAATAGTGGCATTGAAGAAGGAGCACATGTTGTACCTTGCCTTTCGAAGACCGTGTTTATCTAGATTGGTTTCTCAAGATCCTTTTACCACCCATCAGGAAAGATGTCACATCCCATTTTCCTCAAACTGAGGAAGAAACTCTCAAGACCGCTTTGAGATATGATCTGATTTATGCTCAATCAAGTTATGTCTATACCGTTATTCCATACCTCCCTCGTCCTGGTAGTGCGAATGCACCGGGGGAATCTCATGCCACCGATGGTATCGTTGGATCCATTTCACACTCTTTGCCCTATTCTCAGCAGAGTTATGGCTACCCACAGGGGGGCACTAGTTCCACCAACATTTATGCCACTCTTACTAGCAACATGTTTCTAGGGCCCCAACCCATATACCAAACCGTTGCTTCTTCTTATGCACAACCTGGCGCTCCAACCCCTTAAGGATTAGTGTCGTAGCCTCCCATGCATCCTTAGCCCCAGTAGCCACCACCCCCTCAAGGTCAGGTGTTTGCATAGCAGGGTGATACCAATCCCTAGAATTTGAACAAAAAGGATAAGGGCAAGGGTAACAAGGGTAACCAAGGTAACTAAGGTAACCAGCCTAGTGAATCCCAGGGGAACCAGCCTAACACCAACAACTAGCAACAGGGCAGCTAGCTAAAGAAGAAAAAGGTTATTCGTACAAATAACTGTTGTGCATGATGTGGTGTACATGGCCACTACACACATGATTGTCCCCTTTTACCCTAGATGTGCCAACTATGGGAAGCTCAAGTAGCTTCTCGAGGTCAACAATCACCTCAAAATCCTAGGCCACCTCAACAGCCGTGGTTACAAATCCTTTCCCTTAGCAAGGATTTGTTGTTGTCAACCCTAGCTAGGTCAAGTAGCCCACCTCCCCCAACCTTCTACTACTGATGACTACCAGATCCTGATGATGAACTTTGATGAGGTTAACCACTACAATATCAACCTCCAAAATCGGTTGCACCAATATGACAAGCCCTCCACTTCGTCAGTTGTCGGGCCCAAAACCTAAGTGTCCACTAAGCCTCTTACGACACCAAATGGTCCTTTACAAATCCATTAACCCAAAGCTGAGGCCATTCCCAAGATCCAAAAGGGACCATTTTGTCATAATGTGGCTTCTAACAGAGCTGCCATACATATAGTATACTAGACGACTTGGCGCAATCACATGCCTTCATGTCGACACTGGAAGTCCTTGAGTCATGCCCTTCTGAAAAGAAGGCTCTACTAACTACGTTGGGTGCCGTGGATCCTTCAGACGGTCACTTGATTGTCTTCCCAGTTGATACATTAGAGCACCCCCTATTACCTTCATCTATTGATTTCCAGATACTAGTTACAGTCTATAATGCCATCATCTACAAATGTATTATTGATGAAGGCATATCCACCTACTTAGAAACTCAATGTCTTGTATGGAAGTTAGTAAAATTTGCTTTTAAGTTGTAAAAATACCAATTTTATAGGAATTTTGATCTTTTAATAATTTTATTGGAGATTGGAGCTAGGAGGTTGGTAATTATGTACTTAATTTTCTAATATTCAAAAGACTTATGGGCCATTTCTATAATTTTATGGTTACATAGATCTTGTTCTTATTTTTTAATATTGTAGAACATTTCATGTATGTGTGTGCTTTATGGAATATATGATGTTGAGTTATGGACAACTTTGTAAGTTAGATGATATCTCTAACATGATTTCTATTTCAGTTTTTGCACATTCATTTATCAACACTTTTTAGACCTAAATGTTCATTTCTCTTCATTTTTTATACAAAGTTGAAATCCTAATGTTGTTTTGGATTACATCTAATTTTTTCTTGCCTATGCGGTTGTGTCTTTACTAACTCATTTTCTCCCTAATCTTATGTATTTCACGGGTAGCTAGCTTACCCATTTTCTATCCTAGTGCATTAGATAGTTTTTACATAGGATATATATATATATATATATATATATATATATATATATATATATATATATATATATATATATATATATATATATATATATATATATATATATATATATATATATATATATATATATATATATATATATATCACTTTTGTGACAGTAATTTACATCTCAAAGAATTATCAAAATGAAGAATGATTATGAAGCTAAAATTAAAATAGATTTGTTATCCTAGACAATGTGAGCTCAAATTAGAACCTCATACTGAAGATAACTATTGATTATTCTAAGGACATTTTTCTCTATCAATATCAAGATAAACCACTTTCATCCACTTGAGGACATTTTGGAGTTTTTCATTGCATAATGTCCAGTCTAGGTAGGGATGATCAACCTATAACATGGAACTCTTAAAATATTTTTTGTGGACATACATTATTGAAAGGGAATCATATGTACTTATGGGTAGCTTCTAACATGTTGCAATTTTGAACAAGAGGTTGTGCAAAAGGAAGTTCTTCATCAAGAAGTTTTTAACAAGTCACCTCTTTAATTTCATATATATAATAATGAGGTCAAAGAAAATAGATCGTCCTCTAATCATCCACATAATGTTTTCTAATGGAATATTCATTATAGGGTCATTCTTTGTGATAAAACCTACATTCTCTTTTCTAAAAGTATGTCTTTCAAAACCTACCCTCTCATTTTCTCTTATTTCAATGATATTTTCTTTTGTTCTTTTTTTCCTCGATGAAGTTGTTTTTCGACTATGATGGTTTCCAATGTTTAAATGTATTGCAATTACAAGGAGATCAAAACATCCTTCCAATAAAAAATAATTATAGAAATCATCTTCCAATTACAAAATTTGTCCTCCATTTATATGAGAAGACAAATATTGTCATACAATATTACAGAAAAGGACAAAAAATTGTGTCTCAATTTCATAGCAAGATAAAAAAAGTTTCCAATTACTTAACAACAAAAAAATATATTTTTGATCTCCTAAAAAATGTAATAATTTTCCTCATATTACTCAAATTTCCTTTTTTTACGCAAAATCTTGTCTTCTAGTTCCATAATAATACAAAATCTTGACGGAAAAAGGTATGGAAGTTATCATTTTTCTTCGCTTTGGCTTTGAAAAAGTACTAAGGGTTGTATCACATGGTGAATAGGGTTTTATTGTGAATCTAGTGGGTAAATGTATTTTTTACTGTTAGTAGAAATGGAGGACTTCATGTTCTTGGAGCTAGACCTAGGGGATATTCTGGAAGTTCATGGTCTCAAGCCTACTCACCAAAATGTGGATTGGGTGCACGCTCTAGCTAGTGGCTTGTTCAAGATTTTTGCAGGGTCATTAGCACATACAACAAACATTAGTGTTATAGGTTCAATTACCTCTTCTATTGGTGGAGATTATGATGAGGCTCAAAGGGTTTATTGGGATGATATGGTGAGAGGTATCACTGGTCTGGGAACTATATATCATACTTCCCTTTGTTGCCCATTTGGTGTTATTTATTCAAATTGACTAGGACAAGTGACAACTTTAAACCTTGGTGTGGTGAACAATTTTTTATGTTTTGGGGGTTTCTTTCTTGATGCTCTAAGTCATCCGTCAACTATAGATATTAAAGACTTTGTTCGAAGTAGTTCTATTCTATACATAGTAGGCGGTGAAACTCACACATTCCCTTAGGTATTGAATCTTGTGAAAACCCTAGAGTAATTAAACACCAAGGAGGGGTGTTGAAAGGTGTTTATAATAGGTCACAAGACCCAAAGGTGGAGCAAACTTGTCTTGAGGGAAGGAATGATGTTGGATACCATCCTACTAAAATTTTAGGAGCAACACATAGGGTTCTAAAAACCGTAGGACTTGATCTAAAAGTGGGAGAGAAGAAGATGTAGAACCCAGAGGAATGGTAGGAATTTAGGCTGGTGGATAGGGCCATTGGAACTGAAGAAAATTATCATATTTGTGTAAGATTGAAAAGAAAGAATGGAAAATGTATTCAAGCGAGACCAAAAAACATAATTTATTTATGAGGGAAGCTATAGAACTTGAAGACATGAATATGTTTGAACATGTTCTAAGTTGTGGAGTGTATGGTAGAATCCACAAGGTGGAGTGCTTATGAAAATGGATAAACAAGGCATGGAGGAAAACCCTAGAAAATCTTATGGAGGTAAGCTTCCTTAAGTGTAACTCGTCTATGATTAAATTTGAGTCGATAAAGCTATTACATGGGTTTTGGAAAGACACTACTGCATTGACTCCTCATCAATTATTTTCAAGGAATGGAACATATAATTTGATGCCCATCGTGAACAATTGGGCATTTCCTTAGTGTGGGTTTTACTATGAGGGATCCCTAAAAAACTGTGGACTTTGAATGTGCGTTGTGAAATTGCAAATAAATTGGGGGATTTTCTTGAAGCTGACATGACGTTGAGGACCTCAAAACTTAAAACTTTTATAAGAATCTTGGTTCACCTTAACCCAAGGGAAGGGATGTTCACAGTCCTTAATATTTCATATAGGGGCTATAGCCACTATCAATAGATGGACTATGAGGAATTAGTCTTCTAGTGTAGACAGTGTGATTTCCAGGGCCTTGCTGGAGATTTTTCTATCTTGTATAAGAGAAACAAAGGTCGTAGGTTTGAACTGCTTAATTATGGAAGAGGTAATTAGAATGGGGTTAATATATGTTTAATGAGTTTACCTCCACAAACAAACACTCTAAATATAGTTCCATCAACAAATATGGCTCTTGTGGGAAATAAAAGATAGGCCAGTATCATGTAGAAGGTGGGAAAGTAGCATGATCACATGGAAAAACTCGTAGATGACGAGACTGCCACTATTGTAGGTAATGTTGTTTCTCCTCCTCCTCTTCCCATTTAAAACCTTATTAATTCTTATTTCTCTATAGATATAGAGTGTGGTCCTTATAGACCCACACTCTCCTCACGCATATCCTCATTATCTATTTCTAACGTTGAACCAAATGCAAGCACAATTGCACTAGTCCTTCCATTGTTCTATTCTCCAAAACCTATGTCATGCTCAGACCCTCTACTCTCTACAGATTTGCACTATAACCTTAGACCTGGGAAGACCAAGGTTTACTCCTTTGATGCAATGGGTGGTCTAGGTGCATTGTCCCCAAAATTTGATAAAGGTTGGTTGAGAGGCAGATAATCCAATATATATTAGGAAACGTTGAAGCCTCATATTGATATTACTGAGGGCAAGTAGAAATTCATTAATGGATTTCTTAGATCAATGCAAACCCTTGAAATAGTTTTATCATGAATTTTATTTCATTAAAATATAGGGGTTATGCTAGCCCAAGAAAAATATAGCACTAAGAAGGATGATTCATACTGAAAACCCATATATATTATTGCTTCAGGAGACCCTTGAGGAGGATTATAATATTATAGAAGCACTTAAGAAACTAGCTCATTGGTATTTTTTTTTATTTTCTAATGATTTTAGAGGACATTTGGGGGGCATAGCTATGGGTTTCAACCTAAAATATATAACGGTAACTAGCTTCTCAGGAGTTGTCTTGGTTCTAGGGGTACACATTTTCTCCTCTAAGATGAGGTTAGGCCTTACATTAGTCTCTATATATATCTCTTTAAAAGAAACAACCTCATTCTCGAATAATATATTGAAAAATTCCTTCATGAAGAAGGATAATCTCATAATTGGAGGGGACTTGAATTTTTCTTTGGGTGCCTCAAAGGTATGGGGGCCATAATTTCTTATAGATTCAATGGCTTATTTTTTGATAAGGAATCTAGTTGATAGCTATATCATTAATGTCAATCTCATTAAATATAAAACCTCATGGATAAATAGGAGAACCAATGATGTGATGGTGGCTAAACAACTTGACAATTTTTTTATGGAAGAAGATCTTGTCGGAAGGATACCCATCTTTCAAAAATCGATCGAGGTGGGTTTCTAATAATGAACAAATGTTCCTAAACCTAAAAGGTGGAAACTAAAAACCTGGAAGTCTATTTAAATTCAATCCCTTATGGTTGGCTAATGAAGTCTTTGTGTAGCTAAGAAAAGAGATCTAGATTCCATATAACCATGACTTGGACATCCTCATCACTTGAAATTTTAAAAAGGGTTAAACATGCCACTAGAAAATGGGAAATGCATAATAGGAATAGAGATGACATGAAACTAAAATCTCTGGAATAAGAATTGTAAATGATAGAATCTCCAAAATGTGGTAGTTATGATTTAATGGAAGACAAACAAAGGATTCTGCGTTAGGGGAAATTTCCGGGGCTAATATTCATATGTGGGCTAGTTTTTCATGTTTTTTCCAAATAAAGTATTTTCAAATTTCCATTTTTTGAAAAAATGATTTGTTAAAATTTTATAGTGTAGAATTCATTTACCTTTAAAATCACCAAATTGTTTTCGAGACTATATGTAAAAGCATTAAAAGTTTGAATATATTTACAAATATATCACTAAAGATTTTACAGTTTGCATATGAAGGACAAGTAAAATTCGCCAAGGTTTCTAAATTATGAGGTAAATTTCCATCCTTAAAATTTTCCATATTTTTCATTTGGATGCAATGAAAATGAGACTATTGGATGAAAAAGGTAGCATAGTGGTGATAAAAGCGTAGGGAGATTTGGTTGAAGTGTGGTGACAAGAGTAGAAAGTTCTTCCAAAATTATGCCAAAGGGCACAAAAGTTGTAATACTATTTGGGAATTAAACAATCATAAAGGAGGAAAAGCTAATTTGAGGAATTATCCTCACTGGGGAAGATTCATTTCAAAAATATTTATAAGGTGTCAGAGGGAACCATTAATGCTAAAGTGGTTCTTCTTGCTCAATTCTTTCACTATTTCACATATGAAGAAGGTAATCAGATACTGATGGAATCTATCATAGATGGGGAATTTTACATTGCTACGAAGAATATGAACAGAGATAAGAGTTGAGTCCCTGATGGCTACAGTGACAAATTTTATTTGGTTTATATGAATTGGTAGGGGATGACTTGCTCAGGGTGGTAGAGTAATCTCTTCAAATTGGGGGAGTCTTTCAATCTCTCAACTTGAATTTTATTTCCCTCATTTTGAAGGTGGATGATCCCAAATTATGCAATGAATTCAAGCCAATTTATGTGTGCAACGTTTTCTGTACAATAATTGCTAAGATCATAGCTAGATTTAAACCAATCTTGTCGAGGAATGATTCTATACAATAGTTTGGATTCCTGAAGGGGATTTAGATTCACAAAGTGATTAGTATGGCACAATAGGTTACGAATAACCTTAATATATGAAATATTAAAGTTATCATCGTCAAAATTTACCTTTCCAAAGCCTAAAATATGGTCAATTGGGCCTTTATTTATCTGATTCTCACTAACTTGGGTTTTGAAGATCCTTTCATCAATTAGGAAATTAGTTTCATAACATCCATATCTTTTGTTTCTCTAATCAATGGATCAACATCTAAGTTTCTTCATGCTTAGAATGGATAGAGGCAATGATGCCCTTTGTCCATATCATTGTTTTTATTAGTAGTTGATGGGTTGAGAATATTAATATTGGCAGCTAAAAGGTGGGGTGACCTTATGGGGATTAAGGTAGTGTAAAATATATTCATTATCCATCTGATATTTTTTGATGATATTCTCCTATTTAGAAATGGGTTAAGAAAATATCTTGAAACCATCAAGGAGCCCTAGTTTTATTTTAAAAATCTACATGAATGGTAATAAATGTATAAAAATCTATGCTCTTGTATCCTAGTCTATTGAATGGTGAAGTTAGAAGGGTACAAACTATTCTCCCTTATATAGCTAAAAATTTATAGGATAACCTGAAATACCTATGGTTTCATCTAAAACTAAGTACTTAATAGAATGTTTACTAGTTATGGTTTCTCGCAAAGTTGTGAAAGAGGCTAAAACACTCACATTTAAGATGGCATTCATATGTGTGGATATTGGTTCTAATAAAACTGGTCCTTCAAGTTTACCAGTACGAGATGGCTCTTACAACAGTACCCAAAGGAATCATAGAATCTATGAGAAAGCTTTGTGGGTGTCTTTTGTGGCCTGGTTCCAACGAAGATGCCATACTCCCCTAGGTGAGATGGGATAAGTTTTCTCTCCCAAAAGCATGGGGAGGATGGGGTTTAAAATATCTTCCCATTTTCGCAAAATATTTGCTTAAAAGGTGGGTTGGAGGTTACTTTACACTGACAATCTTTTGACCGTGGTTTCTTTGAAGAAATATAATTTCCCCCTCTCTATTGATGATTGGATAAGACTTCCGAATAAAAGGACAAAAAATCCTTCTACCATTTGGAAGGTAATCATTTCATCCTTTCTTGCGGTTGGCAGTGGACTAGAATGAGAGTTAAAAATGGTGAAAGGTTAAGAAGACTGACGGACAGCTAGTCTGATTGTAAGCAAAAACTTTAGGCTCTCTCATGAGCTAGTAACAATTTTAAATATTTAGGGAGTAACATTTCTAAATTAGATAGTAGATGATAGTCAAAGAATAATGTGGGCTCAACGATGGAAAGATGTTGATTAACTGAATTTGTATGGAGAATTTTTTTATATTTGGGAAAATTATAATAATTCTGTAAAAGTATCACATGTGAAAATCAGAAACATGGAGGACACTCTTAGTTGGGTCCATTTTACTTCTAGGGTTTACACTCCTAAAACTAGTTATTTATATCAAATAATGGATAGGGAAAGGGATGATAGAGAATGGTGGTGGAATAAGATATGGAAGCTTCAGTGCCCAACTAAGACTAGGCTTTTCCCTTGGTTGCTTATTGAAAACACAATTCCAACCTCAGATAATTTACAAAAGTGTCAAAAGGAAAGCCCTAGCTAGTGCATGTTATGCAAGGATGCAGGGGTATTTGTTGTACATTTTCTTCTTCAATGTCCTTTAACATTATATATACGGAACAAATTTAAATAGATCCTACATTGTAACCTAGAATGGAGGGGTGATACTTTCCTTAATAAGGCCGCTTTTAGGGATATGTCATATGCTCCTGATCTTATATAATCTCAAATCAATGCAATATATACTCTTGAAATCCACTAATATCCCCTAATTTCCTCAAATTATTACGAAAGAGGTTATTGATCATCAGGTACCATGGGATTACTTTGATGGAGATTTAAAAAATAATGGCATTTGTGGGTGTGGTCTTATCCTATACCTTAATGATCATCATTTCCTCAAGTCACAAATTGGTATGGGTAGTGGATATAACAACTATGCAAAAGTAGATTCTCTTGAACTATTTCTATTTTAGGCTCTTGCAAAAATTTGTCACTTTATTCAAGTTTTTGGAGACTCCATGAATGTTATGAATTAGTTATATGTTTCTCAAAGATGTCACAACCACACACTACTCCTAATAATGGAGAAGATATTTTAGTTAAAACATGTTTTTGAATGTATATCTTGCTACCATATTGATAGGGAAATAAATAATGAGGTGGACATTTTGTCTAAGGAGGGCACTTAATAGGATCTGGGTACTTGGAAGATCTCAAAGCATATAGGTAGGAAGGTGCTGGATTACCTTCATCATCCTTCGTTAGAAGGATAATCACCCAATGATCACTATTATGATCATTTTTAGCTTTTTCTTTATATAGTGATATATATCATATGCTCCTCTTATACATACTACTTATATAACTTCTATGAATATGCTTTTAGATTTCATATCAGTTGTATATGACAATAAAATTTCTATATATGTTTGATGTGATTTCTGTTAGAACTCAGTGTTAGATGTGCACATATTTTATTTGGTGGACCACAAGGTGAGTTTCATGGACCAATTTTTGTTTTTTCCTACATTTTTGGACCAAAAATAGAATCCACGGGATCATATCTATAGTATGTTACTATTTATTTAACAGAAAATTAAAATTTTCTGCATGAAGAAAGAAAAATACTAAATCGTGATTCCCAATAAGGAAAGTGGAAAGAATTATTCTTTGTAACTACATAGAAACTCATATCAAGTGCTAAGATAGCCATTGTTCTTTTATGCTTATTTTATATATATATTTTTTGGATGTCAAGTGAGTTCCAAGAGGACGGAGAGAATACTAAAAAAAAAGCATGCAAACATGCTTAGGAATGCAAATGCCTTCCTAAGGCTAATGTTCAAAACATTAAATTCCCTACCTAGCTTCTTCTCTCACCTTCTCACAATTTCTTACCCATGGTAGGACCACACATGAATTATAGAATGTGTATGTACTTTTGTGACATTACGTTTCTCCTTTCTCTCTCATTTCTCGTCCTTTCCCCTCTCTTTCCCACGTCCATTTTTTCCTCTATCTTTCTCCCTTTGTACCTTCTATCTCCCTTCCTTTTTCTATTCCTCCATCATTCTCATTTTCTTCCTTTCTTTCCTCTTCCCTCTCTATGCCCACTTGATTTTTGTCTTTATCTCCCTCCCTCTCTGCTTTTTATGTCTTCCACACTCCCTCATTATCTTTGTCCCTCTTCCCTCCATCAATGTTTGTCCCTCTCTCCACTGCTCCCTCTACCTCTCTCTCTCCATCTCTTCCTTTGTCCCTCCCTCTCTCCATCTCTCCCTTCTTCCCTCTCTATCCACCCTCCATATATGCCTCTATCTCCCTCTCTCTCCCCTACTCATTCTCACTCTCCCCCTCACTCCATAACCATATATTTACCTCCCTCCTTCTCTCTAGTTATCTCTCTTTTTTCCCTTTCTATTGCCCCTTCATTCTCTCTCCATATCTCCTCTCTCAATTTATCTCCCCACCTTCTTTGTCTTCTCCCTTGCCATGTCCTTCCCTTTATATTTCCATTAATATATTTGTCTTTGTCTCTTCTATCTTATTCCATCTCTTTCTTTATCCCTTCCTCCACCCTCTAGCTCCAACTCTCTCTCTCTCTCTCTCTCTCCCTCTCTCTCTCTTTGTCTTTCTTGGATTCACTCTTTACCCCCTCTCCATCCCTCTCACTTTCTCCCTCCCTCTCTCCTTATTTTTATATCTATCTCACCTACCTATTCACTCTCTATGATTATACCTATATTTCTATTTTCCTCCCTCCTTCTCTCCCTCCTTCCTCTCTCATTATCTGTCTCCATACTTTACTCCCTTCACCCCCCTTCTCTCTCCCTCTCTCCCCCCTTCTCTCTCTACTCTCTCCCTCTTTGCTTCACCACCTCTCTTTCCCTGCATATTCCCCCTTCTTTCTCTATATTCCTGTCTCTCCTCCCTCCCTCTTTTATTCTCCCTCTCTTTTTTCCCCTATTCTCTCTCTCTCCACATTTGTGTATATATATAGGTGTATGTGTGTGTGTATCTCGCTCTCTCATTCCCTATTTATCCCCCTTCTATATTTATCTCTCTCTCACTCACCTCCCCACTCTCCCTAGAATATCTACCCATATATCCCTTCATCTCTCGTTTATCTCTCCCTCACTCCCTTACACCTCTCCATTTCTCTCTCTCTCTCTCTCTCTCTCTCTCTCTCTTCTTCCCTATTTATGAATCACTCTCTATCCACCTTTTATTTATTTTTCTATCTCCTATCTTAATCTCCCTTATCTCTTTATCCTCCCCTACATCACCATCTCCTTCCCTCTCTCTCTTCATATCCAATCCACTCTCTATCTCTCTATTTTCATTTACAATTTTTTTTTTATCTTTATTTCTCTCTCTTCTATCCTTGCTCCCTCATTATTTCCCTCTCTCTCACATGCACACTCTTTGTTTCTCTATTATTCCCCCTCTCTCCCCCTTCTTTACCCCTCATCTCACTTCTCTTCTCCACTCTCTCTTTTTCCTTTCATCTCCATTTCAATCTACATCCCTCGCTCTTCCTCTCCATGAATCTCTCTCTCTACCCCCCCCCCTCTCTCTCTTTATCTCCGCCCTCTTCTAGATCTGTCTCTTTATTTGTCCCTATCTTCATATTTGCCTCCATTTCTCACCACACACACTCTCTCTCCCCATATTCACTTATCACTTTCTCTCAATCCCTCTTCCTCTCACACTATGTATTCTCTTCTTTCTTCCCCACCCATCCCCCTCACCCCCGTGTCTCCTTCTCTCTGTCTCCATCCCTCTCTCCTTGTATCCCTCCCTCCCTAACAATCATTCCCCTCTCTTCCTTCCCCTCTTTATATATCCATCCCTTGCTCCCTCAATCCTTCATTCTCAACAAAATCCTTCCATGTATATCTCTCCCTCTCTCCCTCAAACAATCTCCTCACTTTATGTCACTCTCTTACATCCTATCCTTCTCTCCTTCCTCCCTCTCTCCTCTCTACCTCACACTCTCTCCACCTTTTCTCACATTATTCTCCATCTCTCTCCACTTATCTCTCTCTCTCTCTATGTCTCGTCTTCTCTCTCCCTTTATGTCAATCTATGTCCCCAAAACTCCATGTCTATCTCCCTGCTTCTCTCTCTCTATTTATCTTCCATTCCCCTCTGTATCTCCCTCTATCTCCCACCTCCATCTTTTAATTCATCTCCCTCCTTGCCTCTTTATATTTCTCCCTTACTCTCTCCCCCTCTCCATCACTCTCTCTTCCACCACCAAATCTACCTCTATATCTCTCAATCCTCCCACCCCCCTCCCACCCATCTCTCTTTCTCTCTCTCACTCTCTACTGAATTCTCTCTTTCCATCCAACTCTACGTCTATCTCCATTCATCTCTCCTCATTTCCCCCCCACTCCTTCTTTCTATCTCTCGTCCCCTTTTCCTCCTCATTTCCTATTTCTCTATTTCTCTATCCCTCCCTTAGTCCCTACTTTGCAACAACCCCCCCGCCCCTCTCTCTCTCTCTCTCTCTCTCGTCCACATATTTTTTTATCTCCCTCTCATATACTCCCTCTCCCTCACCCTCTCCCAATATTCACCCCCAACGTTTTTTTCTTTAATTCTCACTCTTCCTCTCACTTCCACCACCCTCTCTCATTCTCTTCACCCCATCTTTTTTTTCTAATTCTCACTCTTCCACTCACTTTATTATCTAATATGTTCCCCCCTCTCTCACTTTCTCGCCCCACCAGTGTCTCTCTCACCCCCTTCCAGAGTAACATTTTCCAACTCTGTGACTCTCCTCCTCCCTATGTCAACCACAAATATCTTCATCCCTCTCCCTTCCCCTCACTCCTTCCATATATATTTCACTCTTGACCAACTCATTTTCTTCCATCAATCATTGAGTCATACTTTCCCACCTCACTCATTAAGACCCTTTTATGTTGCACTAACATAATCCCTTGTAATTTGACGTATATAATGATATTCATAAGATATATATATATATATATATATATATATATATATATATGGGGTGAAAAATTATATCCTCTTTACTTGCGAGCAAACTGAAGAGAAAACTAGGAAAAATATATGAAAAAAATCGAAGCCAAAGGTGATAATAATCACATAATTTATCTTATTTTCCTTTCTTTTCTTTTTTTGGACGTTCACGTGAGTTGTTTGTTATAACCATTTCCAACTCACTTCATGATGTCTTCAATGGCGTTTTCTTTTCTAAGTCTAAGCTCTCATAAACATGAGCTCTCTTTGTACCCCACCTCCCATTTATGTCGTGTGCCCTCTTTTTCTATTTTTTTAGTGTTTGTATCTCTTCTAATTTGGGGCCCTTCTAGATATGGGTAGCTTTTCCATTATGAAATGGTGGATTCCCTTCTACTTTAATTGTAGGGTTCTCTCTAGTTTCTTCTTCCTCTAAGATTATAAATCCTGGAAAAATAACTATGCATAACAACAACACTTTGTTTATAAATCTTGGAAAAATAACTATGCATAACAACAACACTTTGTCTACAACTCCATAATTTTATGTAGAAGGATTTCATCATTTAGGTATTCAAAGATTGCACTAATGAGAAAAGAATGTATTATATTTTTTGCATGAAAAATAACATACCAACATTAGAAAACTGAAAATTCACATAGTTGGAGAAAATTTCTATAAATAGAATTATAAATTTAGGAAACTAACTCATTTCATTTTTTTACACTTCATCTTTTTACACCATCTTCAAATTCATTGCTATAATACCTCTAATTTTAGATTTGCATATGAGAAACCATCATTAGCCTACAACTATTGTTATTCTTATGCTTATAAATGCCCAATTTTGATACAATTGTTTGGGCATATGTTCTAGATTTTGTAGTGTTCAAAGTTGCACAATAAGTACCTTGTAGTAGTGAAAGCATATATATTTATGTTTTTTGAATGTGAATAACATCATTAATTAATATTTATATAACTATTCTCTTATTACTAAGAATCATATAACTATCTTCATTAATGTTAAAGCATTTTATTCATATTTATTTTTCATACATGTTGGAGAGTTATTAGATCTATTTTCCAATCTAATTTACCTAGATTCCACTCAAAATTTAATTTCCACGGTCTAAGTTCCCATAATTTTCTTAGCGTCTCTCATCTATATATGCCAAACACATTTCCCAAACATTTTCCCAAACGTTGTACTCTACTCGTACCTAAACCATATGCATCAAAGGTATATTCGAATGTATATATATGATATATAAATTCCCTTTATAAATATGCCATAATCTTTACGTTTTGATAGATATGAGATGCATTATATGTATATGTAAATGTGTGTATATTTATATCCGAAATGTGTAAATGTATTTATATTAATGTAAACGAAATGGCCGAGAATGGATGTCATATTTTTCTAATAAGTTATCGTACGTGTCGGCATGCTTAAACTAGAAAAGACTTTCTGAAATTCTCTCATCCACTAATCTATAATTTTTTAAATACATCTAACTTCAATCATTCAAAAGATTACACGACACCGGTTGGCCTAATGAAATTCGTGACGAGGGCAATTGTTACGGACTGATGACATTTTCACCATTATTGTTACTTAAATATTAAGATCACATAGAATCTCTTAATTGACAACTCATTTCCAATTCTTCCCTCCAACGGCACGCCCTTTATGTAATCCAATCTGCATATTTGTTAATATTATATATTCCTACTTTATGTTATTTTACAGCTTTTTATATTATAGGAGTCTGCTTTAAGCGATTGTATAGACATTAACAAAAATATTAAGGTAATGATAACGACTTGACAATGTAGCGTATATTGAGATAATCTTTCTCAATGATATGAAAGTTTATGACAAAGCTACCTAAAATCTGTTCACGATGTAAATCATAGAATAGCCTCAATAATATAAAAATCACGGCATTCTGGTTTCTTGCCAATTTGTTAGGGTTAATTTTGATATAGATTTTTAATAACGCTAAATTTGAATTTTGTAATTCAATTTGAGGTTTTTATTTTTTATTATTTTAACACATATTACATAAATTAACATAAGAATTGTATGTTAAAATTATAAGTATTACCATCTAAATGTTTTAATGATGAAAATGAATTCATTTGTAAATTTTGAAACATATTTTCTAATTATTGAAAAAAAAAAACGCGATTTTGCTCGGTACAAAAAACCAAAACACATATTAGTTAGAATCAACCCAAAAACAATATCTTTTATAATCCACCAAAAAAATCATCGAACACATCAATCAACTAAATGTAAACCTGGACATGCAATTTTTGTTGTCATTTTAAAACATTAACTATGCCACCTGATCCAAATCCCTTACCAGTTACATGGCCTAGTTCTCACGTCTAATACAGAAAGCAAGCCATAACAACAACTATGGTTAACGTGACGCGGCATGAATCTGTGCTTCTTCTACACCAATTGTACTTCATCTTTGCCATATTCCTTCAATCATCAATTTTCGTTAATAAATTGTCACGTGCCGATAATTCGCTGATGCATCGATTCGCTTTCTTCACGTATTTATTTAACTGACTCAGATCTCCGATGGCCCATAAACCGAAAGATATCGAATATGATATCCGCGATTGCCCATAACCCATATGTTCTTGCAATGTAGAACTCTCAAACTTTGTACGTCAACAGTGTGTATTGGCGGGTCATATCAGCTTTGGTTTTGTTCATTTATAAGCATGAGTGCAGCCAGTGTCAATTATGAAACCTCGGGTGTCCTCAAAGTTAGTGCAAAGAGGACAGAAGAAGCTCTAGTGATCACTGTGCATTGACAATTTGAAGAAGAGGGTTTTTATTTGATTATCAATTGGGGAGCTAATTGAGAAATCAAAACCTTATGTAGCCATGATTGTTTGCAGTTTGGATATGCTGGCATGAATGTTATCTCTAAAGTTTCTCTTAATAGAGGGATGAACCACTTTGTGCTTGTAGTGTACAGGCACGCTGCTGCTACGGTAGTCCTTGCTCCTTTTGCCTTCTTCATTGAAAGGTAAAGCTATTCTATTCATGCATGTCATTGTAACTTTACTTAACAACCTCTGCAATGAATTCCTAGCTAGATAATCAGGTCATGAGTCAACAACTTACATTTAATTGCAGGAAAGTGCGACCCAAACTCACTTTTTCCATATTCTGGCAAATTTTTATATTGGGTTTGTTGGGGTATGTACTATTTCATAATTTCAGGCCTTTTGCTTCATTGTACAGTATCATCCCTTCCATCGCATTTTCGTTTGATTCAATGAAAATGGTTGGCGAATATTTTAATACAGATATTGGACATTCTTAATGCATTTTTTCAGGCCCGTAATTGACCAGAATTTCTACTACTTGGGCTTGAAATTAACCTCTCCAACATATGCCTGTGCGCTGAGTAATGTTCTTCCGGCTATGACTTTCGTGATGGCTCTTCTATTCAGGTAATCAAATCATATTGTTCCATTCAAGTCACATAACCGAGGGCGTAACCGTTGCAATCAATTACTTTATTTGATGGCCTTCATGGAAAATCTTTATTGGTGTAGGATGGAGAAAGTGAATATCAAAAATCTACGCAGTCAAGCAAAGATAGTGGGAACAATTGTGTGCGTCGGGGGAGCAATGCTGATGACGCTGTACAAAGGCCCTATTGTTCCCATGCTTTGGTCTCCACGTCATCAATCCCCCAAGACATCTTCAAGTCGAACGTCAGCAGCTTCTGGCATTGATAATAAAGACTGGCTAATAGGTTCCCTTCTGATAATTGCGGCCACTCTTGTTTGGTCAGCGTTGTTCTTTCTGCAGGTGATCATTTATTTTTTACATGTTTGTCTCCCCAAACATATATGTATGATGAATCATCCTCAAATTATAACATTAATTTACTATTTTGAATGTGCAGGCTGCAGTACTGAAGAAATATTCTGCTCCACTATCACTTGCCACCTTAATATGTTTTATGGGAACATTACAGGCAACAGTTCTCAGCTTAGCTGTCGTACGTGATTCCTCCCAATGGACTTTAGGATGGAACATCAACCTTCTCACTGCAGTGTACTCTGTAAGTTTGCCTGTTTTCCTTCAACCAGGGGAAATCGTTTAACGCTTTTGTTCAGGATTGATTTCGAGAACATGACATCGGGCTATGAAGGTAAATTACAGAGTAAAGGAATTTCTATTTCTGGGTGCAGGGAGTGGTGACGTCAGCAATTGCATATTACGTACAAGGGTTGTGCATGCGCGTAAAAGGACCTGTATTTGCCACAGCATTCAGTCCGTTGATGATGATAATCGTGGCAATTATGGGCTCTGTCATCCTCTCTGAAAGCATCTTTCTGGGCAGGTTCGTTTTTGAAATATTTTTCAACTCCCCAAATTGAAATCGAGGTCAATAATGTCGGCAAACAGGATGCTTCAAGGCACTAACAGTAGGTTTTTTTTTTTTTTTTTTTTATTATTATGAAAAAAAAAACGCTTCTGTATTCAAGGTACTAACAGTACTTATTAACTGAATACAGCGTGTTGGGAGGCGTTATGATAGCAACCGGGCTATACTCCGTTCTCTGGGGAAAATTGAAGGATATCAAGATCTCGGAGCTTAAAAATTGTTCAGAAGTGGTTCCCAATTCTCAAGTAATGTTCCCGATAAGTCAAAATAAGGTCGATGACATAGAAGCTGGGTCTAACCAGCCAATGACTCCGGGACTTCAGCCTCAACAATTCATTGCCGAAGATACGGCCATTTCTGTCACTGAAAACAACAATCCAAACATGTAAGCATGGTGGTCAAACAGTTTTTACAACAGAGGTTATAGTTATCGTCATTCAAACTGAACCAGTCAGAGAGACTTAGGCTTCCACTGGCGTCGTCCATCGTAATTCCAAGAAACGGATTTACAAATGTTACAATGTTAGTTGCAGGAGCCGATATTTACTAGTCTGTTTGCAGTTCTCATACATGCTAGAGATGATAAAGAGAGATGCGTATTGTTGAAATCGTAATTTCAACGCAGCGGCAACATCGCCAGAAAACTTTAACCTACACGCCTGGAACTTCTCGGACCAGCTTTCCGATGAAGGAATAATCCGGCAAGGAGCTCCGAGAAAATATGGAGCTGACACGTGGTTTACCACTGACGTAACGCAACGTAAGTTTCTCGGGAGGTATTGTTCAGTCACATGATGTCTTCCGATATTGTTGTCAGCCGTCCGATGGGGCTCTTCGTTCTCCCGCCGTCGATCTCCGAAGATGCAATCAGCCCGCATCAATTCAATGAGTTGCGTGGAGTGAATGTCAAATTTTTGGTTGACCATACGTTTTTTCTTAATGCATTGTCATAGGAGTAGGTGAATACTTAAGTTTTACATACCGCAAGTGAGTTTTTTTTTATATATGTGTTAGTTGTATGTTTTAACATGTATGTTTTCGTATTAAGTTTTTGACATATATATGAGCCATGTGAAATGCGCTCTAAGTGGTAGCGTTAACCATTGTAAAAAAAGAACGATGGAGCAGTAAAAAGAGTGTGCTCTGTATTGTGTTAATTACACATGGGAGGTATGTAAGTGTGAAGCAGTGAAAGAGCAGAGCGCAGCGAAAAACAATGTATTGAACGCACAGCAGTGCGAAGAAATTACAAGGAACAGATTGTAATGTTTTTGTGTTGTATTGTAAAAACAAAGGAGTAGCAAAAACCATGTGTGGTTTTGCACAGTAGTGCATGAAGAAAAGAAATGAAGTGGAGCGCATGTGTTTTGAATAAGTTTTTTTTTATAGGTTGGATTTGCATTGAAATGCAAATGAAAAGAGCGCTCAGGTATTTTTTGAGATTGTGAATGTAATGTAAAGATTACTGTATGTGTAAAATATTTTTACAGCAGTATGTGTAAAAATAGTTTTACACCAGCAAATGTAAGAATGGGTTTTACTGCAGTAAACCCAGCACAGTAATTTCTCACGTGAAAACAGAGTTTTGATGGGTGAAAGTAATTTTGGTGAATCCCTCTCAGCAAAGAGGATGAATGTTGTTTCAGGCTTTATATTTTAATCAATAGAGATATTTTTATGGCTGTGTAATGGGCTGTTATGAGTATATTTGATTTAAAGCTTCCCTGCACAAGGATCCTGGAACAGTGGAAACAGGGCATTGGCTCTGTGGTGTTTGTTTGTTTGGTTTTTGGTATTTTCCCACCGAAAAATACCCAACAGTGGTATCGGAGCTAGTCCAGGCTCTTTGAAGACTCAAAGAAGCTGAAGGAAGGTGTGGTTGCAGCACAGAAAGCTTCTCCAGCAGTGTGAAGTTTCAGCCAAAGGGATTCAGGTATTTCTTAAGTTTTTGTGTTACTGTTAAAGGAACAGTCAGTGATTTAAAAGAAAACACAGTCAAGTATTTAAAGCCTAGATAAGAATGGCAAGGTCAAAGAAGAAAGCCTCCAAGACTGCTAAAAATGTGTCTCCCTTCTCTACTAAACTAGAAGGCAATCTGTTTGAAAGCATTGTATTTGAGGTTCCAAAGTTTGATGGAAACTTTGATGTATGGGAAATAATGATGAGGGCTTTCCTAATGTCTGAGGGGATTGAAGTCTGGGAGTCAGTGATTGATGACAGCAAGATGGATAAAGAATCCATGGAGTATGATGCACAAGTAGAAAAACTAATCTTGGATGGACTACCTGATTCTGTGAAGAGGAATCTAGGAAAATATACATCAGCAAAGGATATATGGGACAGACTGCATGACCTTCATGCAAAGGGAGCACTGACCATGACAATGAGTCAAGAAGAACCCATCATAGAAGCTGAGAATGAAAAGCTTGACCTCATCAAGCTTCAAGTAAAGGAAAGAGATGAAGAGCTAGCCAAGCTCAAGAAGGAGCTTGACCAATGCAAGAAGAAACATCATGAAGAAGTCATATCTATGACAAATCAGCTGAATGAAGCAAAGAAGCAGGCAGATGCCTTGACAAGTCAACTTGAACAAAGGCACATGAGAGTGAATAAGCTTGTAGAAGAGATTGGACAGTACAAGGTAGAGGTCTCCTCCCTTAAGTCAGAACTACAAGAAGCCAGGAAGCAGGCACAAGAAGCTGAGAAGAAAATGGAGAGCAGTCAAGCAGAAATCTCCAAAATGAAGACAGATATTATCTCCCTCAAAATAGTAGCAGCTGAAGCTACTCGTAGAAAGGAAGAAACTGAGGGACAACTAGCAAAGAAAAATAATGAATGTGAAAAGTTAGAAGAAGAGATTGTCCTCCTCAGGAAGAATGTTGAAGGGATGAATAAGATCATGAAGAGCTCTCAAGCTTTGGATGACATGCTCAGCTATCACAGATCTCCATTTGATAAATCAGGACTTGGGTATGTAGCTGAATCCTCAAACAAGGATGAGGATGCTTTAAGCAAAGGAGATGTGAAGAAGCCAGAAAGAAGTTGTGAAACTCCTAGTTCCAACAAAGGCAAGGAGAAAAATGAAGGCTGCAATAGAAGAAATCCTACTCCAAGCAGAAAACCAGCTCCAAGAAGAAATGTAGCTGATGGCAAAGAGGCAAGATGCAATGGTCATCAACAAAGGATCTCAAGGCAGCAAGGCTTCAGAAGTACATCAAGGAAACCTCCATCTCCCAGGTACCAAAGTTCATTTTATGGTTATTGTTACTCTTGTTCAAACTTTGGTCATATGGCAAAAGATTGTAGAGCGTTTCATGGAGATAGATGTTGTGGTCCCCGACAATCTCCAAGAAATAATTTCACAAGAAGAAATCATGAATTCTTATTCATGAATAAAATTGAATGCTTCAAGTGTCATAACATTGGGCATATGGCACGTGACTGTAACTTGAGATGGGCTGCTATGCAAGCTAGACCCACACAAAAGAAGAAAGTTACACAAGTATGGAGAAGGAAGGAAAGGCAATCTGAAAACCCCTTGAACTCCCCAGTGGATCTAAATTTATTTTGAGAAAAGTCTACCAAAAGAAGACAAGCATACACTAAAGGGGAGTTTGAATTTTTTTTTGTTTGCTGAACTGTATTAACAGTCATTTGTTGATGGAGGATGTATTGCAGCGCAACAGTTGCAAATGAAATCTTTGTTAATCCCTCTGAAAGGTAATATGCAGCAGTGATGAAATCAACAATGTTTTTGCTTTGTGTTTATGCAATATGCACAGAAATGCATAAAGAAGAAAAGATGGCAGCGCTGAAATATAAAGAGCAGCAGCGAGATAAGAGAAAAATGCAGAGCATGGAGACCCTCACAGCAGTGGGAAGACAAAATACAAAACAGCAGTTTTGAAATTTTTGTTATGCAGCACATGCATTGAAATGCATAGCAATGGAATGTAGTTTCCCTTCTATGTAATGTGAGAGAATATACTCACAGTAGAGTGAGTACAATACACAGCAGTAAAAAAAATGTAATGTTTTTTTATGCAACGCAGCATGCAAAGAAATGCATAAAGAAAAACAAGGACAGCAGATTTTTAATGCACATTGGATGTATAAGGATGTGTGTGGCAGCAGAAAGCCAAATGAGTTGCACAGTAGTGCATTGTGTAAAAAAAATGAAGACTAAGATTGTGTGAAGCAAGGGTGCATGAGAAAAGGCAGCAGCCTGTGTTATTTTTTTGTAGAGAATGAAGTGCCAAGAGTATGGGCACACAGCAGTATGATGAAACAAAAGGCAGCGACAGTGCAAATTGCAGAGGCAATGGAGTAGCAAGAAGTTATGGGCAGCAGCATGATGGCAAGAAGGAGAAGCACACAGCAATGCAAATAAGAAAATGCAGCAGCATGAAGTTTTGTTGAAGAAATGAAAGGTAATGGACAGCAGGACATGTAAAAGAAATTTTTTTCTTTACAGCAGTATATGTAACTGTAATGAATGTGTTGTTCATTGAATTGAAATGCAATATATGCAACAGCAGTGAGTGTAAGAAATGTTTACACACAGCAGTGTAAATTTGTAAGTTGGGACAGTGTAATTGTTCCAAGAAAGACAGAGTATTTTGTCTTTGAAAAGTGCAGAAGCAGTGCAAGTGTAGACACAGCAGTGTGGGATAGACGCAGTAAAGAAGATGGCACAACAGTGCAGCAAAGAATATGCAGCAGCATAAAAGAACAATGTAATGAGTTTGCACACACAGCAGTGCAATGATTGTTTGTTTTGGAACTGCATTTGAAGCAGTCATTTGGTGAAACCCTCTATTAAAGAGGAAGGTGCTTTTCAGCACAGTGTCATGGTGAATCCCTCAGTCAAGAGGAAGATGCTTTTCAGCATAGTGTGGTAAATCCCTCTATCAAGAGGATGATGCTTTTCAGCATAGTCACAGGTGAATCCCTCTGTCATGAGGAAGGTGCTCTTCAGCACATTGTTATGGTGAATCCCTCTGTCATGAGGAAGGTGCTCTTAAGCACAGTTTCAGGTTAATCCCTCTATTAAGAGGAAGACAACTTTGTTTGTTTGTGAACTGCATCAGAAGCAGTTGGTGAATCCCTCTATGTGAGGAAGATGTCTTTGTAACAACAGTGTTAGTGAATCCCTCTACGAGAGGAAGAGTCTGGGTATGACCGAATGCCCTGCTGTTGAAATTAAAGGGGAGTGTTCAAATCGTAATTTCAACGCAGCGGCAACATCGCCAGAAAACGTTAAGCTACACGCCTGGAACTTCTCGAACCAGCTTTCCGATGAAGGAATAATCCGGCAAGGAGCTCCGAGAAAATATGGAGCTGACACGTGGTTTACCACTGACGTAACGCAACGTAAGTTTCTCGGGAGGTATTGTTCAGTCACATGATGTCTTCCGATATTGTTGTCAGCCGTCCGATGGGGCTCTTCGTTCTCCGCCGTCGATCTCCGAAGATGCAGTCAGCCCGCGTCAATTCAATGCGTTGCGTGGAGTGAATGTCAAATTTTTGGTTGACCATACGTTTTTTCTTAATGCATTGTCATAGGAGTAGGTGAATACTTAAGTTTTACATACGGCAAGTGAGTTTTTTTTATATATGTGTTAGTTGTATGTTTTAACATGTATGTTTTCGTATTAAGTTTTTGACATATATATGAGCCATGTGAAATGCGCTCTAAGTGGTAGCGTTGACCATTGTAAAAAAGAACGATGGAGCAGTAAAAAGAGTGTGCTCTGTATTGTGTTAATTACACATGGGAGGTATGTAAGTGTGAAGCAGTGAAAGAGCAGAGCGCAGCGAAAAACAATGTATTGAACGCACAGCAGTGCGAAGAAATTACAAGGAACAGATTGTAATGTTTTTGTGTTGTATTGTAAAAACAGAGGAGTAGCAAAAACCATGTGTGGTTTTGCACAGTAGTGCATGAAGAAAAGAAACGAAGTGGAGCGCATGTGTTTTGAGTAAGTTTTTTTTTATAGGTTGGATTTGCATTGAAATGCAAATGAAAAGAGCGCTCAGGTATTTTTTGAGATTGTGAATGTAATGTAAAGATTACTGTATGTGTAAAATATTTTTACAGCAATATGTGTAAAAATAGTTTTACACCAGCGAATGTAAGAATGGGTTTTACTGCAGTAAACCCAGCACAGTAATTTCTCAGGTGAAAACAGAGTTTTGATGGGTGAAAGTAATTTTGGTGAATCCCTCTCAGCAAAGAGGATGAATGTTGTTTCAGGCTTTATATTTTAAATCAATAGAAATATTTTTATGGCTGTGTAATGGGTTGTTATGAGTATATTTGATTTAAAGCTTCCCTGCACAAGGATCCTGGAACAGTGGAAACAGGGCATTGGCTCTGTGGTGTTTGTTTGTTTGGTTTTTGGTATTTTCCCACCGAAAAATACCCAACACGTATGAAGCGCCTACAAAATTACAGATCAGTAGTGGTACAACAAATAACACAACAGGAATGATAGAATACATTACTATGCTTTGATATATATGCGTGCAATTATATTACTGTCAAAATTTCTTCTGGTTGGTATGCTTACTTAATCATATCCTTTTTCCCATATAATCCCTAATCAAATTTAAATATTTTATTGAAAAAGGTTCATTATAATATTTTATTGATAAGTTCATTATTCTCATTATTCGCATCTTGAAAAATTAGCTATGTATTAAGTTTTAGCCTAATTAATTTGAAAGTGTACTAAATTGTAGGCTAACTAATATAAAGGTGTTAGAGAAAATTACAAAATTCATCGAACTTTTTCCATTTTTCATCACATCATCCAGTATAATTCCAGACATTTATGAAACTCGAATAAATATTCAATATACATTAAAATTATTGTTGGATAAGATGTATAATTCCAGACACTTATGAAACTCGAATAAATATTCAATATACATTAAAATTATTATTGAATACATCTTATCCAACATGTGAGGAAGTCAAATCTCAAATAGTTTCAATATAATAAAATTATCCTTGAAGACATGTTATTCAACATGTAGAACATGGTGATGAAGGCAAATCTGAAATAGTTCACACTTTACAACAGCTAACATACTACATGAATGATCAGGTTTTAGCGCGTGCGCCCTCTTCTTCTTTTTTTCGCCTTTTTCAAAATAAAATGTATAGAAGTGTGGTAAGTTCTCTAATCTTTAATAAGCTTATTTTGTTTTTTTAAAGCATAAAATGGATAGAAGTGTCATAATTTTGTTATTTTTTCATAATTGTGAAATAATTAATAGGAATGTATTTTAAATAAAGATTGTAGAGAAGGATCAAATATTTTTAAAATATATATATATAATTAAATAAAAGTTTTATTCATAATTTTTTTAATGACATATAATATATACATAATTCACATTAAAATATCTTACATAACATGTACATCCAAATTGAAATGATTTTTTAATTATATATTTATTTGCAAATATATGTCAATATTAATTTGTAAATATTTTATTGATAACTCATATTGAATATTTTTTATATACAACATTAAAATATTTTATTTTAACAATTTGCTTCTATGAAGTTGATATCCAAATTAGTTAATATAGATACTCAAATAGTTTATTTGTTCAAATATTTTTGAAAAATATAAGATTTAAACATCTTACTCACATATTTTTTTACTTTTAATTACTTTACACCATATTCATAAATTTATTATAGCTTACATTATTTTTCAATTTATAAAAGATTTTTTATTTTTTATTTTTATTTTTATTTTAAGGATAAAAAACACAAACTCACACATATATTCTTATAGTGGGCTATAAAATGAGCATCTCCCTTAAATACTAGTTATCTCTAAGGTAAACCTAAGAAATAGAATGTTTATAATATAATCTTTAATATATGATTTTTATAAACATCAATTTAATAATGGTTTTTTTTCATATAAAGATATTTGGCTGAATAGCAATTTAAGAAAAGAAAATTAAGACACTGTTAAACATATTTTTCGACTGAATTGTTTAAGTTAAGGCTATTTTTTTCTTACTAGTGTCTTAAATATTGTATTTAAGTTAATTATTGTCTTAAAAATTGTCTTTATAAATACAATATAAAATACACATTATTATTGTGTCTATATAAACTATGTCCTTAATTCCAAGTATTATTTCTCTAAAAACAATTCTATATAAATACAATATAAAAGAAAAATTATTATTGTTTCTATATAGAATGTCTTTATTTCATTGTTATCTAGCTAAAGACAATAGTTGAAATTGGCATTAAAATTATTATTGTCTCTATATAGATTGCATTTACTTCATTGTTATCTAGCTAAAGAAAATAGTTGAATTGACATTAAAATGATATTGCAGAGAGGTTTTACTTAAGATATAAGTTCATTAAGTTTTAAATAGGATATGTGTTTATACCCCAGACTGCTCCATGCCATCTTGTGCTTGACAGTTAATGTTTGAAATATGTTGAAATGGTTTTTCATTATATGTGAGCATGGCTTCAACCATATGATCAATGTTTGATATCTTTTTAGATCTGGAAGTGAAGAGGCAAAAGGATGCCTTTGCATTGAAATGCATAAAATAATGTGTCGATGACAACATTCTACCCCTGATTTCAGAAGCCAAGACAACCAAGGAGGCTTGGGATACCCTTGAAAGGTGTTTTGATCCAACGGGGAGTATTGAAGTTGAAGATGAAGGTGGATCTATAGCAACAGATCTACATCCAGATGAATAGATTGTTGAAACCAACTGTGCTCAGTCACACGTGGATGATGTCTGTGAAGAAGTCACAGAAGCAAGAGAGAAGGAGCACGTAGATGCTCAAGAACCCCATTGTGCACACACATAGGTGGAGGCAAATTTTGTGATTCCAGCAATAGAGCTTGGTCATGAAGGTTTGGTGAATCCAACAACAGAGCTTGCTGATGAAATTTTGGTAAATCGAGCAACAAAGCTTGCTGATGAAGATTTGGTAAATCCAGCAATAGAGCTTGTTGATGAAGATATGGTAAAACCAACAACAAAGCTTGCTGAGGACAATGAAACTCTCATTGGAGTAGTCTATGTTAAAGTGAATCCAACAAAGAATATTGTTGATGTAAAATTTGATGAAGAATTGTTGGCTAATGATGAATGGTTGCAGGTGATGCATCAAAAACATCATATTGACGTGATTCTATTTTCTGAGACAGTTGAAGTCAACCTGTTTGTAATAGCACGAGTTAGTACAGAAACATAGGAAGAGGCAAAGAAGGAAGCCCAGAAAGAGAAAACACAGACAGATGTAGAAGCAGAGTTGGAAGTGCAAGAGCTAGAAGTACAACAGGAAAAATCTCTCATTGGAACGGAGAAAGAACATAACCAATGTGGTTCGGAAGATGTTTTTAAACTTCTCATTAATTTCCAATGTGCAGGTAAAAGGAATGATTTTGAAGAGTAGTTAAATTTTCTTAAAGCATGGCTTGCAACACCATGTTTAGATGAAGTCTGCATAGATGCCGCAGAAATCATCATTGAATAAAGCTTGGATGGTGAAAAATAATAAAATTTTCAGGTATTGGAGTCGTGAGGATATGACATTATAGTATGGTCTAACATTGCATCAGATTCAAGACGAAAAGTGCACTACAAAAGATAATATGTGGGAGCAGCTCACATACAACTCATTTATTGAAGAAGTTCAGGGTATGCTTAGAAATCCTAGAAGAACGAAAAGCATGTACCAACAAATGAAGAAATTGAGGTTTGAATGATACAACAAAGAGAAAAAGCTGAAACAATTTAGAGGCTATAGGATTTGGAAAAGGAGAAGAAGAAAATTTGAAGTCAATTTTTAAATTGTAAACCTAGTTGAGACATAGACCAACAGGTATCTTAATTGAACTTTTTATGTGATTGTAATTAAGGGGGAGTGTTGGAGAATCTAATCCCAACCACTTGTTAGGTGTCAAAACCATCCCTCCAAGTGTCATAGTTAAGATTCAGTTAAGCCCAATTTAGTCGATTTTGACTCGAGTCGTTTATGAGAGATGTTTCCAATGTAATCTTATTTAAGTGATTTGTAATACTAAGAAGAGAAAGTAGAGCAAGTCCTCTACTCTACATTTTGTGCTCTTCAATTTTTGTCACCTTCTATAAGGAAACGTTTTTTTGCCTTGAATAAGTACTTACATTCAAGTACTTACTATGTTAGTGGGGTATACACTATTTCTTTCCTAGAAAGGTTTTTAATTCCAACCCTACATAGAACTTTAATGTTATGTTCGAGCTCGTAAATTTTCTTTCTATTTTGCAATGATTATTTGTAACCAATTATAAAAGTTGAGATTGGCTTGTTTTAGCGTTGTTTGCTAAGCATGTACTTAACACTGCCTAGAAAACTCATCTACATACTATCCTTACCTTTTATATTAAACCCTAATCATTGTGAGGACATTCCGGTAAATAGTTATTTTTTTAAATAAAATTTTTAAATAATTTCTCTATATTTAATCTGTTCTCATTAAATAAAGCTGGGATTTTTAGCCAAAAATCGTGGTATATTATGCCTTCCCACCATTTTAGAAATTTGGGTTGAAATTATTTTGGTATATACAATTCTACTTTTATTTTAAAACCACAACTCTATATTATATTTCTAATAAGTATGGTTCCTTTTTGTGTGCGGAAATTCGACACCTACTTCTAGTTTTTATGAATTTTTTTTGTTCAACCATTTTTTTAATCATTCTTTACTTGTTGAAGCTATCATATGTATTTGTGTCTTAACTATATATATTTGTGTGTTATTTTTATGTTAATTTTTTGGGTGAAACTTTTTCTTTTGAAATGGGTCTTTAAAGCCTTTTAAGAACATGGGACTTGACATGCTTCTTTTACATGTGGGTAGACTCAGTTTCCTTGTCCTTTTTTCTCTAAGATATTGATTCTCTTATGTTTTAGTTTTGAGACATGGAGGTTGCTATGGGAAACATAGCGTGAGGGGAATTTTATGGTTATAAACCATTATTATTTGTTCTTTTAATGACTTGACTAGGTATGAAATCCTTGTGAGAACATTATTATCTTGTAACAATTTTATAAGTATTTTCCATCTTTTTATTTAACAAACTTTTCTTGTAATTTGTATTGAAACTGTGTTTAGTTTTTAGCTCTATTCAAATAGAACCAAACTTTCTTATTAGGCTCTAATGCTGTCATTGTTTTATATCATGCTCTTATAGTTAATTAAAGGATCATTATAATATATTGAAGCCTTCATCATAGTAGGTTGAAACCTTAATTTATCTTAGTCTTGGGTATTGAAGCCAACAAATTTGGTTGTGCCATGAGTTCAGACAGTCTCTAATACATAGGTTAGTTTCAATCCACTAAATAAAATTTCCTAATAATTATTTATAGTAATTCTATTTTAGTCTAAAAGAAATAAGTTTTAGATTAGAAATGCAACTGAGTTTTTTCTTTCTTTTATTTACTATTCCATTAGATTTTTTTTAAGCCAAATGATATGGTTATAATATTAACAGAATATGTTATGTTATCTTATTTTACTTTCCTAGTAGTTTACTTAATCTTTAATACACAAACTTATGTTAGGCATATTAACACTTTACTAAATTATCTGAACTCAATTACATTTTGTGTAACAAAAGTAATAAGCAATTTTACAAAACTACTATAAGAAAAACAACTTTGTGATATACAAATTACCAATACTATTCTTATGTAAATAATTAATAATTTCATTCTTTTAACTATACCATCATTTGTACCATATTTGTTGTTCAAGGCAAGATTTTCTTATGTTTTTTCTCATAATTTGGATAAATTCATATAGAATATTTCATCTTTAAATCACTCTCATAAAATAATTAATAATTAACAAACATTAAAACACCAAAATGTTAAAATACCTTGTTGTTAAACTATTACAATTAGAAATTAGAAATTAGAGATTTAAAGTGTTTGAAGCACTCACTTGAATATTGTATTCTAGAAATTAAGACGGGAGCTATCCACACTACTGATCTCAACCATGAATTTATATTTCCAACCAAAGTCCCCTGCAATTGTTGGTAGTTGGTCACTACCTCCCCCTCATCTACAAATGGAATGTAGTTACTAGCTCATTAATAGCTCCACTTCTCCACTCTTAAAGACACCTCCCGTATTTAAAAGAATTTATCGATCAATGTTCTCCATCATCATTAATAACGTAATAATTTATATTAGATTCCTAGAAATTAATAAATATGGATAATCATTCTCCATTATTAACTTGCAATCTTATCTCTTTCACCTAGGTTTAGCAATAACATTAATTTCCAAATTACTTTATTTTTTATTAATAGCATAAATAATCATATATTTACACTAAATACTTATGAGTGATATAACGCTATCAAATATTTTTCCAATCAGTCAATAAAGTGACAAGAAACACATATAATATATACAAATTGACAATATATACTCCAAGTCATGGGATATCACATCCTCTGGGTGTCGTGTCAGCCTTGGCCAACCCAACAATCATGTTATTCGAGGGATATTTAGGAATCCTTAGGCATATTAACTGTCAAGATGCCAACCCAACAAGCATGCTTCTCTAGGCCTATTCAGGCATCTTCCCTGCATTAACCAAAATAGTTTCTAGCTTGCATTAGTATCCAAACCTAGGGCCGAAAGGGGGGTTAGTTAGGACTCAATTGTTTTTTTCTAATAGGAATGGATATTTATTTTTTAAGAACATCTACCAATTCCCAAGTGGCCTCTTATAGCTATAATGTTTCCCAAGTTGAACTTTAACATGACTATGTTATATTCTATAGTATGACTTCCTTCCGACCAAGAATAAGTAGAGGTCTACGAGGAACTATCTCTTTGGTTCTAGTTGTACAGCATTCCAATCAATGGTGTGAGTTGGGTCATGTACATATTTATTTAACAAAGATACATGAAATACATTTTGAAACTTTATGCTTGATGGGAGAGCAAGTTGATAAGCCACTGGAAAAATTCTATTAAATACTTTAAAGGGTCCATAGTATTTATCTCATAGCTTTCCACAACTACCAAGTTTAAAAGTGCTCTTCCTGGTTTCACCTTCACATAGAGATACATGTGATCCACCACATTTAATTTTTTTATTCCTTTTCAAATCTGCACAACTCTTTAGTAGATCATGTGTTCTTTTCAGGTTCTATTTACACTTTTAACTATCTCTTTCATTTATTCAATAATGTTTGTACTTAAGATCACCATATCTTCAATATGGTTCCAAATCAAAATTCCTTAGAATTATCTCCCATATGTTACCTCAAAAGAACTCACTTTTAATGAAGTCTAATAGCCATTACTATAGGCAAATTCAGCTAGATATAAATAGTCTTCCCACATAGTGAGCCTATCCATCACATACATTTTTAGCACGTCTTTCAGAAATAAATTGGCTCTTTGTTATTAGTATAAGGATAACAACTTACGCTAAAATTCAACTTTGTACCCATTCCTTTCAATAATCCCTTGAAAAACTTAGAAGTAAATTGTGCATCATGCTTCAAGATGAGAGTCTTAGGCATACCATGAAATCTAAAGACTAACTTCATTAATATTTCTTCTATGTTAATGGCATTGATGGTAGACTTTACAAAAATGAATATTTTATCTTACTAAGTTTGTGTAGGAAAACAATTATAAAGTCATTTTATGTCCTTGTTTTTAGAAAACTAGGGATAAAATCCATGGATATTACCTCCCATTTGCATTCTAGAAAGCGTAAAGGTTGTAATAATCAAACTGGATGTTGATGGCAGGGTTTAACATGTTCACAATTCTAAACATTGAGCTAGATACTCTGTTGTTTCTCATTTCATATTAGGCCGAAATAAATCCTTTGTGAACATGGTCATTAGCTTATAATAGCCAATACTTCCACTTATCAAATTTTTATGTAGTTCATTAAGAACAAACAATTTTATGTTTTAGTCATTGGGTATGTAAATTCTGTATATATACATCAACAAATCCTCCTTGTTATTAAATTGAAATAAAAGTCATTCTCTTAGTCATCTTATGAATGTGATTTATGAATTATTTTTCCTAATTTTTACATATTCTTCATCAAGATATGCAACTTTTTTCAATTCTTTTTAGCTAGGTTTGTTTTCCAACTCCTTACAGAAATAACACAAATCTAATTTAGTTTTATGCTAAAAGAGTCTACTATTTTGTTTTCTTTTCCTTTACTGTGTATGATTTCAAAATGATTTTCATTAAAGAATGAGAGCCTATGTAGCAATATACATACATTTTACACAACATAAACTCACCGGTATTACATGTTTCTTTAGTGACAAAAATATCTTCAAAAATATTTGGCCAGTAAATTTCCTATCAAAACCTTGAGTATTATCTTTAGAGGAAAATAAAATGTGCCCAATCCTTCAAAACCCTTAGTTTCAATTTCATTATGGTTATTATAGAAGAAATTTTTCTCTTCATCGTTGATCTAACAATTTTCTATTGTAAGAGGAATGACACCTTGCAAGTTTAAAATATGGTATTATAACCATATCATTCATTTGCCAGTGCAAGATCCATAAAACCTTTTAAATATGGGATCATAATCATATCATGCATTTGTCGGTTCAAGATCCATATCACCTTTTAATACTTTTAATTGGGAAAATATGAAAACCTAAGTTTACTTGTACTCCTTCGACTTTTTGCTTCTTCATTGTCAAATACTTGTTAACATGTTGCGTAGACAATTCCCACAAACACATAAATTATTTTCCAATTTGTTAACATGAATAATCTATTTTCTAAAATTGAAGATATTCTTTCTTAGAGATAAAAGTCAAAATCAAGCTTATGGGATACTATATAACACAACTTAGTAGTATATTCAAAGGTTTTAATCTCTATTGGCATACTGGAATAAAGTTTGAAATATCCCATTAAACCTTATGAAAAGTTAATCTATGTTTATTTTAGTGGAATAAGACTAAGAAGATAGTAGTAAAAGATTTATTTTAATGAATTCTAATGATGAAGATGAAGAATTTATATCATTCTTTCAATGTATTAAAAAAAATATTTTCAAATATAGATGTAAGGATATTAAATGCCTGAGTAACAAAACCATTGTTTCTTGAAAGTTCATCATGTAGATATTTTTATGGATATTAAATGCCTCAGTAACAAAACCATTGTTTCTTAAAGGTTCATCATGTACATACTTTTTTTTACAATAAACTCCTTTTTATTCCCATTGAAGGAATTCCTTCCCAATGGAGTCTTCATCCATATGGAGTACACATGCTAGAATATTCCTTCAATGAATTTATTGAAATAATCCAAGCTATATGTTTTTTTGGTTATTTTTCTCAAGCAAGTAACACAAATTTTATTCACCAAGGAAAGAAGTCTTTCAAAATCACTTTGTGGCAACAATACAAAAAATGGATGTCATTCCTTAGTTTCTTTGCTTTTCTTAAAGGAGAAACCCACTCGAGTCCAAATTATGAGTGCCCAAAAGCATGATTATTTTCTCATTATATTTCCAAAAGAGGGAGTGAAAACCACTTGAAATAAGGGCATTCCATTAGCACATACACCAAGGTGCATTCCACCAAAGAATTTATGTATGTTGCACTTTGAAATGAAAATATATTGTTTCCATACCTCTACAAATGCTTCGAGTGTTAAGGTTTCAATTTGTAAGTATTTTCACCAACAAGGTTGTTCCTCAATATAGAGTTTGCAATTGATTTCAAAACTAACAAATGATCGGGTATGTACATGACTAGATTAGGTAGAAACATGTTTGTTTAGGGTTTACTAAGTCATAAGCATATCATTACAAAAAATAAGGTTTTCATTGTAATCAACCAATAACTCGACCAATCAAATAGTTTAGTTCATCTAGGGGTAAAGTCTTTATGTTTCCCCTTATATCCTTACTTTGCATAAAATATTATTCTTTGCTATTTCTTTCCCTTGAACACATTTAAAAGTAATAAAAATGAGGTTTTCCTCAATCCTTTATTTTTTTTAAAACTATGATTTTATTTATTTTTCTAAATATATTTCTAGTCAAATTTTTATTTCTAATTTTCCTTGTGGCTTTATTTTCCTCCAGCCATCATGATAGATTACTGGTTAGCTAATATGTAGCCAATATCCTTCATATAAAACTCAAAAAATTTGACATATTAAAAAACCAAGCCTCTTCCCCTTCTTTATATTCTCTATCAAAGTGTCAGGGAGTAATCATTTTAAATTCACCTTGCAACTGTGATGCAACCCTTTTCTTGTTAGATAGAGGTACCACTTCCATATTTTTGTTCTTCCCTTTCATCATCAAATTTAGGTGTTCTAATTTCACTAGAACTTTTAGACATAGTTCTATTAGTAGATTCACTTCTACGTATTTTCTTAAAAGTAACTTCCATTTTTTTACTGTAGTTTCTTTCTTCCAACCTTGTAAGTAGGTAACCATTGATATCCCCGTGCTCGTCCTTAGCCTTAGGAATATTTTCATCATAGATATTAATAATGTATATGTCTTATTTTAGGTTGTGGACTACTTGAAGAATACAAGGCTCATGATTCTTTAGATTTCTGTTTCCTTATCCCATTATTCCTAATTCAGAATCATGGTGTCTACTCTCTTTAGGTAATCCTACAAAAGTGTGCTTATTGTTATCTTCAACCATCTTTCAATTTGTCTTTTTGCACTGTTATCTGTATGCTACAAAAATAATGTATTTATTTCAAGAACCATAAAGAACCATGTTTAAACCTCATCTATGATACCACTTATAATATAGCTCTAGCAATAATTTTTTTAAAGAAAATAAAAACAATAATTGATGAATATTCTCTTTGTCTATACATCAATATTTCATTATTACTTCTCATACATTTAATCTTAAATTCTACCATAAAGCCTATACACAATTTAAGCCTCTATTAATTAAATTAAATCAAAGACCTAAGTCTTTATATTATAAGCCATACATTTAATTAAGCTTAAAATTCCCTAACTTTCTCGATCTAATATATTATATATAAGTACTTTCCTATTATATCTCAAAATATAATAGCACTGTCACTTCTCATTCATTTAATGTATAATTCTGTCATAATGCACATACACAATTTAAGCTTATATGAATTAAAATAAATTAAATAAAAAACCCATATATTTATATTGTAAGCCAATTAAATTAAAGACCCTTTTCTTTATATTGTAAGCCCATACATTATACACAATTTAAACTTATATTAATTAAATTAAATTAAGTTAATAACCCCTACCTTTATATTGTAAGCCCATTAAATTAAAACCGCTTGCTTGATATGGTAAACCCATACATTTAGTTAGCCTTAAAATTGATTAACGTTCCTGATCTAATATATAATCCAATGATGGCTTGTTATTCAATTGTATGTTTATTCAGTTTTTTACTGCCATACCATGTCACTAAGGGTAAGTGACCTTTATGACCTTAAGTTTGAGAATTTGTTGGAACATAGGTTTTATGTAGGATATTTATTTGCAAGTGATTATATGATGGTTCAATACTTGGGGTATTTCCTATATCCTACTTTTGATATAAACATAATTACATGACCGAATACCCCGTATAACACTTATCCTTGATACTTGATGTTCGAAATGTCATTTGATAATTTTTAATTTTTAATTATATGTTAGCATACCTTTAACAACATGATCGATTTGATATTACATAACACGAATTTTTTTGACTCTTTTATATTCGTTGCCTCACTTTGTAATTCCATATATCCTCTAGCAGTATGGCACAAATCTTTTTGCAAACCTTAGCTTCAATAACTATGATTACATCTTAAAGAATCTGCGATTGTCAAAGTCTTTGGCGTTTTCTCATCATTTGATTGACAATTCCTCTGTCCACGGATTTTGGTATTGTTGTCTCGTAGGGTTGCAGACAGATCTCTGATGTGTTCTACTACCCATCGAGAAAGATTTCGATTGCTTCCAACTCTAACAGTGAAACATTACCCTCTCTTTGACTTGGTTATTTGCTTTGGGATTTAAGCAATGTGATGCGCTTCCACGGCTTTTCACATGAAGTACAGGTATGAAGTGGCTCTGTAAAAGATTATGAGCTCTTTTTCGTTGTAACTTTTAACACTGTATGTTTATTGTTAGTTAAATTAATTTTTTCTCTATTGTTGTTTTTTGTTTGCAGGCTTAAACCTTCGTCATTTCTTATACAGATTTAGAAGTACAAATTCACAACGAACACAAGTGACCAATTTTTTTACATAACAAGGTACAACAATAAATTTACTACCAAAATTATACCTACGCTTGCTCTCTAATTTAATAATGCTTCTACCTTCCCTCTTAATGAACTGTACATTTTATTCTTTAGGTAAATACATAGTATCTATTGTTGTCTTTTGTGTGCAGGTTTAAACCCTCGTCATTTCTTATACAGATTTAGAAGTAAAAATTCACAATGAACACAAGTGCCAAGTTTTGTACATAACAAGGTACAATGATAAATTTAATACCAAAATTATACCTACGCTTGTTCTCTAATTTAATAATATTTCTATTTTCCCTTTTAATGAACTGTACATTTTGTTCTGGTAGGTAAATACATAGTATCCTCTATAAGGAATTTTTAAAACTTCTTCATAGTTTAAGGTGTCGAAAGAGTTTCTTACTATTTCGCCCTGTTACTATTCTAACGAGACACACGTATGATTTCCCTCATATTTTCCCTTAGGTAATTCTTGAAACACTAACTGTTTTTTTTGTTTTTCTTCCGTATTTGACATTTTTGATAGAAGATTACACATGGGGTTCTACACTAGTTTATTTTTCTCTCCTATATAAAATTACCACTATAATTTGAGAATAAAATTTCCAACTTCATGTTTTCAACGTATTTTAATGTAAATATATATGGGGAAATATTTTTGGGCTCGAACAATATCCATGGTATACATTATCTTTTCCTTTCAAGCTTTTTTTTTTCCAATCATATATACAACTTTAAGGTTATTTTCAACATGGTAAGTTTTCTTTCTATATTACAATGATTATTTGTACCCAATTATGAAAGTTGAGATTGGCTTGGTTTAACATGGTTTCCTAAGTCTTGTAGTAACAAAACCTACAAAACTCATCTATAATATACTATCCAAACCTTATGTAGTAAACCCTAATCTTGCTCAAGACTTTCCTCTAAAGGGTTTTGTTATTTTTGAAATAAAATTCTTAAATAATTTTCTATATTTAATCTCTTCTTGATAAATTTTGGATTCTTAGCCGAAAATCCTAGTCTATCATTTCCTGTGGTCATCATTTTGGGCTGAAATTCTGTTGTTACATAGAATTCTAATTTTATTTTATGACTACAACTCTATATAGTAAATTATAACAAGGATTGCTAGTAATAATAGTCACGGGCCATTTGACCAGAGATAGAGAAATTTTGACAAGGAGCTCTGACTCGATCATTATTTACTAAAATTAAATTTAAATTTGTGTGAGTGGTATATATTAGACAGTTCGACATATCTAAACCAATGTTCTTGGATGCGAGGAAGCACAATTCTACCTATCTAAAACAATGTTCTTAGATGACAGAAAGCACAATTCTACCTATCTAAACCAATGTTCTTGGATGCCAGAAAACATAGCTTAGCTGAGCACGGTAAAGTTGACTGCAACAAAATAATTATTCACATCCTGTTGAGATGAGCGTAAAACAAGACCCTGCCCTACCCTCATGTAGGAATATAGAATATAGTTACATAAAATAGGTGCCTGTAAGGTGACCTAAAACACGTGAATTTAAGGTGACATAGAATAGAGGTGAAAATAAAAACAGAGACAAAGATTGCTTTGGAAAGGCTATGTGGCAATCATGATATTTATTCGCTCCACGTGTAATGGATAGGTGACATAGGTCAAAATAAAATTAGAGACTGAGATTGCTCCTAAAAGTGGCCTTTATGCAGTGAGGATGGCAGTTGCAAGGGACTGCCATTCACGGTGGGACATATACATCCTCCAATTCCATTAAAATATGTGTCAACTATTTATTTGTAAATGCCACGTCAGAGTAATTAGAATAATGTAAATTGAAGTATGAGTTTTATTCACGGCAATGGCTAACGAGCCTGCCATAGTTGCATACTTCTTAAGCCGATAACACACACGCGTGGTGACTAGAGAAATAAAAAATAATAACGGTGTGTTATTGGCTTAAGGAGAGTATGTAGCTAAGCCGGAATTTAATGCCCTATGGCAGGCTCGTTAGCCATTGCCTTTTATTCACTGCGCGATTTGTACTCCACCCTGAAGAGATTTATTGAGACTCAATGTTTGTAAATGCAATACAAGAGGAATTAAAATAATGTAAATTGAGGTAAGGTTTTTATCACTGCGTGATTTTTACTCCACCCTGTAGAGCTTTGGTGAGACTTAGTGTGGGACATCATGATACCTTTTTCACTATCTATGAATTAATCTTTCAATGTCCATACTTCCACAAAGTGATTTGGTTATTCATTTCTTACTGCTATAAGGACGTCTCACGTTAAAGCCATAGGTTATCTCTGCTATAATGGAATCATGGGTAGCTATGTGTTGAATTGATCTTCCACTGCCTTTTTCTGTTTAGTCTTGTGATTGCGCTTTACTGTAATGGCACTATTGGCAGCTCTATATTGATTGGGTTTCCCAGTGCATTCTTTTTTTGTGTTGTCCTTATTGGTTGTGTTTTGTTGTGAAGGAAGTTGTGGCTCGTTTGTGTTGTGTGGGATAGTAGGATTAGTAGTTTAAGCCTTTCAAATAATAGTTTAATAGTGTTGTTTGGGATAATAGGATTAGCAGTTTAAGCCTTTTAAATAATAGTTTAATTATAAGGGCATGGAGGAAGAGGGATTTTCAGTACAGCTATCGACAACCAGGAAGGTGTTTATGGGATGTAGAGTGTCACGCCCCTACACCTGCGGTAGTCTTCCAACCACCGCACCACCGAACGCTTTCTTTTCACCAATACTAACATTCGTGGACTACGCCTACTTTCACGTTAACATACTTAGCTTGTGTTTCGCAAATAAGTAAAAGCAATTATCCTTTATACTTAATGAAGCCCATACTCATTCATTATCATCATGCAATTATACCAAGAACAACAACAATTGCAACAAGTATAAAGGGGAGGGGCAACTCCCCGTAATGTGAGTCTGCCCGACAATTTTATTAAGAATATCAGTTTACAATACAAGTGTGTCTTGGCTGAACCAAGTCTCACACTTAGACAAATTTACAAAGATAAGCAACCTGCTTTTACAATCATGTGCACCCTTGCACAAAGAGAAGTGCTCACCCGAGCCACTTTTCCTCTCTACCAAGTCCTGCACAAATCTGCATACAAACCGAACCCCGGCACACTTGCCTACACCTCAACCGGCACAAGAATATACCAAATCTGCACTTAGATAGTGCGCATGAGATGTGCGCATCTCCTATCTCCCCTTGCGCAGATTTACTCCTCTCCTTATGCGTAGAAGTGATGATTCAATTCGATGATTTATGAGCCTTCATGCTCCACATATATATACCAAGTCTACGTGGGTTTACATGGGGTGTGCAGCCCCATGGCCGACCCCAAAACCACTAACGCATGCCCATATGCTTCATTTTCAAGTCGGCTTTCATATATTTTAATATTGCATATATATATATGCTCACGTCCAACACTTAGTCGCATACGTTTTCTCCATTTTTTCGCATTTAACGTCGCATTCCGTCGCATGCTTTTTTCGCACATGTCGCACATTTCCTCCGCGCGCCCATGCGCCCACCCGCGCGCCCGCTCTCGTGCACGACTCGCTGGTGCCCGTTGCACTCTTCTCCCGAAGGCCTTACATCCTCCTCCACCTGAAATCGTTGTCGTCCTCGACAACATACCATCCCGGTAGCCATCCACCAAGATCATCACTCATCCGTGATGTGAACTCCTCTTCGCAAGGCAAACATCCTTGCAACATATGTAGAGACTCTTCTCCACTATGTCCCAGCTCAATGACCAGCTGCCACCAAGCTCACCATACCAAGGCATGCACCTCCACGGTATGCTCTACATCAAATATCTTCTTGATCCATGATTGCTGACCTCTTGTATTCATCATGTGTCCCCATGTGAATCTTCGTCATGATACTCCAGCTTAATGCCAACACATCTCTGTACACTTCCGGACCTCATGTCTGAACTAGTCGGGTGATCAGTCCAACCATACGCTCAAACCATAAGAGTGAACATCCTCATGTCATCATCAGTTGTTCCTCAAACATCTGCCACATCCTTGACTCATCAAGAATCTATCTCCATAGTCCATGCTCAGGTCCATGGAACTCCATCCATCTCATCTGCAACATGTCATGATGCTTGATGCATCATTATACCTGCTCCATATGCTTGAGGGCTCACTGCCATGAGCAGCTAACAATGAGCCCATCTTCTTACTCATCTAAGAAGATGTAGAGGGAGTAGAGCCTGAAGGCTCTCCCTCACTAATCAACTCGATCCACCTATCAGGATCTTCGGTCTCCATCCTTTGTAGATAAGCAACCTGGTCTTCCCTTTGGACATCCGGTCTCACATACACCTCATCATCATCATCATCATCCTCCACCAGCTCTAGCCTTCTTGTCAAATCCAAGATGCTATCTGAAAGTGTCTTGATGACCAATGACTGCTCCACAAGCTTTGTCTCAACACTAGACAACCGCTTGTTCACCTTCTCCTTATCCTCCATTTGCATCACTCCTAATTTACAATCAGGCCTTGTCACACCAATGGGTACATCTTCCCTTCCATCATAAATGTAGAGCTTCTTCAAATGTGGTACAATCATAGCATCGAATTGTTTCATAAACTCCATCCCTAATACAGCCTCATAGTCATCAATCTGCACTATAGTGAAGTCCACCTTCCCGGTCCATTCACCAAGTGTAGTGTCCACCCTCTCAGCTATACCAAGAATCTCAATAGGAGGAGAATTCACTGTCTTCATTTGTGCCTTTGCCGGTACAAACTTCAGCCCAATTCTTCTCGCAGTATCTTCACCCATGAAGTTGTGAGAAGCCCCACTATCCACCATAGTGAGCACATCAGCACCTCCAACCTTCATTCGAACATACTCCAACTTGTTCCTTTCAGGATCCCTTCTAGAGGCCACTTCCATAGTAGCAGAAGCACCAAGTATCTACATCATCCCCACAGAAGCATCTTCATTCTTTCCATCATACTGTGCAATAGCGGCCACCTTCGGTTTAGAGGGACAATTCTTCGCCATGTGTGGTCCTGCACATATCCAACACTTCAAAGGTTTCTTCGTCTTTGAACCATCATCCGATTTCGAAGCATCATCCTTCTTCTTTTTTTCAGCTTGTCAGACTTCTTTTTCTCATCAGAAGTCTCATCATAATGATCCACCAACCTATCAACCGCAGCAAAAGCTTCCTCAAGTGTCCTAATCTTCTGCCTCTTCACCTCATTGCATGCCCAAGGCTTCAACCCAATAATGAAGTTGAACACCTTGTCCCTCTCTGCCATGTCGGGAAGTTCCAGAGCTGCACTTGCAAACTCTTGCTGGTATGCTTGTAGGCTTCCGGTTTGCTTGATGTACTTAATCTTTGTCCTTGCCTCCCACATTTCATCCTGAGGACTGAAATGGGTCTGCAAAGCCTTCTTCATGTCATCCCACGAAGTGATGTCATCAGCACTGCCATTGACAATCTAATCCACCCTCCTTCGCCACCACATCTTAGCATCCTTTGTTAAGAACTGAGTAGCCACCTTGACTTGTGTCTCACCATCAGGAAGACTCAATCGTTCCAAGTACTGCTCCATGTCCCATAGAAAGTTGCCAAGAGTCTTTACATTCCTTGTGCCATCATAAGATTCTGGTTCCTTGACCTTCACATGAGGCACTCCTCCACCTAGTTATGCCTCACGGCCTTCTTCAACACCGCGATCTCATCCTTGGCTTCATCAAGAGATTTTTTTACCCTGTCAAGAGATTCCTTCAAGTTCACGATCTCTGCAAGACCCTGATCCCTTGCTTCTTTAACCTCCTTGACCCTTATTTCAAGTTGTGTACACATAAGATCAGTGTACTCATGCTGCATTCGGAGCTCATCAAGTTCTTCCCTTAGCTTCAAGCTGGCCTCTTGCTCCTTAGTGAGCAATTCCTCCCTCGTGTCCCAGGAAGACTCCATGGCTTCCATCCTCTGGAGTATTCTTTCCATAAGTGATAAAGTCCCGGCTTCATGGCTAAACCCAACTTGAGACCTGACTGCCATCTCTAACAGCTTCTTCTTCCTTTGCGATCTAGTCTCCACCATCCAACAACTTCACCGAACTAAAGCTCTGATACCACCTTCACTTTAGTGAAGGTGTGTAGCAGCTACAACCTTCAATACCCGGAATCAGCTGCTCTGATACCACCTGTCACGCCCCTACACCTGCGGTAGTCTTCCAACCGCTTGTAGCAAGGTGTGGCGCCACCAAACGCTTTCTTTTCACCAATACTAACATTCGTGGACTATGCCTACTTTCACGTTAACATACTTAGCTTGTGTTTCGCAACTAAGTAAAAGCAATTATCCTTTATACTTAATGAAGCCCATACTCATTCATTATCATCATGCAATTATACCAAGAACAACAACAATTACAACATGTATAAAGGGGAGGGGCGACTCCCCGTAATGTGAGTCTGCCCAAAAATTTTATTAAGAATATCAGTTTAGAATACAAGTGTGTCTTGGCTGAACCATACACGTATGACCATTTCCATGAGAGGTAGGCGTAACTGTCTGTGTCGTAACTGACTAATTTCCATGAGAGGTAGTCGTAACTGGCCCCGGAAGTGATGATTGATGCTATGTGATTCATTTCACTAGTTTCAATCCCACTTCTTCACCCTTGTGAGCATCACCTGATGCAATGAGTGCTAAGTGAACTATTCAAAAATCATGAGAAATTAGTCAGTTACGACTACCTCTCATGGAAATGGTCATACGTTTGAATGACTTACTTAACGCAGTTGAATCCCAAAAATGATATCTAATATAATGCACTGCGTAAATCCCCCATACTTAAATTCAAAAAGAGTCAAGGGATCTCTACTTGAATGGTTCATGAGGCACAATACTTGCTAAGGTTTTGCAAATGGGGTAGCAAGCTAAGTGGGCTTGATTGTGGGGAAAACTCCACAGTTAAGCGCGCTTGAGCCAGAGGAGTTCTGGGATGGGTGACCTCCTGGGAAGTCCTGGTTACCGGGTGCAAGCCCCGGAAGTGATGATTGATGCTATGTGATTCGGTCTCCACATTTCACTAGTTTCAATCCCACTTCTTCACCCCTGTGAGCATCACCCGATGCAATGAGTGCTAAGTGAACTATTCAAAAATCATGAGAAATTAGTCAGTTACGACTACCTCTCATGGAAATGGTCATACGTTTGAATGACTTACTTAACGCAGTTGAATCCCAAAAATGATATCTAATATAATGCACTGCGTAAATCCCCCATACTTAAATTCAAAAAGAGTCAAGGGATCTCTACTTGAATGGTTCATGAGGCACAATACTTGCTAAGGTTTTGCAAATGGGGTAGCAAGCTAAGTGGGCTTGATTGTGGGGAAAACTCCACAATTAAGCGCGCTTGAGCCAGAGGAGTTCTGGGATGGGTGACCTCCTGGGAAGTCCTGGTTACTGGGTGCAAGCCCCAGAAGTGATGATTGATGCTATGTGATTCGTTATCCACATTTCACTAGTTTCAATCCCACTTCTTCACCCCTGTGAGCATCACCCGATGCAATGAGTGCTAAGTGAACTATTCAAAAATCATGAGAAATTAGTCAGTTACGACTACCTCTCATGGAAATGGTCATACGTTTGAATGACTTACTTAACGCAGTTGAATCCCAAAAATGATATCTAAAGTAAATGTTAATATAATTGAAATATAAAGACATAATATATCAATCCAAAAATTAAACATGTCACATGTTAACATAATTGAACTATAGTAAGAACAATTGGGGTTGCCTGGCAGCTAGTCCCTGCCTTAAGGCGAAGGAATTTATAATTTATACCTCATATAGATGTTCATGTTGCTTGCTCTAAGAATTATACAAGTAATTAGCTGCAATTGATGGAGGTCTACTGGTAAAAAGCACATCATGAGTCTTCATAAACTCTCTTTCCATTTGAGGAGAAGAGGTGACTAAGATGAGCTTGGAGCCAAAGTAGAGAGACATGAGGGGCCCGAATTTCATGAATTGGGCTCTGTCTGATTTTTTTTGTTTGTCTCTTGGCTTTCAATTAATTAATTCCAAGGCCGGTAAACATGACAAGGAAGTGTTCGCACTATGGGCACAATGGCCATAATTCTAGAACATGCCCCAACCGTGGTGTGAAATTGTTTGGAGTTCGGCTAACTGATGGGCAGATATGCAAGAGTGTGAGTATGGGAAATTTGTTGCATTATTCCAACAACGCCTCTTCCTCTAATAATAGCCCGGCCTCAGCTTCAGCTATGGAGCCTTGTGAATCAGTTGCTAATGTTGCTGCTTCTGCAGATGGTTATGTATCTGATGGCCTCGTTCATAACAATTCTCGAGGAGAGAGGAAGAAAGGTACAAGATTTACATTGGATTCCAAACTATCGAGACTTTTAGTTTTGTGGGCTTGAGAAGAATTCAGGTTTCTTCTCTATTATGATCATTTGGGTTCCTTCGATTTTGAAGCACAAAATTTTAATTCTAGTTGAAGATTTTGCCCGACCGAACCATATTGCACTCCACTTCCTGAATCCAGCCATAGGATAATATTGCAAGCCACTTCCTGAATCTAGCCAGATCACGCAAGGCGAGAGACACCACATCACAAATGAAGGTCCCACCATCCTGTGCTAGTTTCAAAGCAAGAAGGAAGTACGTGGAGAAGTGTAGTGGCACCCACATGATTGTTTTGTCATGATAAACACAGCCACATATCTCTCATGCTAAAGGAGAACTTGCATGCATACCAAATTTCTTATTAAACCTCCCTTATTACGTCCACCACCTCTTGGAATGTCATGTGGTAATGCCATTCTAGGATAACATACATTGCTGGTTGAATTTAAGGTCAGCCTTTCTTCTATGTGAGATTTTGGATACTGTTGTTGCAATGATACTGACCCCATATTGAATCCTAAGTGGGTGTGGTCGTTTCAGTCACGAAATAGAAGTATTGTGAAGTCTAATAAACAAGCAGGATATCGATTAGACTAGGCTTCTGGGTCACATGGCCCATTGAAGTGAAAGGATTGGCACCCATTACAATGGAGAATACTAGTACATGGCATTCTCTCTATGCCCTTTCATAATTTCTGTTAAAGATGTGGGCAATTTATTTGCATAACTACCATGTGTTCTGTATCTCAATACAATAATCCAGCATAGCTTCAACACCATGGCTTAGAAGTTGCTAATATTTCACTGTAAGTTTAGTTTATATTGGTTCAGGTTGGAAGCTGGTGTCCAAAAATAAAACGTGAGCTGAGGTTAAACTACAACTACTATCTTAATGTACTAAAATTTCACTGTCATTTGACTTGGGCGAGTTTATCTTCAAATGTTTAACATCATGACTTGCTCTCTTGAAGCCAAGATGTTAACTAATGGCACTGGCTTACTCTGTGGTGGTTCCACAAAGTTAGCTATCAAGTGGTGGTCGAGATCTACAAAGAAGTAGAATTCGTCAGCTTGTCCACAGATTGGACAAACATGGTACCCAAAGGCACTGGCTATATTGGTTCTGGTTGTGTTCATAGTATCTATGTATATCTTTCGTTCCATGAAGACTCATACCATTGAAAGGAGAAACAAGGTGCTGGTTAGTATATGTGATGAGTGTGCCAGGATGTTGTAGGATTATTTTGTTGTTAGTATGAATTATGTTCATGCCTTGGCAATGCTAGTTTCTACTTTTCACCATAGGAAAATGCCCTCTGCAATTGATCAGGTCGGTTATCAGTTCCATTTTTTTCCCTTTTTATGCCACCTTTTGAGTTCATAATTATAGAGAAATTTTCAAATTGTTCAGAAAAGAGAAAATAATATGATAAATTCAAGCCCTAGAGACCAGTGTTCTTCACGTAGATTTTCCATTTGTTCATGGAAGGTGTTTCTCCGTGTAGACCTGACAATGTTCTTAATCGCTACAATGAAATAAGTTGATCCACTCACTGCCAATCAAAGTACATACAACACAACATCAACATGCAGTTCATGCCATAATCATCATAACGAGAGAGGTCAACCCAATTAACCAGATGAATGAGAGTGGCAATGAAAATGGAAAAATATGTAGCATTGTGCCGAGTACAAGAAAAATACTGTGAGCAAACAATTTAGTAATTAAGATTTCTTGATCAAAGCATGGATGAATGCATAACTATTCAAGCATTTTAGTAAAGTAGTTTAAGATTATAATAGTAGATTAATGTAGTCTGCAAAATTGTCATGTAAAAACATTGATAGAAACTAAGGAGAATTAAGCAACTGCAACGTGGGAATATCCATTATTCAACGTAATTATTGACTTACTTGTAGAGATGATGAGCACCTGTGTAGCATGGTTGAGATTAGCTCTCACCCAAGGAATCACCCTTGCTCCAAGAAACTGTAAATTATTAACATTAACCCAACCCAACAGTTAATAAATAGGCCCAATTATATGAATATGAATATTAGTCGAGGCACTGACTTGACTTGGTACTGATTGATTGATTCACTAACAAAATTCACTCACTGTGGGAATGGCAGAAGCTACGCATGCAATTGCAGCTGCCTTGGCCCCTGCTTTCACAGCGACAAAAGGACATTGACAGTAATACAGTGAATCAACATTGAAAAGAGGGGAGGAGCAGTAGTGGTCTCTGTGAGTTTACCTCGCTCGAGTTGAAGGTTATGAATCTCCAAGCCTCCCTCCGTAGAAGACATCTCCTGCCTCCATTAGCCTGCAGACTGACGTGCGCAGGGATGTATTAGCTAGCATCGCCTACTGACAAGTTGGATCTTAGAGGCATCCCTAAGGCTTAGTGAATGATAGGAAAAACTAAAGAGGCAGATTCTGTGTTGCTTTGAAAATATAGGACAGAGCAACCACAATGCCATATGTCTATGTTCTAGGCCATCACATGCACAACACCATCTGTCTCTGTTCTGGTGCTATCTTTGTTCTAGTTCTGTCTTTGTTCTGGTTCTATAGTCATGTTCCAAGATTATAAAATAACAATTGTAATTTATGAACTAATGTTAGTAATAGTTTCATGATATAAAATGTTAATGAGATAGATGGAATAACTTATGAAGAATAGGAAAAATATCATGTGTTTAGACTCTTCCCCTAGGGAAGAGGCCAAATAAGACAATGAAATGATATGCCTCTGAAAACTTTGGTTTATAAGTCATCATGACTAATAATAAATAGGTCATTGCCAATAGATTATTATAGTCCCATGCCATCGCCAGATCGCAGGGACTAATAACATATCACAAATTAAACGTTAGGCACATTAAATGTTTGATTTTCGGTCAGTCATATTTGGATTTCACAAAAGAAAAATCATTAAACTATATGAAGAAATGCATTACCTAGTTCTAAGTAGAGCATGACATAAATATATCCATTGAATGTTGCAAATGAGAGAATCGTGCATTGTGATTTTTAAAACACTTTTATATTTCTGGATATATATTTCCTTTGATATAAATGTTGTTATATTTACAAATATTTTTCAAATATAACATTGTTGGAATTCTGTGCTACATGGGAATTTGGTAATAATTAACATTGTTGGAAGTATGCACTTCATGGTGACTTGGTAATCTAATACAATAAAGCTCATAAACAACTAAAATAATCAAAGAACATGGCACCCAATTTAATGCATTGCGTCGGTATGTAGAAACACGCCGACAGAGTGGCTATGTTTGTTAGCCACTTGCCCACAGTGACCTATCATCCTCCATGCATGTTCGCCAAGTCACTTGAACTTCGGTTACTTCGTTACTCTTGAGAAATGATTAGAATTGGGGGAGCTGTAGTAAGGCACGAACTAGAGAAATGACTAGAATTGGGGGGAGGCACAGTGAGGCACAAACCTAAGAACATTGTAGAGCTGCGCTAATTAAGAAAATTCTTCTCTTTGCATGATTTCAGATTCATTTTACTGTTGAGTTCCAAACCCCTCCCCTCTTCTTACAAGTGAAATTCCACTTGTTGTCTTATTTCCTACAATAAGTATCAGTGTGCTTAAGCATGACCTTGATTTCGCGAAGAAGAACAGATTGGACGAGCTAAAGAAGAGATCTCATCCAAAACCACCTTAGCTCATGTCAGGCTTATTTCCTTGGCCTTCTCTTTTGCTCAGTATTTCGTGCTTCAACTCTCTAGAACACCTGCACACAAAGAGACAACCATGGTTTTCCCGTTCCCATCAACAACAGGTTGGAACAGGCTAGAATTTCTTGTCTTTTTCCCCATCTTTGGATGAGGGGGCTAAGGCAGATAAATGTCAATCCTATTTAAGGACCCAAGACCTGTTAGCATAGATGGTTTTAGTGCACATGCACATCAGACTTGGAATTGTTCAGATGAGGTGCACCAATCCCCCACTTTAAGGCAAGTAATAAGGCAACGAGACAAGGCAAGTCAAAGCTCATGATTAACTTTACTCATGTTATAGGGAAAAATTCTTGACTCTTGAGTTGCAACGGATCCAGATGGAAAACATTCTCCCTCTCATCAATGCCCTTCGCATGATTCTGAAACATGGGCTTCATACTCAACTCGGGTTCCTTTATGGCGCCAATGCATATATCAACTCATTGTTGAAGTTGGAGCTGTTGGAAGGGTGAGGGAAGTCCACTAATGAAGAATTAGTGACCCTGTGCTCTCAGCTCCTGACCGCCGGAATCGACACAACAATTACTACACTGGAATGGGAAATTCTTCGCATTGTGATGCACCAAGATATTAAAAAAACCCTCTACCAAGAGATATGCAATGTCATGGGTGACAGGAAAGTGGAGGACAAGGAAATTGATAGCCTTCCATACCTGAACATGGTATTGAAGGAGACCCTGCAAGGACACCCTATGGGTCACTTCACCTTGTCCCAATCAGTCACAGAGGACTGCAAGCTCAGGGGGTATGACATTCCCTAGAGGGTCAATGTTGAGTTCTACATGACATGGATGTAAGTAAGTCATACCATAAATTCCTATCAATGTTTATTTCATATATGTTAGATATCCAACATCATCAGAGTTAGAAGCTTAAGTTGCAGTTGCAGAAAGCGATTGCAAATCAGACCCTAAATTGTTATCAATGTGTTGTAGGTCAGATCCTAAATTGCTACCAATGTCTATCTAAGATATATTACATGTGTGATCATGAATTAAGATATATTACTTGCATTATCACAAATGAAGATGCATTTATTATTAAAAAACAATGAAAGAGGAAAGATTTCAAATAGGTACTTGATTCTTGCATTATAAATCTAAAAACTAATTAGATTTATAACTTACTTGTTGTTTTGTCCCCATTTAGAAGATCCAACTAGTTAAGCATACAATATACAAGCTTGAGAGAAAAGTTTAGATGAGCTATTAACTGAATTTTTGCAATGTTTTGGTTAAAGCAAAGTAGAAGCTAACTTACTATGCATGGTGTAGCTACATGATCTTTTGTTCACAAGTTCCACAAGAATTGCAAATTTGGAATTGCAGAGAACTATGTCTTTGAAACTTGAAATTTCAAACAACTTTGTTTGAAATGGAACATAATGTTGTATAATTTCGAATGAAAGACAACTTTGAATGATGTATCTTGCTTTTGCAGGCTTCCCTTCAGAGTAAATTTCTTTGGCGTAATCTCAAATTGTTCAAGAGGTTTGGTGATCTTCTTCAACCTTCAGTCTGTGGATATGGTTCTATGTTTCCCTTGAACTGCCGCATTAATATTTAACACTAGTTCATTTTCTTTCCTCAAATGACTAGTGTATGGGAAGCTTGCAGAAAGGCGATTAATCTACTCAGGCGATGACTTAGTAAGAACTTGAGCTTTTGTTCATACGCATAAATCTCATAAGAAAAGAGGCTATCAGAAAGAATAGAGAGGTTATCCATATGTAATTTGGCCACATAAAGGCAATGTTGTGTCAAACACCTGGGAGGTTACGACATGCAACTTGCGACGAGGCTGTTGACTGCATGGGATAGATTTTTGTGGTGGCTTAATTTGTGGGATAGATTTTGCGGTGGCTTAAGATGTGGACCACATTTAAGTTGTGGACTGCATTAGAGTGGTGGCATTCCATATACGTTTTATGTTTTACAGTGGAGAAGCTACAAAACATTAAATGTTTCCCAAGTAATTCTAAGTAGAAGCTATCATTAAATTAACATTCAAGTGATTTTTGAAATGATTATCCTGAGATTTAATAAAATCATACTCATTTTCTTGCAATAAGAGGTCCAAGTTAAAACTTTGCATAAAAAATTGTTTAATCAAATATTTTAGTAGAAACATTGGTTTAATCGTGAATATAATTGAGAGTTAAAGAAATTTAATGCTTGATAAATACCCATCAATCGCTATAGTCCCTGCACTGCCAAAGGCATGGACTAAAAAGTACAATTACTTTTTTTGTAGGGAATTTCGACAGAGTATTTCTAGCAAGTGTATATATCAACACAAAATTTATCATTCTTATGTTGTTAAAGCTATTATTTGTATGTTTGTCTTAGCGATGTATACTTATGTGTTATTTCTCTATCATTTTTTCAAGTGCATTCCATTACTCGATTTTTTGAAAATTTTTCGTTTGAAATGGGTCTCAAAAGTCTCTCTAAAACTAAAGGGACTTGGCATCCTTCCTTTGCAGGCGAGAAGACACACTTTCATGCTCCTTTCTTCTGTAAGGTATTGGAAAACTTATCCTACGGGGAATTGTATGATCATATACCATCATTATTTGTTTTTTAATGACTTGATTAAGGCTGAAATCCTTCTCTTAAAACAATATTTCTTTGTAAGAATTTAATGGTATTTTCAACCTTTTATTCTAACAAATTGTTCTTCTAATTGGTATTGAAATCATATTTGGGCTTTTAGATCTATTCCAATCAAACCAAATTTTTTTATTATGCTCAAATGTTGTCATTGTTTTACTTCATGCTCTTATAGGTAAATAAAGAACCATTATAGAATATCGAAGACTTCAACATAGTATGTTGAAACCCTCATTGACCATTCTCTTTTCTTTTGAAGCCATTGAATTTGGTTGTGTTCTGAGGTGAAGCTATCTCTATAGAAAAATACGCTTCTTTAATTTCACTATATAAAATTTCCCAATAATTCTTCTCAAGAATTCTATTCTAATCTAAAAGAATTAAGCTTTGGATAAGAAAACAACTTAGTTTTTTCATTCTTTTATTTACTATTGCATTAGATTTGTCTTTGGTCAAATAATATGGCTATACTTTTATGAAACCATACATGTATTTAAACATAGTATATTTTGTTTGATTATTTTACTTTCGTTGTATTTTACTTGATCTTAAATACACATATTTCTAGTTAGGCATGTTAGCACTTTACTAAATTTTATGAACTCATTTACATTAAGTACAATAAAAATAATATGATATTTTACAAAACTACTATAAGGAAAACAACTTTGTGATATAGAAATTACCTGTACTAACCATATGTGAAATAATTCATAATTTCCTCTTTTTTAACTATATCATGATTTGTACCATATTTGTTGTTCAATGTAATAATTTCTATGATATTTCTTTTAAATTCCATAAATCCACATAAAACCTTTCATCTATAAAGCACTCTCATAAAATAATTAGTATTTAAGAAACATTAAAACACTAGAAGGTTAAAATATCAACTTGTTAAATTTTGCCAACAAGAAATTTATAGTTCTAAAAGTAATAACTTGAAAATTTTATTTTACAAATTAAGAATGGAGCTACCCTGTTCCACCAATCTTTCCAATCCATTTCCAACCCAAGTCCCCCTAGCATGCATGTCTTCATGTTCTTTTCTTCAACTCTTGTTTTGTCACTTTTTTCTTCTCACCAATGTCTTTCCACTATGTTATTCTTTGTAGCAAAAGTGAGAAGAAAAATTCCCTTTACCAAAATAGTTTTAGTTGATAATTAACTCCACCTCATCCATGAGGTGGTAGATAGTTACTATCTCATAGATGATCTCCACTTCTCCACTGTCAAATAAAATGTCCTATCTTTAAGAGACATTATTGACCAATATTTTTCATCGTAATGAATAATATAATCATTTAGATTAGATTCCTACAACTTAATCAATAGGGTTAATAATTATCCTCTGATAAATTGCAACCTTATCTCTTCTATCTAGATGTAGCTTCGACATTAATTCCTATATTCTTTTATTTGTATTAATAGTATAAATAACCACATATTTACATTAAATATGTACTAGTGATACAACATTGATCAACCATTTCTCCAATAAGTCTATAAGGTCAGAACAATAAACATATATAATATGTACAAATTTACAATATATACTCCAATTTAGGGAATATTGCATTCCAACATTTGTCTCTAGAGAGATGATATGAAAAAAATATTAAAAAAACCAAAATATTTTGAATTTTCTTTAAGGTGGTTTTAACATTAAGAGTATATTGGTTTTAATTTCTTTAAATCTATTTTCTTTACGGAAAAAAAAAAAAAAAAAACAAAATCCATTATTTTTTTAAGCTTACAATAAATTCTTTTTAAATATCAATGAAAAGGAAAAATTCTAAAACTTAACAATCTTGAATGTAATCTTGAAAATGATAAGTCAACACACTTATATTTACTGAAAATACATTGGTGTCATTGAGTTGGTCGTAAATCTCATTATCAATAGTCGCACTCAACAACTTTTACATTCACAAGCATATTAATTTTTCCCTATATGTACATAACCAAGCAAAATTTGAGAAATATGTATTTGTTCAAAAACACTTGGAAAAGTTACATGGTACCATTTACTATATGTTTTTTTCCTCAAAACCTAGTATGGTTGATTTAATAACATCGAATTTAATCTAATTTTATGTTATTTCACGTTTTTCTATCCACCATCTTCAATTTTGTCCTCTTTCTACAGGGCACTACTCTAATTGTTTGTGTGGATTTCTCATCACACTGAAGACCCTCATCATTATTCTTGGCTCCCTTTTTCTGAAATTTAATGATGGTTTCGTGTTAGGGTTAAGGAATTAAAATTGAATTATTAAATGCAACAAATGATTCATCATGTTCCTGTGTCTCCTCGTGCTCACTCCTAGATCCTTCACTTAATGATTTTGACTCTTGGCTTCCTATACACTACGCAATTTAACTTGTTAAAATAACATAATGCCTCGAGTTAAATTATTATATGTCATAATATATTATTAAAAAGCTACCTGAGATTCACGACAAGTGACTAATTTCTACACTTTGGTCAATCATAGGTTGTTTAATACCTTGGGAACCATGTTTAGGTCATCAATTGAATATTCATTTTGAATTTGGTTAATCTACATTAAGAATGATAACCAAATTTATAAGGTATAATGACTCACTAGGTACAATTAACTCACAACTTTGTTATGATTATTTTTCGTGTAATAGAAAACATAATAATGAAAACATTCAATTATCATGCCACCATGAATGTTATTATATTCATCATATCCCAATTTATGAGATCCAATTCTTGAAACCCTAGCTTGTGTTTCTTTCATTGTATCTCTAAGGCATATTTTACCTCCTCCTTGTGCAGATGACCTATAATTTGGAATATTGTGGGTCTTCATCTTCAACTTCGCATCTCTCACAAGTTCATACAATGTCACTTCGCCTTTCATCCAATCTAGACATGGATACCTGAAAGTCCTTTGTTATTTTTGACCATATATTGTCTCTTTTGGAGTGAATGTATTTATGTTCAATATTTGTAATGATTTCTTCTTGATTACCAAATACTATTACTACATCTTTAAATAGTTACTTTTGTTTAGCACTCGGTTGCTTCCTCCAACCCATTTAGATGGTCATGCCAAATAGTTATTCGACATGAAGAAAAATAAAGTGAAAGAATTTTAACCCTATTTCATCCTTCAAGACATTTCCTTCTGCAGTGAGCAAGAAGACTACAACTTCTAGCATTCATTTTGTAGTTAATAACGATATTCTTATAGTCTTGGCGATAGAGGTAGATACCTTTATAGGTACATCATGCACGTTATCATTTGTTTCCTGTATTTACAACAAATTTTTGAAATTATGAGAAAACCAACCAAAATATGAAAATATTCTTATTTCTAAGATAATGATCATAAACACAAAAAATGAAACTAAAAAAAAAAAGAATTGAGAACGTAGAAATTAGAAATAATTTAAAGTATAGTAAATTTCCTAAAATTGAAAAGATGGTATGTACCAAAAAACTTTAAAATTATGAAATTTTAAATGTATAATGTTGAAGAAAATTATTAATTGGACAACAATAATACTATAATATCTCTATATAATTTTACCTACTCATTTGAGGTAGGCCCTACACTCTCCAACAATTCCCTTTCCAATAACTATATTTGTTTAATTATTTTGTATCTCACTTGAACAGTGTTCTTGACCATCTCGTAGGAGCCTTAGTATTATTGATTATGAATCTATGAGGCTCCTCTAGGAATTTTTTTTCGTTTTGGTGGGAAAATTCTGACTAAATGTGAATTTGATAAATTATTTGTTAATTCGGATGTACTTGTAATATGGGCATGCATGTGAAATTAAAGAGGGATGCTAGGAAAATCAATATTTGATGTAGAGGGAATGCTATGGTAGGACCACGAATGAATTATAGAATGTGCATGCACTTTTGTGACATTAATTCTCTCCCTTCTCTCCCATTTCTCATCCTTCCCCTTGTCTTTCCCTCCTACATTTTTCCTCTATCTTGCTCTCTTTTATCTTTCTATCTCCCATCCTCTTTATATTCCTCCATCATTCTCATTTACTTTCTATCTTTATTCTTTCCTCTCTCTCTCTATATATATATCTCTCTTCTGCCCTCTTTATACCCACTATATTTTTTTCTTTATCTCCCTCCCTGTATCCTTTTCTCTGTCTCCCTCACTCCCTCATTATATTCCTCCCTCTCCCCACCATCACTCTCCATATATCTCTCCACTTCTCCCTCTCCCTCTACATCTACCTCTTGTTTTCCCTCTCCCTCTCTCTTTGCATCTCTTCCTTCACCCCTCTCTCTCGCCATCTCTCCCTTCTTCCCTCTTTATCCACCATCCGTATCTATCTCTATCTCCCTCTCTCATCCCTACTCTTTCTCACTCTCCCCCTCATTCCATCTCTATATATTTCCCTCTCTCCCTCTCTCCATATATCTCTCTCTTCCTCCCATTCTATCTCCCCTTCTTTCTCTCTCCATATCTCCTCTATCAATTTATCGCCTTGCCTTTTCTATCTTCTTTCTTTCAATCTCCTTCTCTTTATATTTAAATTAATATATTTTCATCTAGCTCTTTATATCTTCTCCCCTCTCTATCTCTATCCCTCTCTCAACCCTCTAGCTCCAGTCCTCTCTCTCTCTCTCTCTCTCTCTCTCTCTCTCTCTCTCTCTCCCTTGTATTCCCTCTTTACCCCCTCTTCATATCTATCACTTTCTCCATCCCTCTCTCCATGTATATATTTCTATCTCACCTACATATTCACTCTCTATCATTATATCTATCTCTCTTTTCCTCTCTCTCTCTCTCTCCCTCCAACTTCCTCTCTCACTGTGTGTCTCCTTACTTTACTCCCCTCGGCCCCCTTCTCTCTCCCTCTTCCCACCCTCCTCTCTCTACTCTCTCCATCTTTGCTTAACCATCTCTATTTCTCTCCCTATTCTCCCTTCTCTCTTTGTATTCCTCTCTCTCCCATCTCCTCTCTCTCCATCTAAACCTCCATCCTCCTCTCTCTCCTCCCTGCCTTTTTTCTTCTCCCTCTTTCTCCCCCAATTCTGTCTATCTCACTCTCTTCTTCCCTCTTTATCTGCCTTCTATCTTTATCTCTCTCTCACTTGCCCCCCCACCCACATTCCTTGCAATCATTATATTGATATCCCTCCCTCTCCAGTTTCTCTCCACCTCACTCCCTTACACCTCCCCATTTCTTTCTTTATCTCTCTATCTCTCTTCTTCCCTATTTTTGAATCCCTCTCCCTCCAGCTTTTAGTTGTGTTTCTATCTCCAATCTTAATCTCCCTTCCCTCCTTCTCTTCCCCTCCATCCCCATCTCCTTCCCTCTTTCTCTTTCTTTCCCCTCTACCCTATGTCTCTCTATTTCCATTTAAATATTTATTTATCTTCTTCTCTCTGTCTTCCCTTTGTGCTCCCTCACTACATCCTTCCCTCTCCTTCTCTATCTCACACTCTTTCTCTTTGTTTCCCTATTATTCCCCCTCTGTCTTCCTTATTACCCCTAATCTTTCTTCCCTCCCAATCTTTCTTATCCACTCCCTTTTTTTCCTTTTATATCTATTTCTATCTACTTCCCTCTCTCTTCCTCTCGATGACTCCCCGTCCCCCTCCCTCTCTCTCTCTCTCTCTACCCCTTCTAGATTTATCTCTTTTTCCATCCCTATCTTCATATTTGTCTCCCTATCTCAGCACACCATCTCTCTCATCCGATATTCAACTATCACCCTCTCTCCATCCCTATTCCTCTAACTCTATCTCTCCTCTTTCTCTATCCCCGCACCTTCCCCCTCATCCCCTCACCCCCTTGTCTCCATCTCTCCCTCTACATCATTCTCTCGTTGTCTCGCTCCCTCCCTAATAGTCATTCCACTCTCTTGATTCCCCTCTTTCTATATCCCTCCCTTGCTCCATCAATCATTCATTCTCATTAAACCTCCTTCCATGTCTATCTCTACATCTCACCCTCACACAATCTCCTCACTTTCTCTCACTCTCTTCAATCCTATCCTTTTATCTCCTTCCTCCCTCTCTCCTCTCCACCTCACTCTCTCTCCACCCTTTCTCGCATTATTCTCCCTCTCTCTCGATTGATATATTTGTCTCTCTATCTGTCATATTCTCTCTCCTACAATATCAATCTATCTCTCCAAAACTCCATCTCCATCTCCCTCCCTCTCTATTTATCTCTCCTTTCCTGTCTTTCTTTCCCTCTATCTCCCACCTCCATATTTTTATTCATCTACCTCCTTCTCCCTTTATCTCTCTTCCTCACTCTCTCTCTCTCATCCCGATCACTCTATCTCTATATCTCTCTCTTCTACCTCCAAATCTACCTCTATATGTCTCTATTTCTCTTGCCCACCCCTACCACCCGCACTCTCTCTCTCTCTCTCTCTAAATATCTCCTGCACTCTCAATTTCCCCTCCCACTATACCTCTATCTCCATTTGTCTCTCCTCATTTCCCACCCTACTCCCACTTTCTCTCTCTTGTCCCCTCCCCTCCTCTTTTCTAGTTTGTTTATTTATCTATCCCTCCTTTAATCCCTACTTTTCATAACCCCCCTCTCTCTCCCTCTCTATCTCTCTCTCTCTCTACTCCAGATATTTTTCTATGTTTCTCTTTTATACTCTCTCTTCCTCACCCTCTCTCATTCTCTCCCCCTAGTTTTTTCTCTAATTCTCACTCTTCCACACACTTCCCTCACCCACTCCCATTCTCTTTGCTCTAGATTTTTTCCTCTAATTATCACTCTTCCACTCACTTTCTCATCAAATATGTCCCCCCATCTCCCTCTCTACCCACTACTCTCTCTCTCTCTCTCTCTCTCTCTCTCCCCTTCATATTTGTCTCTGTGTCTCAACACACCATCCCACTCATCCCATATTCACCTATCACTCTCTCCCCATCCCTCTTCCTCTCACTCTATCTCTTGCTTTTCACTATCCCTCCACCTCCCCCCTCACCCCCTTGTCTCCATCTCTCCCTCTCCATCCATCTCTCCTTGTCTCCCTCCCACCCTAATAGTCATTTCCATCTCTTTGTTCCCATATTGCTATATCCCTCCCTTGCTCCATCAATCCTTCATTCTCAACAATCTCCTTCAATGTCAATCTTTATCTCTCACCATCACACAATCTCCTCACTTTCTCTCACTCTCTTCCATCCTCTCCTTCTATTTTCTTCCTCTCTCTCTCCTCTCCACCTTACTCCCTCCCCACATTTTCTCCAATTATTCTCCCTTTGTCTCCACTGATCTCTCTCTCTCTCTCTATGTCTCTCAGGTTCTCTCTCCCGCTATGTCAATCTATCTCCCAAAAAATCAATCTCTATATCCCTCACTCTCCCTCTCTATTCCTCTCTCTTTTCCCATCCTTTTCTCCATCTATCTCTCACCTCCATAATTTTATTCATCTCCCTCCTTCTCTCTTTCTCTTTCTTCCTCACTCTCTGTCTCCTTCCCATCACATTATCTCTATATCTCTCTTTTCTACCTCCAAATCTACCTCTATATCTCTATATCTCTCTCTCCCCCGACCCCCCTCTCTCTCTAGATATCTCATTCACTCTCTCTCCCCTCCAACTTTACCTCTATATCCATTTTTCTCTCATTTTGTCCCATACTCCCTCTTTCTCTATATTGTCCCATCACCTCCTCTTTTTCATTTCTTTATTTCTCTCTCCATCTTTTAGTCCCTACTTTGTAATAACCCCTCCCCCCTTTCTCTCTCCATCTCTCTCTCTCCCATTCTCTCTACTCTAGTTATTTTTCTATCTCCCTCTCTTATACTTTTTCTCTCTGACCCTCTCTCATTCTCTGCCCCCCAGTTTTTTTTCTCTAATTCTCACTCTTCCACACACTTCCCTCACCCTGTCTCATTCTCTTCACCCTATATTTTTTCCTTGCATTATCACTCTTCCACTCATTTTCTCATCGAATATGTTCCCTCCCCCCTCTCTTTCTATCCCCACTGCTCTCTCTCTCTCTCTCGCCTTCATGGAAACCCTTTCCAACTTTGTTACTCTCCTTCTCCTAATGTCAACCACAAATATCTTTGTGTGTGTCCCTCTCCCTTCCCTTCGCTACTTCCTTATATCTTTTACTCTAGATTAACTCATTCTCTTATGTCAGTCATCGAACCATACTTTGCCACCTCAGTCATTAAGAAATTTTTATGTTGCACTAACATAAGCCCTTGTAATTTCAAGTATATATTGACATTCATAATATCTATATATATATATATATATATATATATATATATATATATATATATATATATATATATATATATATATATATATATATATATATATAGATATATATATATATGTAGTCAAAGGTAAAAATGGAATAACATTATTTTCTATAACTGGTAAAAGAAGATGGTAAGATAAGCCTCTTTACTTACAAAATGAAGAGAAAACTAGAAAAATTACACGAAACAAATTAGAAGTTAAATATGATAATAATCACATAAATTGTCTTTTTTTCCTTTCTTTTTTTGGACAGCATGCCATTTGCTTGAGTTGGGGTCTCTTATAACCATTTCCAATTCAGCTCCTAATGTCTTAGTGGTATTTGTTTGTCTAATTATAAGCTCTCAAAAACATTAGCTCTATTTGTACCTCGAATCACATTTTTGTTGTGTGCCTTCTTTTTCTATTTTTTTAGTGTTTATATATCCTCTAATTCGACACCCTTCTACATATGTGTTGCTTCTCCAATTTGAACTAGTGCATTCTCTTCAACAATCATTGTAGGGTACTTTGTAGTTTCTTCTTCCTCTAAGATTATAATTTTTGGAAAAAAAACTATGCATAACAACAATACTTTGTCTACAACTCCGTAATTTTATGTAGAAATATTCCATCATTTAGATATTCAAAGGTTGCACTAATGAGAAGGAATGCATTATATTTTCCATAAAAAATAGCATACCAACATTAAGAAAACTCAAAATTCACATAGTTGGAGAAATTTTCAATAAATAAAATTAAAAATTGAGGAAGCTAAGTCATTTCATTATTCTATAGTTCATATTTCTACACCATCTTCAAATTCATTGTTATAGTACCTCCACTTTTAGGTTTTCATATGAGAAACCATCATTAACCTCCAAATATTATTATGCTTGATACCTATTTAAAATCTATATACAGTTATTTTAGTTCTATGTTGTGGCCTCATGTATAGGCCTCTAAAATGTCCGATTTTCATACAATTGTTTAGGCATATGTTCAAGATTTTTGTAGAGTTCACATTGGAAAAATATGTAGGCTTATAGTAGTGATAGCATATATATCTCTATTTTTTGAAAGTTTTAATGTGAATAACAAAATTAGTTAATATTTATATAACTATTATATTATTCATAATAATCATATAATTATCTTCATTAATATTAAGCATTTTATTCATATTTATTCCCCATACATATGGGAACCTATGAAATTCAGTAGTATACATCGTCGATGTTCTGGAGGGCTATTCAGCCTATTTTCCAGTCTAATTTGCCTAGATTCCACTGGAGTTTTACTCTTGACAATCTAGGTTCTCATAGATTTTTAACGGTCTTGAATCCATATAGGCAGTCGAAAACCCAGTTTAGATAGAAAAAATCAAGCTATAACAAAAAAAGAAAAATCCTAGGATTAAAACCAAAATCTCCAAAGCTTCTAATAATTAAAAGATATCACTTAAAATTTCATGAGCTATTTCTACTATGTATTATATTAACATGAGTGTACTGTAACTTATAAAAAAAATAATAATATTCACCATAATCCAACAATACAATGTCAAGCAAGATTGTAATTTTTTGTTAGTTTAAAATACATTTTTAAATACCTAAATAGATTCAAGACACTCATAAACCTAAAGCAAAATAATTCTAAAAAATTAAAAATTTAAACTCAAGTTTTTATAAATTTATCAGAACATTTATTTAAAATTAACTATCAAAATAACCTTAAAAAACATTGTAACCTTTTAATAAAATTGTATATTAATATAATAATATATAAATAAACTAATATTAAGAAAATTAATATATAAAATTGTTAATTATATTAAAATTTCCCACACATTTTCCCAAACGTTGTACTCCACTCGTACCTAATCCATATGCATGAAAGATATATATATATATATATATATATATATATATATATAATATACAATTTTTTCATGTATTAATATGCCATAAGCTTTACATTTTGATACATATGAGATGCATTATATGTATATGTAAAATGTCTATATATATTAATGTAAATGAATAGAGGACATGCGCTGACGAAATGGCCGAGAATGGATATCATATTTTTCTAATAAGTGATCATACCGGTATAATATCCCAAACATAAAAAAAAATAACAGATTTGGTACACTCTAGGTGTTCTAATAAAATTTTTGCTGTAAAAACATTGAACACAAAATAGATCTAAGAATCGAGCTTCTTATTTATGTAAATAACTAAACACAAAATTACATGCTCATACAAGATCTATTAAAGCTCGTGCCTGTAGCATGTATGGTTGCCTACCAACAAAAAATTAAAGATACTAAAGCACAATCGTAGACCCTCGATGGGTCCACCAGACAAAATAACACCCACGGGGTTTTCGTCCCTGTGATCAAATTGGAACTTGCCACGCCAAGTTCCCATGAAAATCATAACAAGATAGATAAACCTGAATGAATCAAATGATTAGCTTCTATCCCTTTTTATAGGCTTGATGGACTCTCTAAAGGCCATATTTATTATTTTCCCTTGAAAACCGAAGTCAAATACCATGGGCTAATACGATGGGAAAATAACATGGTAAATACCTTGGACAAATTCCATCCATTTTGACCAAATCAAGAAAGGGAATATTAGAAATCCTCCTGCGCAAAGATTTCTTGCCCTCAAGACAATTCACTATTATACACAACATAAGCATTGATACTAGGATCTCTTAGAACCTAGTGTGTTATTCTTTTCCTCCATGCTACACAATTTTGAATGGATCCTTCGATGCCTAAAACCCAAATGATCCTTCGACCAATCCTTCCCTCTATATATTCATCTGGAACAATCCTCTGGCCAATCCTTGCCCCAGTGGATTCTCCTGGATCCCAATGCCACTTAAGTCCTAAGACTTGTGGGTTATGGCACCATCTCTTCCCTCCATTGTTGCCCATGCTAAAGGGCCCAAGATGCAATGTGCCATTGCCTGTGAGTGTGCTCCTAGGAATCAAACGATCAATAGAGTACCAACTCATAACTTCTCACCAATACACCACTTGGTTACCGAACATGATGCATTTGGAGAACTCTGCTCTGCTCTTCCCAATGTATAAGGCGGGTTTGGTAGTGTTGCAAGCGTTATCTATGTACTCCTTTAGGGGGCTGATTTGGAACTCCCAATTGTACTCCACTTGCTTCCTTGTGAGGGACTTGAGTCATTACTCAATACTAGACAACCAGGGCATTGATTCGTAACATACCCCTATGATCTCCTGATTTTTTCTATTCTCCCATAAGATAGTGTGTCGGGATGTCAAGGATCTCTCCTTCAACATCATAAGATATGTCTTGACATACATGATCCTTTCTTGAAAGTCCTCTACTGGCAATTTTAGTGCCATGTTGAATGTCTCTATATTTTTCTGCACCAAATGTCACATGACCACAGCTTCTACTTGAACCTTTGAATAACCCTCCAGAAATGGTTCATCCTGCATAGTGTATTTGGCATGCTGCCTTGCATGATCATGCTCATCATGTCGGTTTATTATTACTCATTCCTCATTTGATTCTCCTTGGATGTCTTCTTCTTGGCATTCTCCAAATGTGGGGATAAGTTTTTTGTCCTCTCTGATTGTCAAACATGGATGTATTTTTTGACCATTATCTATGCTTGATTTCCCATACTCTTTATGGATGTTCTCCTAGATATCTATAGACTAAACTACCTCATCATCAGGAGGAATTACCCCCTTCATCTTCCCATGTACTTGACTGATTATCTTCGACCTGTCCTACAAGTTTCTCTGAAAAGTGTTATGTTGTTGCTCACCATCTATACTGGACTGCTTGGATCCTTCATCGGTTCTCTCCTGAAAACCAGTGAGCCAAACTATGGATGAATTCCCATGATTTGAAGGAGTATCTAACTATTTTTCCCTTATTACCTGGACATGAATGGTTAAGGGCCCAAGGTCCCTTGCAGATAAAGCATAGTACTCTCCTCCCTAGTTCTTTCTTGTTGCATATTTTTTTATTTTTTCCTCCATCAATCCTTCTCAACTCCTTTCTAGTCAGCGCCCTTTTGAGAAATTTTATGTTTTGCGTGACCAACTTCTTGACTAGATCATAGGGAACTGATGATACCTTTGGTTCCTTCCTCTAAGTGGTCAACAATTTGGATATTATTATCTTGCATATGTTAGCATCTCCTTTTATGAATAGAAACACAATATATTGCATGATTGTTTTGACATAGTCACAATGATTTGATATAATGTTGGTGTAAAATCTTTGTAGTAACTGAAATATTAAGTCGTCGCATTCCAAATTCAGCATAGAGGTGCCAGAGCTGAACTCTGCACTATTTCTGGAAGGTAGGAACCTTTATGTTGTTCAACCCCTAAAGGGCTTCTACTGTCAGTTGCAATACCTCTCTCATGATATCATTATTGTAAGGTAATATTAGCGATGTTAAAGTCAAGATCTTGATTAGAAAAGAAGCGTGTTATGAAACCAGCTCAAGAAAATATAGAATAGATAGATCAACGCCTTAGAATTTAGCCTCTTTGAGGGTGCAACCTACTTTACATTACATAAATGAACAATTCTTGGATGATTCAGATGACAAAACCTCCTTTCTATATATAAGAGTCTAAGGAGTCACAATATAACCCAGTCGACTTAATAATAATAATATAAATCCACAAAAATAACAATAGAGGGATTCTATGGGGCACAGTAATAACAATATGGGGACAATAGGGGCACAACAATATTAATAAGGGATACAAATACAATAGTAATGGGGTAATCACTAGTATTATAGCATCCTAACATGCCCCTCTCCTTCAAAAAAGTGTTGTCCTCAACGCTTGAGTAGTTCTGGATGCTTCTGTATAAAATTTTCATCCTCCCATGTCTAATCTTCAACGGATAAGTTCTTCCACTTGATAAGATATTCCGAAATTGATCGATCTCGTAGCTATCGAGTTCTTGTTTCTATGACTGCTTCTGGTTCCAATATAATTTTTCCTTCCTCGTCAAGTTTTGGCAATATTGTTTGAACTGGGAGCTTGTCGCCTATAGCCTTCTTTAAACATGAAACGTGGAAAACTGGGTGCAATCGAGAAGTTGCAGGAAGCTCCAATTTGTAAGCCATAGTACCAATCTTTTGCAACACCTTGTACGAACCATAATACTTTGTTGATAATTTATTATCCTTCTTAGCTTGCTTGAGGGACATTTGCTTATATGGTTGTAGCCGTAGAAATACCCATTGACCTACATCAAAACTTATTTTGTTGCGATGTTCATCTGCCTATTTTTTCATTCTATTTTGTGCCAACACGAGGTTATCCTTTAAGAGTTAAAGGAGTTGTTGTTGATGTTCGATGTGATGTTCCACTGCTTGAACCTTAGAATTTTCTCTTAAATATGATGTAATGGATGGTAGCTGAAATCGATAAATTGCCATAAATGGGGTCATTTTTGTTTCTGTATGGAAGGAAGTGTTAAACCGCCATTCAGCCAGAGGCAACCATTTGATCCATTGTGTCTGTTTATCAGATACAAAGAAATGAAGATATCGTTCCAAACATTTGTTTACTATCTCAGTTTCCCCATTAGATTAAGGATGATAAGATGAGCTATGAGCTAATTGAGTACCAAGACCAGAAAATAATTTTGTCCAAAAATTTCCAGTGAAAATGGGATCTCTATCACTTACAATAATCTTTGGCTTTGCATGTAGCTTTTGAATTGTTTCCATAAATGCAGTAGAAACTACACTGGCTTTAAATTCATGTGATAATGCACAAAAGTGTGCATACTTGGTAAGTCTGTCAACTACCACCATGATGACACTCTTTCCCTTAGACTTGGGTAAACCTATGATAAAATCCATTGAAACCTCCTCCCAACATTGGTTTGGAATGGATAAAGGTTTTAATAGACTCGGTGTCTTAATTGTTTCAACTTTATTTTGTTGGAAAACCAAACATTCCACCACAAACTTTTGAATATCCGATTTAAGGCCATCCAAAAGAAGTCCTTCTTAACCATGTGGTAAGTTTTTAAAAATCATAAGTGCCCTCCTGAGGGAGAAGTGTGAATTTCCATAAGAATAATTTGTTTTAGTTTGGAATTCTTACAGAGGTATAAGCAATATTTGTACCATAATGAATCATTTTGCTAGATAAATGTATCATATGTATTGGAATCTTGTTGTAACTTTCGAATAAGTGCCCACACTTCTTCATCACTTTTCCATTCCTCCCTTGCTTCGTTTATCCAATCTGGTTGGATAATAGAAATGGCGCACAGTAATGATTCCATATCCTTATCCTTTCTTGAGAGTGCATCTGCCACAACATTTTGCTTACCTTTTTTGTAGATGATTTCAAAGTCATAACCCAACATCTTTGTGACCCACTTTTGTTGCTCTTCAGAGGATAATCTTTGATCTAAAAAGTGTTTAATGCTATCATGATCCGTTTTTACCTTGAAGTGTCTTCCCATTAGGTAGGGTTGCCATTCCTTAAGTGCATGGAGTATTGGAAACATTTACTTCTCATAAATAGCTTTGTGTAAAAACTTTCCCTTGATTGGACGACTTTCAAAAGCAATGGGTCTTTCATCTTGCATTAAAACAGCACCAATTCCATTTCCTGAAGCATCACTTTCCACAATAAAGGTTTTTATGAAGTCCAGTGTAGCTAAGACCGGTGCTTGGCACATTGCCTCTTTAAGATGTTTGAATGCCTTTGTTGCTTCTAGAGTCCATGAAAATGCATATTTCTTCAATAATGTTGTTATAGGTGCTGCTATTCTCCCATAATTCTTAATAAACTTCCGATAATACCTTGTCAACCCAAGAAATCCTCACAGATGCTTTATGGATGTGAGGATTTTCCATTGCTTAATGGCTTTAATTTTGCTAAGGTCTATTTTAACTCCTTCATGAGATACAATATGACCCAGATATTCCACCTCTTTTACTCCAAAGAAGCATTTGGACCTTTTTGCATATAATTTTCTCTCCTCCAATAGTTGTAGCACCCTGTCAACATGTTCAACATGATCCTTCCAAGACTTGTTGTAGATTAGTATATCATCAAAAAATACTAACACGCATTTTCTAAGGAAGGGTTTAAAAATGGAGTTCATCAAACCTTGAAATGCAGAAGGTGCATTGGTAAGGCCAAAAGGCATGACCAAAAATTCATAATGACACTCATGAGTTCTAAATGTTGTTTTCAGAATGTCTTCAGTCTTCATTCTGTTTTGATGATATCCTGAATGAAGATCCAACTTAGTGAAGTAAATCGATCCATGCAAGTCATCCAGTAATTCATCAATGACAGGGATGGGAAACTTATCTTTAATAGTGAGTTTGTTGAGCTCCATATAATCCGGACACATGCGCCATGATCCATCCTTCTTGTGCACCAATACTACTGGAGCAAAGAAAGAACTTTGACTAGGTTGAATTATACCTGCCTCTAGCATTTCTGCAACCATATGTTCAATTTCACTCTTTTGGGCATAGGGATATCTGCACAGCCTGATGTTTGGAGGAACACTTCTTGGAATCAGATGAATTGCATGATCATGATCACGAATAGGTGGGAGACCTTTGGGAGTGTCAAATTCCTTGGAATAATTGTCCAAGACTTTTTTGGGATCTGGAGAAATAGATGATTCCAATGTGAAAACATCTAGCAAACATAATTGTGAAATTTCACCTCTTTGTTCCTTTTTTAGAAGCTTTTTCATACCGTTAGAACTGATTATCTTTCCCGGTTTCGCTGCAATACCCCTTAATTCAACTTACTTTCCTTCCACAAAAAATCTCATGAAAAGTTCTTGAAAATTAAAAGCTATTGTACCCAAGGATTGTAGCCATTGGACTCCTAGTATAACATCAGCACCTCCCATTGGAATGGAAAGCATTGGGCTATTCAATACATATTCTCCCATGGATAGCTTGATATTATGGCACTTTCTAGAGCAATTTATCGTTCCTCCATTTGCAACCATCACTTGACACTCTGGTGCTAGATATAGGAAGCAATTCAATTCTTTTACTATCTTACAATGAATAAAATTGTGGGTACTTCCTGAATCAATCAACACTATTACCTTTTTCTTCTTGATTTGTCCTTCTATCTTGATGGTTTGAGGAGTGGTAATTCTAGGCAATGCATAACAAGACATGGTTGGATTCATTTCTTCTTTATCTAGGCTTTGTTCCTGGAGTATATCCTCCTCTTTTGACCTTTCTTGCTCCTTTTCTTCTTCCTCTTCAAAATCGATGTAGAATAATTTCTTCTCAACAAACTTATGACATTTAGTGTATTTGCTATCACAACTGTAACAAAGCCCTTTTGCTCTTTTTTCTTCCAATTTTTGTGGTGTCAACCTTATAGGTTGTGAAAGACTAGGGGAAACAACACTTCCATCTTTATAGTTGTGAGTGGTATGCTTCTTGGTGACCATAATTTTGTTTTCCATTTTTCTTGCTAAGCTGAATGCCTTCTCTAATGAATCAGGTTCCCAAAGGTGAACACCATTTTGGATATTATCCTTTAAAGTCCCTATGAACACATCAATCCTATGCTCCTCTGGAATATTTTTTACCCTTATGTTCAATTTTTGAAACTCCGCAATGTGCTCCATTATTGAAACCTTTTTTTTGAGACTTATCAATTGGCTAAAAAAAGTGTTGCTTTTTGTATCCTCATAATGTGCTTTCAATTCTTCCATAAAAATAGCCCAAGTGATAAGTTTTTTTACGAGAGCAAAGCCATTGATACCATACAAACTGATTTGGTTCCAAATATAAAGTTGCAGTACGTACCTTTTGTGTGTTTTGCACATTATTGAGATCGAAAAGTTGCTCGATTTTTAATATCCATGTTGCGGGATCCTTGCCATCAAACTTCCTCATATCAATTTTTGGAATATGGTGGGTCTTCGGTCCAACATTAGAGTCTATGAAATCATGACTAACATTTCTTTTGTTCTCATCATGAGTTTCCTTTACTACCCTTTCACCATTAGTAAGCATTTCTTGTAGAAACTTTGTCAAATTTATTTTCAAATCTTCCATGCCTATCTTCAAATCTATCTTCAAATCATCCATCTTAGCTTCCATGCCATTCATATTAGCTTCCACACCATTTATATTAGATTCCATGCCATTTATCTTAGCTTCTGCTAGCTTTTGTGAGAGTGACATTTGTTGCACTTGGTCTTGTAATTTTGATATATCATGTAGCATTTCTTCCTCTTCTTCATGAGTCATGCTAGCACTTTCAGGTTGCTTACTAGGTGTTTGCATTTTTTTCCTTGGGGCATCAGTTACTGATAATAATGCTCTACTATTCCCTTTGAACTCTTCAAAATAATTTTTCAAACCAATCTTAAGAAAAAATTTTAAAAAATCTACACACCCTTTTTCACTTTGTAGGAGCTTGATATTGTCTCTGATGTATCTCTATAATTTCAGATCATCTAGATATAAAATTGCGACCTATAGTAGTCCTCTATGTATTCTTTCCAATTCCACCATTTTGATCCAAATTGGATTCTCCAAGGAAGAGTTATGCCAAATCTCCCACATTGCCCGATTATATACTAGTTCAGTAGTGCGAACTTGTACAACGTTCCACGAGTCACTGTTTCGACCGTTTTCTTTGAAAAATATATACAAGAAACTACAGTCTATCCTATTTTGTACCTTCTTACGGAATTCCAATCTGATGCTCAGAGAGAAAGTTATGACGATTTTCCCCAGGTCACTTGTTTGGAATGTAATTCAGGAGTCTGCAAAAAGACCAACTTCCTCAAATCATATCTTCGCAAATATAGTGCGAAATGCTTTGAAATTCATACCCGAGGTTCAGTGCGAAAAATCCATGACCACCTATTTGGAGCAACGAAACCCTAGAATCCAAAGCTTCGATACCAAATGTTGTGAAACTAGCTCAAAAAATAGAATGGATAGATCAACGCCTTAGAATTCAGCCTCTTCGAGGGGGAAACCTCCTTTACATTACATAAATGAACAATTCTTGGATGATTCAAATGAAAAAACCTCCTTTCTATATATAGGAGTCTAAGGAGTCACAATATAACCCAGCCAACCTAAAAATAATAATATAAAGCCACAAAAATAACAATAGAGGGATTCTATTGGGCACAGTAATAACAATATGGGTAAAATAGGGGCACAACAATTTTAATAAGGGATACAAGTACAATAGTAATGTGGTAATCACTAGTATTATAGGGACCTAACAAAGCGACTATGAGCCTCACCTCTTCGCAAGGCTGCTCCGAAATTTTGGCTTGTATAAATGCAAGCATGGATGGATTGAGTGCCCAACTAAGTTTCTTCCATTCTGGCTGCCCCACCCTGAACAAACACGTGTCTAATTCCTTCAACTTACGAAGGTCTATGATTAACATTATCCGTTGCAGCTCGGATCCAAGTGTGAAGATCTTAGCCTTTCTTCCCTATCCTTCCTTCACTTCCCATGTGTGCTTTTGCTGCAAAATGGCATAGAATCTTTTCGAGAAAGGCATGTTGTTCTCATATAAAGTTGCTTTCTTATGAAAATGCCCCCATGTTTCTTCAATTTTATCTAGAATTTTGTCCAAAATTTTGTGAGTGTTTTCTATGGAAGGTCCCATCTCTCTAGTGTTGAGATATAATAAGCTACCAACTAGACTTTTATAGAGTGTGGAATCAACTGGTGATGCTACTGTTGGAAATACTGAGAGGGGGGGTGAATCAGTATTTCTTACTTTTTTATTCTAGTGATTGTCAAAAGCATATATAGATATGTATATGTATACACAGAACATAGAAACCAGCAGCTGGAATAAATGATTTTATTAAAACTCAAGACAGTACAATGAAATTAATACAATATAAGTATATATCTGACTGTGAATAGTTGGCAAGCTCCAACTTGGACTTTGGTGAGGCTCCAACCTCCAGAGCACCAACTTTGTTTAGCAGTGGTTCTGCACTTAGGATCACCTACCTGTAATGACTTTAGTCTTGTTTAGTTATGAGGTTCCAACCTCTTGGGCTCCAACCCAATCTTGGTATACACTAGTATGTTGCTGCACTCTATTCAATTGAGGTTCTCTCACTCCTACTCTCCTGCCTGTGATACTTCTATAGCCTCCACTGCTTCTGCTGCCTCTTCTGCCTATGCTACTTTGGCTACCTCATGCTCTGGTTCTTCACCACAATAACAGTACCAACAGTTCTCAGTTTTTACTGTTTTATACATTCTAATGCCTTTATCCATTCGTTTCCGCTTGCTCGCTGGCTCTTTGGCTTCCTCCTCGCTCGCTTGAGCTTCGTCTTCCTCAACACTCACTCGACCTTCTGGCTTCCCTCCTCCATTTGCAATCAGAGGTTTCGACAATATACATATATATGCTGATATATATATAAACTTTTTTACCGATCTCCTGTCACATCAGTCAAAAGAAAAATGAAGTTAAACCTGTCATCCAATCATTCATCAGGCGATCCGACGACGTTCACTCCTCCTGATCCCATGAACCGATGATACGTTAACTTGCGATAAAGCAGTTTTTGACCTATCCCATTTTCCACGCGTCGCCCGGTGATTGTGATCGATCGCCCACGTATGATTACCGCACACCCTTCAAAGGCGGTGCGAACAATACTATTTTACCGTCGTCCTCGCTCGCTATCTCCCGTGCATCTTTATCGCCCAGTAGCCATCGGATCTTTTCGCTAGAAATCTGATGGCTCATGTTTGTTTGCTATTAAACATGTCCACTGCTCCTCTGATAGCTCTTGATAACTCTGTCTGCTTCCTCTATGGCTCCGATGGCTTTGTGTGCTCCTCTTCTTTGGCTCTGTCTGCTTCTCTCATCTCCATCTGCTCCTCTGGTGGCTCTGTCTACTCCTTGAATATTGCCATATTTACATCAATGACAATGTGTGTCCAACAATCTCCCCCTTCTTTATTGATGGTAATATTCTTCTGCTCTCTCCCCCTTTGACATTAATGGAAAATGAATGCATATGGACTCCCCCTATCAAACTTCTCCCCCTGTCGTGCTACATATTTATGAATGAACTTGAGTGATGATAAAGAAATAACCCCCATCTTTTAACGCGGATGTTCGAATGCTTCTCGAGGAAGAGGTTTTGTTTAAATATCAGCTATCTGCTCCTTTGTACTGATATATTCCAGGACAATGTTTTGTTCAGCTACTTGCTCACGGAGGAAATGATACTTGATTGATATGTGTTTGGTTCTTGAGTGCATCAATGGATTTTTGCTGAGACTGATAGCACTTGTGTTGTCACAATAAATGGTAATTGGTTGATCTGTACATATGTCGAGATATTTTAGAGCTTCCTTCATCCATAGTATCTGAGTACAACAGTCTGCTGCAGCAATATACTCAGCTTCAGCTATGGATAATGATATGGATGACTGTTTTTTGCTGAGCCAGGATACCAAATAGTCTCCTAGGAAGAATGCATTTCCACTAGTACTTTTCTAATCATCTATACTTCCAACCCAATCAGCGTCGGTGTATGCAGTTACAGTTAGTTTTGAGTTCTTTGGGTACCAAATACTGAAATCAGAAGTTCCCTTCAGATATCTGAGAATTCTTTTTATAGCTAATAAATGGGATTGTTTGGGAGTAGGTTGAAATCTTCCCACCATTCCTACTGCTTGCATTATGTCTGGTCGTGTAGCTGTTAAGTATAGAAGGGCTCCAATAATTGACCTATAATGAGTTGCATCTACTAGAGGGGAGTCATCGTCTTTGCTCAGTTTGTAGTTTGTGGTCATAGGTGTGCTCATGGGTGCACAATCCTCCATTCCATATTTTCTGAGCATGTCTTTTAGATATTTGGTTTGAGATATACACAATCCTGCTCTGGTTTGAGATAGTTGAAGTCCAAGGAAGTGGGATAGCTCTCCTATCATTGACATATCAAACTCTTCTGACATGCTTTGAGAAAATTCATGGCTCATTGCATCATTATTACTAGTAAAAATCAGATCATCGACATAAACAAGAGCATCTAGTAAGTTACGTTGATCTATATTTATGTATAGATTACTCCTAGCCACTCCCTTTTTGAAGCCTTGTTGTTGTAGATAGTGATCCAGTCTTGCATACCAAGCTCTAGGAGCTTGATTCAACCCATATAAAGCCTTTTTCAACTTACAAACTAAGCCCTTTCTTGTTGTTAGATCAAAACCTTCTGGCTGCTCCATGTAGACTTCCTCCTTAAGTTCCCCATTTAGGAATGCTGATTTCACGTCCATTTGATAGATTTTGAATCCTTTTGAGGAAGCAAATGCCAAGAACATCGTGATAGCTTCCATACGAGCTACTGGTGCAAATGTCTCTTCAAAGTTAGTTCCTTCAATTTGTGAATAGCCTTTGCAGACAAGTCTTGCCTTATTTCTGATAACCTGTCCTTCCTCATTCATTTTATTTTTGAACACCCATTTGGTTCCTATTACTTTGGATGAGGTACCAGCTCCCATGTCTTGTTCTTCTCAATCTGGGTCATTTCTTCTTCCATGGATTTTACCTAATGAGGATCCTTACTTTCTTCTGCAAATGTTTCTGGTCCTATCATAGATAAGAGGGCAATGACTTTTCTCTTGGGTGTAATTGTTATCCTTCTTTGGGTCTGCACACCTTCATCTTTATTGCCAATGATCTGCTCTTTTGGATGATGTCTTCGGACATACTTCATCTTTGAAGGGGTATTAGGTGGTTCTCTTTCCTCTTCTTCTTCATCTATTTCATCTTCTTTAGGTTCTTCTTCTTCAATGAGAGAGTCATCTTCATGTTCTTCAATTTCCTTTTCTAGAATATCTTCATCAACCTTTACATCAATGCTTTCCACTATTTTCTTCAGTCGATAATTGCAGCACTTGTAAGCCTTGCTCCATGTAGAGTATCCAAAAAATATCCCTTCATCAACCCGACAATCAAACTTTCCAGGTGAGCCATCATTTATTTTTATGAAGCACTTGCTTCCAAAGATCTTTAAGTACTTCACTAAAGCAGGTCTTCCTTTCCATAGCTCATAAGGAGTTTTTTCACAATTTGGTTTTAATTGAGTTCGATTCAGTGTATAGACAAATGTTCCTACTGCTTCTCTCCAGAATTTAGGTTGTAAGTCTGTTGCTAATAGCATAGTTCTTGCCATTTCTTGGACTGTTCGGTTTCTTCTTTCAACTACCCCATCTTTCTGAGGTGTTATGGCAACTGAGAATTCCCTTTTAATTCCATGAATATTACAGAACTCACTAAACACGTTTGATATGAATTCTCCTCCTCTGTCTGTTCTGAGGCACTTAATTTTTGAATCTTTTTCATTTTCTACAAGGGCTTTTAGATTCTTAAAACACTCAAAAGTTTCAGATTTATACTTTATGAAATATATCCACATCATTCTAGTATAATCATCAACAAATAACACAGAGTACCTTTCTCCTTGGAGTGCTTGATTTCTAGTTGGCCCACACACATCATCATGGATGATCTCCAAGGGCTTCGATGTATAGAGATCCTTTGTCTTGTGGCTGGCTCTGGTCTGCTTTCCATGTTGACATGGACCACACACTGCTTGATTTGGTTTGGAAAACCTTGGAATGTCTTGTACAGCTTTGATCTTGCTGATATTGATCATATTTTCGAAGCTTGTATGTCCAAGTTGCTTGTTCCACAACCAACTCTCATATGCCTAACTTAAGTAGAATTTATTTTCTTGAATCTTGTTCAGAATGTAAATGTTGTCTGATGTTATCACCCCTTTTGCCACAAGTTTCCCTAAGGCAGAGTTCCTTATTTCACAGTCTTTGGTGCTAAAAACGACCTTATGTCCTTGATCACATATTTTGTTGACACTCAGGAGGTTGTGTTTGAGCTCATCAACTAGCAGAGCATCTTGAGCTTTTCCTTTTCCATTGATCAGAGTAACTGTTCCTTTTCCTTCAATTCTTCCTGATCCACTTCCAAAGGACACATTCCCTTTCTTTTTACTCAGTGAGACAAACTTCTTTCTGTCTCCTGTCATGTGTCTGGAGCACCCACTATCTACAAACCACTGGTTTTCATTATTTTGAGCATATAGAGCCAGGCCTCATTGGTCCATGCTAGAGTTCTTGCTACTCGTCTTTCTTCCTTTGAGTTGGTAGTCTTGTTCATAGTGTCCATTATTGTAGCAGAAAGAGCAAATCAGATCAAATTTGGTCAAGGGATTAAATGAATTGAACGTTTTGATTTGTCCCTGCCTTTTGGGGGCATATGAGTTGATTATTCAGTCCTTTAGCTTTGTCTTTTCACTTCTGCAAGCCATACAATGTCTGGCTTGATGACCGAAGTTTTTATAGTGAAAACAATGTCCAAGAAAGATGGTTTTGTACTTGTTGAAGCAACCACAGTTTGAGTCGATTTCCTTCCTGGGAATTAGTCCTCCCTCATTCTTTGGATTTGTGATGGGCCCTTGGTGGAGTACAGGTTTGTATTTGTTGTACTGTCCATGATTCGACTCCACATTCTTCTTTGGAGTAATTCTCTCTTCATTCTTGGGATCTGGGATGCACTTTTGATAACATACTTTTTCATCTTTTGGATTGTAGGAAAGTGCATTGGTATAGCTTTTTTCATTATTCTTAGTGCTTGAGGATTCTCCTTTGAAACCTATTCCAAACTTGTCATGTTGAGGTTTTTGATTTTTCAAAATAGTCTCAAGTATTTGAGAGCTTTTACATCCCTTTTTAATTTGCTCCAACTCCTTTCTCAGAGACACTATTTCGGCCTCACGTTCTTCACAAGTCTCTTCCTTTTCTTTAAGCTCTGCTTCCAAGAGATCTTCTCTCCTTCTTATTTCCTCATTTTCCACTTTGAGAGAAACGATTTTGTTCCCCTAGTTTCTCATTTTCTTCAATGGCACTTATTAACAGTTCATCTACATTTCCTTCCAGCCCTGAGTCATCATCATCTACGAGTGCCATGAATAATCCTTCTTGGCTTTCATCATGATCACTTTCCTCATCTGATTTCTTTTTGATGACCATAAACTCATCCTCATCAGACTCATCTTGCTTGGAGAAGAAGTCTTTCTTATTGAACCCTTTCTTTTTATGTGCCATTCTTTTAGAATTTCCTTCATCATCATTGTCATGTTTATGAGGAAATTTTGCTACATAATGACCTATTTTACCACATTTAAAACAGATAAGAGGATACTTTCCTTTAAGCTTAGATCCTCTCTTCAGGTTTCGTACAAATTGAGCCAATTCGAATTCCACATCTGACTCATCACTACAGTCATTCCTTTCTTTCCCCTTCTTTGACTTTGAGGCCTTGAATGTTGCATCTTTGGAGCTTGGGCCACCTTTCCTCATTTTAGAGGCAGTGAGAGTTCCATGGAGTTCATCCATTTTGAGGGTATCTAGATCCTTTGCTTCTTCTATAGCGCTTATTTTTGAGTCAAATCTGTCTAGAAGAGACCTTAATACCTTTTTAACAATGGTACTTTCTTCCACTTTTTCCTCCAATCCTTTTAGGGAATTTACCACTTCAACTACTCAGAGGAGGTATGCTATAATATCTTCTTCATCTTCCATCCTCAAACTTTCAAATTGTCTTCTGTGAGTTTGAAGCTTTGCCTTTTTGACTTTTGAGTTTCCATTGTACAAGCAAACTAGCTTCTCCCACATTTCTTTGGCAGAGGTATACTGCATGATTTTTGTAAGCTCGGAATCAGTGATTCCACTAGTGATGGAGTTGATGGCCTTTGCATTTGTGATGTAGGCTTTCCTCTCATCTTGGTCTATTGGAAGAGTGGAAGTAGTTTTTTATTCATTTTGAACAAAATGCCAGACTTCAGGTCCAAGGGACATTAAGTAGTAGGTCATTCTTTTCTTCCAGAAACCAAAGTTTGTGCCATCGAACAAAGGAGGTCTTCCTGATCCTTCATGATTTCTCATCATGGCTACGGATCGTTCTTCAAGCTATTAGGCTAGTATGAAGAAGCTTGCTCTGATACCAATTGTTGGAAATACTTAGGGGGGGTGAATCAATATTTATTACTTTTTTAATTCTAGTGATTGCCAAAAGCATATATAGATATGTATATGTATACGTAGAACACAGAAACCAGCAGCTAGAATAAATGCTTTTATTAAAACTCAAGACAGTACAATGAAATAAATACAATATAAGTATATATCTGACTGTGAATAGTTGCCAAGCTCCAACTTGGACTTTAGTGAGGCTCCAACCTCCAGAGCACCAACTTTGTTTAGTAGTGGTTTTGCACTTAGGAGCACCTACCCCTAATGACTTTAGTCCTGTTCAGTTCTGAGGCTCCAACCTCTTGGGCTCCAACCCAATCTTGGTATACACTAGTATGTTGTTGCACTCTATTCAGCTGAGGTTCTCTCACTCCTACTCTCCTGCCTCTGCTACTTCTATAGCCTCCGCTACTTCTGCTGCCTCTTCTGCCTCTGCTGCTTCTGCTACCTCACACTTTGGTTCTTCACCACAATAACAACACCAACAGTTCTCTGTTTTTACTATTTTATACACTCTCATGCCTTTGTCCATTCGTTTCCGCTTACTCACTGGCTCTTTGGCTTCCTCCTCGCTCGCTTGAGGTTCGGCTTCCTCGACACTTGCTCAACCTTCTGGCTTCCCTCCTCCATTCGCTTTAGCTTCCTCTATGCTCGAATTAACCAATGCTTCACGGGACACGTTCAAGAGGAAGAAGGGCAGAATTACAATAGAAATGATGCTTATTGAAAAAAATATCAGAGAGGTCCTTGTTTTTTTCTTCTTCAAGTTCACGAGTCGTCAATTGTTATTTGTTTGTAATATAGATGCCCAAGATCAATTCCAGAAATGAGGCATTTCAACATATCTATATCTATATATCTATATATATATGACTTCTTCCTATCACCAAGGAATGAAAAATATATATGTCGGAGAATATTTTATTCACAGACTTATTACTTCATGGAAACCATATAAGCGAGGCTATAGCCATATAGAGGTCCCACATGCCACATCATCCTTTTATCGCAATCGCCGCTTCTGGAGGTTTGCACATAACATAGTCGATTGCTGATGGCTGATTCCCCTATTGGATGCAATATTATATAAACTATTTTTTATGAGTCCATCGGGTGCATACCTCTATCGCAATCGACACTTGGGAGAGTGTAATTCCTTTGTGTATTGTTGCGATGGGCGGATGCGATAAAGCATTCAACCATAGCACAATGCTGCATCGGGTCCGCGTACATTCTCACAATCAGAGGTTTCTCTGATATACATATATATGCCGATATATATATAAACTTCTCCACCGATCTCCTGTCACATCAGTCAAAAAACACGTGAAGTTAAACTTGTTGTCTGATCATTCATCAGGCAATCCGACGATATTCGCTCCTCTTGATCCTGCGAACTGCCCGCGTGTTAACTTGCGATAAAGCGGTTTTTCCCTGTCCCATCTACCATGTGTCGCTCGATGATTGTGATCACTCGCCCGCGTACGATTATTGCGCACCCTCCAAAGGTGGTGCGAAGAATACTATTTATCGTTGTTCTCGCTCGCTATCTCCCGTGCATCTTTATCACCCAGTAGCCGTCGGACCTTTTCTCTCGAAATCTGACAGCTCATGTTTGTTTGATGTTAAACGCGTCCACTGCTCCTCCGATAGCTCCTGATAACTTTGTCTGCTTTCTCTATGGCTCCAATGGCTCTATGTGCTCGTCTTCTTTGGCTCTGTCTGCTCCTCTGGTGGCTCTGTCTACTCCTTGAATATTGCCATATTGACATCAATGACAATGTGTGTCCAACAGCTACATCTTCTTTGCTTAGGTTTTTGCCTTGAGAAATTGGTGTATGTGTAAGTTTGTAATTGGTCATTTTGAACTTTTTGATGATATCAATGGCGTATTCGTGTTGATTGACAAAAATTCCATTTGCATATTGATGAATTTCAATGTCTAAGAAGTATTTCATGACTCCTAGATCTGTCATATCAAACTCTATTTGCATTGTTGTTTTGAAATATTCTAACATCATATTTCCTATATAAAGAAGATACTCTACAGAGAGGCATACAATAAGAATTTTACCTTCATGCATTTTTGTGTAAAATGTTAGCTCATGATTTCTTCTTCAAAAGCCACTTTTGATGAGATAGGTGTCAATGTGACTATACCAAGATCTTAGAGCTTGTTTCAAACCATACAAGGCTTTCTTCAATCTATATACCTTATGCTCCTATCCTGGAACTTCAAAACTAGGAGGCTGCTCTACATAAACTTCTTCCTGCAATATACCATTTAGGAAATCATATTTTACATAAAGATAATAGACTTTCCATTTGTGTTGAGTTGATGTGGACAAAATGGTTATGACAGTGTCTAACGTTGCTACTGGAGCAAACATTTCACCATAGTCGACACCAAACTATTGTGAGAATCCTTTGGCAACCATCCTTTCCTTATGTTTCTCAATTTCTTCTTTTTCATTTAGTTTGGTCTTATATACCCATTTTACACCAATTCTAGTTTTGTCTCTTGGGAGATTAGCTAATTCCCAAGTCACATTCTTCTCTATCGTAATAATTTCTTGGTTCATTTTTTTTTTCTCAGTAAAATTAAACTATTTCTATTGAGTAAAATATAGTACAATCATGAGAGACAAGAAACCGGCAGACCGGAAATGATGAAACTATCAACCTCGGTCCCAGAGAAGGAGTGAACCAATCACGGAGCTACAACAAATAACTTGAGAGCAAAAACTAACTATTACCCCACAGGGGCAGTATCCTCAACACGGTGTTTTTTCCCTTTCTTTTTATTGACTTTTATCCAGCCATCCTGGGGAGTATGAGCTAAAACCACTTGAAGACTGGAATTCTCCATCAGGGGGATCTCCTTATCTGATTCAGAAGAGGAGGTCTCATGGACGCGTTTCTGGGAGCTTGCTGTGACAGTGGTGTGCGCAGGAGTATCTGTGGATGGATCCATCGTCTGAGGCACCTGGTCCGGTTCTGAATCGCTCTCCTCATCTTCCGAGCTTGAGGAATCCGAGCTCACTGCTGGCGGCGGAGAACAAGGGGTCCAACGCTTGGGTTTGGTCTTTGCAAAGTTGCCCTTTTTCGATTTTGCAGGCAACGATGGGCAGGAATTCTGCAGGTGCCCTGTTAGGTGACAATGGCGGCAGCGGAAGGCAGTGTTTTCGTAATCCAGGTTCTGGGTCCAGACAGAGTCATTGATCTTGAGATTGATTTGCTCTGGCAGTCCCTTGCTTAGATCTAGCTCCACACATATTCTAGCATATGTGAAGAGACCTTGTAGTTCCCGCCTGTAATCTCCCATTAAAAAGCTGCCCAAGGTGTTGCCTATGCTCCTATAGACTTCTGTATGCCACAGGTGAGCTGGAAAGTTTGGAAGTCTGATCCAGACAGGGGCTTTGGTAATGACTGCAGAAGCTGGGTCAAAATCTAAGAACCATGGAGTTATGAAGAGTCCTGCTGTACCCATGAACCAAGGACCTTCTTCTAAGGCCTTTTCATAGTGCTTAGGACTGTCGAACAGAACTATAAAATATCCTTTTGAGTAGAAGAAAACCTTGCAATGGTGAGTCTAGTTGTCATTGATCCAGTCATAAAGGTCCTTAGGGTGAGGCCAAAGCCCATTGAATCTGCAAATGATGGCCCTTTCAGCAAATCTTTGAATGTCATCTGCAAGGTCAGGGTGGGAGATCTCAACAGAGGGGACCTCCTCTAACTTGTCAACCAGAAAAGGCTTAGGTTTGGGAGGTTCAGGGGAAAGGGGTATCTCAGAGCGTACTGCAGCTTTGTAGGAGAAGGGATGAGCAGAAGAAGATTGACCTGTAGCGCCACCTCTCAAACGAAGGGAAAACACTAAAGAGCTATTTTTTATATGCTGTAAGAAGAGAGGGGAAGAGGATCATCGAGTTGTTTACCTTGAAATATAAGTCTCTGAAGGGCAAAGGGGATCCCGAATCGGCGTTCCAGATTTACTTTGAGATTCTGCACCAGATCTGAAGGGTGTACCCATTGCAGAGTGGTCTTGCGTGAGATCTGTGTGATTTGAACCTGAAAGGGGGTAGAGAAGTTTTCATAAACTTTCTGAAGCAACACAGGGTCAGAGGATTTTGAGCCTCCTATATCTTGACGCACTGGAGGTAGAGTGGGAGGAAAAAGCATCTGCTGATGGTAGCTTTCGCTACAGCCCAGATTCACTGCAAAGGAATTCTCTCGTGCCGGAGACTCTGACAGAGATCTCATTTTCAGGGTTGCACTATCAGGGGTTTCCTGTATCAGATCTTCTTTGATGTAGAGTGGATCTATCTTTTTGGGCCCTTGTTCTGTTGGATTGGACAGTTCCTCTGCGAACCCAGATGCACCATTTAGCTTTGGAGCCTGTCTAAGCCTTGGTCTCTCCAAATCTAGCTTGTTGGGATCATCTGACCGAGATCCACCCTCTCTATCAAGAGTATTTGTATTCCGCAGCAAGATCCGAGTCCCCAGGCTCATGGCCGCTTTGGCTAGGGTCGCTATACTCGGCTTCCGGTCATTGGCAGGTGTCCTCACCTGTTCAGTTGGGAACTGGGACGCCGCAGGCTGCACAGTCCATAAATCCCCTCATGTTGACCAGATCCACTGCACTGCATCTCTTTTTTCCGTTTCAGCAGACTGATCTGAGCGATTAACTTGATCCCAGGTTGGAGCCCCACAGCCTCCGAAAGCCTTCCATACTAATTGCGGCTTCTCGTGTGAAGCCTCAGCGCTGACTTGGGGAGTGCCGAGACCTACATGCGCATAGATCTTGATTTCCTGAGCACCATAAACCCTGATAGCCATGGATGCTCCCATTCTCCTTGCTCCAGCCGAAAAATCAATTTATTTGCGTTTTGAGCAAAAAAATAATTTCTTGGTTCATTGCTTCTAACCAATGATTTTATTTAATTTCTTCTTCAAAATGAGTTGGTTGATACGAAATAGATGCGCACATATTTTGTTGGTCAAACCCATGCTCTTGATCATATATTTTTTTGACGCTTCTTGTTTTTTGGTTGTCCTCTGAAGATGTTAAACCATTGGTGGATTCACTCCTTGAAGATGTACCATATTCAAAATGGTGTGGTTCCTCTTCAACCTGCAATCTTGGTAGTTGTGGTGGATAAAAAGATTGACTTGAAGCTTCATCAACATGATTAAACCAAGATTTATTTTCAAAAATTTTTACATCTCTTCTTAAAACAAACTTCTTTATAACATCTTTCACTCCTATCATCAAGGTTGTTTCTTACTATAGCCTACGAAAATACATCTTTCACTCCTATCATCAAGGTTATTTCTTAGCTTCTCAGGAACATCTAAAAAATCTATTGATCCAAAATTCTAAAGTGAGATACATTTACGTTTTTACCATCCCATGCTTCTTGAGGTATTATAACTTGGAGAGTGGTTGTTGGAGATCTGTTGAGAACATACACTGCTGTCAAAACTGCTTTAGCCTAGTAATTGTTTGAAAACTTCTTCTCACACTTCTCACGAAGCATACATCGGGCCATGTTCATGATTGACTGATTTTTCCTTTCTTCTACTCCATTCCGTTGTGGAGTATATCTTGATGTGTTTTGCATTATGATTCCTTGTTGTTGACAAAAATATTTGAAGTGATTTGAGTTGTATTCTCCTTGCCTGTCGAATCTGAGTAGTCTCAAAGGCTTTCCACTCTCACTTTTTGCTTCTTCTTTGAATTCTTCGAACCTTGAAAATGTGTCTGATTTGCTTTTGAGAAAATACACCCATGTCTTCCTGCTATAATCATTAATGAATGTCAGAAAATAAATACTACTACTAATAGACTATGTTTGCATTGGGCCACATATATCTGTATAGACAAGCTCCAAAGGCTCTTTTTCTCTAGAGGAAGATGTGGGAAAGTTGTCCCTTTTATTCTTGGACAAAACACAAATTTCACAATTACAATCTCATTCATAGTAAGGAGACAAATGACGATTGATTATTTATGAAGTTGACTTAGACTCTTGAATGGTATGTGGTTTATCTAGAATGCCATAACTGAGACTCATCTATTCTTGACACATTATGTACAAAAGACTGTGAGATATTTTAACTTCTAAGAGTCAAAGGAAACATCCTATTCTTGGTTTTCTCAACCTTCGCTATCAATCTTCTATTGCAAGTTTTGTTATAGATATAACATGTGTTCCCTTGAAATATTACATCATAACCATGTTCCATCAATTGTTCTACACTAATGAGGTTATGCTTCAAATTTGAAACATAATAAACATCAGGAATGCATTATTGTTGATTCTATTTAGTAAGAATATGAACAATATCTTTTCCTTCAACTTTAATGCAAGAACGATCTCCAAGAGTAATTTCCCATGTTATAGAAGCATCAAGATAAGAAAGCTTATTTTTGTTACCTATCATATGATTGTTACAACCACTCTCAAACAACCAAATATCCTTGTTGTGAGTGTCTTTAGAAAGATTGCATGAAAGAAACATTGTTTGAAAGGATTCTCATTCATTTTTGGAGAGATGGACATTGCCTCTGTGATGATCTGACTATTTCTTTTTGCATTCATGTTCATAATGCCCAAATTTCTTGCAGTAATAACATTGGAAATTATATTTGTTCCATGGTATGCTTCTTTGAGTTTGGTTTTTTGGGGGTTTCCACTTCTCTACTGCATGACGATGTTCTGATCTACCTCTTCCTTAGCCTCTCCCTCGGTTGTCTCTACCTCTATATTCTATGCCTCTGCCTCTACCAAAGGAAATTTTTGCTTTGAAAGCTTGTTGCATGGAATCTTTTGCAAATTGAGTCTTGTTTCATGTGCTAGAAGTGATTCAGTCAATTGTACTACTGAGAAAGTTGTAAAATCTTTAGATTCCAGAATGGCTGTTACAATCATGTTGTATTTCTTGGGTAGACTTTGAAGGACTTTCTAAACAATTTTCTCATCTGAAATGGTTTCACTGATGAGCTTGATTTGATTGACTATTCCCACCACTTTAGTCATGAACTGATCCACCTTTTTTGTGTCAGTTATCTTTAGTGTTTCGAACTGTGACCTCAATGTCTGTAATTTCATTGTCTTCACTGTATCATTACCTTGATATGAAACTTTCGATATTTATCAAGCTTCATGTGTTGTGGATGTGCTAGTTATCTTGTCGAAAATAGAGTCATTGATTGAGTTTTGAATCCAACATTTGGCTCTATGTTCTTTCTTTCTGAGTTATGTACCTACATTCCTCTTATTATTAGTCATGTTCTCCCATGCTTGTTGAGCCGGCTCTACATAGGGAGTCTGAAATGTATCCCAACACTCTTGGGCTTGCACGAACGTCTTTATTCTCAAAAACCAAAACTCGTAAGTTTTGCCCAACAGAGTCGGGATCTCTGGCAAAGCGCTAGAGGAAGCCAATTCTTTGAATGCAAAACGTGTGACTTTTCTTTCAAATCTCCTTTTTAAATTTCAAAGAAAAATCATTTTCGTTTCCAATTTTTTAATTTTTTAAATCTCTTTTACTTCCCAAAATTTTATTAAAAAAATAACATACCCCTTTAAATAATCCTGTGAAAGCATAACATACGTGCATACCTTTAAAAGAATATAATATATATATATATATATATTTATGAAAAAAATGCCATGAACATTTCAAAAGTACTACTTGATTTTTGACTTTTCAAAAATTCTTGACTCGTGCTAAGGGGCATTTTTAGGCCAATAGGCCTTCCTTTGAAAGGGACTTTCGTCATCCCTTTGTTTCTCAGGCTGACACTTGGCACCGAGCATAGAGCGGGTATAAACCCTCTAACCACCCACACCTTTGTCCGCAGAGTTCTGAAAGCGAGCGGTCATACTCGTCGTGTATTCATGTATATTCATGAAGGTGGATCTGCGGCTAACACATGTTGTCGGGCATAGAGCAGACATAAACCCTCTAACCACCCACACCTTTGTCCACAGAGTTCTGAAAGCGAGCGGTCATACTCGTCATGTATTCATGGATATTGATGAAGGCGGTTCTGTGGCTACTTAATTTTTAGTTGGAGTTTGAGAAATTGTGATGTTTTCTTCAGAAGCTTAAGCATTCATGAGCTCCAGTAGTAATGGCGCATTGTGTTTTCAGAGAAAGATGCATATGGTAGCATCTGTCTGTTTGGTAGCATCTATCGAGAACTTGGAGCAACAAAGCATCCATGAAGTGATTTTTTCTTGCATTTTTATGTTTTTGTTCCTGTGCTAGCTCTCTAATTGGATATAAAGTTTGAGTAGGGTGTAGTTGTTATTGAGCAACATATTCACTGACAATTGCACAACAATATAACCTCGCTCATTTGAGCGTGACAACCCTTAATGATTGCATTCGAATCAGTGATCTAGAGTTGATTGCAGTGGGTTTTGATGAAGCAGTGTATTGCTTGGTAATCTGCGAGTGGGATTCCTGCAGTAAGGCTCGATCTGGGCCTTCCTCTGCATCTCACTATATCTGTGCACACCAGTTTTATGCCGGAGTCTTTTACGTCGGAGTTCCAGGACAATCCGTTTCAATGCTGCATGGATTGCTGCAATTGTATATACTTTGCATCTTCATTATCAAATATTGTTACTGAATATTTTATTGGACAGTATCTCACATCTGGTTTTGGTTTGCATTTCTATGCAGTGCGTCCGATAGCCATCCTAATATTCTCAGAGTGCCATCTGTGCACTTAGGATTTAGAATTAGATCGCTAGGAGGAGGTCTGTAAGGCTGTCAAATTAGATTCCTTACAGAACTAACATGTGCGTTCTCCGCATAAATAGCTCAGGAAATGCAAGCAGAGAGGGCTTGAATACCCAGACGAGCTTTCCAGCGATGTAGTGTTGTTTTCTTGACACCCATTTCGAAAATTGTAAGTTTGGGGTTCTTAAGGGTTTTTATCATATACCGAAGCTTACATTTCTGCAGAAATCTTGTTCGAAGAAGAAAACAACTGCCATGGGGGAATACAGGAGATTGTTGTTGCTTGTGTTTATTTGGGTTTTTTTCTTCTGAGAGACCTACTGTGGAGACCCATTTGTGTTTTATGACTGTAATGTTTCTTACATTGAAGCTGCCCCTCTTGGTGTGAACCAACAGGTAGTTGCTTCTGTTACAGATCTGTTGTATTGTATTATAGATCTGCTACATTGGGTTTTTGTTTTATCAGTAATATTTTGTTTTTGGTTTTGATTTGTTCTCTGTGGTTTGGAAGTCGTGGGTATTCTATTATTGACTGGATTCCAATATTGTTTCATCTATAGTGACAATTGCTAACTTCTCAGAGCATTGACAATGTTCTACTTACTTATTATCTGTTCCCTGCATTTTGGAAGTGGTCGTTAGGGTGCCATTGAATGGAGCACAATGTGGGTTCATTGACACTCATAGTTTCTAACTTCTTGGAGAAATATTGCTGTCATCACAGTTGGCTCTGGGCTTTTGTTCCTCTGTAATTCCAATACAAGTTGGGGCCATGGGGTAGGCCGTAGGGTGAAGTGGGGGCATTACATTTGAAGATCCTACCTAGCTTCTCGGAACAATGCACTAGGTTTCTGTGGTTGAAATGCAAGCTGGGGTTGTAGTCCCCTGGGGCCTCCAGGTTTGTTGAAAATCCCCCAGTTGCCTAACTTCTCCTTGTCTTGGATACTTGATGGAGCAACGAAGCATCCATGCAGTGATTTTTTCTTGCATTTTTATGTTTTTGTTCCTGTGCTAGCTCTCTAATTGGATATAGAGTTTGAGTAGGGTGTAGTTGTTATTTAGCAACATATTGACTACCAATTGCACAGCAGTATAGCCTTGCTCATTTGAGCGTGACAACCCTTAATGATTGTGTTCCAATCAGTGATCTAGAGTTGATTGCAATAGGTTTTGATGAAGCGGTGTATTGCTAGTAATCTGCGAGTGGACTTTAGCAGTAAGGCTCGATATGGGCCTTCCTCTGCATCTCACTATATGAGAATGCACTCACAAGACTAGAAACTAAGAGCAAGCCGAGGGATCCACTTAACAAGAATACCCTTAGTGTCAACTTCGCTTGTAGCAGGTTCCGAGGCCTTGATGTCTGATGCATATGCCCTAGGCCATGCTAGAATACTAAAGATTTCTTGGTTTGTCGCATCTCCCCTAGCTGCAAAACTTCTTCTCTTGGACATTTGATGGGGTAATGGAGCAATCTATGTAGCGAGTTTTTCCATTATTGGTATTGTTATGCCTTTGTTATTGCGCTAGCCCTCTAATTCGATATAGATTTGGGGACTTGCTACTAGACATGGACCTGCTGATGCACCTCACTATATGTGGGTACACTCATGGGACTAGAAAGTAAGAGCAATCCTAGGGATCTCATTAACAAGAATGTGCTTAGTGTCAACTCCGCCAGCAGTGGGTTCCTAGGCCTTGATGCCCATTGCTTGTGCCCCAAGCCACTAGAATGATGGAGTTCTTCTGGTTTACTCGAGCTCTCCCAGTTGCCAAACTTTGTGTATTGTATGTTTTGTTTGACAATGAATCTGTGCAACAAGTTTTGTCATTATTGATATTTTTGTCTTTGTTATTATGCTAGCTCTGTGATTGGCTATAGAGTTGAGTAGGGTAGCTTTGATGAAGCAGCACGTTTACTCTAATGCACATCGGTATAGACATCTATCTTGTTTGCAACAGCATCCAGAACAGAGTACTAATGTGGAATGGAAAGTACAGTGTGACCCAATGGTAAACAATAACTAACTTCTTTGATTTTCTTTTTTTTTAGTGGAAATTGATAAAAAAATATTCAATCAATTAATTGTTTGAGTTGAATTTTGTGGGGCATTGAATGGCATTCTTCTATCGAGTCGAGCGCTTCTTCTGGAATGGGAGTTGCAGACGACTGCAAGCACGCTTTCCTGGAGCTGAAGAGGAAGAAGATCCATCACTACCTGTGTTCAAAATCGACAAGAAAACTAAACAAGTGGTCGCTGAAAAGACCGGAAGACCTGCTGAGAGTTACGATGATTTCATTGCTGCCTTCCCAACAATTGTCAGTACACTGTCTATGACTTCGATTTTGTCACCTACGAGACCTGTCAAAAAAGCAAGATCTTCTTCATTGCATGGTAATGAATTTCATCCACCTTCCCATTTCAATTCTCCCACAATTCATCAAGCCCACACCCAGTTTAGGCCGGTTCCGATTTAAGTTCCATTTTTAAGAATTTTACACACTAACGAACTCTGATCAAGCTGAAAAATTAAGCTAATGTATTTGAATCATTGGTGTTTTCATGTCCCAGTCATCTCGGGGGCTCTTGTTATTATGGGTTTCCAGTTTTCTTCTTTTTTATGAAGTTTTTGTGTCGTGAGATATCAGCTTAGTCTTCTTTATATATTTGTTTCCAAGGATTGTCTGGTCTGGTGCAGTACAAATTTCATTGGATAGGTTAGACAATGCAACCAGTTCCATTATCACAAAGAGATATAAACAAAACCCTCAGCCAACAGGTTAATGTTCCGATCCCTTTAGCCTATTTCATGCTTTATGAATCTGAAAGCTAGTTTTGGGATGCAAGACATTGGGTTGATTTGATATCATCCTCCCCTCACTCTAGTAGTAATAGTATACTAACATTATTGGCTATATAGTTGTCATGCCTTGTGCCCCTTCTCTAGCTTTTGATTGTTATCTATGCAAGGTTTTACAAACTGATCAGGATTCTTTTTACATTAATAATCACTATATCTATGTTGGGTGTGTGTTGTGAATAAACCCATATGCATAACAATTGCTAGACAAAGGTGGTTTATTAGGCATTACCAGTATTGTCTGTATGGGATATTTTATACAATAATAATAATTACCCTTGATGAAGGGGATCTCTGTTGTGTCTGGTTGAAGCCATGATGCCTTAACTTCCTATGTTCTCGGTTGTCTGTAAGGGATTTTGTTCCACAATAATTAATTTCTCTTAATGAAGGAGATCTCTGTTGTGTCTGATTGAAGCTATGATGCCTTAACCACCTATCTTCTCTGTGGTTATGGACTGTTATCTTATTCAAACTCTCCGCAATACTAGATTAATACAGGCCTTTTTTGAAGCCTCCATCAAACATGCACAATTGCATATGTTCCCTCTTCTACAAAAGGGTGCATTTGGTAAGAAATTTCAGACTTCTCTATAGTTTTCCTTCTTGGTAGCCACTGGAAGAGAAGGGACTTTTGTGTTAGGATATTCTGACACATAGGATATAGTTAAGTTCAACTTGGTCTAGCGTAGAGTTAGGTATAGAGTTAGGTAAAGTGTGTTTCTTTACCGTTGTACATTTTGTAACTTACAATCTGACGGTCACGATATGTAGTGATCCGACGGTTCACTCTCTCCTCGGTATTACCGACACTTGATCTGTGGCTTGACACCCGATTGGTCCATGAGTTCTATTTAAAGCGCATGGAGGGTCATTGTTTGGGTAATCCGTGCATGAGAGAAGCTTATGTAAATTTTCATTCTTTGATTAATAAATTGCCTGTAGTAGCCACGTTGGCGCAGGCCGTGGACTGTTTCCCTCTTTGAGGGTTTTAACCACGTCAAAAATACTGGTGTATTGATCTGTGATCTGGTTGTGAGCGGTGTCCTTTTGGTGTTCTTTCTGAGGAACTTACCCTGTAAATTCCTACATGGTATCGGAGCTATTTGAGGGCCGCGTCCGTTGGTGATCCAAATCTGAAGCCGGTAGAACTGCATCCGACTGCTGTTTCCTAGATCTGCTGTTTCTGACTGCTTTCAGGCCGAGAGGACTGCTCTGTTGTGTTCGGAGCATCTGTTCCAGTGAGGAACCCCTTTTGTTTCACGCGAAAAGGTTTCCGGTAGCCCTATCTGCGTCTTTTTTAAGATCTGGAGGTATACAGTGTTTATTTGCAGTTTACTGTTATTTTCTCTCTGCTTATTTCGGTTTCGGTTTATTTAGCTTTTTTTTAACCGGATCTATACCTTTCATTTCTGCGTATGCTCTTTGCCCTGCAACTCTGTGCGATCTGGGCAAATTAGAAATAGAAAGGAAGGATTTTTCTCATGCGTATGCTCTTTTCCCTGCACCTTAGTGTGATCTCGGAAAATCAGAAACATTGAGAAAAATATTTAGTTTTTCGGCTAAAGCTAACTTTGAGCCACAAGATTCATTTTTTAAAATATCTAGTTTTTTGGCTAAAGCTAACTTCGAGCCATAAGGTTCATTTTCTTTTCATGTCCGTGTTGGGTTTTGTGTTTTGTGTTTTGTAGGGAAAAAGAGCTTTCTCAAGGCAAGCACGCAAACCAAGGCCCCCCCCCCCCTCTCTCTCTCTCTCTCTCTCTCTCTCTCTCTCTCTCTAATTTTTTGTATAGATCAATTGGTTCAAAGCTATTTTAAGAGAGTAGAGGTCTTGGGTTCAAGTCTTCATTTTGTGGGGGGCGGATTTTTTCATTTCCGCACATTCGCGCACTTTTCCGGCAACTTCAACAATTTTTTTTCAAAAAGCCATAACTTCTTCATCCGGAAGCCTTTTTCAGAGCCGTTTTTTTTAAAACCGCCTAATTTTTCGAGATCTATCTATTGGAACTCTTACTTTCAGCATCTTCAGCTTCAGTTTTTTTTTTTAAATGGAAAGTCCATGCCAAGTCATTCTTGACAGCACTAACTACCTCCAATGGATATCCTACATCGAAGATTTACTTAGAAGTAAAGGTCTCTACAGAATAGCCACAGACCAAGAGAAGAAACCAAAAGATGAAGACAAGGCTGCAAAATGGGAAAATAGACAAGATCAAGCACGTGGTTTGATAGGGATGTCTATTTCTCCTGATCTTAGATTCCATATTGCAGAACTTGAGACTCCTCATGAAGCATTGGAACAACTCACTAAAGTTTTTGGGATTAAAAATGAAATTAGAGCCCATCAACTTGAAAATGAGCTACTTACATTAGATCCTAATAATTTTTCTTGTATTGAAGATTTCTTGTCCAAATTCAAGACCCTTAGATATCTCTTGGAAGGTGTTAAGGTTAAGAAAGAAGATAGTAACCTTATTTATTCCATCCTTACTAAGTTGGGACCAGCCTACTCTGTATTTGTTTCCACCTTCCATTCTACAAGGGAAGCTTTCATTTGTCAAGGAAAAGACTACAAGGCCCCTTCCTTTGACTCTTTTTGTGATTCTTTAATAAGAGAACAAGAAAAACTTTTACACCTTGGTCTTCTTAATCTTGGAAACTCTTCCAAGAAAGTGTTAGCCGCCCAGCAGCAACCAAACTCAAAGAATCCTAAGAAGTCATATCCTAAAAAGAATGGTCCTAAACCAAACAAGGGTCCTAAGCAAACTCAGCCTCAAAATGAAAGATCATTTCAGCAAAATGATAGGACCAATAAAAACAAATGGAAGAAGACTAATAGACATTGTAACTTTTATAATCGAGATGGCCACTTAGAATCTAAATGCTTTAAGAAGATGGAAGCCTTGGAAGCCGCAATGAAGAAACATAACATCCATGTGGAGCATTCTTCAACTTCAACTTCATCTTCAGGAATGGCATTTTCTGCATGTCATTGTCAATCATCTCAGTCTAGTTATGCATTAAATGTATCTTCTTCTTCTCATTCTCATGAGTGGCTCATTGATTCTGGAGCCTCTTATCACATGGCCAAAAACCAAGCCATGTTTTCTTCTCTAAATGATTGTAACACCAAAAATATATATGTTGGTGATGATAGATCTCTTAATGTTGTAGGGACTGGAACTGTTCATCTAGACAATGGTCAGTTTAATGATGTATTATGTGTTCCAACCTTATCCTGCAACCTTCTATCTGTATATCAGATAACTCATTCAGGTGAAGGTAAAATTGTTGAATTTTCACCTCATGATGTTGTAATCAAGGATCTAAAAGATCCTAAACAAATTCTAGCTACTGGTCTTGCTGATGATTCCACAAGGTTGTATAAGTTTCACAACTTTGGGTCATCAAATCTTCCCTCAGTATTTGTTGCTCATAATGATGAAGTGAGCAAGCTTTGGCATGAGCGATTTGGTCACTTAAACTATCGCTCCCTTCAGCATCTATGTAAAGAAAATATGGTGACAGGTCTTCCTATGGTATCTTGCAGAGATGGTGTTTGTTCCGGATGTGTACTCGGAAAACATCATTGGGACAATTTTGAAAAACGTGCCTCTTGGCACGCCTCAGCCCCTTTACAACTTGTGCACAGTGATTTATGTGGTCCACTTCCTGTTGCTTCATTCTCTGGATGCAAGTATTTCTTAACTTTCATTGATGATTTCTCCAGACGCACTTGGGTATACTTCTTAAAACTCAAGAGCGAAGTATTTAACACATTTTTGGCCTTCAAAGCCTTTGTTGAAAAACAATCTGGACATCAAATTCTTAAGTTAAGAACTGATAATGGTGGAGAATATGTTAAAAACACATTCATCAACTTTTGCACCGAAAATGGAATTCAAATGCAACATATTGTTCCATACACTCCACAACAAAATGGTGTAGCTGAAAGGAAAAATCTCACCTTAAAGGAAATGGCTAATTGTATGCTGCAATCTAAAGGACTCAGTCTTAGTTTTTGGGCCGAAGCAATTAATTGTGCAAATTATATAATCAATCACACTCCTACTAAGGTTCTAAAGAATATCACTCCAGAAGAAGCTTGGAGTTCCATTAAACCAGATGTAAGTCACTTTCGTGTTTTTGGAAGTGAAGCATGGGCCCATATTACAGATGAAAAGCATAAAGCTTTAGAACCTAAGAGTGAGAAATGCACTTTTGTTGGATATTCTGAAGATGTAAAAGGTTATAGACTTATTCCATTTAAGTCCAAAAATTTTATCATTAGAAGAGATGTAAAATTTGATGAAAATAAATCGGCCTGCGAGCCTAGTCCGGCAGATGTGCCACCTCTTCCTATCTCTTCTACTTTTGAAAACATTTCTTCCTCAGATGATGAAAGTTTGGATGACAATCCTCCCCCACCTTCTCAGGATCCTCAACTTCCAAGATGGGTCCGTGCTACTCAGGATGCAGCAGGTGATATTGCCGGTGATCCTACAGATCAGCGACGTACACGTTCTCAGTTTGAAAGAGCCTCTTCTTTACTGGCTCAAGCTCCAGTAAATCATGATCCTGACACTTTTGTAGAAGCTTCAGGCCATCCACATTGGGAAGCAGCTATGAATGAAGAATATCATTCATTGTTAACAAATGATACATGGGATCTTGTTCCTCTACCAAAGGGACGCAAACTTGTTAGATGTAAATGGGTTTACAGAACTAAGTATGGACCAGATGGGAAAGTTGATAAACATAAAGCTCGTCTTGTTGCTAAGGGCTTTTCACAGGTTGAAGGCATTGACTACACTGAGACCTTCTCCCCTGTTGTGAAAATGAACTCTATCCGCCTTGTTCTTTCCCTTGCTGCCTCTTTAAAATGGGAAGTCCATCAGATGGATGTTAAATCTGCCTTCTTGCATGGGGACTTGCATGAAGAATTCTATATGGAACAACCCATTGGCTTCATCCAAACAGACTCCAGCCTTGTATGTCGACTTAAGAAATCTCTTTATGGTCTCAAGCAAGCTCCTCGGGCTTGGTATGCCAAAATGGATAGCTTTCTTTTAGAATCTGGCTTCTCTAGGTGTTATTCTGACAATACTGTCTACACCAAGAAAGTGGGCAACTCTCTTATCATCCTTGTTCTATATGTTGATGATCTTATTCTTACTGGTAGTGATCCCAACCTTATAAACCATGTGAAGTTCAGCCTTAAAAAGAAATTTGAAATGACAGACTTAGGACACTTACACTATTTTCTCGGTCTTCAAGTCTTGCAATCCAAGGAGGGTATTTCCCTTTCCCAGTCCAAGTATGCTTGTGATATTCTTCATCATTTTCACATGGAAGACTGTAAGCCAGCCCCTTCTCCCTTTCAGTCTGGAGTCAAACTTTCAGTCTCTTGTACTTCTCCTGAAGTTGATGCTACCTTATACCGTCAACTTGTAGGAAAACTCTTGTATTTAACCCATACTCGTCCTGACCTTTCCTTTGTTGTTGGCCTTGTTGCTCGTTTTATGCAAAACCCCCGTGAAAGTCATTGGAAAGCAGCCAAAAGAATACTTCGTTATGTTCGAGGTATAGTACAGTTTGGGATTCATTACAGTGCCAAAGCAGCTCCTCTATTAGTTGGTTTCACTGATTCTAATTGGGTTGGTGACCCTGATGATCGGAAGTCTACTACCGGTTATGTCTTCACTCTTGGTTCAGGACCTATTAAATGGGATTGTAAGAAACAAGCTTCCATTTCTCTTTTGTCAGCAGAAGCAGAGTATCGTGGTGCCGTGGAAGCTAGTAAGGAAGCCTTGTGGCTTCGTCAGATCCTATCAGAGTTTGGCTTTGAGCAGCAGCATCCAACCACACTTTGGTGTGATAATCAAAGTTCCATTCAGCTATGCAAAGATCCAGTCCAGCATCAGCGCAGCAAACACATTGAACTACACATGCACTTCATCAGAAAGCTCATTCATGACCATGTTCTTGAAGTGCAATATTGTTCAACAGATGATCAGGTTGCAGACATCTTCACAAAGGCTCTCACAGAGGCGAAGTTCACTAAACTTCGATATATGCTTGGATTTCAGGAAGTTGTCACTAAGGGGGGATAGGCTCTAGTGCCTCCTTCCTTCTCCTATTGTGTCATATTTGTAAATCCTTCAATCCTATCCCAAGTTGTTCTTAAGGGGGGATGTTAGGATATTCTGACACATAGGATATAGTTAAGTTCAACTTGGTCTAGTGTAGAGTTAGGTAAAGTGTGTTTCTTTACCGTTGTACATTTTGTAACTTACAATCCGACAGTCACGATATGTAGTGATCCGACGGTTCACTCTCTCCTTGATATTACCGACACTTGATCCATGGCTTGACACCCGATTGGTCCATGAGTTCTATTTAAAGCGCATGGAGGGTCATTGTTCGGGTAATCCGTGCATGAAAGAAGCTTATGTAAATTTTCATTCTTTGATTAATAAATTGCCTATAGTAGCCACGTTGGCGCGGGCCATGGACTGTTTCCTTCTTTGAGGGTTTTAACCACGTCAAAAATACTGGTGTATTGATCTGTGATCTGGTTGTGAGCGGTGTCCTTTTGGTGTTCTTCCTGAGGAACTTACCCTGTAAATTCCTACATTTTGGTTATCTGCTTATCAAGCCTAGAGGGTATAGACCCAGAAAGTGTGTTGTTGGATAACTGCACTGTCTCTAAATTTGTCAAATCTCCAATCCCATCGGGGATGCTTCCATTTAGCTCATTGATTGACAGATCCAAATTCACAAGACTCTTAAGATTGTTGATATTGTCTGGAATTGGTCCAGATAGATTGTTCATAAATAGAAACAAATGTGTCATGTTTGTAAAGGCCATCAATTTGTTAGGGATCCTTCCAATCAAAAGATTCCGTGAGAGGTCCAAGTGTACCATATCTCTTATATTCCCTAATGTCTCTGGAATTTCACCCACTAAACTGCAATTTGTCATCCACAACTGCTGCAACTTTGTCAAGTTCCCGAGTCCAGGTGGGATTACCCCTTGAGACAGAGGGTTGTTGTCCAGTGCTAAGCTTTTCAACGAAGAGAGATTTCCAAGGAAGAAAGGAACAGTACCATTCAACTGATTATAGGCCTAGTGCAATACCTCAAGAAGAGGCAACCGTCCGAATCCAGTAGGAATGTCCCCAGAAAAATCATTGGCTGAGAGATCCAATCGTACCAGCTCCTCCTGTTTATATATCTCATTCGGCAAGGGCCCACTGAACATGTTCTGAGACAAATTCAAGATAACCAAACGGCTGCAATTCAGCAGTCCGGACGGAAAATCCCCCCCCAAAATAATTTAAGCACAAGTTCAAGCCCTCAGATTACTCAATTGACCGATACTAGAAGGAATCTTTGCAGTGATTTTCAAGTTTTGAAGGTCCAGACCCACAACAGACATGGTGTTTCTATCACAGGTGACACCAGTCCAATTAGAATGGTGGTTGTCTTTTGAATCAGTTTTCCAATCAGCTAGTGCCCCACTAGTAATCCAACTCTCTTTGACCTGCAATAGTAATTGGCCTTCTTCTGGCAGGCAATGGCATTGCAAGCAGAGCAACAATCCAAGCAGTAAGACAGGGCCATATGCATTTCCCATTTGCGTGGCATACATTTTTCTTAATACTTAGTCAGACCGTTATGCAGGTAGAGTGTGAAGTAGCTGTTAAAGGGTAAGGCCATCTTTTGATGGGTATTCTTAATCGGTCACTAGTTTTTAGTGTGAGTAGTTGGTTTGCAATTCCATCTATTTGGCTTCAAGTCTCTGGTTTCATTGCTTATCATAATAACCCTGAAAAGATAAATAGCTAATTCCCCGCCATCATGTAGAATTTCAAAAGGGAAAAGGGACAGTAATTTTCTTATGATTCATTGGTCACTAACTATAGATCTGTTGCTTGACACAGAGTTGTTGAGAGTGTTGGGGAAGGGGTGACTGCCCTATCAGTTTCAATTTGCCTATTGGTGCATGTGATGCTATTTGAAATGCATAGGAAAATAAACCTTTTCTACCACTCCCGTGCCATTGCTGACTTGTTGTGGCCCATCAAGGGTGCTCTTGCTAGCTGGGGTCTGATGGACTTGGGTAGTCTCAAATCTGCATATCCTGTAGGGGTGTGGTGTTCCCCTCACACCCTTTCAACATTTTATAGGTAATAGTTAATAGGTTAGTTGTGCTTCCTGACCAGACATATGTCACTCCTTTGCATGATGCCTGAAAAGTTGCAAAGGAATAGTTTGATTTCTGTTTCACTACTAGGCTCATGCTGCACTCTTGCATGAAGGCATGTGTCTTCATTAAGGGGTGCAATTTGATTGTGTCTGGACTCTGTACATTTGTGTTTTGTAAATCATAGGATTCACTAGCTCATAGGTAGCCAATTTTAGTACTTAGGCCCAACGTTACCTTCCCTTTATATGTTTCTATGGGAAAAGCCTTTCTGCTATCCACCCTTTTTGCGTAATATGTTCATTGTACTGATATATTTTTTTATCGATAAAACTTGGAGGCGTGTTTAATATATACATGTGTGCACTATCTGGGCACACATGTATGTGTGTTTGGCCTCCCTTCTGTAGACACAAATTGTATTTAACAGCCCCATTGCTTACAATAATAGAGAATCCTGCAGACAATTTTGAATTCAATTACAAGAACTTATGTTGCTTTGTACATCAGGCTGTGGTCTAGTGGAAACTTCAGAAGTTTTTGTTACAATGACACAGTTTCTAATCCTAACAGGCATGCTCCTCCCTTGAATGAGATTTTCCAGGTGTCACTCTTGACTATATTGAATATTATTGAGGTATGTGGATTATGGTATGGTCTTGGCAAGTTACCAATTCTTCTCTCAAATGTGTGAGGGTGCGTAGAGCTTCTTACAAGGTTTACCATCCAAGTAATGATAATATATTCCCGTTTACGATTAAATAAAGGAATATCTTTAACCTACCGGCAGATTATGGTATCGTGCTCACAAGGTACTAGTTCTTCACTCAAATGTATGAGCGTGGGTAGATATCCTTTCTAGGTTTACCATCCATGTAAAAAAAATAGGTTTCCAGATATAGAATAAATAAAAGAAATAATTAATACTGCCAGGGGGTTTATGATAAATGATGGGAAATCAAGGTTTTCAATCAATGGGAAACCATTTATTATTATTATTATTATTATTAATGTTTAAATAAAAATAGTTACACAATTATTTATAGATCACAAAATTAATTGTATTTTATTAAACATCACATAAGAATATTATAATTTGACTTTCTAATCGCACTATACAATTATGGGGCCTACCTTACTTCCATCTGGTTATGGTTACCAAGATACACGCAATGGTGAATGTTGACATAAACCAAGTAAATAATATTATGGGGCCTACCTTATTTCCATCTGGTTATATTTACCGAGATGCACGCAATGGTAAATGTTGACATAATCCAAGTAAATAATGTTGATATTGTGGAATGGTTAATGTTTATATAATCTATTTAAATAATGCTTTTTCAACACTCATGGTTTAAGTAAATAATGTTGATCTGACCTTCACTTGAGGGGTTATGATTATTAATTAAGGTTTACAATTAGTTAATGTTTTAGTTGTAGTGTCAACCAGCAATGTAAGTGGTTTGTTTTAATATTTGCAAATAAAAAATTTCTCCACTTTTCATTTACCATGTAAAACAGTGTAATTTATTTTTTATTTAAAAAAATAAAGTGTGTTGCCAATAATCTATTGAGTTTTTAGTATGAACGTGTTTTAAACTTAATATATTGATATGAATGGTTTGGTTTAGGTTTTGTTGTTTTAGTATCAAATGTGCTGGTACGGGATGGCCATCGTGGTTATTTCCTTGGTCACTAGCGAGCTCTGTATATTCTTGACTATTTGTAGAGGTTTCTTCCTTTTAATAATCCTATCGGCCTCTCTTTGTACCTTTTGGGACAATTTGTAGTAAAAATACTACTTGATTTTTGACTTTTCGAAAATTTCTTGACTTGTGCTCTTTGATTTTGCTAACACGGCTGGAAGTGTCATGCCCCTACACCTGCGGTAGTCTTCCAACTGCTTATAGCGAGGTGCGGCACCACCGAATGCTTTCTTTTCACCAATACTAACATTCATGAACTACGCCTAATTCACTTGTCCTTACCTAGTTTGTGTTTTGCAACCAAGTAAAATTATGTTTATCCTTTATACTAATAAACACCCATACTCATTCATTATCCACAACAATTATAAAAGATAACAACAATTGCATAGTATAAAGGGAGGGGAAACTCCCTGAACAATGAGTCTGCCCAACAATATATAATAATCAATCTTCTTTGATAATACAATCATCGCAAGTAATGCCTGGCAAATTCCAAGCCAATACTTAGCTTCTTTTTACAATACAGGAAAATCAACCTTTTACAATAACCTTGTGCACGCCTTGCACGATGGGTGGGTGCTCACCCGAGCCACCAAGACACCCTCTTCAATCCCGACAAAAAACTGCACTTTAGACAACCCTGGGCACACCTTGCCCAACCTTCGACAAACTCTAAGTATCACCAAGAGAGCGCCTTCAAGTAATGCGCACGAGCTATGCGCATGTCCTTTCAAAATTGCGCACTTGTTTTTACCCTTGAGCTCTTATGCGAAGTTGTCCAAGTTTTTTGATGTCCAAATGAGGCTCCAACGCATGTAATATATATGCGTATCAACGTGGGTGGTGGCTCGTTCACCACACGCCCGCGCTCGTTCATTGCGCCCGCGCCGATGTTTACTCCAACCACACGCCCTGCCCGCTTGTGCGCCCGCGCGCCCTCATGCTTGTGCTCGGTTAAAACTCGAGGACCTTACATCCTCCTCCACCTGAAATCGTTGTCGTCCTCGACAACATATCATATCGGTAGCCATCCACCAAGATCATCATTATTCATGATGTCAACTCCTCCACATAAGGCAAACATCTCTGCAACATATGTAGAACTCCATCTCCATCATGTCTCACCTTAGTGACCAACTGCCACCAAGTACTCCATACCAAGGTATACACCTCAACGGTATGTCCTCCATTAGATATCATTTCGATCCATGATCATCGACCCTTCTGCCACAATCTCCACTGCAACATCTCGTGTCGACCTCATCATGTGTCACCATGTGAACCTCTGCCATGATACTCCAACACAATGCTAACATATCTCTGCACACTTCGTGACCCCATGTCTGAACTAGTTGGGTAGCTAATCCAACTATCACGCTCAAACCATGAGAGTGAACATCCTCATGTCATCGTCAGTTGTTCCTTAAAACATCCTGCCACATTCTTGACTCATCAAGAATCTTATCTCCATAAGTGCAATCCATGCTCAGGTCCATGGAAACTCCATCCATCCCATCTGCAACATGTCATGATGCCTGATGCCAAGCCATCCCTGCATCATCAGTCATACCTACTCCACGTGTTTAGAGACTCGCTACCATGAGAAGCTAACAATGAGCCCCATCTTCTCATCCATCTAAGAAGATGTAGAGGGAGTAGAGCCTGAAGGCTCTCCCTCACTAATCAATTCCATCCACCTTTCAGGATCCTCAATCTCCATCCTTTGTAGATAAGCAACCCGGTCTTCCTTTTGGACATCCGGCCTCACATACATCTCCTCCTCATCATCATCATCCTCAACCAACTCTAGCCTTCTTGACAAATCCAAGATGCTATCTGAAAGTGATCTGATGACCAATGACTACTCAGTAAGCTTTGCCTCAACAGTAGACAACCGCCTACTCATGTCTCCCATTCTCTTCTCATCCTCCATTTGCATCACTCCCAATTTACAATCAGGCCTTGTCACACCAATGGTTGGCACACCAATGGGTACATCTTCCCTTCCATCGTAAATGTAGAGTTTCTTGAAATGTGGAACAATCATAGCATCAAATTGTTTCATGAATTCCATCCCCAATACAACCTCATAGTCATCAATTCGCACTATAGTGAAATCAACCTTCCCTGTCCATTCACCAAGAGTAGTGTCCACCCTCTCAGCTATACCAAGAATCTCAATAGGAGGAGAATTCACTGTCTTCATTTGTGCCTTTGCTGGTACAAATTTCAACCCAATCCTTCTCGTAGTATCCTCGCCCATGAAGTTGTGAGAAGCCCCACTATCCACCATAGTGAGTAAATCAACACCTCCAACCTTCATTCGAACATACTCCAATCTGTTCCTCTCAATATCCCTCCTAGAGACCACCTCCATAGTAGCAGAAGCACCAAGTATCTACATCATCCCCACAGAAGCACCTTCATTCTTCGCATCAGATTGTGCAATAGCGGCCACCTTTGGTTTAGAAGGACAATTCTTCACCGTGTGTGGTCCAGCACATATCCAACACTTCAAGGCTTTCTTCGTCTTCGAACTATCATCCGATTTCGAAGCATCATCCTTCTTCTTGTCTTTTGGCTTATCGGACTTCTTCTTCTTATCATTAGAAGTCTCATCATAATGCTCCACCAACCTGTCAGCAGCAGCAAAAGATTCCTCAAGTGTCCTAATCTTCTTCCTCTTCACTTCATTCCGTGCACAAGGTTTCAACCCAATAATGAAGTTGAACACCTTGTCCCTCTCCGCCATGTCAGGAAGTTCCAGAGCTGCACTTGCAAACTCCCGTTGATATGCTTGTAGGCTCCCGGTCTGCTTTATGTACTTAATCTTTGTCCTTGCTTCCCATGTTTCATCCTGAGGACTGAAATGGGTCTGCAAAGCCTTCTTCATGTCATCGAACGAAGTAATGTTGTCAGCACTCACATTGGCAATCTGATCTAGCCTCCTTCACCACCACATCTTAGCATCCTTTGTTAAGAACTGAGCAGCTACCTTGACCTTTGTCTCATCATCAGATAGACCCAACCGTTCCAAGTATTTCTCCATGTCCCATAGAAAGTTGCCAAGAGTATTTGCATTCCTTGTGCCATCATAAAATTCTAGTTCCTTGATCTTCACATGAGGCACTCCTCCACCTGAGTTATGCCTCACTGCCTTCTTCAACACTGCGATCTCATCCTTGGCTTCGTCAAGAGTTTTCTTCAAGTTCACGATCTCTGCAAGACCCTGATCCCTTACTTCTTCAACCTCCTTGACCCTTATTTCAAGTTGTGTACACATAAGATTAGTGTACTCATATTGTTTCCGGAGTTCATAGTGTTGTGTTCGGAGTTCATCGAGCTCTTCCTTCACCCTCGAATTGGCCTCTTGTTCTTTAGCGAGCAAATCCATCTTCTTATCACAGGAAGTCTCCATAACCTCCATTCTCACCAACACTTTCTCCATAAGTGTGATGGTAGCATCCTGCACACCATGATGACTAGACCCAGCCTAAGATTCAGCTGCCATCTCTAACAACTTCTTTCTTTTTTGCAATCTAGTTTCGACCATCCAACAGCTTCACCAAGATTCCCGCAACCCAAGTCCTTGATGCAACACTTATCAGGAAGTGTTTCACCAACCTCTTTCACCTGCAAGTACTTGCTTCACTATCACGAGCAACCCTGCTCACCGGCTTCAAACCACTTGTCAGGGTATGTATCAGCTTCAATGCTTCAACACCTGAACCTGTTCACGAGTAGCTTTAACCTTTAATATCCTGAATTAGCTTCACCTGTCATGAGCAACCCTGCTCTGATACCACCTTCACTTTGGTGAAGGTGTGTAGTAGCTTCCACCTTCAATACCCTGAATCAGCTGCTCTGATACCACCTGTCACGAAGTGCAAGTGTGTATCAGCTTCAACACTTCAACACCAACACCAGCTCCCCGGCACTAGCTCTAATACCACCCATCACGCCCCTACACCTGCGGTAGTCTTCCAACCGCTTATGGCAAGGTGCGGCACCACCGAATGCTTTCTTTTCACCAATACTAACATTCATGGACTACACCTAATTCACTTGTCCTTACTTAGTTTGTGTTTCGCAACCAAGTAAAATTATGTTTATCCTTTATACTAATGAACACCCATACTCATTCATTATCCACAGAATTTAAAAGATAACAACAATTTCACAGTATAAAGGGAGGGGCAACTCCCTGAACAATGAGTCTGCCCAACAATATATAATAATCAATCTTCTTTGATAATACAATCATCAAAAGTAATTCCTGGCAAATTCCAAGCCAATACTTAGCTTCTTTTTACAATACAGGCAAATCAACCTTTTACAATAACCTTGTGCATGCCTTGGACGATCGGTGGGTGCTCACCTGAGCCACCAAGACACCCTTGTCAATCCCACCACAAAACTGTACTTTAGACAACCCTGGGCACACCTTGCCCAACCTTCGACCAACTCTAAGTATAACCAAGAGAGCGCCTTCAGGTAATGCGCATGAGCTATGCACATGTCCTTTCAAAATTGCGCACTTGTTTTTACCCTCGAGCTCTTATGCGAAGTTGTCCAAGTTTCTCGATGTCCAAATGAGGCTCCAACGCATGTAATATATATGCGTATCAACGTTGGTGGTGGCTCTCCAGCCGACCCCCAAAATTGTGTTTGCACACCCCTTGTGAACGCCATATGTATGTTGGCCTGCCCACACTTCCAAGTCGCCCTCCGCCCATACTTCTCCACACTCATCGGGTATAATTTGCCATCGTACTTGCCTTAGTCATTTTTATTATTGTCACACGCAGCTTGCCTTATCGTCGCATCTCTGCCCGCGCTCCACCCGCGTTCGGTCGTGCGCGTCCTCCGTCACATTGCCCGCCAGGGTTGTGCACCACGCGCCCATGCTCATTCACCATGCACCCGCGCTTGTTCACCGCGCGCCCACGCTCGTTCATCGTGCCCGCGCCCATGTTTACTCCAACCACGTGCCCTGCCCTCTTGTGCGCCCACGCGCCCTCGTGCCCGCGCTCGGTTAAAACTCAAGGACCTTACAGGAAACGTGGTGAGGCCACGTACTAACTTTCTCCACAGTGAAGGCCAACGTTAGTGCTTTAACACATACAACACACAAGGAACTTGTGTGTTATATGTTGGAAGGGTGGTTAGGCCACGTGCTAACTTTCTCCACAGTGAAGGCCAACCAACATCCTTATAAGGGATAGTTGTTTTGCCGACATGTTGGATACTTTCAGAAGAGGCTGGGTCGGATGAAAAGTAGGTTTGTTGGTCTATAGTTACGATCTTTCCGTTTTGAGGAAACTTTATAAGCCGAAAGACCGATGAAACAACAACAGTCATAGCATAAGACCAACTACGACCCAAGAGAAGGTTGTAATCTAGAGGGGCATCAACCACTTCCACATCTAGATTAACAATTTTGCCTTCAACCCGTATAGTTAAATCCTATAGAATGCGAAAAGGATGGAACCCACGGCCATCAAAAGCCTTTAGAATCATCAGGGATTGATTAAGTGTAGGAGAACCAAGCGATATCCAACACTGGATTGGCATAATACACGTTAAAGCTCCCTCATCAATCACAGTCCTAAAGCAAGGTCTGTTTTTTACTAACGCTGGAATCTGGAAAGCCACTTGATGAGGTAAACAAGGTGTAATATTTTCTAAATCAAAGATTATAAGTTTTGAGTCCTGAATATCAACAACTCCTATAGCCGACAACAACAATTTACATTGTGCTAGACATGATTGCAGCACCTCCAAAGCCGACATTGCTAAAGGGGAAATGTCTAAATCTTCAACAATGTTATAGTTCTAAGCAGCTCTCGCATGCGGATTGAAAGCTGAATTTCGAAGTATACCTTTAGCAGGCAGTTTGATTACTAAGTCTGGGTTAGTTTTCTCAATCTGTAGCAGATCAGAACTAGGAGTTGAAGTTGATGGGTTCGAATTAGAAGATTCTGCTTCCTTACCACCAACAGGACTTTTACTTCCATAATCTTGCGATCGTGTCACAATCCTAACATGGGACATCATCATTATGGGTTCTTCTGAGGCATTTGAGGAAGAACCAATCATCTTACTGTCTTGACTAGGAAAAGGATCCTTCAAGACAGTAGGTGTTTCAGAACCTTTGAAAATTTTCCCAACCTCAGCACGATGAGGGCAGTCTCTTGTAAAATGCTCTTCCTCAAAAATGAGAAAAGGATAACGAGGTTTACGTTTCTCATCAGTAGATTCCGTTTTATCTGATTTCTCTTTAGAATTTTGCTTATTTTTCTTCTTCCCCTTCTTTTTACCGTTGGATTTTGATTTGGCCGTAGATGATTCTACGACATGAATATCGGCAGGAATTTCAGCGGAAGAGTCTCCTGTCGGGGAATCTAGTAGTGTTATGATAGGAGAAGAATTCTTTGAAGATTTCTTCTTACGTTTGGTGTTAACTGAACCAATCATACCGTCAGTGGCATGACACCCTGAAGGAGCTACAGTTATTTGATTTTGTTTCGGAAGGTCGAGGATTTTCTCGTGTAAAGTACCCGACTACATATAAACGAGGTCAAGGTACTGAGCTTGAGCAATTACTTGCTCTTCAGTAAAAACTCTTAACTTAGCTACATCCTCAGTGATTTTAGGTAATAATGATTTAACAAACCATTCTACCAATATTTGATGCGGAATAAAAACTTTCACTAAACGCCGTCGACGTCTCCATTCATGAATGTGATCTGAAATATAAGTGGACGTTGACTGTTTTAATGAAGTTAATAATTCTGTGCCATTGTCATATCTGACAAGCAACTGAAAATGAGTTAAGAATGAAGTAGCTAGTTGACTGAAGTTATAAAAAGAGGCTCGCGGTAACTCGATGTACCACTTGGCCGTAAGACCAATCAGAGTGTGTTGAAAAAGACGTAAATGAATTAAATCATCTATAATGGAGTTAGACACACACCAGAGGTGATAAGTCATCACATGGTTTGACGAATCCTCTCCTGATTTACCTTCAAACTTTTGGATATCACTGGGCAACTTATTCGGCATTGGCGGCCAAAACGGAAGATAATTAATCGGATCATTCGTAAGGCACGACAAATCAGGTAAGTCCAAAGTTGCAATAAACGGTAACTGATGATTAGGGTCTCGAAAACCCTAGGTCATAAGATCAGCCCTAGGAGGAGGATATCCAGGATAACTTGGAATTGGAATTACATTTGGGATATTATATCCTCCCGGAAAACCAGGATTAATCAGACCATACTGGGGTTGTTGAGGTTGCTGATAAGTATATACAAGGTACGGTTGATACTGATAGACTGGGTTCTGCACATCAGGACCGAATTGGTACTGTCCCTGGTACAGTTGATAAGTAAACTGAGGTTGACTTGTGACAACTGTACTTGGACCAGGTTGTCTTGCAGGCATCTGAACCAAAGTTTGAATTGTAGGTCCAGACTGAGGTAAAGATGCTTGAGGAGTTGATGCAGGAATACTAGAAACTAGTGTTGTCGATATTCCTGAAGTAGGCGGGGTAGATTGAACAAATGCTGTAGTAGTTGCAGCAGTCGTTTCAGGCAGAGTTCGAGGCAAGCTAGGCCCAGGCTGAGAAACTACACCAGGTGCAGAATTTTCAATAGTAGGTTGGACAGGTTGCTGGGTTCAACCAGAAACCAAAGGTTTTCCAGATTGAGATGACAACTACACATTCGATTGTAAGATCTATTGAGATTGAGATGGATCCCACACTACGTTCATTCTGGGGTATGGACCCATAGAAGGTTGAGCATATTGAGGACCATAACCGGGTTGAGGGTAGGGTTGATAATTCAAAGGTACATTTCCAGCTCCTTGGACAAATGATTGACCTGAAGGTGGTTGGAAACCTTGGGTTGGGTGTTGACCTTGAGGTTGATAACCTTGAGGCACGTATTGAAATTGGGGTTGACCTTGAGGTACATATTGATACTGGGGTTGACCTTGAGGTACGTACTGAGTCTGGGGTTGACCTTGAGGAATGTACTGTCTCAAAGGTATGTACTGTCCTTGAGGTTGCTTCCCAGGCGGTAATTGGGAACCTTGAGGTTGTCCCCGAGGTGATAATTGAGTACCTTGAGGTTGCCCCCTAGGCGGTAACTGACTACCTTGAGGTTGCGGATTTGGAATGGTACCTGACATCATAATAATATCTTCTACACTCAGTGGTCTAGTTCCTTTATTACCAGTTGATAAATCATGTTCAATGGGTTGAGGAGATGCTCCTAAAAAAGTACCAGCGAGTGACTGATACCTAGAAGGAATAGAAGGATCGCCACATAGAAATGTTTCTGGAGATTGAGAAAACATGGATGACTTTCTCGACATATTCAAAGGAGGATAATAACCTCTAGGTGTTGGATGAAAGGGAATGCGAGGTGGCGAAAAACTTAGTCACATATTTTCTAGAAAGTTGTTCAATGAAAGATACCAAGCATCCCTCCTAGGTGGACTGTAAAAGATCAATTCATGCTCCCTAAGTTCAATAGTTGGTTGATTTTCAGGGATAGATATACCTTCTTCTGGAGTAACAAGTTCTTTAATAGCAATAAGTCCAGAAGGAAGATTTTGGGTAATGATCCTTCCTACCCTGGGTGAACCAGGACCACTAGAAGTTGGAGAAGCAAATCCTAATGATGGAGTAGAAGCAGGTTCAGTTTCAGGCTCAGAAATTTCAGGTTCTTCAGCTAATTCACTAGTAGAGGAAACACTACCAGTAACTTTGGAAAATGAAATTGGTTTGGAAATATATTCTGTTGCTTGAACTTGATAATCAGAGTGAACAACAAAAGAATATTCTCTTTCTTCTAGTGACCCAACTCTACTATCACTAGGAGCTACAAGAGCTCGTATCCCTTCAAGTTGGCTTGGTGAATGCTCGGGAGGTTGCCCCCGAAGTCTACGGGACTATCTTGGTAATTCAGCCACGATTAAATATTTTAATTACTTCACACGCAAACAAAGAAAAATCTCAATAAAACCACCTAAATTCTCTAAAGAACCAAACAATTTGAATCACACGCCTAAAGAATCTAGGAGTTCAAACCACACACAAATAGTAACTTTTCGTACCGAAAACACTAGTTGGTGATGAAATCCAATGTCGCAGAATTCAATATAGAAATGGCGGTTGGAACAGTTACCCTGACAACCTGCTTAATGAAACAGCCTGGCACAAGTTTCTTCACTAAACGATCTTGAGTGAAGAGAACCCCCCAGAGAGTTCAAGTGAGTCTAGTCGACATCTGCTCCAGGTACAGTGGGATCTTCCTACAACTGTCACCTTAGGAAAAAATCCTATAGATTATGGTCACTATGGTTACCAACAGAAACAAATATACCTGGGGGAACAGTCTGTGATCTGATACACATGCAAGGGCAGAGTAGCAAAGCTCAATCCCCTTGAAGGCTCCTTGACATAATCCAAGGTTTACGAAAAAGTGACCCCAGGCTCCTCGACAATGGTTAATTCAAGGTTTACCATTTTTAATACGTGTATATCTTCTATCGTTCCCAATGAGGAAGGATTGATTACCCCATTGGTTCAGATATGATCTCGTGCTTGACTACTATAAGAGAAGCTTCCCAGAGCATAGATGTAACAATTGGAATTTATCCCCTACCGCAAGATATAGCTACTTGTTTGTTTTAACTATCTTGGAGAGTTAATTACTCCCTACCCCAAGATACTAGCCTAAGATATGTTGGTGATAAAGAGCCCTAGAAATAAAAATATTGCTAGATAAATTTTACTTTAAGCGTTATTTTTATTGGTTGTTTCTTAAGTCAAAAGGTGTGGAGATGAAACTTTATGGTGTGAAGACTCGACTCCAAACCACTAAAAATGCACCTAAGATGATAAACAATCCTTTTTCTTCAATGAATTTCTAGCTAAAGAAAGAGATGAGAATGCAATTGCTTGAAAAACAAATCTTTCCTTAACAAACAAATGAAAAGAAAAACTTTTTTGTCTTTTTCAATAAACTAAAAAATGAGACTACTAATTATGCTCATGAAAAATATCCCTTTCTTTTCAACACTCAAAAACTACAAAAAACAAACTTTTTCAAAAGAGATTCTAAAATTTCTAAAAACTATGAAAACACTCAAACTATGAAAAATATAATCTTGAGATCTATAACTTCTAAAAATCTAATTGAAGAAAAAGTTTACAAGATTCTTTTCGAGGACGTTTTACTTAGTTATTCAACAAACTAAGGACTAATTCATTCATAATAACAAATTAATCAAAAAACACCCATCTTATGTTTTCTTTTTTAAAAATGAAATTCAAAACTTTCAAAACAAGTTCTTTCAAATATTTGCAAAGAGAAAACGAGATCTATTTCTCACCAAAGGCAGATTTTAAAAATCGGTCAGACTCATTAAGAAGACCAAAAAGACCATGGTAATCTGAGTTTTTTAGGCTTCAATCTCTGAGTTACTACAAAGACCAAACGAAAATCAAACCAGGCACGCAAAAATTCTAGAAAATCACCTAAAACCAAAATGCCAATGGAATTCACCTATAAGAAGTTTCTGACAAGACAAATGTAGATCTGGGCAGAGGCTAAAAAACATAAAGAAATCCTAGTTTTAGCTGGGTGAATAGATTTTAGGTTTTTCAAATAATTGACAAGGTCTGCAAGCCTCCAGTATAACCAGGTGCAGTACGCTCTGTGTAGTAAATCAACAGTGCGGAGATGTCCGCACTGTGTTACAAACAGAACGTGCGGTCCTCTTTCAAAAGCGTGAAAAAAAAACAATTTAGGATCTAAAAAACTACCCAATCCCATACACATCAAGCAAAAACCAGAAACAAAGAAAAATTTTCTCAAGTCAAAGTAAAAGTAAAGGAAAAAAAAAAAAAAACAAAATTCAAGTCCCTAGTGGAGTCGCCATTTTGTCGGCTGGATAAATCGTTGTTGCGGACAAGACCGATCTCCATAGTATCTACAGATATCTAGCGACAAGCAAAACAAGAAAATTCTACCTTTCTCTAAAAATTGCGATTTATAAATAAAAGCCAAGAGATGTTTTAGACCCTACCTTAAGTCCAACGCTAGTTTGTGGCAGCCACGCTTCGACCATCCAAATGAGTTTCCTTTTGAGAACCTGCAAACACAAACAAGCACACATCAAATAATACCTGCATAACCAATATAATAAATCATATTCATCACGATGATCAAGGAATTCATGAAATAAACCATAGAAGACAGCTTATTGAGAAAAATAAACTTGATTGTATTAACTTTAAACAAAGAAGAACTTTGCAACCTTGGTGCCTTGATGTTGTACAAGCTCCTCCCACGGTCCAGTAAGAATCTCCTCTACTTTGACAAGCTTCACACTCTTCCCAAAGAGATCAAAAGGTATGTAATCTCTCCTCTCAAGCTCAATTAGGAAGTCTAAATTCCAACAACATTTACCCTAAAAAATATTCAGCTTTCAACCTTCCTACTAACCAACCCAATGCCTCATTTTATAGTGAAGAGGAAGGAAGTTACCAGGTCCACCTTCAAAGGGATAGAGTCCTCCTTCAAAGGGATAAGCTCCTCACATCAAGGGTTTAGCTCCTTTAGTTATGGGATGCATGAACCTCAGAGGAGCGAATTAACCTCCTCAAGATTCCCTCTAGAAGCTTCTAGAAACAACCAAAAGTGAGTTTTTAAGAATGTACTTGCGCCTTTTTGACTTTTACAGGGGTTCGTACCCATTACACAGAAATAGAGCAGGCAGGTCCGCAGGGAACATGACCAGGGGGTGTGGGACCGCAGGTAATGCTAAGAGAATGTGCAGAACCAAAGTTTTAGAGATTTTCAAGGACATTCTCTCATTTTTCAAGGCTTGACATGAAGAGCTAAGGTTTAAGACTTGCATAGGAGGAAAGTATGAGTGGTGATAGACTCACATGATTGTAGAATGTCATGGTGATGATATTTTGTTTAAAAGGGCTTGTGAGGCAGAGAGCTGAGCATACTTGTGCGAAATTGTTCTAGTGAGAACAAGCTTTGTATCTTCACTCATATTTCTAATTAATGCAATACAGATACATAGGGTTTTGAGCAGTGGCTTTCCCCATAAAACCTTATTGTGTTATGTTCCATTGATTTATCTTCTTCTTGTTCATATTGTTTTCATCGATCTATTGGATTCCTCTAGTTGAAATTAGAAGTAAAATCTTGTCTTGTGCTTTAGTAAATTGCATGAGCTTGTGAATCTATAGGAAATTATGCACACTCTGCTCTCTTCATCCACTACTCCCTTTTCTCTTCCACTGCCAAAGTTTTCTTCTCTAAGATGGGATCTGCCTTCATCTTACATCTTTGATTTGCCTCTAAGTTCTCAAAAATATTCATCTTTCCCTTGCCCCACACTGGATTACTGCCTCTTTCTTCTGGAACTACTATTATCTATAGAGAAGCCTTCTAAGATATTACTATACTAACTAGCTCACAGATTTTGAAGGCATTGTAATAGTACATCCAAGGGTCCTCCTTTGGCTAATGACATGGCTTGTGGATCCATGGAAAGTACACTCTTGTAGAGTGGTCCTTGGAAATACCATGGGGATCATACGGATTAAACTCTTTGATGCCTAACTTGAATTTCAATATCTACCTTGCCTCGGCATCTGCATCCTTTAAGATCTTAATCTCATATAATCCAATCCATAAAGGAAGAGCGGGCCATGTCACTTTATTATTCCTATGCAATCCTGCTGACAACCCTGTAGAGAGGTGATATGAAACTTCTTGCATGATCAAATTTTTAGTGGCACACCTTGGTAGAACATGCAAAGGCTTCTCTCTACCAAACACTTTGATGAAGGTGCCACCTGGTGAGGCATACCAATTTGCAATGTTAAATATTGCCTCCATTTCCTCTCGGGACACGCAAGGTGGATCTTGCTTAAAGATAAGCTTGTACAATGAGATGATAAAATGGTCAGTTAACCTTGCCATCAATACTCGATAGATGCATTCAGAAAGCAACTTGTAATAGATGTTGATGACAATCTCTTTTTATTTCCATGTCCATTTCATGCCAGGGAACTGCTACTAGGCAGAGATTGTATCTAGTAAGTATGCAGACATGTAAACCTTTCTTGCTCATTCTTGGGTGGATTCTGAGCATTAGTCACATGGATCTTCAACTTATGAGCCAAAAGATTTGACTAGCTGAATGGCTTCCCATCACCCACCAACTGGTCTAGTACAAATACCCACCCTTTAGGAAAGGTTTCTGTGTTCTCTTGACCATATATTTTGTAGGAAAATATGATCAAGAATTGGTAAGCCTTCCAGAGGGACATTGTCTTGTAAACATGAGTGTATGTCTATATAAAATTTGACGGCTCTTTCACGCAGCACTTGAAAATATCTCTAGTGTTCACAAAGCCATGGGTGGCATAGAAAAATGAGTCCATGCACTTCGACGTCTCGGGTAAATGTTACATTTGTTGAAATTTCTCTGCCCTGAAGGTGGAAAGCTCTATCTCGCTGGCACTACTCAATGTCATAGTCTCTTCATCTATATGTGAGATGATCCAAATAATGATGTACATAAATGGGAAGGTGGGGTACTTGCATGAAGCCTTGTATAACCCTGATTGATGGATACTGAGATACACCTGCCAGTCCTCTAAGTATTTCTTGAAGTTCTTTGCAAAAGTATCTTTGATTTTCTTCCATGTCAGTGTTGTACCCTTCTTAATGAACAAATGAGTATCTACATAAATTGTTAGATCAAATGATATCTGCTCAAATGCTTTCCTAGTACAACTCTTGATGCTTTCATTTGATGTAGCTCTCTTGGATTCCATGTTCATTGTAACTGCTAAAGAGATTTTCAACAACTGTTGTACTTGTGGGACATAGAGGACACTCATGGAAAGAAAATGTCAGCTTAAAAGCCCAAGCAACTTCAAGAAAATATCAACCAACAAGCCAGGCTCATGATAGGAATAATTGTGCAATTCTAGCTAATAGAGGTCACTAGCTGATTGTGGTAACTGTGCACTGCACAGTCCCAGCAGTCAGTCAGGAAGCTTGATGACTAGAACTACACAACGTGTAGTTCAGTCTGGGTCAAGGCTGGGACAGACTCCGGATTGCATAGTATCAGTGGCCATGTTAGGAGGGTGGCTCCTGGAACTACGTAATGTGCAGTTTGAGCCAGCCGAAGACGTACTCTATGCAATTCCAGAAGCCAAGGGAGAGGCCTTGAGGTCCCAAATTGCATAGTACATGCAGTGAAGTGTGAGATCCGGGCAAAGGGACCCAGATCTGCCCAAGGGGAGTGTGAAAATCAAGTAGATATGAAGGGTGATGTGATGTTGAGTGAAGATATGACTAAGTGTTAATTCATGCATGTGAAACAAGTGTAGGAATAAATTAAACTGAAGAAAAACAAAGCATGTGAAGAGAGTCACTGCAACAATGACCATTGGTGAAAAAATGGGAAAACACCTACGACACTTGGGAAAGGAAATCTAAAACTTGATACAACACTTATATAAGATAAATCAAGCTAAAACTTTATAATTCATTAAAAGAGCAAGTGAAACAACACTCTCACAAGCTAAAAAACAAAAAGAAACACAAAAATAAACAAAAGACGAGAAAAGAAAACTCACCCAGAAAAGCGACGATGATCAAATCGAATGGTCCTTGATATCCTATGGAATGCTAGGGATCCAAGATCAAGTGTGAAAATGAGCTCTAGCAACGTCAATTAAATAGATTTGATCAAGTTAGGGTTTATGACATGCATGCCTAAAATCAAGGAAAAGTGACACTTGACAACAATTTCTAAAATAACTCAAATGCGTCCTTTGGGTTGCTAAAAATAGATCCCTAGTTTTTAGGGACTCTTTTTTATTTTTTATTTTTCAAGAAAATGTTCCATGTATTCCCTGAAAATATTGTGCAGTTTTGGGAAGAATCAAGAAACTCTCTGGTTCATGCACCGAGCAATTTCTGAGCTCAGTGGGTTTTGAGAAATTTCTGGGCTGAGTGGCTCTGGGATACCTCTCTTGTCGGCGTAATTTCCTAGCTAAAGGATGGATTCTATTAAGTAGTGAACATTGCGCAGTTCTCTAAAGCAAGCCTAGAACTGTCAAGGGACCAAGTCAAGAGGTCATTTTATGGGTTAGAAAATGAACTAAGTGAGCAAACACAAGCCACAATGAAAATAATAAGGCTCAATTGAAGAAAAAGTACCTGGATCAGTGCAAGATGAGTTGTTTTGGTTTATAAGGAAGGCTCCAAAATGGAAGCATAGGAAAATTTTTGGAGAGTGGTTGTAGCCACTACAACTCAACCCTAACTTTCTAGGTAGGAGAATGTGGTCCCTGATTCTAACCCTAAATTGCATGTTAGCCTCAAGATGAATGCCCAAAAATTCTTATAACTTCTCATATGCATAAATGGCATGAAAAAAGCTAAACCTTCAAACTTGAGTAAGAGACTTGACCTAACCAGGCCTAACCATGAAAGTCATTTCGTCAAACATATTGAGAAAATGTAATCTACAAGTCATGAATTCATATATGAACATAGGGGTCTAATACTTATATGAGAATCATCAAGAAGGTCTAATTCCCTATCATAATAGCTACAATAACATTCATTAGCTCATGCATTCATCAACCATTCATTAACTAATCAAAATATGTCAAGAGACATAATTAGAACCTGTTATGAAACCATGCTTACTACCAACATATAATCAGAATAATAACCACGATAGAATAACCATAAAATCCACATAATAACAAGTAAAAACACTCATGAAATAATAGAGGAAAAGTGCTCTTATTAACTTATGCCAAAGTTAGCCAAGTCAGGGACTTCCACATACCACCTAACCCTAGATTGGGTTGAACCAAATATTTAATTCAGCCAATCACCCCTATGCCATAATCCAAGAATGAATGTGGGACTCAAGACAAAAAAAACCAAGGGTTTTTGGAGATTAAGCCACCTCCACCCTTGGGCTTTACCACAATCCTGCCAAAACTGGCCAAGGGATTCCTAGACCCAAAGCATGCACATAAAACACCATGCTTTACCATAATCCCACCAAAATTGGTTAAGGGATCACTAGGCCCAAAGCAAACACATACAAAACTAGTCTCTACGTAATACTTCCAAAACTGGTGTAGGGATCACTAGGCCCAAAAATCGCTTGAATGCCTCCAGATTTCTTCACCAATACCTTAGGGAATTTTCTCATATCCACTCTTAGGCTTCACACAAATCTCGCCAAAACCTATGAAGGGATTCCTAGGCCCTTGGAAATTTTCCTGAGAACACCTCACCTGGTTCCAAAACCATCTGACAATCCAAATCTTAACCAAATAATAGAACCCCATCAAACCATGGCTATCCAGAAATGGAAAGGCAAGGATGAAACCATTGTCACACTTAGAAAAATCCATGCTAATGACAACAAGAGAACCAAATCCACACATGCATGTACCATGCATTCTCAAAGCAACTAAAAAATCATACATGCAACCTATTCCCTACAAGTATTCCTACTAAAACTAGTTTATCCAACTTTTCCTTGCTTGTCCCTTGCTTTCCTTATCCTTCCTTTGAATTCCTTTGCTTTCTTTCCTCAATGCTAGAGTGTTCCATGAATGCTCTAAGTGTGCAATAGTATGAGAGAATAGGGAGAGCTCCAAGCTGAAATTGACAAAAGGTTATGAACTGATCCTAAAAACCCTTTTTTATCATTGAAGCCTCTATTTTCTTCAATTTCCACTATTTTTCCTTCAATTTCTTTATCATGCAAATCTGTGACCTTTCATCTCCCTTTTCTCCTATTTTCCTTTATTTTCATAAATAAAATGCCAATTAATGCCTCCTTTCCTTTTCAAATCCTTTTCCAAAGCCTTTGCTAATTTCCCTTAGCCATAATAATCAAATGAACACCCACTATAATGTTTTTCCCAACATTCATCTTGGAATTCATGTCCCATGACCTTGGTCTTATTTTTCCTTTATTAACGTTTATTTCATGAACTTTTAACCTGGGGTTGTTACAAATTCCTCCCCCTTAGGGGAACACCATCCTTAGTGTTGAATGACGCCTATGACCAACAATACCACTGAAAACCAAAACATACTACCCATGGAACTTTAAAAATTGGCTTGATGCAGTATTTACAATGAATAACCTGTTGAAAGAAAAACCAACATGACAAACATAAAAACATGACAACCATATCGCTTATTGGAGATTTATAACACAACTCATTTCTATATCTACAATAACAACCATACATAAATATATACATATACCAAAAATCCTTTGCCTTAACTGATAAATAATGAAGGATACATAGCCCACATTTGATCAACCATCTCCCATGTAGTTTCATCGGGCCCAAATTGCTTTCATTGCACTTTAACTTGCTCGATTGGTCAGATCTGGAGCATGAGGTGTTTTCGCTACAATATGCATTGAGGTTATGACTGGAATTCTCCTTTTGGGCTCCACCTAAAATACAAAATAGTCAATCACATGATCAACATCCTTTACATATTTCTTAAGTAATGAAACATGGAAAACATCATGGAATTTCATGGTCGGAGGTAGTGCAAGTCTATAGGTCATTGGTATAATCCTCTCAAGGATCTCAAAAGGCTCACAATATTGATGTGCCAACTTGCCACATGACCCAATCCTCAAGGATCTATTATTGGTCATGATGCACAAGTACACATTCTCCCCAAACTGAAACTCCTTAAAAAATCTATTCTGATCTGCATAAATCTTCTTTCTATCGTATGCTTCCTTTAAATTCTTCTTTATATCCTACATTTCATATTCTGTTTTTTCCAACATGTGCAGTCCCATTAGTACCCTAATCACTGGATGAATCTAGCTGATGGAAGTGTTACAACTGTTCCCATAAAGTGCCTCAAACAGACCCATCGTCAGTGACTACTTATACCCATTATTACAAGCAAACTTAACAAATGGAAAATACTCCTCCCACCTCCTCTCCTGGTGCATAACATACATCCTCAACATATCCTCCAAAATCATGTTGACCGTCTCTATTTTTCCACCTGTTTGTGGATGATAAGTTGTATTGATGGCCAACTTTGTACCCAAACCTACAAATAAATCATTCCAAAACCTTGAAGTGAACTTGGCATCTTTGTCAGATACATTGTTCTTAGGAATACCATGTAACCTTTCAATCTCTCTGATAAATACCTATGATACCTCACTAGCTGAATAAGTGGACTTCACTATAATAAAGTGAGCTACCTTGGTCAACCTCTCAAAGACAACCATAATAGAATCATGTTGTCTAGATGTCCTCACCAAACCTGTAATGAAATCCATGGAAATGATCTCCCATTTCCATCACGAAATCAAAATCGGTGATAGTAAACCACCTGGATGCTTGCACTCTACCTTTACATATTAAAAATCCAAACGTTTAGCGATGAACTCAACTACCTCTTTCTTTAGATTTGGCCGATAGTAGAACTTATTCATAGTCGTTATCTCGGATGACCTGAATACAACTTAGCATGAAATGCCAACAAGATAAGCTTCTTGAGTTCACTGTTGTTCGACACATAGATCCTATCCCTAAATTTCACCAAACCATCTACTGTGAGATGATAATCCACATCTTGATCACCTGTACCCTGCTATTTTATCCTATTCTTAAGCTCCCTATACCTATCATCCTGTTGTCTTGCCTATAAGATCAAATCTTGTAATTTTGTCTCATATGTACTCATAGCTACTATTTGATTTACCTGCACTCTTATCCTAAGGGAATATGCAACCCTAATCTCTTTTCCTTGAATGTACCTGATCTCAAGGTCAAACTCACTGAGTGTGGCCAACCATCTAGCTTTCCTAGTATTCATATTAGGTTTGTCAAAGAAGTATCTCAACCCATTGTGATCACTCATCAACAGAAACCTCCTCCCAAGAATATAGTGCCTCCACATCTTCAATGTGTGAATGATTGATTCCAGCTCAAGATCATGCGTCATATAGTTCTGATCATGCTCATTCAATTTCCTTGACTAGTAACATAACACCTATTCTTCATACATCAGGACTCCACCAAGTCACTTCTGGTAAGCATCTCTCCACACCATGAACTCTTTATATGGATCTACAATCTTTAAAATTGGAGAATTTGTCAGAAAGTTCTTCAATTGCTAAAAATTGGCTGCACATTCCTCTACCCATTCAAATTTCTTTCCTTTGCTATGCAATGATGTAATATGATAGGAAATCCATGAGAATTTCTTGATGAACATCCTGTAATAGCCTGATAACCCCATGAATGATCTAAACTCATCGACATTCCTAGGAGATGCCCATTCCATGATAACTCTGATATTTTCCGAATCCACTGCTATGCCTTCCTTGGAAACAACATATCCCGTGTAATGTACCTCTTTTTGAAAGAAACTACGTTTACTAAGCTTGGGATACAACTTATGCTCTCTTAGCAATCTCAATACTGCTCCCAAGACTTTGACATGATCTTTATAATTCTTAGAATATATCAATATATCATCAATGAATATAATTACAAACTTGTCTGAATAAGGACACAATACACTATTCATCAAACACATGAAAGTAGTTGGATCATTAGTCAAACCAAAAGGAACTACAACAAACTCATAATGCCCATAACTGTTCCAGAAAGCAGTCTTGTATATGTACTCTTCTTTGATGCGTACCTGATGATATCCTAATCTCAAATCAATCTTTTGAGAACAATTTCGCTCCCTTCAACTAGTCAAACAAGTCATTAATCCTTAGCAAAGGGTACATATCCTTAGTCATCACCTTATTAAACTGCCTATAGTTAATGCATAACTTGAGATTACCATCCTTCCTCTTCAGAAATAATACTGGTGCACCCCAATATGACACACTTGGTCTAATGTATCCCTTATCAATCATTTTCTTCAACTGCAACTTCATTTCCACTAACTCTGGAGTGCTCATCCTATACGGTGCCTTTGATGCTGGTGCTGCCCCTGATACCAACTCAATAGAAAATTCTACTTCCTTGTGAGGAGGAAACTCTGAAATCTATGCTGGAAACACATCGTAAAATAATTGCAAGACCAGATAACTCTTCAATACTTTCACATCCTCAACATCCTTATCTTTATCACTAGAATCATGCACTACAGATAATACACACCCTTTCCTACAACTATGCTTTGCCTGCATAGCTGTAACCATTCTAGCTGATGTCGACTTCTTCTTACCGTGGAATATTCTCTATTCTCCATTGTCATCCAATCATTCAATATATATTTTCATAACAATCCACCTTAGTCCCGTGAAGGTACAACCAATCCATATCCAGAAGCATACTATATGAAACCAATGGGAGCACATTCATATGCGTTGATGTAGGCATACTGTTCAAATCAAATTGACAAGTTCATACCCAATGATGAACTCTTTTCTTAGTACTTGTAGCCAACTAGACCAACCAAGACTTTGCATACACTTATTTTCTAAAAGCACACTTATCCACTAGGTCAGGGTTAATATAACTATAATTAGATCCATGGTAAATAAAAATAGAAACAACTCGATCACAAAGCTTACTTTCCATCTCAATAATAGATGCCTAGTGATATACCTTCCTCTTATCCAATGCTGCATAGATTCAAGGAATTCTTTGTCCAACATCCCTAGCTTTGTGCACCTCCTGAGCACTATAGATCTCAGGCTGACCACCCCGATACGAAGAAAAATCCTTCTTGAAATTCTCCTTTCCACATATCCAACACTGCAACTGTTTCCTACCATCACCTCTATTATGTTGCTATCCAGGCTGTGACTCATGTCCCTTATCAACTGCATTAAACTTCTTGTAAGGAACAACATTCTCTTTCTCACCTACATCCTGAGGTCCTGTTTGCTTCAGTTGCCATTTACCTTTAGCTTTGTCATTCCCTTTACAACCTTTCTTAGGTTTGGTCTTACACTTTGATGGCTCATAATAGTGTTTCAACTTTCCAATGACTTATTCCAGAAATCGAGGCTCATCATACTCAATTTGATCCTTAAATGCTAATGGAAATCCACTGACAAATCTCTAAAATTTGATTTTATTATCTTGAAGATACGACACATACCTCAACAACTCAAGGAACTTAGTCATGTACTCCTCATTTGTCATCGATCCCATCTTCAACTCATAGAACTCCTTAGCTTTACTATAATAATACCTTTTTAACAAACACTTCTTCTTGAAGAGTCTCTTGAGTTCGTGCCAACTCAAATCCTTTGTCCTGATGTCTATGATACACTTCACATCTTCTCACTAGATGTCTTCTTTCTCTTTGAGGTTGAATATAGCTATTCTGACCTTCTATATATTCATGCAACTCAAATAACTTCTTCATTCTAACTAACCACGCCTCTACATCTTCTGGCTTCTTTATCTCTCCATCGAATGTAGGTGGCTTAGATTTATTGAACTCATCCGAAAAATATCCCCATTCACTCCTCCTATAAGGATGATAGTGATGATGACCATGATACCTATCTGAACCAACACCAAAATAGAACCCATGTCCACTGCCTCTCCTATTGGTGTATCAAAGAACCTACCATCTCTAACCTGTGATATCTACCCAACTTGTGCGGACCATGAGACCTACTTCCATATGCCCAATTAGTCTTGTTGTCTTGTCGACAATCGATTTGTGGCTTTCCATGTCTCTACAAATATGACAAACTCTAAAGAATAACTACATTTACCCCTACTTTTTTCTCCTATTCCTTGGCAAGTCTCTCTTGTGACTGAATGGTCCTATCATTATCTTATTTGCAACTTCTGATTTTTGACTTTAAACTTCTCAAGGTGTCTTCTAAGTCTAGAGAGTACTCATCTCTTGGATGCTCATATGATCTGTGAGGAGAGTCTCATGAACTGTAATCCACCATTTTTCTAGTCATATTTGATTCTCTTCTTCTTGTAAACATACAATGTCAAATAAACCAAATACAAAAATAACCAACATACCTTAGTGAAGTTCATGGTAGGCTATATTCTCGACAAAATCAATCCAGATTAGAATGATACATGTATATACATAATCATATCAACATACAAACATCATCTCAATCATCATTCAATTACCATGCATGATGTCACAAACTATAACATTGACTAGATACATTCTAATCATAACCACTGTAATGAATGCATAAACATTTCCATAACAATGTAGGCATAACTACATGCACCTAGCATATCACCCAAACAGAACAAAACCCACTCTGATACTACCCTGTAACCATCCCTCCTACATTTAGCCACTTTTATCAACCTACCAAGGTAAACATGAGGTGAGGGCTACTATGACATGACCCAAACTTCTAAGTCCCATTAATGAAGTGGGGCAAAGTTCCGATGACATACTAGCCTTTGACAACATCCTATAGGTGCTATACGCCACTCAGGGGCTAAGAAGCCGTCCCAGGTGGTCAAACCTTGAGTTGGGCCCCTCCTTCTCTACCCAAGACCATCAACCATGCCCAAAAAATCCCTCCATGTGGTTGGAATCCTCCAACCATATGCACAAGCCTGCATCCATGCGATTGCAATCCAAACTTTCCAGTTAGGAGCACGTGGTCCCGACTTATGAGCCTAAATTCAAGGTCAAAATCTAAACCACTTCCCAGAACTTCATGCAGTTTCTTAGATGCATAAATGACATGAAAAAAAATATAAACATTCAAACTTGAGCCAGATACATGACCTAACCAGGCCTAACCATGACATTCATTTCTTAAAACATATTGAGAACATGTGATCTACAAGTTGTGAACGCATATCTGAACATAGGGGGTCTGATAGTTTTTTGAGAATCATCAAGAAGGTATAATTCTCTCTCATAATAGTTGTAATAACATTAATTATCTCATGCATTCATCAAACATTCATTAAATAATCAAAATATGTCAAGAGCCATAACTAGAACCTATTATGAAACCATGCTTATAACCAACATATAACCATAATAATAACCATGATAAAACAACCATCAAATCCACATAATAACAAGCAAAAATACTCATGAAATACAAGAGGAAAATAGATCTTATTAACATATGCAAAAGCCAACCAAGTTAGGGACTTCCACGTACCACTCGACCATATATTGGGTTGAACAAAATATTTCTTTCAGCCAATCAATCCCATGCCATATTCCAAGCATGAATTTGGGACTCAAGAAAAAAACAACCAGGGCTTCCTAGAGATTAAACCACCTCCACCCTCATGATTTACCACAATCCCACCAAAATCGGTCAAGGGATTCTTAGGCCCAAGGAAAACACATAAACAACCAAGCTTTAACGAAATCCCACCAAAACTAGTCAAGGGATCACTAGGCCCAAAAAAAACACATTAAAAACCAAGATTTACTACAATTTCATCAAAATCTGTTAAGGGATCACTAGGCCAAAAACAATCTTGGATGCCTCCGAATTTATTCACCAATACATTGAGGAATTTTCCCACCTCCACCCTCAAGATTTACTGCAATCCCACCAAAACCAATTAAAGGATTCCTAAGACCTTGAGAATTTTCGTGAGACCACCTCACCAAGTTCCAAAACCATTTGACAATACAAATATCAACCAAATAATAGAACCTCATCACACCATGACTATCTGAAAATGGAAAGGCAAGGTTGAAACCACTGTCACACCTGGAAAAACCCATGCCAATGACAACAAGAGAACCAAATACACACATGCATGTACCATGCATTCTCAAACCAGCTAGGAAATCACACATGCAACCTGTTATCTATAAGTGTTCCCGCTGAAGCTGCTTGATACAAGTTTTTCTTGATTTTCCCTTGCTTTCTTTGTCCTTCCTTTGCCTTCCTTTACTTTATTTCCCTAATGTCGAAGTGCTCAAAGAATTCCCTAAGTCTAAAATAGTATGAGAGAATAGAGAGAGCTCCAAGCTAAAACTAGCAAAAGGTTGTGAACTTATCCTAAAAATCCTTTTTATCATTGAGGCCTCTATTTTCATCAATTTCCACTATTTTTCCTTCAATTTCCTTCTCATGCAAATGTTTGACCTTTCATCTCCATTTTCTCATATTTTCCTTTATTTTCATAAATAAAATGTGAATTAATGCCTCTTTGCCTTTTCAATTCCTTTTCCAATTTCCCTTAGGCATAATAACCAAATGAACACCCACTAGGATGTTTTTCCAAACATTCAGCTTGGAATACGTCTCCCATGACCTTGGTCTACTTTTCATGTATTAAATTTTATTAGATGACCTTTTAACCCAAGGTTGTTACAATAGAGGGGTTTCACGGTCACTATAACTGATATCCATCTCATGAAGAACAATAAGGGAATCACGAAAATAATGGAGATGAGGAAAACGATGGGAATAATGTTCATACATATCACACAAAGTTCATGGGTGATTTTTGTGTAAATATTAGTTCTTCTTGGATGATTCAGGTAAGGTAACATGCACCTATGGTACATTTGGTTCTAGCTTAATTTTGTCTTTAGAAATCACGCTGTTGAGACAGGGAAGGTTAGTGCATGGAGGAGTAGGCTTAGGTTGTGAAAATGGAGTGGTTGCCACCAAGGTTGCCTTATCCTTTCTCCACCTTTTCTAGGATTCCCCCCCCTCACCAGTTGCTTTTGCAACATGAGTGGATTCCTGTTGAGGTTATGGTGGAACTGAAGTAGTGGTATGGGCCATGGGAACCAGTTGTACCAATGTCAAAGCCACGTAAGGTTTGAACTGATCGGCTGGGGTGTTTTGAGGAGGATCGATATACCAAACTAGCATGCCCAAAGTAAAGTTAGGTAGACTTAGCATAATCATAACAAGGGTGGATATTTTTCCTAGAGGAAGGAATAATAAATATATATGGGCAAATGGCTGATGTCCAAGATGAAATCCTCTTGAGGCACCAGATGAGGTTGAAGCAGTAGGTTGTTGTTGAACTTGTTGTTGGGAAGACATACTAGATTTCTAAGTGATCCGTGATCCTTTAAGCATGCAAACATTGGAAGATATATGCTTAGTGGGAATAGGTGGTGGGCCATAATATGCCCATAGTAACGAGAAATACCTATATACTCTTGGGTCGATTTCGCTCAAGGAAAGCATGGAACTATTACCTTCCAATGAAGAAATGACATTTCAAGGTGATGCCTTAGACTGAGGATTGCAGTAAGTCAATTGATCGATGCTGACTATCTTCCTAATACTAGGGAATATAATGCTACAAAATATAGAAGACGTGACCGCTTTCATAGTACATGATACCATGACCAAACAAGAGGTTATAAACTATAGGTGGATCGATGACTTGAACATCAATCATGACCTTATTGCTGGGAATGATGATGGGACAATTTTGGTAAAAAAATGACAGGTTACGAGAGGAGACCATCATATGTATGAAGAGTGATAGCCGATCGTGAAATGTTGGGGGAACCAAGTTTCTTCTAGACATTAGTAGACATCACACATGTGGATGCACCTTCATTGATGATACACTGTTGGACAATGACATTCTTAATGGATACATGTATACAAAAGGAAATGGAGGAAGGAAGATGAGGATGGTCCGATTTGTCAACACCAAATAAAATCATGTAATAATATGAAGGGCCCACATCACCTAAGGAAAATAGTATATATTTTCTTTGATATGGGAACGTCTGGAAAACTTCTAGCATTGACGTAGCCGTAAGAGGTTGTGATAAGTCATCTACTATGTTTTAAGTGTGGGTGGCTCGGTAATTGTCAACATTTCAATGTAATGGACCTTTAGCAATATTTGAAGGAACATATACCTTAAGTGGAGGGATCTGTAAGGTACCATTGGGTGATGAAAGATGCTTTGTGGATACTTTCAGATGCATGTATGTATATAAATTATTAGTAAGTGAATCATATTGGCGTGACTGAATTTTGAGGTTAAATTCTTCGGAGTTCATGGTAAGAATTTGGTAAGACCCATTCCATGGTTAATGAGAGGGGGGAACTAGAGGATTCTAACTACCTTGGGTGGCCACATATCCTTAATGAGGGAAGGGGTTATTGAGCACTAATGGTTCCGTAGAAGGAGGAATGAATGGATCCATAGGCTACTTCCCTCTAGAGGAAACTTCTTGATCTTCCCATGCTTTTCACATCTAAGGGAGAATGGAACATTCATGAGTATAATGTCCATAAGTATTGTAAAAATCATAAGGTTTGTTTCTTCGAAGGGCCTTGTTCTACTTGGGCTATCCACCTTGTTACTAGTTTGTAATATTAGAGTGTTCACTCTTACTGGGATTAGGATAATGAACTTGGTTTCCTTGGAAACTTCGTTGAGATGGTTGGTTTTGTTTACATTTACACTTATTCTTCCTCTTGGGGTTGGGGGGGGACATTATACTGAGCATATAACTTCCCTTGTGGAGGCAGTGGTTATTGCAGCATAGGAGGTTGAGGCATGGGAGGTTGGGGAGTTAGTGCCACTGGGCTCAAGAACTGGGTGACGCATGAGGATAATATGGATTCACGATAACATTTAGATAACTAGGCTGAGTAGAAGCTAGCCTTGGTATGAACTGATGCGGATGGGAAAATGCATAAAACATACTTGTGCCCTGGAAAGAATTAACTCACAAAGGATCATTAGGAGGATAAGCATACATGGAATATGGCCCCCATTGAGATTGGCTATAATCCATGGATCCTTGTGGATATGGGGAGAAGGTTGAGGGAAATATACTAACCCAATAAAAATGTCAATGATATGAGATTCCCTCGGTGCGGAAGACGCACTAGGCCTAGGGTGGCCAGGGAGGATGGTATAGACATAACCTAATTGGGTATAGATTAGATCAAACTTCAAACCCATATGTATGGACTTTTCCATAGTTTGAAGGAAATGATATGTGCATCATTACTGATGGGAGTGAGGAGGGATCAAAAGAACCAATCCATGTAAATGTTGTCTTTGAATACTAAATATTTGAATAAGCTCCACCTTCTAAGCCATTCTTGGATATGGTCGAAAAGGTACATGGAAAAATTTTGATACTTGTATCATAATGGATAAGTAACTGAAAATAAGATAAAAAGGCATTGGAAAGGCTCACAAACATCAAATGTGATGCATGTGGTTGGTTTACATTCCACTTTGTGACATCATCAATGAGGGTGCGTTGAAAAAGGTGTATACATATGGAATACTTTGTAATACAGTTAGAAGTGCACTGCATGTGTAATTAGTGAACATGGTTTGTGGGATCCTCTCCAGAGTTCCCTTGAAATTTGGGTATATTAGATGGGAGCTTGGTTGGCATAGGCGTCCAATTTGGATCATGGGGAAAAGGATCATTAATAAGTTGGTTCAAAATGAGAAGAATTAAACTGGCCATATATGAAAGCAATGGTTGTTTGATAGTTATTCCTTGTGAGGTTCCAATGTTAGCTCTAGGAGGGGGACCTTGAGTATTACCAACATTACCACCGAAATTTTCTCCACTATTGGTACCCACATTGGGACTGGAATTATTGTCATCATTGACAATTGACATGGTAGTGACTTAGGGTTGAGAGGACTCAAAAGCAAAGGATGAATTGGATGAATTAGAAATACTAGAGTCTAATGATGGAATAAGGAGGAGGACCCTGAATCATCGAGTAGGTGTTAATAGATGTCCTAATAGGAAATGAGGGTGAATATCATGGAGTCTCCATGAAAAATTCCTAAGGGGAACAATAATTTCACGACGAAGAGAACTCAGAAGGCTAGAGGAAAATTATGAAGTAAGAGAACAATAGAGAGCAAGAAAACACTATGTGCAATGGTGCAAAATGCAAGCTAACTACTATGTACTATAATTCTAATTTAAGAAATCTTGTCCTATAAAGAGAAAAATGAATCCTAGCCTAAAGGTTAATTACATCTCAAACAAATCCTAGTACTATGTTTCTGATAGCCTTCCAAACCACTTCTTACCTGTGGGACATGATATCCTCAAGCAGAGTTGTCGAGTGAAAGGTAGGGTAAGAGGGATGGTTACTTTCCACAATCACCCCTATAGGGTGTTTTGATCCATGGAATGGAAACTAAGGTTATCTCTATTCAATGGGGGTGAGCCAATCTCAGCATACTAGGTATCAAATCTAGACCCGAATCCCAAACTATAAAGTGGGAAGCTCTAAGGAGAACCATCAGTATCCTCAACCTAGGCATTAGCCCCTCTGTCGGTTTTTTGTCTCAAGAACTATTTTTGACCATTGGATAATGGAGGATTTTAAAGCTCCCTAGTTAGACAACCACTATGTCTCAATGTAAAGTGATTGGTGGGCATTATTGGGATGCCTACCCCAACAACCCTAACCTAGCTAAAATATTATTTTACCTAGGTGCCCAAGTGGACTTAAATCTATATGTGTGAATATTAAGTGGTTGTTTTTAAAACTATTGGTTTGGAGGTGCTAAACAAGTGATTGTTTGCTTAGGGTGTCTAATGTGTGTGCAAATGTGTGAAATTTCATTGGTTTTGCATGTAACATAAACTGTGCTATTGAAAAGTAGATTGCAGAAATGAAATTTAACCGAAATGTAAAGAAAAGTAAACAAATTCAAACACACTCTACTTCCCACCCAAGGAGGATAAAAAACAACACAATAAAATCAAAATAAGGAAACAAAAATGGAGATCACAAGGTCAAGGGCCAAAGGGGCTAGGATATGTGGTAAAAAATGGCTACTTTATGTAGCAAAAAATCAGTAGAGAAGGATTGAATTCTAAGCTAAAAGGGCAACAAACCACTAACTAATGAAAATACACCTAAAGAGAAATTTGAGGGATGGGGAAACAAAGGCCAAATAAGGGCTGAAATGTAACTTAAAATCCTCAAAATAGGTTGGAGCAAAAGGTCTAAGCTACTAAAAAGTCAATGATATACAACTATGAAACAATAGACTACCAAATTATCCAAATGCCTTAAAAAGTGATAGAGTATTACTAGAAGCCCTAGAAATCTTTTTTATTTCTTATAGAATGTGGATAAGCTAGAGAGGTCAAGGCATACAATCTTGTGGCAAGATGAAGAAAAACCCTCCTAATAGATTGACAAAACTAAAATTTGGACAAAAACAAAAAGAATGCAAGAAAATAAGGTAACACAGGTTTTTGACCTATTCCTGCACTATAACACAGGTTGTGGCATGTTTCCTGTGTTGGTCACCGTAGGTTTTTCCTGAAAAAGTGCATTGGATGATTTGTAGCTCTTGCTTCTAGGGGTTGTCAGATCGTACTATCTCCTGTGCAATTGGAACAAGTGACTTGGAAAACACAAACGACAAAAGAAATATGATTTTTTTTCCAAAAAGTACCACTAATAGATAAAAAAAGAAATAAAAATGAAAGAGAGAAAGAACAAAAGAGCATAAATGCAATCACCATGGATCTAAATAAGTAAACCAATAGAATCACCATTTGTTGAAGATAGAAGACTGGTGGATTCAACATTTATTAGGTGTAAATTTCTGGGTAGAGGTGCCAAAAATATACTTTTTACAGCTGGTGAAAATCCTACCTGACAACAAAGAAAACATGAATAAATATATTGTAAAACCCTATAATCTTCAACAAGACTTTCAGATCTGCATGAAAAATGTTAGGAAAACTTGCAACAAGAGGTGACATATATTGAAAATTCAAATAAAAAATCATGAAAGGGAACCCAATGGAATTAACTCAATTTTTATTAATGAGAACACCTGGTGCAGTAGAACATAGACTTAAGTCTCTAATTTCCTCCTCCGGGGGAGGGTCCTTTTATGTTCCTATGCTTCACGTGGCTACTCCTTTCTTCTTATTAGCAAATGGGAAAATAAGAAAATTAGTTGAACTTAATGTGGAGAGATTGTGAGTAATGAGAAAAAAGTGACGGCGATGATAATGATCATGCGTAGAGAGTGGAGGAAAAACGACTCTATTTATAATAAAATACTAGGATAGATCTAGATCTAGTCAAATAATAAAATATTATTAGACGGAATCAAAATCTAACATTAGGAGTATTTGATGGTATCCAGGTCACCCGATGCCAATATACCCAATCTACTCCGTACATAACTTTGTATTTACATCCAATTCAATAATATTTCATGAAACATTTAACATATGCAATTAATATAATAATATTAATTTTTTCTATGAATTCCATTAGAGATTTTTCCGTCACCCCCCACTCTTTTCCTCACCTCATTTCATAAATCCAATTACATGATACATTTCAACTTAAAAAATGGTGCAACACGCAAACCAAACGAAGATTTAAAAAAAAAGAGTAAGTCCTAATTATTATTTTTTTGCAGTTGCTATGAAATGATTTTGTAGTGCATGTTTTCCAATTTAATGTTTCGTTGCCACAAAATGATTTCTAACGCCCATTAAAATTCTGTATTACAGTTTTGAGGACGATGAAATGACTCGTCTCTCTTCCAAACTCACTTTCCATGGCCCCTAGCTTACTCCTCAACACAATATACAATTTTTCGTGCCTTTCTTTGTTGGGATTTTCAATGTTATAATTGCTAATTGAAAAAAAAATAAAAGAGGTTTTTTATTTTTTATTAATTTATTTTTACTTTTAATTTTTTTCATAATTCCAAATAGGGTACTCTATCTCTGTAACAACACTTGAAGCATTATAAATACCTGCTGGGATGGGGTCCCTAGGGGAAAAATGGAATTAATTAGTAAATTTTTGTAACAAATGCTGTAAAAGATGTAAAGTCTTTGCGATTTGTGGATGCAGAGCGTGCAGTTAGATAGAGTCAAAGGGGCCTTAGCCCATTGTTTTTGGTCAGCTTTTGGATCCTCCCATGGTCCATGGACCATGTTATTGTATAAAGAAATAGTATAAATAGATGAGTCTTAGCGAGTCTAAAGGGAGGGAAAAGTAAGAGAAGATAGAGAACTGGGTTCATAAAAGAGTCTTGGGAAAGAGCTAAGGCAGGAAGGCTCTGCTTCCTGCAATTAGGTAGAGAAGGGAAGGCTCCGCATCTAAGTATGTGGAGGCCTAAGTATAGTCTGGAGTTGAGTGTGCGGACCCCTGCAGCTGTGTGCGTAGGGTAGTTTGAGTCTATAATCAGTGAATTGAGATCAATAAAGACATTTTTTTGAAGAATTATTGAGTATTTTTGTTTATATCTGTTAATGTTATATGTTGTTGATGAATGCATGTCTTATGAAATATTGATTGACTGCTACGTGATTATGTTGAATCTATCTTAATGATGTACGCAATGAATGCTTAAGTACTTTCGTGAAGTTTCTCATGATTTCTCTTATGTCTTCTAATGAATTAAGTAGATTTGCGCGAACTCCAATTTAGGATTTCTTTCTGATGCGCGTAAGTAGGTAAATCGATTTTTAAAGGTCTGAAAGGGATGATCATGGACCTTCGCGAAGGTCTGAAGGTTGCTTTAGCTGAGTTACAATGACTTTCCCTAGGAGTGTATCGATCTGTGTGAAGGCAGATCCAAGGTGCTAGAAGACATCACACTAGTCTCTCGGTGCAGAAACCTAGTTCTTACATCCCCCCATACTGCTTTGGGTGAGACTTCAGCTTGTGCTACATAGGTTGCTGCTGAAAGGGCAAGTAGTGTAGTGTTTTTTTCGTTGGCACAATGAACTCCAAACCTAGGTCAGGACCCCCCCCCCAAGCCAACAAATGGTTCTATTGTCGGGACCGGGATTTTCTTAAAGGGATGTGTGATGTCACATTATTGGAATCTGAGAAAGAAATTGAAAAGTGGTTGGATTGAAAGATTCACGAGTTCGTGGTGCAAGAGAACATAAATGTGTGCCTGTCGAAGGAGGATTGGTTAAATAGATATCTGTACACAGGGATACACGAGATCTTTTTCTGCACCTTCATAATTGAACTATATGAGTGGTTAGCTAAATTAACAAACAGTCAAGGAAAGTGGAAGCTTGATAGTCCTATAGTGTGGACTCCAGAATTAGTGCGACAACTAGAAGATTCTAAAAACAAGATCGCGCGGGTTGTCAATCATTGGCTTGATAAAATTCTGGGAGGATTTGTTATAGAATTTGTAGTTGATACTTCAATCACCTATAACAAAGTGGAGTGAAGATTCTTCAAAGGATGACAAGGTAACTATTTAAGGTCATTGAATAATTGGATTAAAATTATATTGTGTGAAAAATAGGTGATGAAATTACCTTGATGTTCAGAGCTACATGAAGTGAAATATTCTTTAGAAACCAAAAAAGATCTGGACCAGAGTCTAGTCCATTGATTGGACCTCCTTCAAGCGATGACGAAGGGGTGGGGAAAATATGTTGTGAAGCGTTGTTCAACTATATTACTCAGGGGATTCCTAGAACAAATCACCCATCCACTCCACCTCCACCTCCACCTCCATCGCATACACCTTCGCCCACACCTCCACCTCCATGCCGACCACCACTGTTCAACATGGCGAACATAATGAAGATGTTGATTTTCAAAGGAATAGGAAGTGAAGACCCAGAGAAATTCTAGTTTGTTGCGAACGATGTATGTACAATGCAACAAATCACCGATCATAATATAAAGAAGGAGCAGTTGGTTACCGCTTTACAAGATCATGCATTAACCTGGTACATTAAGTATTGCATTGATAATCCTCTTGCAACGCTAGCAGAGACTAAGACGTTTTTGAGAAAATAGTTTAGTAAGCCTAAATCTGACTCTCATCGGTGATTGAGTTTAAAGAGATCATGATTAAGGTTGAGGAGACACCTAGGGACTTTGATCAAAGGTTGAAGTGTTAGATCATGGATAACCAATATCACGATTGGTTTATTGTATCAATTTTCCCCATTTAAGAATCGCTTTGTCACAACAAAAGATAGAAACATAGGCAAAAGCCCTGGAAATTGCAATGAGGTTGCATGCATCACCTATACAGGATATGAACCTAGGGGTACAATAGATCCACTCACATTTGGCAAGCCTACACCTAGAATTAAAGAGTCTGGAAAAAGACAAGGAGATTAAGCCAAAAATGTGCTTAGAATCCTGTTGTTTGAAATGCAAGCGCCATGGGCACAATAAATATCATTGTCCCATGTATGTGAATTATATTACAGGAGGGGGACCAATTCCCCTCAAGCTAAAAGCCCCAACTGGGAAAAACATGGGTGCTACGATATGGTGTGCCATTTGTCAGGTTACCAGATAACATGCAACGGGTAACTGCCATTTACTTCAAAAGTTCATTTAGACACACTAACAATTGTTCTATAATTTCTGCAAATCGGTGGGCCACGATGACTGCCACTTTCGAAGCTATGAGCTAATGATGGAAAGAACCACAATGTACCATATGCAAGCAGAGACTCAGCCTCTAGATCAAGGTGTCGGGGGAGCACGCAGATATTATCAGGGTCGAGGACGTGGCTAAGGAGGAGGAGGAACTGGTAAAGGTCACAGTCAGAATATATGCTACAACTGCGAACAGTCATGGCACTATCTGTGACAATTCAAGAATCCTACACACCCATCATGTCAATATAGTAGACAACTCAACTACACCAAAGAAGAATTACAAGTGTTAATAGCTAAGATGCAAGAGAAGAAAATGCATCATCAGTAGCCTACGCAGAATTTGCAAATGATGAGGGATGAGCCCCGCAAAGAAGATCAAAGTGTTATTACTGTGTTGAGAAGTGGAATGAAGACTGGCACTGCTAAAGGTAAACAACTTGAAGAAGATGGATGGGACTGCAATGCTCTAGAGAAAGAAGACGACTTTGATCTAGACTATGCCAAGGAAACATTTATGGAATCTAAGAAGAGCTTCACTGAGGCCTCCAACTCTAGAAGCTAGGACAAGATGCAAGAAATCAGTGCACTTGTAGAGGTTGATCCTTCTGTTCTCACTAAGTTTTTGGAAACTTGCATGAAGTTGTTGTGTGATAAAAAGGCTATGGAAGGCCTATAGGAATTAATAAATAAATGTGCCATCAAAGAGAAAGCCCCTAATGGACATTGCGGGGTCAGGAATATTGGAAAGCATAAAGCATAAATAGGGTGAGATATGTGGCTAACAACACAAATAGGTGATTATGAAATGGACCGGGTCATCTTGGATCTCGGGTTCGATGCAAATTTTTTACCAAAAAAAACATGGGAAATGATGGGGAGACCTGCACTGCAGTGGTCTCCAATCCAGCCCAGGATGGAAAATCAACAGAAAATCATCCCCATGGGACAATTAGATGGAGTAACAGTCGATATTGAAGTTGCAAGTGCAGTGGCAAACTTTGAAGTTATAGAAATTATTGATGATAGTAATCCCTACCCCGTGCTCCTAGGAATTGACTGGGTTATTGGTATGAATGGGGTCATCAATTTGAAGAAAAGAACGATGTCATTTGAAAGAAAGTCGCTTAGGGTTATAGTTCCAATGGACCTTGTAGAAGGGGCGCGCTATACTGAACTAATCCGTGATTATGAAGAAATCGATGATGAGCTAGATCAAATTTACAAGATAACAACGTGAGATCAGGACTGGATCAGTCCGATGACAGATGGGCGGATTGCATGGGACCAGGAGAGCTCCTGCACCTCTAATTCAGAAGAGGAATTAGAGCATTGCAAGAATCACTTACATGAATTCTCTACATTGCGATGCAATATGATGATGAAGGCACTGCGTTGTGTTTCATCGGAGGTAAGAAAATTACCTTATTATGATTGCTTAACTGACGTAGATCTGTTTTTGGACAATTTTGAGCATGAACTCCCTGAGGACCACCACTTTCAAGCATTGGAGTTAGTGCTACATGCGACACCTGCATGATGGTTGGGTATGCATAAGGATAGTTTTGTTGGATGGAAAGATTATAGAAGAATGGCGAAGCTATGTTTTGGGCTTGCTACTACCAGAATGACTAAGAAGTATAATGGGAAGGATGATCCACACGATCACCTGGCGAAATGGACTAAGGCATGGGGGACAAATCTGCCGCCAGAATGGGTACACATATTTTGTCATACCTTGGATACAATTTCCATGAATTGGCATCTAGATATGGAGCTCCTCCATGGCACTAAGGAGTGGGATGTATTGAAGGAATGTTTCGATGAAGTGCTGCAAGAGATTAAAGTGGTTATCTTCAGAACACCGAAGGAACATATGGAATGGACCAAAATGGACTAGAGCACCTAGCTGCGCCACGCACTAGAATGATATAATGTGACCATAGAAGAAGAGGAATAAGACCCAAGGAACATCAATATTCGGGAGGTAGAAGGGCATTGCGAAATCGAAGGCCCACAAATAGAAAACCCGGACATTTCTGCACCTTTGAAGATGAAGCAAGTAAACATTTGCACTAAAGAAGAACTGAAGTTTGCAAAAATTGGAGATTATTGGGATGACACTACAGTAGATAAAGTTGTTGAATTACTTTGCGAATACCAGGATCTCTTCCCCATTAAGTTCTCAGATTTGAAGGGAATATTTGACGATTTAGGTCACATTGAAGCTAGACGCGAAGCTTGTTAAACAAAGGCCTTATCAACTTAATCATAAGTATAAGGAAAAGGTTCTCCAAGAGCTAGATAAAATGTTGGAGGAAGGCATCATAGAACCTATCGAAGAATCTGATTGGGTGATCCCGACGGAGATCCAAGAGAAGAAACAAAAGGGCGACATAAGGATTTGCATAGATTTGTGGAAGCTTAACGATGCATGTGTTGATGATCCATTTACAATGCCATTTACAGATGAAGTATTAGACAATGTGGGAGGCAGGAGGCCTATTCATTTACTGATGGGTTTCCAGGCTATCATCAAATCATGATCGTGCCAGAGGATAGGGGAGAAATGACCTTCGTGACAAAGTGGGGTTGTTTTCAGTACAATGTTATGCCTTTTGGATTAAAGAATGTGCATGCGATATTTTCCCGTGTAGTCATAATGGCGTTCAAGGAGTTCATTCATAAGTTTCTAGAAGTATACTTTGATGACTGGATGGCATTTGGATTAGTGATGTGCCATATAGCAATTCTGCGCCTTATGTTGGATACATGTCGCAGATACCAAATAATGCTCAATTTGGAAAAATTAATATTTTGTGTTCCTTTCGGTGTCTTGATTGGCCATGTTGTATGCAAGAAAGGATTGATGGTGGATCCTGCAAAGATTGCAGTAATTGTGAATTTGGAAGCCCCTAGGAATGTCAAGCAGCTACGTGTGACGTTGAGACATATTGGTTACTATAGAAAATTTATCAAATCTTATGCTCAAATTAATGTGCCCATGGAGAAATTCCTAAAGAAGGATGTGACATTCTATTGGGATGAAGAATGCCAACACAGTTTAGATGTGTTAAAAGAAAAGATGGTTACTGCGCTAATCTTATTATTCCCTGATTCGAAAAATGAGTTTCATGTACATGTCGATGTTTCTTGCATTGAACTGGGTGTAGTGCTTACATGGGTTGGTGAAGGAGAAATAGACCATCCTATTGCCTTTGCCAGTAGGAATCTATCAAAGGCCAAGAAAAATTATTAAATGACTGAGTGCAAAGGGTTGGCCATGGTGTACGTGCTACAAAAATTAAAGCATTATTTGTTAGGATGGCATTTCAAGATGTATATAGATCATTCTACCTTAAAATACCTGGTCAACAAGCCTGTTTTTGGGGGGAAATTTGTAGATGGTTGTTACTATTTCAGGAGTATGAATTTGAATTCGTTGTAAAGTCGGGGTGGTTGAATGCGGGACCTGACCATCTGTCACAAATTGAAACATGCGAAGAACCTAGTAGTTCAGAAGAAGGGTTACTAGATGTGCAACTCTTTGCGGTGCATGTAGCGGATGACCATTTTGTAGACATTATTCACTTCTTAACTATGGGGATGGCATCAGAAGGATACACAAGCCAACAGAAGAAGGAATTAGTAGTGCACACAACTGACTTTTCAGTCATTGCAGGAAATTTGTATAAAATGGGTGCAGATGAAATATTGTGAAGATATGTGTTGGACTTTGAGCGTGATAGCATTCTTGCTGAAGCTCATGGGGGAGATGTGGGGGGCCATTATGTAGGCAAAGAAACTGCGTAGAAGATTTTGTGCACAAGTCTATGGTGGCCAACATTGAATAAGGATTCCAAGGCATACCATAAGTTGTGTGATGCATGTCAAAGAACTGGTAGACCATCGTAAAGGGATGAGCTACCACTACATCCTCAGGTGTTTTTGTAGGAATCTGAGAAGTGGACGATTGATTTTATTGGGCTAATCCAACCCCATGGGAAGAAAATAGTCGCGCGCTACATTATCACTGGGATGGAATATCTAACCAGATGGGTAGAAGCATAGCCTGTCAAAGATTGTACAGGGGCTATGGCTACAAAATTCTTGTTTGAATATGTCTTAACAAGATTTGGATGCCCGAAAGTGTTGATGAGTGACATGGGTATGCACTTTCTCAATGAAATGATTAGCGTGTTGATTGAGGAGTTCCGGGTCTACCATCAGAAGAGTACACCATATCACTCACAGGAAAATGGAACTGTCGAAGATTTTAACAAGATTTTGGAGAACGTGCTGACAAAGATCTGTAGTGCGTAGTGAAATTACTAGGATGTACGCGTACCTACAATGCTATGGGCTTATAGGACTACTTGTAAGAAGTTGACAGGACAAATTCCATTCCGATTAGTATATGGGGTCGAAGACATGATGCCGATGGAATACATTGTGCCAAGTTTATGCATAGCTGCTTTGACGGATATGGAGGAACGCAAGGCCTTGGAAGAATGGCTCATGCAACTAATGGAGCTCGAAGAAGACTGATTCTTTGCAGGATTCCATCAACAAGTGCAGAAGGAACGTGAAAAAGCATGGCATGATTGCCATACCAAGCTTTGCACATTCGAGGTAAACAATCTTGTCCTTTTATATGATATTAAGTTCACTAAATTTCTAGGTAAATTCAAAATGCATTGGTTAAGGCCATATATTGTCAAGGAAATTATAGATGGTGGCATAGTTTAGCTCGCAAAGCTAAATAGGTAACCCTTCCGAGGAAAAGTGAATAGGAGTAGGTTGAAATTGTATATAGGTGATCCTACACAATGATTGTATAACAGCATGATAGTCTTAGTGCTCCAGGCAGTTGCAACGGACCGTGGGACTATAAACTACACTGCCTAGCTTGGACAACATGAGAATGGGAAGGATGCGTAGAGAATGATGAAGTTGCAACAAATGAAGCTTTATCAATGGGGAAGGTACCACACAACCTAGTTGGAAAATAACCATTGGAGTTACTATTCATGACTTGACAGCCAAAAAATGGTTCAGAGGCATGGGGTGGTGGAAATTAAGGCGAAAATATTTGAAGATCTACCACCAAAACAACATTTATTATCATAATTTGGGGGAAACAATTGGATTTGAATTCAAAACACCCTATAAATTATGCATGCCAATCCATCAGAGAACACTTTTCACTCTAAGCCTTTTTTGTGAATTGTGTTGTCTGTCACATATGACTTGAGTGTTCTAGGAAGAATTTTTGTCACTAGAAAGTTGTTCTCCTGTAGACCGAGAGTTATTTATGGAAAAAATGACCGACAATAACCCTGTTGAAGCCATGAGTTAGGAAGTAGCTGTGTCCAATGTGCCAGGACAGGAAGTGTCCAGTATGTAGGCTACCCCTACTGTACCCATGACGCCTAGGTCACCCGGGCCGAAACATATTGTGGCTAAAGAAAAACATCCTACCACAAAAGAAAAACAACCTACCATGAAATAAAAAAAACCAGTCGCGAAGGAAAAACCAAAGAAGTTAGTGTCGGTGCATGCATCACTGAGGAAGCATACTGAGACACATGTGAAGCATATAAAGGATAAGCAACTAGAAAAAGTAGTGGACCTAGAGGAAGAAGAACTCTGGGGAATTGAGGATATTGATGTAGAAGGGGCAGAGCCTATGATGAGGTTGCCTGAGTATATCCCTCTGTGGAATGGAAAAGCCAAGGTCACAAAGGATATTGATATGGGGAAATTTTTAGTGTCAAGACCTTTGCTTCCTGAGAAAATTGTGTTTGAGGGTCCTAGGCTAGTGCACATTTCAATGCTTAAAATGGAAGATTGGGACCTCATGTACCACACAAAGTTTACACACTTGGAAACTCACAATTACATGCAGAAAACCTACTTTGATGACACAGGGGTTACAATTTTGGAGCCCATGAAGTGGGTGTGAAGTGTTGAGCAATCAAGATTGCTCAATCTGCTATGGTGCCACATTATCATCATTTCCCCATTAGTATATTCTATGTGCTATAACTCCTTGCGGTAGTGAATGATGGGTGCCTATGTCTAGGCGATCATATCCCCATCATCGACATGTTGATCCATAGGATCACTAAGTTACCTTACAGAGGCACGAACCTTGCTAAAGAATTTGGAGGAAAAATTAGAGAAAAAGAGTTGGCAGATAAGATGAAGAAGGAGTTTGGGCTGATTAAAAATTCGTGATGGTACTGTATCATGTCCATATCAGACCTGATAGTATAGTTGGCTACCTAGATTTTAGTAGGCAAAGTAATCAGAAAATGTCGCGTGGATGAAGTTTTGATAGTGGTAATATCACTCGCATCGTAGTGCACAAAGGGGGTTCATTACAACTTGGCCAAGTATCTATGTCAGGAGTTCCTTGTGAACTGCCATGAGCCCCACGAGGAGAGAAATCCATTTCACTATGCCTGGCTATTGTTGTCAATTATTTTGGTTGCTTGGAGGTTATCAAAGGATAGCTAGTTTCCTCCACACAAAGAAGAATTGCCCGAGGCAGTGCGGTTTGCCTCGTTATGGGCCTCAAAAGATCTAGAGCGTGTTAAGGAGACAAAGATATTTTGGGTGTTGATGCAGATGGACATGCACATGGTAGTTAATCAATGTCCAAGGTTGTCTCACACCTTGTATGTGCAACTATCAGCTTATGAATAATTCAAAGCCGATTTTCATAGGGTCTTGATCAAAGTGCGCAGAGACCTTGAGAAGAAATGGCATGTGTTTCCTTATATGGTGAGAGGCTTTGGGGGTTTGTGGGAATGGTGCATGCCTACAAAGTTAGATGTAGGGACAAGCACAAGCACAGAAACCTATACTGTGCAGAAGCGGAAGGACACAACTCAGCAAGCCGCATGCACATTGGTTGAGTAAAGGAGGAAGGAGGCTGCTATGGTAGTTGTAGAGAAGGCCTGTATGGAGAAGGATCGCATTGAAAAAGTGCAGGTAGAGTGCATGGAGAAGGATTCAAAGGATAGTGAAAAGTCTACTTCCAACCATATTGATGAGCAAGAGCTATCAGAGTAAGGATGAGGTGGCGGTGAGGAGAAAACCACTCCTTTCATACTGAAGAAGCACACATAGCAACAACAAAATGGGAAGAGAAAGAAACAGAAGTCTGATAAAAAGATGCATGTTGATCCCATGATCCTAACAGAGGGCAATCTCGATGAGATCGATGACAAAATTTGGGACACAACGACAAAAGTGCTGTGACAATTCAAGTAGCAATACATGAAGACGCTCAGGAGCATCCAAAAGGATCTGCACAAGTTGTAGATCCAAGTGAACAAAATTCAGGAGGATGTCAAGAAGGTGAGCGACACGCAAGCCAGCCTGACACAGGGAAGCAATGCAGTATCAAATAGTGACTAGCCTCAAGGCATCAAATCTTTCCTTTACCTGAAAGGTCAATCCGTGTGGAGTTGGATGAGCACCGTGCAGTGCTTCACATAGTGAAAGACATGGGATTGAACCTTGGTACGCTACTGCTTGAATCCCTTGATGTGCTACATCAGGGCGTCATGGAAGAGATCAAGATCAGAGAACAATGCACACTCATTGTTGTCAGTGAGTTCAAAGTCAACAACCAAAAGATTTTCGTAGAAAATACTTAGACCCAGAAGGAGCGGGAAGATTTGCACAATCAATGTCAGAACCTAGTTACCGTAATTGATCATGCCTAAAAATATGACCTTGATTTAGGTATACCTAATGATGCAGAGGCCTTATCTAAGGTAAGGAAGTTGGTTGCTGCAATGTGCGCTTAAAAGGAGAAGATTGACAAGGTGAATTTCGACTTCAGGATGCAAGTAGATGAGCTATAGTTGAAGTTTCAGCTCACCATGCCACCAAAAGTTTGAGAACAAAGGAACACAACAATTAAAGAATCCATGGCTCAGCTAGATGTCATCGTTTAAGGGTGCGCACCAGTCCAATATTTTTTGTGCCTACAAGAAGGTAAAGCATAATTGTTGCAGAAATAGGAATTTCAGAAGAAGAAGTATGTGCTCAGTGCACAACTTGAATCATGGAAATAGGAAGTCAGCCAGTTCTCATAGACCATTCTTGAGAATCTGAAGGCCATGCAATAGACATAGAGGACTATGTAGCTGGTAGTAGATGGACCAACCACAAAAAAACTAGTTCAAAAGCTGTCGCGAGCAGAAAAGCAAAGTATAGTGGAGCTACAAGCATTGACTAAAGCATTCAACAAACTCCACCAAAAAGTATAACAACCAGCTAAGTGACTTGAGGACGAGTCGCTATCTTTGCGTTGGGGGCCTGTTGGGATGGGGTCCTCAGGGGAAGAATGGAATTAATTAGTAAATATTTGTAACAAATTTTGTAAAAGATGTAAAGTCTCTACGATTTGTGGATGTGGATCGTTCAATTAGATAGAGTCAAAGGGGCCTTATACCCTTGCTTTTGGTTGGCTTTTGGATCCTCCCATGGTCCGCAGACCATGGTATTGTATAAATAGATGAGTCTTAGTGAGTCTAAAGGAAGGAAAAAGTAAGAGAATATAGAGAATTGGGTTCATAAAAGAGTCTTGGACAAGAACTAAGGCAAGAAGGATCGACTTCCTGTACTTAGGTAGAGAAGGGAAGTTTCCATAGCTGAGTGTGTGGAGGCTTAGGTAGAGTCCATAGTTCAATGCGCCGACCCCTGTAGCTATGTGCAGAGGGTAGTTTGAGTATGTGATCAATGAATTGAGATAAATAAAGATAGTTTTCCGAAGAATTATTGAGTATTTATGTTTATATATGTTAATGTTATATGTTGTTGATGAATGACATGTCTTATGAAATATTGATTGAATGCTATGTGATTATCTTGAATCTATCTTAATGATCTACGCAATGAATGCTTAGGCACTTCCGCAAAGTTTCTAGTGAATTCTCTTATGTTTTCTAACGAATTAAGTATATCTGCATGAAGTCCAATTTAGGATTGCTTTATGATGCACGTAAGTAGGTAAAGCGACTATTAAATATTTGCAAGGGCTGATCATGGGCCTTCACGAAGGTCTGAAGGCTACCTTAGCTAAGTTACAGTGACTTTCCCTAGGAGTGTATTGATCTTCGCAAAGGCAGATCCAATGCGTTGGAAGACATCACACTAGTCTCTGGATGTAGAAACTTGGTTCATGCATCCCCCCATACTGCTTCGAGTGAGACTGCAGCCTGTGCTATGTGGGTTGCTACCAAAAGGGCCAGTAGTGGAGGGTTTTGTTGGTTGGCACAACTAACTCTGAACTTGGGTTAGGACACCCCCAAGCCAACAATACCACACAAACACTACGCCAGAGAAAAATGAACATTCCTCATGGGATTTTGAAACCATTACAACAAGAATACTAAATATAAATGAACAATCACGCAACGGTTGAAGCTACAATGTTCATATTATTAATGTAAATAGGTTCAATAAGCTACAAGCTTGCAAAATCACCAATATTCAAACAAAAAAGTACACATGAATAGAAACCATGAGTCCAAAAGAAAAAAATTAATTGGTTAATCATACGAATTTGATTCATTCTCAACCATTTAGCAAGAACACAACATACAGTGCAAAATTTTTGTTCATTTATGCCACTCACACAAAGAAATACCTTCCAGTTCACCCAAATTGTAAAGTACATTCGGGTATGCAAACTTAGACTGTAGTTGCATAGAGAAGCAACGAGTACCTCTCTTCTCTCCCTCTCTCTTCTTCTCACTTGGGAGCTTCTCTTCTCACCTATTCTTCTCAAACACTCTTCTTTTTGTTGTTTCCCAAAAGGAATGGACCATGAAAACCAAGAGTCACAAAGTGTGAATTGTTTCCCTTTCTCAAAAAAATAAGGAAACTGAAAAACTATATTTACATTAGAAAATAACTTTTCCAAATTATTCTAAAAATCAAAGCTCACTTCCTAATGTAAATATTTACAATTTATTATAAAACATTTAAAATATTTGAGCATTACCATGTGACCATCCCATCACAATGGTTAGCTCTTGTCCAATCTTTTTCAAATCTTGTGCTCGACTTATGAGCTTGCATTGGACTTCCAAGGTTAAAAATATTCATGGTATCCTAACCATGTGTTGATGAAGTTAATATTCCTCGATACCAAACTTTATATGGTAGCTAGTACTTCTCCTTGTTATGCCATTTCTCTATTGTTTTCTCCTGTTGTAGTCTTCCTCATTCTTTGCTAATGAAAAATTACTCTACCATCTACAACATGTTTTCCTTTATTCTCCTCTTCCTTTCATACCTCTTCTACTAAGGCTTCTTCAACATCCTCTTCCTTATTTTCCCTATTTCCATATCCAACCTATCTTCTAGCTGGAACAAACCATTATTTCCTGGCTGAAATTCACTATTGTTCTACACTGACACATCAAGATAACAATTGCTTAGAACTACTTTCACCACTCTTTGCATTTTTGTTGGGATGGGGTCCCCTAGGTCAGTTTTGGGGTTAAGATAACCCAAGTTTTGGTACATTTTTTGTAAATAATGTAAAGTCTCCTCAATTTATGGATGTAGAGCACATAGATGAATAGGAGTCAAAGGGGTTTAGCCCCTTATTTTATGTAAAGTTGAGTCGGTCTTGAGATTCACTATGGAAAAGGCTATAAATAGGATTGTCTTAGAGAGTCTAAGGTAGGAGATGATAGGGATAAGGAAGAAATAGCCAAGATAAGTGGGTCAAATAGGAGAAGAAAGGCTCTTCAACTGAGTGTGTAGAGGCCTAGGTAGAGTCCATAGCTGAGTGTGCAGACCCCTGCAGCAGTGTGCACAGGGCAGTTTTGAGTATGTAACCTTGAATTGAAGATCAATAAAGACAATTTTTGAAGAATAAGTTTAATGAGGTACGCCATGCATGTATAGGTACTTTCACGAAGACTCTGTTGCATTCTACGATGTTTATTAATAAATTAAGTATATCTGCATGAACCCTGATTTAGGGTTGCTCTCTGATGCACATAAGTAGACAAATTGACTGTTAAAGGTCCGCAAGGATTGATTGTATACCTTTGCGAAGGTCTGAAGACTATTTTAACAGAGTTTTGGTAGTGTTCCCTAAGAGTGTATTGATCTATGTGAAGGTATATCTGAAGAGCTAAAAGACATCACACTAGTCTCTAGATGCAGAAACGTAGTTCTTACATCACCCCATACTGCTTCGAGTGAGATTGCAGCCTATGTTGCACAGGTTGTTACCCAAAGGGATAGTAGTGTAGGTTTTTCTTGGTTGGCACAGCTAACTATGAACCTGGGTTAGGACCCCCTAAGCCAACAAATGGTTCTTGTTGGGATGGGGTCCCATCAGCCAGTTTTGGGGTTAAGATAACCCAGGTTTTGGTATAGTTTTTGTATATAATGTAAAGTCTCCATGAATTTTGGATGCAGAATGCGTATGTGAATAGAAGTCAAAGCGGTTTAGCCCCTTGTTTTATGTAAAGCTGAGTCGGTCTTGAGATTCACTTATGGTCTGCGAACCATGGAATTGTATGAAAAAGGCTATAAATAGGTATGTCATGGAGAGTCTAAGGCAGGAGATGATAGGGATAATGAAGTGATAGCAAAGAGAAGTGGGTTATATAGGAGAAGAAAGGCTCTATAGCTAAGTACACAGAGTCATAGGTAGAGTCCACAACTAAGTGCACAGACCCCTACAACTATGTGCGCAGGGTAGTTTTGAGTATGTAACCTTGAATTGAAGATCAATAAAGACAGTTCCTGCAGAAGTCTTGCATATTTCGGTTTATCTCTATTTCTGTTAATGTTATATGTTGTTGATGAATGAGGTGTTTTACGGAATAATGATTGAATGCTACGTCATTATATTGAATAAGTCTTAATGAGGTACTCCATGCATGTATAAGTACTTTCATGAAGACTCTCATGCATTCTCTTATGTTTATTAATAACTTAAGTAGATCTATGCAAACCTTGATTTAGGATTTCTCTTTGATGCGCCTAAGTAGACAAATTAACTGTTAAAGGTCCACAAGAATTGGTTGTAGATCTTTGCAAAGTTATGAAGGCTATTTTAATAGAGGCAGCAGTGTGCCCTAAGAGTGTATCAATCTATACGAAGGTAGGTTTAAAGAACTAAAATACATCACACTAGTCTCTGGATGCAAAAAGTTGGTTCTTGCATCCCCCCATACTACTTCGAGTGAGACTGCAGCCTATGCTACGTGAGTTGTTTCCAAAAGGGCCAATAGTGTAGGGTTTTGTTGGTTGGCGTAGCTAACTCTGAACCTGGGTCAGGACCCCCTAAGCCAACAATTTTCTACTACAATTCATCATTAGTATTGTCTCTTTGTTGTTGCTTTCTCTGTATGGGAAAATTTTCCTTATCATCTCTTGAGATGTTGCAATTCACTATAAGAACTATCCTTAGACTATTCAACCAATTTTCTAAGAACTTCAATTCAGTTGCAATGTTTTCTATTCCTATTTTTCAATCTTGCAGGTCCTCTCCCAATGGTTATTTTACTTCATTAAATGAATTATATCCAAGCCATTTCATTCTTTATTTCAGATATGCATACGCAAACCAATTATCTATTTTAAAAATATGATACTTTGAAGTCCCCTTTGTTTCTTCCAACATCTCTCCCTCATGTAGCACTAAAGCTTTCAAACTACCCATCAAATATTCATTTGCCTTATATACTATAATCACTTTCTCATTAATATCCACACACATGTGTTCATCACTCTTACACTATTCTTTCATGGCTACATTTACCCATTGCACATAGTCTTCATCTTGGCAGTCCTATGTCTTCCTTCCAACCTTTATAACAATACTTAGTGACTATTTCTCCTCTCTGCAGAGAAAAATATCAATGCTTTGTGCTTCATCTGAAATAACTCCTGCATTCATACACTGATTTTCAAAATCAAAATCATAATGGACCACATCCTCCATTAACACCTTGACCATCATATGTTGATTTTCCACACTACTTGTGAGACTCTCAACTAGTTTCTCATGAACATTTTCTTCATGCTGATATTTAGTTTCCAAATGGCCAATGAGACTTTCAGCTAGTCTCCTTTAAACATTATCATTCTCTCTCTCTTAAAGGTTTCTCCTTGTTTAAGTTCACAAATAACTTCTTCTTCAATAATTGTCCTTTGTTGTAGCTCAAATCCTTTGAGCTTTTCCTCCAAGTAAGCATTTATATTCTATTCAAACTCCTCAAGTTTCTCCATCAACTAAGAATTTGATCCCTATCTAAGCTTCACCTACAACAAATTCCATTTTAGTCTCTTATAGAAATTCCATTTGTAACCCTGGTCTTCCTCATAATTTTGTAACAATTATCTCAAAATCTCTAGCTGTAATTTGATTTCAGCTACTTCTCTGTTAAGTTTGTCCTAACTTGATCTACTATGTCTCTCAATAGTCACAAATCTCCTTCCTCTGTGAGCTTCTCCTTACTCACTATGAGCTGCAAACAAGGCATCACAATAAGTTGAATCCATCAACCTATTTGTAAATAACATTCCAAGCTCTTCCATACCTATTCTTCTCCTGGTATTTCTGTTGACTCCTTCCTCTAGAATCTTCATCTAAGCACTCTCTCCTCTTCTATATTTTGCATGAAAGTTAATCACCTTATTCCTCTGATAAATTTTATTTTCATCCTTCTCTATTGCAAGGTTCCTTACCATCATCATCAATAACTCTCTCTATTCTTGGTTACAATCATCAACTGTAAACATCACCATTGCTACTTCTAATCAGTAATTAATTAACAAAAGACCATAACCTTATTATCCAAATCTATGTTGAACATGCATCACTATGATTGCAATCTTCTCTATTGGTGCCACCTTCAATGTTACCATCTCCTACTGTCCTTCATTTAGAAATTTATGTTTTCTTCAAAACAAATATTATCTACTTCCTTCCAAAGAAAATTTTCTTCCATACACTGTCATCTTCAGAGTTCCATCATGCAATCATCAATCTTTAAATTCAGTAAGAGCCAAATAAGTTACCTCAATCAAATTTTCAAATCTGATTCTACTCCATGTTTTTGTTGTGAACTCTCAACTTTGTTGGATTCCTTTCTTTTAGATTTCCATTATGCAGTCACTCAATTAGATTTATCAGATCTAGTTCTGATCCATGCTCTAGATTTCATATCCAAAACTTTTCTTGCTTGTTGATTTGTTCTAATCTCATAACCAAAGAGAATCCATGCTTTGATACGACTTGATGGAATCGAGGTCACCCTGATGGAAATATCCCCAATCTACTCTGTACACAACTCTATATTTACATTAAATTCAACAATATTTCATGAAACATTCAACATATACATTAATATAATAATATGAATTTGTTTTCATGAATTCCATGATATATTTTTCTCTCACCTCCTCCTCTTTTCCTAACCTCATTTCATAAATCCAATTACATACATTTTAGCTTAAAAAATGGTGCAACAAGTAGGCCAAATAGGCATTTAAAAATTGAACACGCAGTCTTAAAATTTTTCAGTGCAGTCTATATGAAATGATTTCGTAGTGCCTGTTAAAATTTTGTATTACAGTTTCAGGGAAGATGAAACGATTCCTCTCTCTTTCAAAATAACTCTCCACAACCCTTAGCTTTCTACTCAACACAATATACAATTTACCTTTCCTTTCTTTGTGGGATTTTCAATGTTAGATTTTCCAATCGAACAAACAATCAAAGAGGGTTTTTTTTTTCAAGAATTCCAAATAGAGTACCCTGGCTCTGTAACAACAATCAAATCATTGTTAATACCACACAATGACTACACTAGAACGCAATGAACATTCCACCATGGGGTTTAGGAACCATTACAACAAGAATAACAAAGATAAATGAACAATCACACAATGATTGAAGCTACAATGTTCAAATTTTTAATGTACATTAGTTCAACAAGCTACAAGCTTTCAAAACGACCATTATTGAAATGAACAAATGCACAAGAATAGAAGCCATGAGTTCAAAAGCATAAATAGAATTGGTTAATCATAGTAATTTGATTCAATCCAAAAATAGCTATAACACAACTTACAGTCCAAAATTTATGTTCGTTTATGCCACTCACACAAATAAATACCTTTCCATTCACACATATTGAAAAGTATAGGCTGGTATGCAAACTTAGGACTGTAGTTGCAGAAAGAAACAATACAATCCTATCTTCTCTCCCTCTCTCTTCTCCCCACTCATGATCTTCTCTTCCCACCTCTTCTTCTCAAACATTTTTTTTCAATTGTGTCCCAAAAGCAATATACTATGAAAACCAAGAGTCAGAAAGTGTGAATCGTTCCCCCTTCTCTGCAAAATAAGGGAAAATGAAAAACTATATTTACATTAGAAAATAGCTTCTCCAACTTGTTCCAAAAATCAAAACTCACTTCCTAACGTAAATATTAACAATTTCTTACAAAACATTTAAAATTTCCCAGTTGTACCATGTGACCATCCCATCACGTTGGTGAGCTCTTATCCAGTCTCAGTGAACTTTTGTGCTCATCCTATACACATTAATCATTATTTTATTATATTTACGAGGAAAATACTAATGACATGTTCAATAATATTTATCTAGTGAAATAACTAAAAAAAAAGTATTAATTGAGTTAATTAGGATAAGTGGTTAAAATAATTAATAAATAAAAATGATTTATTAATTACTTTAAGGAGATATGGTCAAAGTGAGTTAGAAATAATTACTAAGTAATGATATAATAATTATTTCATAGGAGGAATGTGTACTGATTAAGGGATAATAAATAAGTAATGATTTATTTAATTATTCATTGGTAATTAATAAATTGTGATTTAATAATTTTCAAGGGAATAATAAATAAATAGTGATTTATTTAATTATTCCTATGGGTTTTTGGGTTATTTTCAGAAATAATTTTGGGAAAATGATTCTCTAAATTATTTCCTAAGGTGGACATTGATTTTAATGTGTAAAACCAATACTTCATGGTGTATTTTCATCATCCTAGTGGAAAATGACTAGGTGATCACTTCCCCCCCTAATGTAGAGTGTTAGGAGCAAATCGTATGACCGAAATACACTATAGGTTCACTTTCACAAGACACCAAAGGGTCAGTAACACACACACACACACATAGAGAGAGAGCTACTGGAGCATAGGGAAGAACTAAAACTAGAGGAGGAGAGACATATTTATCAAATAAAAGTCTCCTTTATGGCGGGTACATGACCTCAATGAGGCAAGGGAGGCATACCCATAGCCACCAAGATAACTCAGTACAAAGAATAATGGTCTAATGTAGGTCTGAAAAAATAATACTTGATACATGATGCGTTGGCATCAATGGGACAAAAGAGTCCCATATACATATGTTCCCGCAATAAAAAAGCGAGGAATAATACAACGAATATAACTACTAAGTACATAGCACTGAATGACCCTAAGATGATGTGAGGGGGAGATATCATAACCAAATAAGCCTTGCTAAATAGGAAGGAGCTCTCAATATTTGATGGATCCAACTAAAGGAGGGGCTCATGTGGTGGGCTCTGTGATCGATGAAAATAGAGCCAGCCAAATCGAATGAACTACATCTAAGGTTTGATTAGGAATTGTTGATGGCTAGGCACGAGGGGGGTTACTTGAAGGGACATGCCCTCATGAGGGCTATAAAATCTCACACATACTCAATAAAGACTACGACAATCAATTGAATCACTGTACCATCAAGTGTGTGATTCTCGATTGTGCAATAATTAGTTGGAGTCAAGCATGCGAGAAACAAACAAGTCAAAGGAAAAATGATGGTTTCTTTTTCTTGATCGAAGGCACTGAATAAAGAAGTAGCTAGATCCAAGGTACACCGCCCTCTAGACCACTCTCTTGGAATAAATGTGCTAAAGTCAACAGGGGAGGGCCTCCTAGAGTAGAGGAAATATGGAGTCTTCAACAAGGGAATGTGGAACATAGAAATGTGATTGATCAAGACTGACACTAGGGAGGATGACAAGTAATTAGGGTTGGAATTATGACTTCCCTTTTCAAAGAATAATATGTAAGGTTGACCTCATAGTGACTGACATGATTCTGAGGGGGATGATCAATTACTTAGATAGAGGCTTTTCAAAGACAGATCAAGATAGCTTTAGGTCAAATCTAGGAACTACATGATGAATATGACACATAGAGGGGATAATATACTATAGAAGGGCTCAATGGGGTTATGAATAAACTCCATGGGATATAAAGGTGACTCATATTTGATGCTTTAAACAAGGGTGACTCAATGAAGCTGCCAAAAGCGAGAGGCCGAAAGGGGACCATGAAAACATGAGTAAACAGTGGTTACTCATGACGAAACTTGATACATAAGTCGACAAGTGAAAATACAAAGTCGTTCTAGAGTACAAGTGACCCATATGAAGAGATTCAATTTAAATAGGTGACGAAGTGGGACCTCATGGAAAAAATGGCTTCTAGGTGAAATTTAAATTACCGAAAATGAAGAGAGACTCGTTAGAGAGCTGGGTGAGATACTTTCAGTGGTGTATATAGATTTTCAAATCAAGCTATGATGAGCCCATAATGGCCAAGGGAAAAACTAGGATTTTCTTATAAAAGGGCTATTTTTCCCAATTCAAATTCATTTGTGCATTGTGATAGTGGTAAATTTGGATAGGAGAGAGCCTTAAAACTTGGTAAGCCTGTAGCAGAAAAACCAATCGATTGATATTTTATTTGTGACTTTCAAGATGGCTTCCATATTTATCTAAAAATAGCCTTAATTCTTTGTGGAAAAATTGGCTCCTATTGAAGAATAAAGTGAAGAAAATAATATAGGAATGAACTACTAGAGGAGGTCTAGAATTCATCCCCACCCACCAAGTCAAACAAGGGGGACTAGCTGGCAAGTGTGGTATCACACATAGTATAATGTTTGAATATATAGTATCAATCATATTCTATACGCGAAGTGTATATTCCTCGCCAGAAAGATTGCTAGGACAAGCTATCTTAGAAAGGAAAAGATAATTGACCTTACTTAGAGCATTGGGGCTTAGGATGAGACTGATGTTAATCACATGAGAAGGTGGCCAAGGGGGCATCATGCCTCTAAGAATTAGATACTACCCCCCAACATATGATGGTGGAGAGCACTGATTAGGTAAGAAGTGGTGGGAATGATACCCCCATTTGTATGTTTATGTAACATGCTATGGATATGCCAAATGTATTTAAAATAATCAATTCCAAAGACTTGTATGGATGTACTCAATATGGTTATGTATTTTGTTGTGTCATATCCATTTTATATTGTAGTTATCTTCATATAGGAGGAAGAGATGGATATTGTTGGAGAAAGGTAATGGTGGATTGTCAATATCACTTAGTACTACATATGCGAGTCAAATGGACTTAATGTCTGGGTTCACAAAGATGATGTCACCATACCAAAGAGTGGATTCTGATATAATGAATTGATGTTCACCTAGATGATACTGAGGCTTGACAACATGTCAAAGGGAACATGTTATTTATGCAGGATGTAGAAATGATTACATGGACCATCCCCATAATGATTTGGAGTGATATGGGACTCTAGTTCTTCAAATTGGGGAATAATAGTGGTAGTAGATTGAACACTACCAAATGCATTATGAGGGTGCAGAGAGTTGATTCTTTGGGACTCTCATAAGTCGATGCCCCCTTACCCAAACATTGTGTGGCAATGTAATAGCCACAATGTGGATTTGGTTCGAATTTGTGGGTTCGAAGTTATAATGGGTTATTGAACCAATCATAGTCATGGGAGACATTGTTCACATATGGAATGTATTTGAGGGGAGACTGATGACAAATGGATTCAAATCCCACAAATGTTGATATCAAAGCAACTTAAGAAGGTGAATCTAAAGATGCACAGTCAGATACTCCCAAGGAGTCTGAATATGTTGATCCCATGGCTGATGGCAAGTAAAGAATAAGTAAAGAATTAACAGTCATTTCCACATTAGAGTGAGGAATAATGATAGTGGATTGAGGAACCTCTTGTCGTGGAGATGAAATGGTGCCAGGGGCCGTAGGTAGAGGGGTTGCACGGTCACTATGAGTGGTACACATCTTGCTAAGAATGGTAAGGGCACTGCAAAAATAATGTAGGTGAGGAAAACAATGGGAATAATATCCATATGTATCACACAAAGTGCATGGGTTATTTGTGTGCAAAGAATTTTTATTTTTGGACGATTAAGGTAAAGTAATTTGCACCTCTAGAACATTTTGGTCTAGCTAAATTTCGTCTTTAGAAATCACAAGTTTTATATGGGGACGATTAGCACATGGAGGAGTAGGCTTAGGTGCTACAAATGGAGTGGTTGCCACTTTGGTTTCATTATCCTTTCTTCCCTTTTTCCAGGCTTTTCTTGCATCACTAGTTACTTTTGCAATAAGAGTGAATTCTTGTTGGGGTTGTGGTGGAACTCAAGCAGTGGTAAGGGTGGTGGGAACTAGTTGCACTAGTGCCAAAGCCATGTAAGGTTTGAGCTAATTTAGTGGGGTGTTTTAATGAGGATTAATATACTAAACTGGGATCCCCAAAGTAAAGTTAGGTATACTCAATATAACCATCACAAGGGTGGAGACTATTCCTAGCAGAGGAAATAAGGAAGGTAAATGGCCAAATTGATGATGTCCAGGAGGAACTCCTCTTAAGGCACCAACTGAAGTTGAAGTAGCAAGTTTCTATTGAGCTACATGTTGGGAATATGTATCAAATTTCTAAGCGATCTGTCATGTTTGAAGCATGCAAACATTGGAAGAACTAGGCTTACTGGGAATATGCGGTCGGCCATAATATGGCCCTAGTAAGGAGGAATATTTATAGACTCCTAAGTTGATTTCAATCAAGGAAGGCATGTAATTCTTATCTGCCATCGAATAAATGACTTTCTAAGGTGATGTATTAGATTGAAGATCGTATTAAGTCAATTGATCGATGGTGACTATATTCCTGTTATGAGGGAACCTCATGGTACAAAATATGGAAGAGGGGACCACTTTCATAGCATAAATGAAATTACAACCAAGAAAGAGGTTATAATAGATATTTGCATCAATTAATTCAACAAATATTATGCCCTGCTTATCAGCAAAAACAACAGGAAGTTTTGGTAGAGACTGACATATTGCGAGGGGCAACCATCGTATACACAAAGAGTGATGGTTGATGATGAAAGGTTGATGGAACCAAGTTTCTTCTGGACATTATCATACATCACATATGAGGATGTTCCTTCATCGATTATACACCACTGGACAATGACGTTCTTAGTGGAGACAAGTATATGTAAGGAAACAGAGGGAGGAAGACAAGGATGATATGATCTGTCCATGTCGAAGACAATCATATGATCATATGAAGGGTCCACAATGCCTAAGGTAGATAGTAGATATTTTCTTTGAGATGGGAAATTTTGGAGAACTTCCAACATTGACATATCTACAAGAGAATGTGCTAAGTCATCTGCTATGTTGTAAGTGTGGGCGTCTTAGTAATTAACAACATTTCGATGTAACAAAACTTTGGTGATCTTTGAAGGAATCTCTACCTTAGGTGGAGATATCTGTAAGGTATTCTTGGGTGACGAAAGAGGCTCTACATATAATTTTGGTTGCACATATATGTATGAATTCTCAACACGTGAATCATATTGGCATGACCGAGTTTGAGGTTAACTTCTTTAGTGTTCATCATATGAATCTGGTAAGACCCATTCATTGGTTGATGAGAGGGGGGAATTAGAGAATTCTGGTCATCTTGGGTGGCTAGATATCCTTGGTGAGGGAAGGGGTTCTTGATCACTGCCAAATGTATAGAAGGAGGAATAGATGGAACCATAGGTTTCTTCCCTCTAGAGCTAGCTTCTTGGTCTTCCCATGCTTTGCGCATCTGAGGGAGAAGGGGATGAGTCATGAGTATAATTTCCATAGGTACCATAACAAGATTTTTTTTTCTTGATCGAAGGGCCTTATTCTGTTGGGGTTTTCTACCCTATTGTTGGGTTGCAGTAATAGACTATTCACCCTTATTGGGATTAGGATGATGACCTTGATTTTCTTGGTTTACCTAAGATAGATGGTTTTTGCTAGGTCCTGATACTACTAGTGTAACCCCTTATTGTTATTAGTACAACCCCCTTATTATATTGTTGTGCCCATGTAGTCCCCATATTGTTATTATTGTGCCCCATAGAAGCCCACTATTGTTATTATTGTGCCCTTACATTATTATTGTTATGTTGGCTCCGGTTATATTATGACCCTTTAGACTCCTATATATAAAAAGGAGGCCTTTTCATTTGTATCATCTAAGAGTTGTTCATTTGTGTAATGTAAAGGAGGTTACCCCCTTGAAGAGGCTTATTTCTAAGGCATTGATCTATCTTTTCCATCTTCTCATGAGCTGGTTTCATAACATTTGGTATCAAAGCTTTAGATTCTAGGGTTTCTCTGCTCCAAACAGGTCATCGTGGAATTTTCGCTATAACTATTTTTCTGCGACATTTTAGAAGCTAAAAACAAAACCCATTTCATAGGACATCTCGCTGAAACTCAGGTCCAAATTTTAGATCTTGTATTGCTATATTTTAGGATATATGATCTAAGGAAGTTGGCATTTTTTCCAGCTCCATAATTTCATCTAAAATAGGTCATCATGGAACTTTCACTATAATTGTATCGCTACAAAGTTTCAGAACCTAAAAGAAAAACCCATTTGAGAAGAAATTGGTTTGAACCTTGGGTCTGAATTTTAGATCTTTTCTTGCAAATATTTTTGGATATATGATCTGTGGAATTTAGGGTTTGCGCAGACTCCCGAATTACCTCCTAAACAAGTGACCTTGGTAAAGTCGTCATAACTTTCTCTCTGAGCATCAGATTGAAATTTCGTAAAAGGCCACAAAAAGAGGACATACTGTTTGTATACTTTTTTAGAACCAAAAGTTGAAAAAATGACACGTGGAACGTCATACAATTTCACTCTACGGAATTAGTCTGTAATTAGGTCATCATGGGAGATTGGGAATAAATCTTTCTTAAGGAATCCAATTGATCAGACTTGAGGAGTTAAAAAGAGTACTTAGAGGGCTATTACAGACCAAAATTTCAAAACATAAAGATCTAAAAGTATAGATTTACATTCGTTTCAAGATCGAGCTCCTAAAATCAAGAAAAAGTGACATGAGGACGTTTGATGGCAAGGATCTGGTAAATTGGGTACTACAAATAGAGAAATATTTTGATCTACATGGTGTACCATTGTTACAAAAGGTACATATTGCATCTAATTATTTAGATCCAAATCAATTTTTATTGTATAAAGAGCTATGTTCTTGTAAACCATTTGTCACATGGAAAATTTTCACAGAGGAAATGATAGCACATTATGAGGATACAAAGAGAAGCACCTTCTTTAGCCAGTTGATAAATAGCAAACAAAAGGGTTCAATGGTAGAGCACATTCTGGACTTTTAAAAATTCAATATAAGGGTAAATGATATTCTAGAGAAGCAAAGGATTGATGTCTTCATAGGGACTTCAAACGATAACATTCAACATGAGGTTCGTCTTTGGGAACCTGATTCATAGGAGAAGGCATTCAGGTGGGCGAAAAAAATCGAAAGAGAAATTATGGAAACAAGGAATCCCACCACTCATGACTATAGTTATGGAACTGTTTTTTCTCCTATACTTCCACAATCTACAAGGTTTACATGACAACAATTAGAAGAAAAAGGAGAAAAAGGGCTTTGTTACAATTGTGATAGCAAATACACTAAAGGTCATAAGTGTGCTGAGAAGAAATTATTTTACATAGATTATGAAGAGGAGGAAGAAAAGGATCAAGAAACATCAAAAGAAGAGGATATACACCAAGAACCAACCCTAGAGAAAGAATAAATGAATCCGACCATATCTTGTAAAGAATTGGCAAGAATTACCACACCTCAAACTCGCAAGATAGAAGGACATATCAAGAAGAAAAATGTTCAAGAAGTGAGAGATAAAATTGGGAAAGAAGAAATGAATCCGACCATATCCTATAATGCATTGGATGGAATTACCGCTCCTCAAACTATCAATATAGAAGGACATATCAAGTAGAAAAATCTTCAAGAAGTGAAAGATCACATCGAGTAGCAAGAAATGAGTCCAACCATATCTTTTAATGCATTGGAATAAATTATGACTCCTCAAACTCTCAAGATAGAAGGACATCTCAAGAAGAAAAAGATTCAAGTAGTGAAAGATCACATCGAGCATCAACAACAAGTTCTTCAACTTTTAAAGGATAACGCCACTTTGGTGCAGAAACGAATGAAACAACGTGCATATCAACATCGCAGTGAAAGAAGTTTTGATGTAGGCAATTGGGTATTTTTATGGCTACATCTCAAGCATGCTATTTATGAGAAGGAAATTTTGGAAATACTATATTCACTTAAGAAAATGAAACCTTACTTAATGGGAAGACACTTCAAGGAAAAATGGATCATGATAGTCTTAAATACTTTTTATAACAAAGATTATCTTTAGAAGAACAGAAAAAATGGGTCACAAATATGTTGGGTTATGACTTTGAAATCATATACAAAAAAGGGAAGAAAAATGTTGTTGCAGATGCACTCTCAAGAAAGGATGAGGATGTGGAAGCATTGTTTTGTGCTACTTCTATTATCCGACAATATTGGAAGAAGGACAAAGAAGTGGGGCCACTCATTCAAAAGTTGCAAAAGATCCTGGTTCAAACAATATTGATAAAACTTGACGAGGAAGGAAAAATTATATTGGTGCCTGGAGAAGTCACAGAAGCAAGAACCCAACAACTACAAAATTGATCAATTTTAGAGTATCTCATCAAGTGGAAGAACTCACCCATTGAATATTCCACCTGGGAGGATAAGAATTGTATGCAGAAGCATCAAGAACTACTCAAGCGTTGAGCACAACACGTTTTGAAGGATAGGGGCATGTTAGGTCCCTATACCATTAGTGTAATCCCTTATTGTTATTAGTACGACCCCCTTATTATATTGTTGTGCCCATGTAGTCCCCATATTGCTATTATTGTGCCCCATAGAAGCCCACTATTGTTATTATTGTGCCCTTACATTATTATTGTTATGTCAGATCTGATTATGTTATGACCCTTTAGACTCCTATATATAGAAAGGAGGTCTTGTCATTTGTATCATCTAAGAATTGTTCAATTGTGTAATGTAAAGGAGGTTTCCCCATCGAAGAGGATTATTTCTAAGGCGTTGATCTATCTTTTCTATCCTTTTGTGACCTAGTTTCATAAAAGTTTTGTTTACCTTTCCCCTCATTATTTCTCTTGCAGTTATGTGGAGGGGAAACAGTTTTTTGAGCATATACCTTCCCTTATGGAGGTGGTGGTTGCTACCGAATAGGAGGTTGAGGCTTGGGAGGTTGGGGTGTTGGTGCAATTGGAGTTGGACCACTAGGTGGAACATAAGGATAATATGGGTTCACAACAACTTTTAGATAACTCGGTTGAGTAGTAGCTAGCATCGATATCAACTTATGTGGATGGAAAATGGAAAAGACATTTTCAAGCCTCGGTAAGAGTTAACTCACGAAGGATCAAGAGGAGGATAAACATAGGTGGAATTGGGCCCCCCTTGAGGTTGGGCATAACCCATGGATCCTTGTAGATATGGGGAAGCTTTAGGGTAATATACTAGCCCAATAAGACCGTCAGTTGCATGAGATGCCCCCTGTGAAGAAGAAGCATTAGGCCTAGGGAGGTTAGGGAGGATGGTATAGACATAACCTAATTGGGCAAAGATCAGATAAAATTTCAAAGCCATCTATATGGCTTCTTATTCAGTTTAAGGGAAACGATATGTGACATCTTTGCTGATGGGAGCAAGGAGGTATCACAAGAAATAATGCATGTAAATGTGGTCTTTAAATACCAAAGCTTTGCATAAGTTGTGCCTTCTTTCCATTCCTAGACATGGTCAAAAAAGCGCATGGTAGAAGTTTGACAGAATGAGGTCAAAAGTTCGATACTAGGATCATAGTAGGTAGGTAATTAGAAATAAGATAAGAAGGCAATGGGAGGGGTCAAAAACATCAAATGAGATGCATGAGTTTGGTCTACATACCACTTTGTGGAAACATCAATAAGGGTGTGTTGAAAAAGGCATAGATGTATGGAGTCCTTTGTAATAAAGATAGAGGACCACAACATGTGAAATTAGAAAACATGGTTAGTGGGATCCTCTCCAGAGTTCCCTTGAAATTTGGGTTTATCAGATGGGAGCTTGGTTGGCATATGTGACGAATTTGGATCACGGTGAAGAGGATACTTAATAAGATAGTTCAAATTAGGATGACTTAAACTAACCATATAGGAAAGAAATGGTTTATTGACAGTCATTCCTTATCAGGTTCCAATGTTACCTCCAGGAACGAGACCCTAAGTATTACTGGAATTACTGTAAAAATTTCCTATGTTATTGGTGCCTATGTTGGGACTAGAATTACCACCAATATTGACACCTCACATGGTAGCAGCTTGAGGCTGAGAGGACTCAGAATCAAAGGATGAATTAGATAAAATAAAAGGACTAGACACTGATGATGGACTAGGGAGGAGGACCCTGACTTGTCGAGCATGTGTTAAGCAATGTCTAAACAGGAAATGAGGGTGAATACCATGGATTCTCTTCGAAAAATGACTAGGGGGCATAATAATGTAAGGACAAAGAGAACACTAAAGGCTAGAGAAAAAGTATGAAGAAAAAGAACAACATAGAGGAAGAAAACACTACATGTAGTGGTGCAAAGTGCAAGCTAAGTACTATGTACTGCTATTATAATTCAACAAATCTCCTCCTATAGAGATTAAAGTGACTCCTATCCAAAAGGTTAATGACACCTTAAATAAATCGTAGTACTATGTTTTTTATGGCCTTCTAAATAAATTTTTACTTGTGGGACCTATTATCTGTAAACAAAGCTGTCGAGTGAAAGGTAACATAAGAGGGATGGTTTCTTCCCACAACCACCCCAATAGGGTGTTTTTGATCCTAGGAATGGAAACTAAGGTTATTTTTGTCCAATGGGGGTGAAAAAATATTAGCTTTTGGGTGTTAACTTTGGATCTATATTCCTTACCATGAAGTGCGAAGCTCCAAGGAGAACCAATATTATCCTCAACCTAGGCCTTATCCGCTCTAACAAGTTTCTATCTCAAACACCATTTTTAGCCATTGGATTATGGAGTATTTTAAATCTCCCTAACTGGAAAACCACTATGTCTCAGTTTAAAAGGATTGGTGGGCGTTACTGGGATTCTCACCCCACAAACCCTAACCTAGCTAAAATATTATTTTTCGTAGGTGCTCAAGTGGGTTTAAATATGTGTGTGTGCAGATAAGGTGGTTTTATTTGAAAGTATTGGCTTGGAGGTGCTAAAAAAGTGCTAATTTTCTTTGTGTGTAAGGTGTGTGAAAATGTGTGAAGTGTCACTGGTTTTGCATGTAACATAATCTGTACTACTAGAATTAGATTGCATAAATGAAAACTTAACTGAAATGAAAAAAAAGTAAACAATTTCCAACACATTCTACTTCCTACCTAAGGAGGCTTAAGAACATCACAAGAAAATAAAAAGAAGGAAACAAAATGGAGATCAAAAGATCAAGGGTCCAAGGGGTTGAGATCTATGGTAGAAAAGGCCTACTTTATGCAACAAAAAATATGTAGTGAAAGACTGAATTCTAGGCTGAAAGGGAAACTAACCACTGACTAATGAAAAGACACCTAAACAAGACTTTGAGGGAAGGGGAATAAAAGGCCAAATAGGGGATCAATTGTAGCTTCAAAGTCTCAAAAGAGGTTGGAACAAAAGGTATAAGATGATGAAAAATCATTGGTATATAACTTTGAAATAATATACTACCAACTCAACCAAATCCCTTAAAAAGTCGTATAGGATTACTAGAAGCCCTAAAAGGATTTTTTATTTCCTATGGAAAGGATATAATATAGAGAGATTAATGCCTACAGTTCTATGTCGGGGTGTGGAAAAACCATCCTAATAGAAAAACATAACCGAACTTTCAACAAAAATAGAAAAAATGCAAAAAAGGAAGGTAACATAGGTTTTTGACTTGTCCTTGTGTTATTACATAGGTTGTGGCTTATTTCCTACGTTTACTGTTGGAACATAAATAGTTCTAATAAATTAGATATTTATAAAAGAGGGCATAAAAAAATGAAAAAAAAAAATAGCATAAAAGAATGAAAATATGAAATTAATTGAAAAAAGAAAAAAGAAAATAAACCCCATTAAAAGAAAAATAAGTGCACAAGTGAGCAAGCTCAAATGCCACTTGAAATAAATTATGCTTGAATCATACAGTAAAATCATGATCAAATGTGCTTAAATTTATGTTTAGGATTAGAAAATAATTCAACCAAACTATTTAATCTTGGTTGAAATTAGAAGATAGTATAGATTAGAGGAAAAGGTGACCTAAGCATTTAATCTTGGTCAATTGTATATTTGTAATAGAATATGGTTAGGAGTTCCTTTAGGAAATAAAAGACATTTTTGATCAAATGCACATTTAGAATTATAATTATGCTTTTATAGATCTATTTTAGTTAAAAATAAACTAATCATGTCATTAAACATGATTAGCGCCATGTAATTAGCTTTAAACTTGTGTTTTATTTTTCATCAGGAAATGATTTGATGTCTTGTTGTTTTGTGATCTCCAAAGAGCACTTATCAATGACCATGATTTCCCCACCCAGATCAACGGTGGGGAAACCAATTCATACCCCCCCGTCCTATTTCACGTTAATGTCAAGGGGGGTCTGAAAATAAATATTTCTTTTCACGGGCCCCACTCAACGTGGCATTCTCTCATGAGTTCACACCCCCCTCTTCCTAAACCACTTACCATCTCCCCCCCCCCCAAAATCCGCTATCGCTCCTCTTCTCCCGCCAATGGTTAGTACATCACCTCCAATGCATTTCTCTCCACCTATAATGTTTTGCCACTTATCCATATATGTTACTGCATTCCCATTATTGTTTTCTTGTTACACACATGTTCATTACCATGCTCTCGTTATCCATTAATGCTCCTAAATCTCGTTTGGTAATGATTCCATCCCAACAGTAATTGATTGAGGCCTATAAAAACACTTTGATACATTTAGTGCGGATCCCCTAGCTACTTTGATCAATGTTGCATATTGCAGGTACTGTTCAGAGTTTCTGAACTCTTACTGTTAGGACCTATCTGATTTCGGCAATTCAGAGCCCAAATACCCTCGACATAGACTTATTTGTTTATTTAGGTACCTATTAAAACCAAATTATGTCCTATGATATTCTTTCTCTTTCAACATCCTCAATCATGGCACCAAAGGGAAAGGCCCAATATTCTAACAGTAAATCTAAAACTCATGACAACCCTAAGACTTCTGCTACCCTAGACCTAGATCATATGCCATTAGCTGACCAATACTTTAAGATTGATGGCACCGAGTGTGAACTTGACTTGTTCGACTTACGTCACTGGTTAAATAAAAATTATCTTGATTAGTAGCATGACATTAACCTTTGTGAATCATTATTTCCTATGTTTATCTTTCTTCAGACTCATTATTTCCCTGATCTGGTCATGTGGTGTCAAGCCAGGTATAATCCACTGCAAAGGACCATTGTGGCTCAAAATGGAGACATTTTGATCTCCATTACACTACAAACCATACACCAGATGATGTTGATTCCTTAGAATGACTCCCTTAGCCATTTTTATGCAGTTGTCCTAATGGACCTATATCATAAGTTAACCTTTCCTCAAAGACCTCAATTTTTTTTAATTTTCTCCTAGAAGACTCTTAGCTTCCTAAGAAAAATCCCCCTTACCCAGCTTTCATGTTCCCTGAAAAAGCCAAAAAGATAATTGCCCTAGTTTCTTTCCTTTTAAGGTATCCATCAAACCAGTGGGTAGATAAGCCTATCTTAGGATTTCTATTAATTTTTTCCATTGAGCACAAGCCAACATTCATGCATAATTTTAGCCAAATTTTGGCTGATAATATTCATGAAAAGATGATGAAAATTATTACTGAAGGCATATTCAATTATGAATCTAGACTAGTCTACATGTTTCTATTTCAGTAAGGAGACAAGTTTCCAATAAACCTACATAGGCAAGATGATCAAGGCATCACTCAAGTAGTGAGACAATGGACCTCATTAGTCAGAAGAAAATCAACTGATTTTAAGTTTGCATAGTTCATTGACAATTTTGTTCATACCGTTATGGGGCTTCTTAGCAGTGACGATGAGCCTAGGATTAATGTAGAAATCAAAAGGTTTTTACAATTAAGTGAGAATACAATGACTCAAGACTGGTATTTATACCGAAATTATATAGAAATAAGAGTATATGGATGTGAGTTGGCTCCATATAAGTTACCAAAGTATGTTCCAATGAGAATTTTCTCTCTAGAATATATAAGATAGATGATAAATATGGATGAAATCCATTTTGTTTCAGGGAAAAGGAAATCAAAATTTAGGATCAAAACTCAAGTAGGACCATTCATATGCAATACTAGAACAACAGGTGATGAAGCAGATTCGATCCTCAAGCAGTTCAAATTTCAGCCTAGTTTCACCTGGTCATATGATCCATTCAGTATTATTTCTAATCTAAGGGTGGAGCTTAAAACTACACCTTATAATCATACCCCCAAGCCAGAAATTGAGAAATTTATGAATCAAGACCAATGGGAGGAGAATACACTTCAAGAAGCAGAAGAGAAAACTCTGTCTATAGCTACCCTTTAGACTCCTATACCTCAAGACAAACAGGGGAGAAGGAAAAGAGAAGAACCCTCATCTCCATCCTATATATAAATAAGTGCTCAAAAGTTTATTATTCAGCAGAAGAAGCAGAAGACACAACTCCTAGATGTGACCATTCAAAATGAGGAAGTGCAATAGATTATTGTTATGAGTGGTTTGTTGTTTCCTATAGGGTTGGAAGAACACCTCTCTGATACCCCATCATCTTTGCCCTCGTAGAATCCTATAGACAAATCACATTCGACATAATTGGCTGACCTAGATGACCCTAATATTTTCAACAAGTTTTTGCAGATTAAGCAGAAGAATGAAACCTTCAATTCCAACACCTATGATCAGTTCTGGAAGTAGAATTCTACCTTCCCGCACAGGTTTTTAATAAAATTTGATAGTGAAAAAGGAAGAATTCAAATGACATTCTTATAGGCTCGAGTTCCATCTCCAAAAACTTCTGCAGATTATAAGAAAACCATTTTATCATTTGATAGAAAATAAATACATCCTATTGATCAAATGGATATGCATTGATATTCTAGAGAAATGATTTTCTCCACCATGAAAAATATTTCCATACAGCTTTCAAAGTTAAGGACATCTCTCTCAAATTCCCAAACTGAGTTGATATTGCAGAAGGTTTCTTCATTAACAAAGGACACAAGAATTAAAACATCAGAATATTTGGTGATTAAGCTGGGATATGATCTCGTTGATGTCAAAGCAGTGGAGGAGATCATCAAGAAGAAGAATGCATATATTACATCACTTAGAAAGCAACTGAAATTTCCTTCTACAGAATATCCATTGGCAAATGATATTGAAGAAAGTGAACAACATAAGGAAGACATGCTCAAACTAATCATTGAGAAAAATATATAGATGGACTAGATGGAGGAACATATTGAGAAACTCCTTAAAGAAAAAGAAGAGGCTGCATAGTTAATTACAACTCCAATGACAACCATACCCATCACAGTTGCAGATACAATAGGATATTCAACATCAACACCTAAAGATTTAAATAAAGTTGTGTAGGACTTATCTCTTCAAAGATAGGAAAATTATAGAATCCAACGAAATCTCAAACATGTAGAAGCTCAAAAGGTTAAAAATTATTCTCTTTTGGTGGAAGAGATGAAGAAATCTCGTCAACTGGCCAAGAATATTGACCAATTGGAAAATCAGCCACTAATGGCTTACACCTTGGCCCAAGCCAAGGAAAGGACTTGGGTAGATATCAATCATGCCATAACTGAGGTGTGGCCATCTATCCAGATTATATTTGAGCAAGAAGAGTTAATCGATAGATGTATAACAACTATTGAGTAGGTCAGAACAACATTGAGACAAAATCAAGCAGAGGCCATTTCCATGATCAAAATATTGAATTCAAAGACCAGGTCAAAGTTGGAACAGATTCAAATTGCAGGAAGAAGAGATACCATTATAGAGATCAAAAAGGTCTTACAGAAAAGGAATTCAATGAACAATTGGAGACCAAGTCTTAAGCTTTGGAAAATGATGTCCATAAATTTCACACTAAATTCAATTTGCTAAATCAAAGAGGATTATGAGGGCTAGTAGCACCAAATGATAGACTTATTAGCTTGGAAGATTACTTTGAGAAGCTTTACAAAATTTCCATAGATACATCAAAGTTTGCAGGTATTAAGCGGCATGTCGTAGTGAAAGAATTTATTAAAGCATTAGAGTTTTATTTAACAAACGAACATGAAATAAAAAATATCTTCATCAACAAACCCATTTTCGAGAAGTATACTGAGGCTGATGACATATATAGAAAGCTAATAAATCTTTTTATACCAACTGATGAAAGATGGGATGAGTTATGTGATACAATCGAGTAAAAAAGTTTTATCTCCAATAGACAAACAACAAGACAACATTTTGGGGGCCAAGTCATCAACAACTTCCTCAAATATAGTGTTGGCATCTCAACAGTATAAGCAGTTCTATACTTTTGTACTATTTTTGTAAATTAGTTAAGATTTTTCTAGAGTCTTATATTATTGTATAAATAAATAGTAACTCAATGTTTTAAGGGTTGAGCCCTTGCATGAGTTTTTCTAAAGTAGAACTGTATTAGACTGGATTTCGTTCACAATAATGAAAGGATTCTAGATTTGCTTCCAACAACTTGTTTCTTTGTGAGATTGTCTTAATGTTTTCACTTAATTTTTTTATTATACACGTATTTAAGTTTTGTGAAGATAATTGGGTAAGAGAAAATTGAATATCAGTCTATCTTAAAGCCTCATGAAGTTATAATATATTTTAGGGAATAGTTTATTGGACTGTTTGTCTTTATATGACCCTCTACATTTAGAAATTGTCAGCCGTCTTCATAAGGTTAAATATATTTTGTTGGGTCGTAAGCACTGTTTACTTGCATACTTCCATATGATTAACTAAAAATTCAATCTGGATATTTAGGAAATCATAGATTCTTATAATTCTTCTTTTCCAATCACTATAAATCAAATTATTCAGAGGTAAAGAATCATCCCTTTCATAGTATGCAGTACTAATAAGGTTTAAGCACCTTCCTTAACCTGCTAATCACATTGGTCATCCAAAAAAAATTTAAAACAAACAAAATATTTTAAATTCTCTGGCATAATTAATTAACCTACAATTATCTTAGAGGACAACATCAGATTGGCATTGTTGAGATGGAAATGAAAATTGAATTATTTTTCCCTGGGACATTGAAAAAAACAATTTCCTTTAAGGTGAATAAAGGAATAGTAGGTTAAAATATTTTACCTAGCAACTTCAGAAGCCCAAACTAGCTCCTTCAAGACATACTAAGTCTCATTCTGACTCTGAAATTGTTTTTCCATTATTTGATTTAGAGAGACTGGTAAGAGAAGTGTCCTTAAGAAGGAGACTTAAGGATTCTTCCTCTTTTCCTGTACCTTTACAACCTGAGGATATTTTAGCCTCTGATCCCTTTAGGTCTATACCATCTCCATTAGATTTGGCTAATATAAAACCTAGGGTTTTATAACTACTATCCAAAGGAATTGATCTACAATCAACTCTTTTAGTCCATTCGTTGGAATCATATAAAATTCCTGAAATATTTTCATATTCACCCAAGTCAGAAGAAGAATTGGATGTACATTTACCTGAGTTAAAACTTACTGATTTTATGTCTCCCACTCATTATACTTTTCCATCTAGCTCTGCCCAACCTGAGGAAACTTTTTTGTATATTCAAATCATTTGTTTGAAAACAAAGAAGTTGAAACAGAGGTCGAGAAGTTAGTTACCAAAACACATTTTAATAATTTAAGAGATCCTCCCCCCTCTTTTCCTCCTTCACCTACTTTTACACCTCCATATTCACCTATAACTTCATCATCATCTACCACATCTTCTAATGATTCATATTCATCTTCAAATATGGCTTCTTTTCGACCTATTCTTCAAGCTAGGTATGCTGCTTTACAACTTCCTGATATACTCAATAATTTTCCTGATGGGTATTTAAAACACCTACCAAGGTTTAATGGAGAAACTGGTTTGTCTGTTGAAGATAAGTTAGCTTCCTTCTTGGATTTTGCTGATAACATGAACATAGAACATGAAGATGTATACAGGAGAATTTTTGTTCAATCTCTAGAAGGGAATGTTAGAATTTTGTTTAGACAATTAAGAGTTGATTCTATTCAATCTTGGAATGAATTAACTACAATATTTAAGAATCAGTGGGGGGTTAAGAAGGATCCTATTTACTTTCTCACAAAATTTGAATAACTCAGAAGAAATCATGGTGACTTAGTGTCAAATTTCATAAAAAGATTCAATAAACTTTATCATAAGATGCCACTTGACTGTAAACCACTAGTAACAAAAGCCAAAGTTAGATTTTCTAAAGCATTTGAAGATTATTTTGCAGTCATTCTTAGGGAGAGGAAATCTCATACCCTATAAGACATGCAAACAAATGCTATAGAAGTTGAAGCCAATAGGCCAGCATAAGCTAAACTCAAAGCTAAGGCAGAAAAAGCTGAGAGGAAAATGAAATCCAAGGAAGAAGGTTCTTCCTCAAAAACTGAAAATGAAGATCAAAAGATAGATGAAATCACTTCATTACTTAGAAACCTCTCAAATAGAATTTTGAAAATAGAAACTCAACCTAGAACAATTCAACAACATGTTTCTAGACCTCAAACGCAATTTAGGATAGCTCCCCAAACCCAAATCTTACAAAGACCAAATACTGAACAACAAATTCAACCTCCATTGATGATTGATGAGCAGCAACCTGAAGACACTATTCCTTTGATTATTGAGGATATTAATAATCTTTATCCTTCATCTGTACAAAATGTTAATGTCTCTCTTTAAATAATTATTCTCAACAAGATCAAGAAGACTCACAAGTTTCAAAGTATCAAGCCTTTTTTGAGTTTTTACTCACATAACTGAATATGAAGTATGACTTAAGACCTAGGTCAGCGCCTAATAGACCTCCCAAGAATCCCATTGTAAATGAACCACAAATAAAATCCACCAAATCTCAAACAACAACAATCCAACCACTGAATCAGTCAAATGAGACAACTTCAATCGATAAAGCTACTTTAACCACTTTCAATGACAAAAAGTAATTAGAAAGAGTCAAAATACCCATTCCTTTATGTTGTAGGGAAAAGTATCCGACTCAGATGACCCTATCCCACTCTAAGGGTGATAGTACCTCAGCAACAACTGTAAAACAAACTACTTAAGGTTTACTTCTTTATGAAAGCAAAAGAGAATGGAGAAATGCACTAACCGTTGCCTTGCGCTTAATGTCGAATCCAAACTCTTCTCTTTGGCTGCTTGCTCCCAGCTCCTTGCTCTTTTGCTGGCCCAGCTACAATGAGATCCTGCAAAATAACAAAGAAGGAAACTACAAGAAGCATGCAATCATAACTGGTTCAAGGATTAGTGTAAACCAAACATGCAATTATCACAATATATTATTGAAACAAGAGCACGTAGAAGAACCTCAATAGCTTTTATTAATGAAGAAGTAAAGGTTCTGAGAGTATTACAACCATTGAATGCTCCAATCCAGCAACACCTCCCAGTAGAAAGAATTTCTCCTCTTCACCTCTCTCAAACAATCACCCAATAGCTCTATAGTGAAACCAACAGCATATCATTACTTTGCACCAAATTCCAGCCTCCTGAGCTCATAGGAGAGAGCTCAATATACAGATGAATTGAGAAAGGATGAGTCAGCTTGCAACTGATGTGTAGCTGCCTTGTGTCCTCTCTCTCTTTAGTTAATCTTTAGTTGATCTTCAGTTCTTGAGTCCACTTGGAGAACCTTGCTTCCACTTGGAGAAACAGAGCCTCTGACTCATCACAAGGCGAAATACCTGATCCAAGTGTCATTTTTGGAAGATTCCAGAGCAATGACTCAGTGTGCCACTTGTCCCATCTCGCTCAGCGCAGGTGGCCTTTGTCCCACTTGCTTTGCAACGCAGGTACACCATGGAGCAACTGAGTTTCAGCGCAGAAACCTAGTGGAGCACCTGCTTTGATTTCAGGATTACTTGTTTTTGAGTATTTTCAGGTGGAGAACTGATCTGAGAGCTGTTGGTTTGCTGACCTTGTTCCTCTAGGGGTAGGAACATCATGTTTAGGGAACTTTGGATCCCTTGGATTATTGACAATTCATGTCTGTTGCTGTAAGGCACAAAATTGTCTATAACAGATGCCCCCTAAAGTATGAGGTCGTTTATCGGGTGAAATGCTTTATTGAGAGGATCTGAAGTTCATTCAATCTGCTAAGAAGTGTCCTGTAATAAGATACAATACAATACATTATTTTTCATACATTTTCATGATCTAGCTGAGGCGGGCATTCCCATGCTCAGCTTTATAAATACATTTTGGTACATAGAACAGACGATCGTCTGATTGTAGACTGATAATTCTCTGCTGAAATTATCATCCTTTGAGAAGGATGATCATCTACTGTAATGATGTACATATCAAATGTCTTTATGTCCTGAATATATATCGCAGCCCGGATGGATGAAACTAGATCCGGGGTCTTCAATCTCTTCCGATCCTTACTCGATGTACAAGTCGATCCATGTGAGAATTTCTTGAAGTCGAACATGGAAAGACATCGCTTGATTACCGGTCAATGATGTAAACCGTTAACAAGCGCGAGAGGAATCACCGATAAGGATGATGACCCTCAAGGTACGGCAGTACAATCCACATGGTGGGAATAAAGGACTTGGCGTCGACCACCATGCAAAATCTTCTGGTCGAAGGTCATTGATGTATACCTGTCGCCGGAAGTGAGAAACTTGCCATTGAGGCATGCAAGCTTCAAAGTACTGAAGGGGGTGTTCCTAGATCAACTCCTTGGATAATGAGCTGATGTCGACAAGGAGCGATCCGTCAAAGGAGGGCCTTAATGAATCCCACATCAGTGACACGGAACGGAGCTAGTGATTGTGATGAGGTGAAAACAAACTGTGATGTATGATTCAGGGTGGCTGTCATGAAGTGGATGAAGGATAATGTATGGCAGTGGATGGGACACGGTTGACTCTTTGCAGAACCACATCTCTTGAACATATAACGACACTGATGTGATGGATTGGTAGCATTACCCCAATTGTGGATGGTGTGGCGAGGACCATGGTTATGAGACCGGTGAATGAAACAACCCAACCCGATGTGATACGGAGGACAAAGTGTCATGTTCAAGAGCGACTTGCTACCATTAATGTTGTGAGGTTCTCCCAATTTTTCCCCAGTCATTGCTGACCAGTACCTCTTTATTTTTGTCAAGCTTGAGGAGGATAACATATGCTTGTTCTATAACCTGCCCTTCGGGCAAGCCCATCGCTATGTTTTAACGAGCCTAGCGATAGGGAAACTCGTTCTCGTCTAAAGACAAGTTTGTCGCTATTTAATCATTTTAACGAGTCTAACGACAAGGAAAACTCGGTCCTTTTAATTTTTAGAGAGTCTGAAAAGGTACGGAAAGTTAACTCCAAAATTCCTTTTTCGTCTTCTAATCCCTTAAGTCCGAAAAAGTATAAAACCATACAGAAGGGATGAATTTTCGATTTCTTTAACGAGCCGAACAAAACAAGCGCTCGATCTTTTTGTGCAATAATCCCTCAGGTCCAAAAAGATTAAAATCTAGAGGAGGGATAGCTCTTCTGGTCCTTTTAACGAGCTGGAAGGCCAAAACTCGGCAAACTTTTCATATTTTACGAGTCAGTGAAAAGAGCTCAAAGAAGACTCGTCTTTTGAGGAACGAGTGATAAACAGGGATAGCAGCAGATTCCAGGTACAGGTTGGAATTTTCCAATCATGGCAGTGTCACAAGGATGGCTAAGTGAAATCACTCTTCGCAACTGTTCCTCAAAATGGGTAAACACACATATGGAGATGAACGATTGGCCAAAATGAACGGATGGAGGTGATGGCATATAAACACGACCAAGGGCTTTTAATATGGCTTTCAAAGGTTACTTTTCTCAATGGTTATTTACCGGTTCATTTTTTCTGAGTGAGCTTGAACTGCTAGGGAAAGATTGCTCACAATTTATGTTTATTTTTTAACGAGCATGAACTCTGCTAAAACTGCTCAATTCTTGCGTTTATTTTTTAACGAGCATGAACATTGCTAAAACTGCTCAATTTATACCAGTCTTAATACAAGGAATGCTTTAGGTGAGGTAATCTTATTTAAGGAGCGATACCTCACTAATTACTCCAATTTGGCAGGTTTTAACTTTTGCCTTTCATCCTTTCTTTATGCAAGCTGGAAACGACTAATCCTACGAGTTTAACGGGTTAGACCTACGGGTTTAAAGGGAGGACCTAAAAATTTAAAAAATAAATAGTCGTCCCGCGCTTGCACTCCAAAAGGTTTGCATGCCCCCAGGTATAAAGTATAATTTCGAGATTCTGTCCTCTTACTTATTATCCGAAAAATGGTTTTGTTTGCTGCCGCAAACTAAACTCTCTTTTCGGCGATGTCTATCATTAGGTTGCTAAGGATGGTGACTACTTGTTGTAGCAATTTCCTCTCTTTCTTTGAAGACTGCCCCTACTCTCTTTCAAAACATATTGTTTTAATGGGTGAGGCTTGACATTCAAAGATGGTGCCTACTTGCTGCTACAAGTGGATCTCCTCCTTAGGAGAGCCTACTTTTTTAGACAAAGGGAGCGATCCTTCCGCTTCACATAACTTTGACAAAAGAATTTTATCCTAGAACAACCCTCTCTTCCTTTCTCGGACGGGGTACGGACTAGTCCATTCTTCTGCGGAAATTAACTTTATACCCAAGGTTTTCTCTGCCCAAGGCAGGCCAGGGTGCATGCCCCCTGGGTCCTAGTTCTTTCTTTCCGAATTACTCGCATTCATCGGGAAGTAGAACCGGGGGTGGTGGCATTCCTTGAGTGAATAAACCGTTAAGGGATGGTATTTGACTATTTGCGATGCGTGATCCTAGAAATGAAAGTTGGTCTACGAGCTTGACCATTCTTCCTTCGTGTGGAAAACACATGACTCTAAAGAGCGAGGACACTATTGCCTCCATGCAATATATATAGTCTCGTCCAAGGAGTAAGTTATAAACCAAGGGTCCCTGGACGACCATGATGTTCATATGAACTGTCTTCCCTTTCAATGTAACTGGAACATTGGGGAGAATCCCTAACGGGTGACTGGTTCCTTTATCAAAACCTGATAGATTTCTCATCTCAGGTAAAAGCGCCGGGCAACCCAGTGCTTTCCAAGCAATAGAGGAAAGGATACTCACAGATGCCCCTTCATCAATGATAGTTCCAACCATCACCATTCTGTAGATTTGGACTATGATTCTGAATGGGATACTGGCTAGTAACCGGGGTCTGCCTAGCTGATTCCAATCAAAGGATACGACTAGTTTGCTTGGTGGTGGGACCGAATATACGGCCGGATACGACCTTGACGATGTTCCTTCCTGCGATAAAGGAATGGGCGCATTTCCTTGATGCTCATCAGAGTCTATGTTGATGAAAAGAATATGGACGGTGTCATCCTTATCCTCTTCAGTTAGGGTGTCATTTGAAGATGGGTCTTCAATGACGGAGTCATTGGAGGATGAAACCTCTGAAGGAAGAACCGGGTCAACTGCCGTTTCGACCTTTAGACTTTCGTCTGGTCTGGATTCAGTAGGTTCATTCTCAATGACCGACACTTCAGCTGACCACTTGAGCGGGTCAGCTGGATTTTCAACTATCGAGGGATTAGGCGCGAGTTTTTGGTATCCAGGAGGAAGTCGTAACGGTGAAACCGGACGATCTTCCAAAACTCTCTTTGTCTCATCTAAGAATGGACATCGGTGGATGGCATGATCGCCTTCACACAACATACAGGGTGATCTTGGTCTCCCTCTTTGTCCTCCACTCTCGCTAGTTGACGGACTGCAATCAACATGACTACCAGAGGTTGATGCTACCGGATTGTGCAACCTTGGGGACCAGTCCCTTAGTATCCGGGGAATACAAGGACAATCACGATGGAAGTGGGTCCCTTTGCAAATGACACATGGCGATTTAGGCCCGGTCGGTGCAGTGTGTGGGTTTTTGTCAGTTGTCTTTTGCTTTCCCCCAGTCGCCTTCGCCATAGGCCCCTTCTGCTTCTTTTCTCTTTTCTTCTTTTCCTTCTTCTCCATGGGAGGCTGACTTTTGCCGGCTCTACCTTGTGAAGATGAAGGATCAGAGGAAGAATTATAAGAAGTGGAAGGCTGGTGGGTAACTCTAGACTGTTCTGACTGTTGATTCGACTACTCAGGATTAGTGGCCATCTGGACTACATTAGTTGAAAAGAGCCATACAGGTAGGCCGATTGTCAATCCTGGAAGTGACAATGTGGCCATATGAGGCGCACCAACATCTCCCCAAGAGGAGAAGGGATTTGGACTTCCGCCAAGGTTACCTCCTTGGTTGGTGGGCTCCATACTTTTCAATTGAAAGATCAACGTGGGAATAACAGGTGATTATGTTCCGTTTAAAATAAATTTTATTAACGACACTTTTAGACACAAACTTGCTTTTTCATGTTTTAAGAGTCGAGAAAAAGCTAAAGATGACTCTAGTCGCCTTCGATGTTTTAACGAGCCCGAAGTGACAAATGCTCGGATGGACTTTTTCAGTTATAGAGTTTGAAAAAGGCCAAAAGAAACTTCTCTGGAGTTCTAGGCAGAGGGTGTGCCAAACTTTTCGCGAAACCACAGAATATGTTTTACGGTACGGGTGGTCGATCTTCGTGAATGCTGTGTTCACTGCATCGCGATCAGTAGGGTGGCCGACACGGCTTCCTATGGATAAAGGATAATTGCCTATAGGGGTCTCCCAATATATACTCGACGGTACGTGGGAGCACAAGTCCGTATTAGTGCCACCGACTCTCAGGAGGAATCACCCACCTTTGTAGAGATCGACAGTCACTATGCTTAACGACGCCAGAACACGTCTCTACCTAGACCTCTATGTGTTTGTGTTATGTTACAAAGCGTTGTTATGTAAACTGGATTTATTTTAATGTTGATCTTGCTTAGCAGTTTGCCTTTAAGGATCACCACGAGATGTATATAACAAATTCCTGAATGCAGTCTAAGATGAGAAGCAAACTTTTCAATCTTTCAACTTTGAAAACCTTAACTACTGAGGGAAGAGAAAGGCAAATCTTTTCTCACAGATCATAGAGCAGACACTAAATGAAATTTTTTTCTAAATCGTCAAGCAAACAGTCAAATGCAAAATGCACAATGCATGTATTTTCTTTTCCCTTTCTTAATGTGGATGGGTTACAAAAAGAAAGTCGTTATATAACTTTGATTTCGATTTAAAGCGAAAGTAAACAAGCTTGTCCAAAATCAAAAGACACCTTAAGATTTACTTGCTTAATCACTGGAAATGCATGAAATCAAACCATAATGACGAAAGTAAAATGACTAATCAGCTATGGACAGCAAACAAGCTAACTCTTTAGACCAACAAAATACCTAACACAGGTTCAGATCTAAGAGGCCAAAAGCAAGACTAGTTTACTCTTCGTTATGGGAAATTGTAAATGAGTAAGAAATACAAAGAACAAGTACAATTTCGTTATATAACAGAGGCAGAATGATGGCAAGCAATATTGGTTTCAGAACAGGTGCAAGACTGGTAACTGGCAGCCAAATCAATGGTGAAAACAGGCAAGAGAAAAGGAGGAAACCCCAACAGCACTAGGCAAAATTGGGCCAATGCAGGTGCTGCACAGCCAGTCTGGCTCTCAGCGCAGGTAGCCCCTTCGGGACCTGCGTTGCAAAGCAGGTAGCCTGTGTACTACCTGCTTTGGAAAACGAGAATTGCGTTTTCACAGTTTTCGGGTCATAATTTTCTCAAAAATGCACAGTTTTTTCTCAAATCAGAAACAATCAGTCAAGCACACTCAAAGGGATGATTAGGAAGGTGAAAAGCTATCACTAAGAGCTTACAATGATCCTTGTAGATCAGCTCTTCAAATCATGAACTTGCTCAGAAATGAGCTAGAGTAGCTGCCCTCTACTTCGCTTTTGATATAGTCAAAAGCTTTTCGATTTGGTACTCGTTTGTTCAGGAAATGAATAGCAAAATACTACAAACACAATCAAACGGATACGGTCCCCAGCGGAGTCGCCAGTTTGTTGTAGGGAAAAGTATCCGACTCGGATGACCCTATCCCACTCTAAGGGTGATAGTACCTCAGCAACAACTGTAAAACAAACTACTTAAGGTTTACTTCTTTATGAAAGCAAAAGAGAATGGAGAAATGCACTAACCGTTGCCTTGCGCTTAATGTCGAATCCAAACTCTTCTCTTTGGCTGCTTGCTCCCAGCTCCTTGCTCTTTTGCTGGCCCAGCTACAATGAGATCCTGCAAAATAACAAAGAAGGAAACTACAAGAAGCATGCAATCATAACTGGTTCAAGGATTAGTGTAAACCAAACATGCAATTATCACAATATATTATTGAAACAAGAGCACATAGAAGAACCTCAATAACTTTTATTAATGAAGAAGTAAAGGTTCTGAGAGTATTACAACCATTGAAGGCTCCAATCTAGCAACACCTCCCAGCAGAAAGAATTTCTCCTCTTCACCTCTCTCAAACAATCACCCAATAGCTCTATAGTGAAACCAACAGCATATCATTACTTTGCACCAAATTCCAGCCTCCTGAGCTCATAGGAGAGAGCTCAATATATAGATGAATTGAGAAAGGATGAGTCAGCTTGCAACTGATGTGTAGCTGCCTTGTGTCCTCTCTCTCTTCAGTTAATCTTTAGTTGATCTTCAGTTCTTGAGTCCACTTGGAGAACCTTGCTTCCACTTGGAGAAACAGAGCCTCTGACTCATCACAAGGCGAAATACCTGATCCAAGTGTCATTTTTGGAAGATTCCAGAGCAATGACTCAGTGTGCCACTTGTCCCATCTCGCTCAGCGCAGGTGGCCTTTGTCCCACTTGGTTTGCAACGCAGGTACACCATGGAGCAACTGAGTTTCAGCGCAGAAACCTAGTGGAGCACCTGCTTTGATTTCAGGATTACTTGTTTTTGAGTATTTTCAGGTGGAGAACTGATCTGAGAGCTGTTGGTTTGCTGACCTTGTTCCTCTAGGGGTAGGAACATCATGTTTAGGGAACTTTGGATCCCTTGGATTATTGACAATTCATGTCTGTTGCTGTAAGGCACAAAATTGTCTATAACACTTTATATGAAATTTCAAAGAATCCAGGATATAAAAACCAAGTTTCTAAATGGATCCAATCATCTAGTGTTGATGTTGAAGGAGATATTATAAGCTTACAAGATGAAAAACCTTCAGTAGTTTTTGGTTGCAGCTCAGTTATGATCGATGAAAATGTACCAACTTTCTATGTAAGTCTAAAAGTTCATGATTTCTTATTATACAACTTCATGTTAGATTCTGGAGCCTCCCATAATCTGATTCCAAAGGTAATCATGAACCAACTTCAATTAGAGGTTACCCAAACTTATCATTATCTATATACTTTTGAATCCAAGAAAGTACCTTGTTTTCAACTTATAAAGGATCTAGTAGTCACCTTAGATCAAATCCCTATTAAGAGTGTGGTATTAGACATTGTAGTCATTGATGTCCCTCCTAAATTTGGCATGTTATTATCAAGATCTTGTTGTGCCAAATTAGGAGGAATTCTTCAAATGGACATGTCCTATGCTACCATTCTTGTATATGGGGGTAACCATCTGAGATTATACAGAGAAGTAAGATTCATGAATATTGTTTGAAAATCATATCAAGCAAGAAATATTCCCATTTATGGAGTAGATCAAGGCTTTGGATGTTTTTAATTGTCATCAAATAACTTACAAAACACTCATTTCAGGATTGAAGAAATTGTAGAGAAACCAAAGACCATTAAGAATGATATTTGGAGATGATACTTTGAAGGTTGTTGCTCAAAGGAAGGAGCTAGAGCTGGTATTGTATTAGTTTCTCTAGACAAAGAGAATATAACTCAATCCTTTAAGCTTGAATTTGATGTGACAAATAATGTAGCAGAGTATGAAGCCTTCCTTCTAGGATTGGAATTAGCCAAAAGCCTTAAAGTGAAAAATATAAGTGTATTCACTGACTCATAACTCATTGTCAAACAAGTAAGGAATCTTTGTCAAACAAAGCATCCTAGACTTAGATCATATAGAAATGAGCTATGGGATTCAGTGGATAGTTTCTTTCAAAGATTTAACATCACTGCCATTCCAAGGGATGAAAATATTCATGCAGACTCTTTAGTTGTTTCAGCTAGTTCTTTTGAAATTCCTGATCAAATTATGGTTCAATATCAAATTCAAGTTAAGTATAGACCATCAATTCCTGACAATCTTACAAATTGGAAAACATTTGATGATGATGAGAAGTTGAAGTCCTTTTTGTAAGTAATTGATGAATTTTCAGCCTTACAATTCGAAGAATAACAACTCGATAATAATGAGTCGAATAAGGAAAATAAAACTTCAGCATTTGACTCAAGAATTGGTGATCATGGTATCATTCATTTATCTAACAATTTCATTCCCAAGGACCTGGTCCCTTTTGAAAAGTTGTTTGACTATAGCGATGTTCCTAAAAATCCATTATCAAATTCAGTTGAAGAAGATATAAAAGAATGTAATATTGGAACTTTAGAAGAAATCAAAAAAATTAAAATCTCTGCATCCTTGCTAATGGAAGTGAGAAATTTTTTTAGCTCTCCTTAAATCTTATAAATATGTTTTTTCTTGCTCTTATAGTGAGTTTAATACATATGATACAACTCTCATTGAGCATAAAATAACTTTAAAAGCAGACACTAAATCTTTTAAGAAAAAATTATGGAGAATTAATCATGTTCTTCTTCCTACCATTGAAAAAGATCTTAAAAAGCTACTTGATGCCAAGATCATAGTTCCAATGTGATATTCTGATTAGGTAGCTAATTTAGTTCTAGTAAGAAAGAAAAATGATGAAATCAAATTATGTGTAGATTTCAGGAGCTTGAATAAATCATCTTTGAATGATAATTATCCATTACCCAAGATGGACCAATTGCTTCAAAAAATTTCAGGTGCTAATAGAATTTCTATGTTAGATAGTTTTTCTGGATAGAATCAGATCATGGTGAGCCCAAAAGATAAAGAAAATAAAATATTCACAACTCCTTGGGGCACATTTATCTATGCAAGGATGTCTTTTGGATTGACCAATGCTAGAGATACCTTTAAAAGAGCTATGGATTTAGCATTTGTGGGTAATAAAAATAAATTTGTTGTCATTTATCTTGATTATTTGAATGCTTTCTCTAATTCCAATAAAAAACATTTAAAGCACTTGAGGAAATTTTTTGACAGGTGTAGGAAGTTTGGGATTTCTTTTAATCCCAAAAAGTCTTTGTTTGCATTCAAAGAAGGAAAATTGCTTGGCCATACTATTTCCAAGGAAGGAGTTGTCATTGATCCTAAAAGAGTTTCATCTATCCAAGCACTTTGATTACCAAGGAATAAGAAGGGAATTCAGCCTTTTCTTGGCAAAATCAAATTTTTAAGAAGATTTATAATTATGTCGAAATAGTTAAGGATATCACTGATATGTTGAGGAAAGATCATGAATTTAAATGGACAATTCTAGTAAGATATGCTTTTGACCAGATTAAAAAATCCATTTCAAAAGGCCCAATGTTGGCTAGTCTAACCTATTACCAACCATTTAGCATCTTTTCCTTTGCCTCTGAAACTACCTTACCTGATGTTCCTTTGCAAAAGCATGAGGATGGAGATGACCAACCAATTGCCTTTTTCAGTAATGTTATGAGAGATGCTGAACTAAAATATGATATTATTGAAAAAAATGCTTATTCCTTAGTTCAAGCACAAAAGGTTTTAGAGTCTATGTCCTTCACTCTTCCATTATTGCCTATGTTCCCAATAGTGTTGTTAAAACTGTGTTAACTCAACCTGATACTGATGGAAGAAGAGGAAGATGGATTACTAAGATATTGGAATTTGATCTCATCATCAAAACTACAAAGTTAGTAAAGGGTCAAGGCTTGGCTAAACTCTTAGCTGAGTCAAATTGTAAAGTCTTGGGAATAAATTCTATTTTTGAAATTTCAGCAGAGAAGAATCCACAAGAACCTTCTCAATCTTCAGCAGAGAAGAATCCACAAGAACCTTCTCAATTTTCAGCAGAGAAGAATCCACAAGAACCTTCATCTTCAATCCAATCAACTCCTATTCATATCGATGAGAAATTTTTGTTATCTTAATGGTACACTAAAATTGTGCATTTTCTTATATATTTTCAGTGTCCATTTCAATTTTCAAGGAATAAATGTAAAACACTGAAGTTTAAGTACATAAAATACTATATTATCAATTCAAATCTGTATTGGAAGGATCCCCTCAACATCCTCTTACTTAGCTTGACAGAAAGTGAGACAGAAGGAATGATTGATCAATTTCATGGAGATATCTGTGGAGGACACTATGCTTGGAGAGCTACAAGACATATGATTTTAAGGGCAGGATTTTATTGGCCCACATTATTTGCACAAGTAGGAGAAAAGGTTAGAAGTTGTACCCAATGCCAAATATTTGATGGTAAGAAAATATTAGCAACACTTCCTCTAGTTCCAGTATTAGTTCAAGCACCTTTACTACAATGGGGATTGGATTTCATTAGGGAAATTCATCCACCATCAAGTAGCCAACACAGATGGATATTGACTTCCACAGATTATTTTACCAATTGGGTAGAGGCAATTCCAGTTAGAAATGCAACTGGCATTGTAGTTATTAAATTTATTGAAGAGAATATACTATCTAGGTGTTGATTCCCCCCACAGATAGTTACAAACAATGCAACAACATTCAGCAGTGTCAAGATGATTGAATTTTGTCAGAAATACCAAATTTTGTTGCATCATTCTATCCCTTACTATCCACAAGGAAATGGACTCATAGAGTCCTCAAATAAGAGCCTGGTTAAAGTCATTAAGAAAACATTGGAAGACCATAAAAGGAGTTGGGACAACCATCTCATTGTGTAGTTTTAGCAAACATAATCTCTCCAAAGAGGTCGATAGGTAAATCTAATTTTTAGCTTGTTTATGGTAGGGAAGCCATATTTCCTACACATCTAGCTTTTCTTGTCATGATGTTTTTACAAGAATCAAATGAAGTACCTGATGATTTTTCTAGGAGAATCAATCAAATTATAGAACTTAATGACAACAAAGATGAAGTTCATTAAAAGCTTCAGAAATATCAAAACAAAATGAAAATTTTGTCTGACAAAAAGGCTAGAGAAAGAGATTTTAAAGAAGCAGATTTAGTATTAAGATGGGATACAAGAAGGAAAGATAAAGGAAAACGGCGAAAGTTTGATCATCTCTGGTTTGGACCTTTTAGAATTGCAGAGGTTAAAGGCAATAATCATTTTATCTTGCAGAACTTGGAAGGATAATATTCCTCATTACCTTTCAATGGGAAATATTTGAAGCATTATACTCAATATTGAGATTCCTTCATTCATTCGTCATTTATATATCACCATATTCTTTTTTATCTTTACATGCAGCGTGTAATTGTTTTCAACAAAGACCCCATTACACTGAGGAGAAGGCACATGGATCTGCAAGTTCTCTACATCTTGCAGGCGGAAGCAATCCCCAATTGGAGTCGATATTGTAACATAAATACTTCTGATAAATTAGATATTTATAAAATAGGGTGTAAAAAAAATGAAAAACAAAAAATAGAATAAAAGAATGAAAATAAGAAATTAGTTGAAGAAAATGAAAAGAAACCCCATCAAAACAAAAATAAGTGTACAAGTGGGAAAGCTCAAATGCCACTTGAAATAAATTTTGTTTGAATCATACAGTAAAATCAATATCAAACATGTTTGAATTTATGTTTAGAATTAGAAAATAATTCAACCAAAATCTTTAATCTTGATTTAGAAGATATCATAGATTAGAGGAGAAAGTGACCTAAGCATTTAATATTGGTCAATTGTATATTTGTAATAGAATAGGGTTAGGAGTTCCTTTAGGAAATAAAAGGCACGACTGATCAAATGCACCTTTAGAATTAGAATTAGAATTATGCTCTGATAGATTTATTTTAGTTAAAAATAAACTAATGATGTCATTAAACATGAGTAGCGCCATGTAATAAGATTTAAACTTGGCTTTTATTTTTTGTTGGGAAATGATTTGATGTCTTATCATTTTGGGATATCCAAGGTGCTCTTATCAACGACCATGATTTTCCCCGCCCAATCAACAATGGAGAAACCAATTCGCACCCCCCGTCCTATTTCATGTTAATGTTAAGGAGGGGGGTTCAAAAAGTGGTATTTATTTTCACAGGCCCCACGCGACGTGGAATTCTCTCGTGAGTTCGCACCCACTCATTCTTAACCACTTAACATCGCCCGCCCCCGCTCCAAAATCCGCTATCGCTCCTCCACTCCTGCCAACAGTTAGACATCACCTCCAATGCATTTTTCTCCACCTATCATGTTCTTCCACTCATCCATATCTGTTACTACATTTCATTTATTATTTTATCGTTACACACTTTTCCGTTACCATGATCCCATTATCCATTAATGCTCATAAATACCATTTGGTAATGGTTCCATTCCAATGGTAATCGATTGAGGCCTATAAAAACACTTTGACACATTTAGCGTGGCTCCCCTGGCTACTTTCATCACTGTTCTAAATTGCAGGTAATGTTCAGAGTTTCCGCTCTCTTACTGTCAGCACCTATTAGATTTCGACAATTCAGAGCCTAGATACCCTTGACATAGACTTATTTGTTTATTTAGGTACCTGTTAAAGCCAAATTTTGTCCTCTGATATTATTTCTCTTTAGAAATGCTCAGTCATGGCAGCAAAGGGAAAGGCATAGTCTTCTAGCAGTAAATCTAAAACTGATGAAAACCCGAAGACTTTTGCTACCGTAGACCTAGACCATATGCCATTATTTGAAAAATACTTTAAGATTGTTGACATTGAGTGTGAATTCAACTTGTTGAAATTACATCGTTGGTTAAATAAAAAGTATCTCAATCAGTAGGATGACATTAACCTTTGGGAATCATTATTGCTTATGTTTATCTTTCCTCAGACCCATTATTTCTATCATCAAGTCATGTGGTGTCAATCCAGGTATAATCTCCTACAAAGGACAACTATGACTCAAAATGGAGACATTCTTATCTCCATTACACTAAAAACCATAAACCAAATGATGTTGATTACTCAGAATGACTCCCTTAGCCATTTTTCTGCAGTTGTCCTAATGAACATACATTATAAGTTGACCTTTCCTAAACGAGCTCAAATTTTTTAGATTTTTCTCCCAGAAGACTCTCAGATTCCTAAGAAAAATCCCCCTTACCTAGCTTCCATGTTCCCTGAAAAAAGCCAAACTTATAATTTCCCTAGTTTCTTGCCTTTTAGGCAGGGAAAATTTTAAGAACCACCCTAAATTTATATGTCTAATAAATTGGCGAATCCCCATGATACATAGGAAAAATGGGAGGAAATTTTATCACTAATATAATATGTATATATATATTTTTTGGTGAATCTCTCACCACATTATATTATCTTGTAAGGTCATGGTGAATCTTTCACTGAATAATAAAACATTGTGAAGTATTGGTGAATGTTTTGTTAAAGTATGAAACCATATATGATAATAATAAAACATATTCATTAAACTATAATATACTAACATACATGTTTGGAAAAAAAAACATAATTTTCACTTACTACAAACAGTGTTGCAAGTTTTGGTGGCCATGTTTGTCATGGTAGGAGAGATTAATGTTTTCTCTACCACTTTTGTCAAGCTACCACTTTTGCCAAGCTATCAAATTTCTTTCTTATTCCATAGACTCCAACTGCGAGATTTAAAAAAAAACACATCAAGTTTGTTTAGCCCAACACGCCAACAAAAAGCAAGCCCCAACTATATAATATAATCAAGTAGTAGGTATCCCAAAGGCCTGAAGGGGATCTAATGGAAAGAAGTGACCATTATCAGAAGCCTTCCAATCAATATATAAATGTAGATTTATTATTGTTTTAATTGGAAATCTTCAATTAAATAATTAAATAATAAAAATTAATTACGTCTCTCCCAATCTAAATTTCTTATTAGTATAATTCACTACCTTCATACCATTTTAAATAGCATTGTAACATGTGGATTAATTTCCTTTTTGGTGCACAATCTCTGCCTCTTAGGACAATATGGTGAAATGAACCAAACCCTACAGATCATTACGACAAAATAAGAATAGCAGATAAGATGAAGGGTTGTACAAACTAGCATATTTTCAAACAACTAATCCAAGATCAGTACCTTAACTTTTTCATGAAGATATCATATTGAGAATGTTTGAAAAATGGTGGGAAATCTAGGCAGCGACTATCTCTCTTCTGCGATGGTGATGCAGAAAGAGTTAAGATTTCATTGTTTTGATTTATTTTTTATTAAATCAGAAAAAACCAATATTAATGGAGATATCGGTATTTTTTACTAAATTTTGTGAAGTGACTAAATGTGGCTTTAACCATTCACCTTAAGATTTCTTTTACAATATAATTTCCTAAGTCTATTTAATATCTTCATTATCATAAAAAACAACCTATATCCATCTTCTCCACATCTACCACTCTTAGAGGGATGAAATCTATTTATCCCTCCCAGCACTTGGTAGACCTGGAATTAAGATGGATATAAGTTGATATAATTTCTGCTTTAAATAGTCTATGCTCACATGAATACCATGGTATTACCATGGGTCAATACCATCGGTTATCATAAACCTGGAGCTTAAAAAGTACTATTAGTAATTTATAAAACTTAAGAAAATTAATAATTGATTTTTATTTTATTTTTTTATTTTAACCAAGTTAAAATGTTTAAGTGACATTAAATTACAAGATCCATTTTTACTCTTGATCTACCAAGCCCCCGAGAGGGATCATATATTTTTTCAGTCTATGTTAGTTTGCATATCATGATATTTGATCCAGAGTAAAGATGGATCTATGCTAGTTTAATTCCCCCTTTTAAATAGGCTGCATTCCATGTGAATACCATGTGCCATATTTATTTTTATTAATACTAATTGTTACACAAAATATTGTCACCATGACTATTTGCAGTCAGTATGGGTCTATTAGCACTTATATTGTCCTCCTAAGCAAGTCTCAGACCTCAGCTCTTCATGTCAAGCTTTGAACATGAGAGAAAGACCTTTAAAAATCAATAAAGTTATGGTTCCGCACTTTCTCTCATTGTTGCCTATGGTCCCACACCCCCTGTTCATATTACCTGCGGACCTGCCCGCTCTGTCTCTAAAGGAGTGGGTGCGGACCCCTGTGAAAGCCAAAAAGGCGCAAGTTTATTCTAAAAAACTCACCTTTGGTTAATTCTAGATGATTCTAGAAGGAATTTTGACGTGGATGGTTCGCTCTTAGGTGGTTCATGCATCCCAAAAGAGAAGGAGCTAATCCCTTGATGAGAGGAGCTATCCCTTTGAAGGAGGGCTTTATCCCTTTGAAGGTGGACCTAGTAACTTCCCTCCATTGCACTATAAATTAAGGCATTGGGCTGGTTGCTAGAGAGGTTAGAAGCTGAACATTTTTTAGGGTAAATGCTGGTGGAATTGAGACTTCCTAATTAAGCTTGAGAGGAGAGATCAAATACCTTTTGGCTTCATTGGGAAGAGAATGAAACTTGTCAAAGTAGAGGAGACTTCTTGTTGGACCCTGGGAGGAGCTTGTACAGCATCAAAGCATAGTCTGTAAAGTTCTTCTTTGATTTGAATTAATACAATCAGATTCATTTTTCTCAGCAAATTGTCTTATGTGATTTGTTTTATGAATTCCTTGATCATCATGATAAGTATGCTTTATGATATTGGCTTTTCAGTTGCTATTTAATTTGTGTGCTTGTTTGTGTTTGCAGAATCACTACAAGGGAGCTGATTTGGATCAAAGGAGTGAGGCTTCCACAAACTTGCATTGGACCCAAGGTAGGCCTAAAACACTTGTTTTCCTTTGTTTATAAATTGCATATTTAGAGAAAGATAGTTTTTGATTGGCTTGCTTGTCACTAGATATCATTAGATACTAGGGAGGTCGATCTTGTCCGCAAGAATGACTCATTCCGTGTGACACTAATATTAGGGTTAATAATGTTTTTTTGCATGGTATTAATAATAATTTGGCCCATGGTATTTGTCCGATAGGCTTCACCTAAATATAACATAATTTTTGAGTGTTCATAAATATAGGATGTCTTATGGAGTAAATATAAAAAATGTTTTATTTATTTATCATACCTCTCGTTTATTATAATTTTATTACTTTACCATACCTTTTTTTATAAATATGGTATTTGGCCCATAGGATTCAATTAAATAAAACCTCTTTTCTGAGCCTTCTTAAATAGAAAGAGCATTACGGAGTAAATATAGAAAGAGGTTTTATTTATTTACCATACCTCTCCTTTATTTATATTTTTATTAATTTACCATACCTCTTTTATAAATATGGTATTTGGCCCATAGGATTCACTTAAATGAAACCTCGTTTTTGAGCCTTCTTAAATAGAAAGAGGGTTATGGACTAAATATAAAAGAGATTTTATTTATTTACCATACCTCTAGTTTATTTGCCTTTTTATTTATTTACCATACCTTTGGAGTAAGTATAAAAAGAACTTTTGTTTATTTACCATACCTCCATTGTATTTATATTTTTATTTATAACTATCATAAATACATTTTATTGAAAACGAGGGTGAATGGAAGAGTGTAACTCCTAATTTCAAGGGCTAAATTTACTTTTTTTACCCTCCCCCTTAAAATAAGGTGGGCTAACCTCCATACCTATTTTTTTTATAAAATAAATTTGAGGTGATTTGTAACAATGTACTGTGATACAAAATATTCGCCCAATAAAGATATAAAACCCCTTAATTTAGCCCAAGGGAAAAAATTAGCCCCTAAAATTTTCCATGCTTTTAGGGTATCCATCAGACCGGTGGATAGATGGCCTATCTTAGGCTTGCTACCCATTTTCTCCATTGAGCACAAGCCAAAATTCATGTATAATTTTAGCCAATTTTTCACTGATATTATGCATGAACAGATGATGAAAATTACTACTGAAGGCATATTCAATTATGCATCTATACTAGTCTACATGTTTCTCTTTCAGCAGGGAGACAAGTTTCCAATAAACCTACATATGCAAGATGATCAGGGCATCAATCAAGAAGTGACACAGTGGACCTCGTTAGACAGAAGAAACTCAATTGAGTTTAAGTTTGTAGAATTCATTGACAATTTTGTTCATGCAGTTGTAGGGCTTCATAGCAATGAGGATGAACCTAATATTAATGCATAAATCAAAACGGTTTTACACTTAACTAAGAAGATGAAGGCTAGAGACTGGTATTTATACCAGAATTACATAGAAATAAGAGTATATGGATGTGATTTGGCTCCATAAAAGTTGCCAAACTATGTTCCAATGATAAATTTCTCTATGGAATATATAAGACAGATTATAAATATGGATGAAATCCATTTTGTTTCAAGGAAAAGGAAATCACAATTTAGGATCAAAACTCAAGTAGGACCATTCATATGCAATACTAGAACAACAAGTGATGAATAAGATTCGACCCTCAAGTAATTCAAATTTCAGCCTAGTTTCACATGGTCATATGATCCATTCAATATTATTTCTAATCTAAGGGTGCATCTTAAAAATACACCTTATAATCATACCCCCATGCCAGAAATTGAGAAATTTATGAATCAATAACAATGGGAGGAGAATACACTTCAAGAAGTAGAAGGGAAGGCTTTGTCTACAGCTACCCTTCACACCCCTGTACCTCAAGACAAACAGGGGAAAATGAAAAGAGGAGAACCCTTATCTCCAACATGTACTGAAATAAGTGCTCAAGAGTTTATTATTCAGGAGAAGAAGTAGAAGACACAACTCCCATATGCGATCGTTCAAAATGAGGAAGAGGAAAAGACTATTATTATGATTGGTTTGCAGTTTTCTACAGGGGTAGAAGAACACCTCCCTAATACTCCATCCTCTTCAGCCTCATAGAATCCTACACACAAGTCACAGTCAACAAAATTGGCTAAACTAGATGACCCCAATATCTTCAGCAAGTTTTTGCAGATTAAGCAAAAGAATGAAATCGTAAAGGCCAACATGTATGCTCATTTTTGGAAGTAGACTTCTACCTCCTAGCACAGGTTGTTAACAACATTTGATAGTGAAAAAGAAAGAATTCAAATGGCATTCTTACAGGATCAAGTGACATCTCCAAAAACGTCTATAGATTATAAGAAAACAATTTTCTCATTTGATACAAAATTAATACATCATATTGATCAAATGGATATGCATAAATAGTCTAGAAAAATGATTTTCTCCACCATGACAAATATTGTCATAGAATTTTCAAAGTTAAGAACATCTCTCTCAAATGTCCGAATTCAGTTGAAATTGGAGAAGATTTCTTCATTAGCAATGGACACCAGAATTAAAACATTGGAAGATTTGGTGATTAAGCTAGGATATGATGCTGATGATGTCAAAGAAGTGGAGGAGATCATCAACAAGAATAATGAAGATATTGAAGCACTTGGAAAACAACTGAAATTTCCCTCTAAATAAGATCCATTAGCAAAGGAGATTGAAGGAAGTGAAAAGGATAAGGAAGACATGCTCAAACTAATCTTTGAGAAAAATATACAGATGAAGGAGATGGATGAATAGATTGAGAAACTCCTCAAAGAAAAAGAAGAGGCTACACAACTAATTACAAATCTAGTGATAACCATACCCATCACAGTTGTAGATGCAATAAGAGATTCAACATCAACACCTGAATATTTAAATAAAGGTGTGCATGATTTATCTATTTTGAGACAGGAAAATGACATGCTCCAGTAAAAGCTCAAACATGTAGAAGCTCAAAAGATTAAAAATGATTCTCTTTTGGTGGAAGAGATGTAGAAATCTCACCAACTGGCCAAGAAGATTGACCAATTGGAAAATCAGTCACTAATGGGTCACACCTTGGCCCAAGCCAAGGAAAGGATCTGTGTCGATATCAATCATGCCATTATTGAGGTGTGATCAACTATCCAGATTATATTTGAGAAAGAATAGTTAATCGATAGATGGAGAACAACCATTGAGCAAGTCAGAACAACATTGGGACAAAATCCAAAAAAGACCACTTCCATGATTAGAATCTTGAAGTCAAATTTGGAACAGATTCAGATTGAAAACAGAATAGAGACCATTCTAGAGATCAAAAAGGTGTTACAGAAAAAGGAATTTAGTGACCCAATTGGAGACCAAGTCTCAAGCTCTAGAAAATTATGTCAAAAATTTCACACTAAATTCAATTTACTAAATCAAAGAGGACATCCAAGGCTAGTAGCACCTAATGAAAAACTTATCAGCTTAGAAGATTACTGTGAGAAGCTTTACAACATTGCCATAGATACATCAAAATTTGCAAGTATTAAGGGGCATGTCACAAAGAAAGCATTTATTGAAGAATTAGAGTTTGATTTAACCATCAAACATGAAATCAAGCATATCTTCATCAACATGCCCACTTTCGAGAAGTATACTGAGGTAGATGAGGTAAATAGAAAGCCAATAAATATTTATTTACCAACTAATGAAAGATGGGATGAGTTATGTGATACCATCGAGTAAAAACGTTTTATCTCCAATGGACAAACAACAATACAACATTTTGGGGGCCAAGTCATCAACAACTTCCTCGAAGATTGTGTCATCATCTCAATGGTTTATGAAATTCTATATTTTTGTACTATTTTTGTAAATTAGTTTAGATGTTGCTGGAGTCTTATATTATTGTATAAATAAATAGTAATTCGATGTATTAAGGGTTGAACCCTTGCATGAGTTTTTCTAAAGAAGAATTATATCAGACTAAATTCACTTCAAATTAATGAAAGGATTTTCGATTTTCTTCAAACAACTTGTTTCTTTGTGAGTTTGTCTTAATGCTTTCACTTCATTTTTGTTATTCTACATGTATTCAAGTTTTGTGAAGATAATTGGGTAAGAGAAAATTGAATATCAATCTATCTTAAAGCCCCATGAAGTTATAATCTATTTTAGGGAATAGTTTATTGGATTGTTTGTCTTTGCAGGCTCTTCTACATTCATAAATTATCAAGCATCTTCATAAGGTTAAATATATTTTGTTGGGCTATAAACATTGTATACTTGCATACTTCCATTTGATGAACTAAAAATCCAGTCTGGATATTTAAGAAATCATAGCTTCTTATAATTCTACTTTTCCATACACTATAAATCAAATTACTGTTCGGAGGTAAAGAATCAACCCTTTCATAGTATGCAGTACTAATAAGGTTTGAACACTTGCCTTAACCCACTCATTACATTGGTCATAATTTTTTTTTTTAAAACAAACAAAATATTTTAGATGCTATGGCAGAATTAAATAAACTATATTTATCTCAAATGACAACATTGGCCACTACATGTTTTTCCCCAGAACATGCCTTGGATGATCTCGAGATCCCCCTGCTAGGTTTTGTCAGATATTGCAGTCTCATATGCAGCTCAAACCTATGGCTTGCGAAACATAGGAGAAAATATAAAATGAAAGTTTTTTCCTAAAGGTACATCTAATAGACAAAAATAGAAAGAAAAATGAGAAAGAGAAAGAACACAAGAGTATAAATGCATTCACCAAGGATCTGAATAATTAAACTGGTGGAGTCACCATCTTTTGATGATAGAAGATGAGTGGAATCGCCATTTGTTAGGTGTAAATTTAGGAGAAAAGGTGTCACTAATAAATTTTTATGGTTGGTGACAATCCCAAATAACAACAAAGAAAAAAAGAAGAAATATTTTGCAAACCCCTATAATATTCAGAAAGAATTTTAGATCTACAAGAAAAATGTTAGAAAAACCCTACAAAAAGAGCTTACAATTATTGAAAATTCAAACGAAAAATCATAAAAAGAAACCCAATGGAAATAACTTGATTTTTATTAATGATAACACCTATTGGAGTAGACATAGCCTCAGGTCTTTAATGTCCTCCTCCATGGGAGGTTCCTTTTGTGTCCCTATGCTCCAAGTGGTTGCTCTTTCTCTCTTCCTATTTGCAAATGGGCAAATAAGAAAATTGTTTGAACTCAATGTGGAGAGCTTGTGAGTAATGAGAAAAAAGTGACGATGATGATTGTTGTAGCTCCTAGAGACAACCCCTAGGTTGAGGAGAGGTCAGTGCCTAGGACATATCAGTAACTCTTGAAGATAAATCAGTGAAAATCAAGACATAAATGTGAAATGGTTTGTATTTTGGTTCAATTACCTTTCTTAGATGCAGATTTAGTATGCACATAAATAAAATATCATTTCCAAGAATAAATATTTAGGTCTAGTGGTTGACATATAGAGAATGAAACTTAACTTTTTCATTGCAATGGAGATGGAAAGGAGAAATATAAGAGAGGAACCTGGTGCAAAGGGCTGGATAAAAACATAATCCTCTGTAACAAATCCCAATAGAATCATGACAAGATAAAAGGACTTAAGTGCAAAGATTATGGAGCACATTTTAAGTATTTCAAACTAATGTCTCACAGATACTCTCTGCTATATCATAAAACAGGTAAATATGCAATCTCATAGGTACCGTTTGTTATTACATAAAGTAGATAACTCTACAATCTCACATGTACTGCTAGCTATTACATAATATAAGTAAATATGTGACTTAATAGTGAATCTAACAACTATAACTACACAATTTATGGAGAAGAAAATACACATTTGAAATGACACACAAAGGTAGAACACATACTACATATCCCAATGCTTCGAATCACCAGAAAATTTCTTCATTCATCTTTAAAAGTGAAATAGCTGCTACAGGCCTAAACATGTGAAATCCACAAAACAAATACGGTACTTGGAACAGGAAAATAGAACCAAAATTGGAACCTCCTCTGAAAACAGAATTCAAAACCCTTAAACACAAAATTTAGAACCTCTCATTTTTTTTTCGAACCTTTAATATTGATTTCCTTTGATCCATATTTATACAGGAATTTAGTAGAATATAGATACAAACATAAACACTGAGGTGTAACAAAAATAAATCTTCATTTCATTAATATCAAAGAACTAAAATATGCTTAAATGAAAAATGTAAATAAACTAGCTCAGGTGATGGTAGCTTATCAATGAGAAGAGATGTGGCATCTACATGCCTATGAACTGTGTAACAATAAGGCTTGGTGGCCTTTCTATCATTTAGAAACAATGAGAAACCCTAAAAATCCAAAAAACTAACCCTAGGAATAGGAGCATATGTAACAACCCTAGTGAAAATTTCATGTAATAAAAGTTAATAATGGCAGAAATAATAACCACGGTTGATGGGACACTTATTCCAAAGTGAATGTTGGGAAAAAAATCCTAGTGTGGGTGTTCATTTAGTTTATTATGGCTACGGAAATTTGCAATGGCTAAGGATTTGGAAAGACAAAATGGAATTTTTGGCACATTTATTTATGAAAATAATGGAAATTAGGATAAAAGTAAGGTGAAAGGTCACATGTTGCATGTGAGGAGGAAATTGAAGGAAAATAATGGAAAATAAAGAAAATATATGCCTATGTTGGCTTGATGGACCTTGAGCCAGGTTCAACGTTAATTAGCCAAGCAAATCCCTACACTATTGGCCCTTTCAACATCAATCCGTGAAGAGCCTACTAAAGTCTCACCCGAAGCAGTATGGGGGGATGCAGGAACCAAATTTCTGCACCCTGAGATGGAAGTGATGTCGCTTCATACCCTAACCCTTCCTTTGCGCAGATCGATAAGCCTTTTAGGGCTTATCGATATACTTCCCTTAGTCATCCTCTAGGCCTCCGTGAAGGTCTATGACTGTCTTTCGCGTACCATAAATAGGTGATTCAAACACTTACGTGCCTTTGTAATTACTCTTACTACTATATTTACCCAAATTAGCTTAAGTAGTGGATAGCTTCAACATGCATTATGATTATCTTCGTGTAAACAGATATTCTTACTTGCGTTCATATAACAAAGTAAAACACATAGATTCACACATCAATACAACATTAAATAATAAAGTCGATATTTAACATAACATAATTACATGCATTGATAAAAGAATTAAAATAGCTCATACGTAGGTAATTCCAGAATAATTCTCTTTATTGATGTTCAGATCTCCTTTACAGACTCTAACTATCCTACACACACAACTACAGGGGTCTGCGCACTCAACTGTGGAATTCTACCCTAGGCCTCTACGCACATAGCTACATAGCCTCTTTCCTATTCTAAGACTCTTCGATCTTATCTCTTACAAACCCATTACATTAATGGATCCTCAACATCATATTTAAACTGAACTACTAGAAGAATCTTCTAAGACTTCTTTTTATACAATCCCATGGTCTACAGATCATGGGTAGATCTCCTAAAGCCAACATGACTTACATTAAACAAAGGGTGGAAACCCTTTATGACTCTTTACATCTTCTCACTCTGTGACCACAAAATGTGGAAAATTTACACTTCTTATACAAAACTTGGGCTTTCTACCCCAAAACTTGGGCCTTTAACCCCAAAATTTACCCTAGGGTACCTATTCGCAACAGGACCCCAACGCAAATATGGTGACTCGCCCTTGAGTCACTCTGCTGGAGTGGAGATCTTATTGCAAAAACCCCCCAGTTCGACCTGTACTATTGTAACCTTGGCTGTACACTGCGTCACCGCTTGCTTAACCTGCTTGACGAGCTGCTCTGTCTCTAGTCCTGTGCTATCTGCCTGTATTTTCTGTTGTGTTTCCTCCAGACTAGCCAATTTTCCTTCAATGGTGGCCATGAGCACATAGGCTTCATCTAGCCAAGGCCCTGATCTAGCCTCAATACTGCCTCCTTGCATTGTACTGCATCCACCTGTTCCCTTAGTGCCTTCGCTTCCTGCAGCTTCACCAACCTCAATGTGATGGCGACGATGCGCATCATCGCTTTGACCTCATCATACTTTTGCTAAAGTTCCCTTGCCTTTGTTTATACCTGCTGCACATTGGTATCTTCCCCTAGGATGGTAACTAATTTGAGCAACTACTCGAAGACTAAAGTGAAATCCTTCATTGCGACATCCACTATGGCAACTACATCCTTGACAGCTGCCTCGCGCTGCTCTCTGACTTTTGGTGGAGCCAAAAGCTGGGACCTCAACTCGATCTCTGTGATCTTAAGGTTCAGCTCAAATAGATCCTTAGACAGCTCTATCCTTGTGTCTTTCATGCCTACAGCTAGCTTCCAAATTATGGCATCGATTGGCACATCTTCTAGGATATTTAGCTCTTGAATAGTTCTGTAGGCCTCATCTACCACAGCTGTGGTGTGCTCATTCTTCTCTATGATCTTCTTAATGAGATCAATCACAAAAGTATTTTCTACGAACATCTGGGCATTGTTGATCTTCTGCTCGCTGATCACATTCAGCGTGCACTTCTCTCTGGCCTGAAGTTCCATAATCACACCGTCTTGCAGGGTGTGAAGGGCATCACTTGGCAGCGTGGCCAAGTTCAACCCAACCTTCTTGAGAGCGTTGATGGTGGCCTTGTCAACTTCCACTTCTGTAGTCAATGCTCCATCCGGTAGAATCACGATCTGAGGATCAAAGGAGCTGACCAACTTCACTACTTCTAAGGTCCCAAGAACCAATCTAGTTGACACCGCACTACATTGTCCCACACTGGTTTGCACTTGAGTGGTCTGGATCTACATCTTGCGCAGACCAGTCTGAATGGCGACCAAGGCTTGCTTCTGTTGCTTCGCAAACTACTACAACAATCTTGCAGTTGTGTCCCCAATATCATTCAGATCACCTTTAGTTAAAGTGATTGGGTCAAGGGATGATTTGCTGGTCTTGGACTTCTTCCATGACCCTACATTTTCCTACTCCCTAGTGTGCCTAACCCAGAATGGAGTAGTCTCTGTATCTGCACCTCCCTATCCTGATTACTGCTCTTCTTTCCTCCGTCCATGGAGAAGGAGACTTATGACTTTTGTTAGAGTCACACTCTTCCTCTTCTTATTCCTTCTCTGCCTGCTTCTTAGCATGGTGCTCTGCTTTAGCTTTGTCTTCAGCCTCCTTTTCCCTTCTAACGGCCAATTGCTGCATCTTGAGTCGGGCCTCTTCCTTCTTCTGCTTCGCTACAGACTTACTAGACCTAGCAGACAAGTCTGAGGCCATGTGCCACTCTAATGGCCAACTCTCTAGGACTGTTGTGATTGCATCATTCATTTCTAGGTATGGAAGACGATACCATTTTTGCTCAGGCTCCTTCTGCGCCCAGATGGAAACACAGTGGCAGTTCGCTTTGAACTCCACATATCCTAAAAACTACTCAAAGACAGTTGGGGATAACCTCGGCTTGTGGTTTATTGTGGAGCGGATGCTTGCCTCCATCAACATCCAAAATATTTTAGCATCCTTGAGCCTCACAACATCCTTGGTGGCCCAGAGTAAAGTGAACTTCACTTCTTCTGGTAGATCTAATGCAACTAGAGGAAACTGGTTGTCCTCCGGTAATTCCCATGCAACCAACACAATTGATAACAGTAACCAAGAACAGTGAAAGGTTTCCACAGGCACCAACATGAGTTTAGTAAGAAGCTCTTGGGTTGCTTTAGGCAACTTGTCAAACATTGAACTAGCCACCAAAGCCTCGAAATTCTCAAGGTTCATGCGCACCTAATAGCTCAACACCTCAATTCTCAGAATGCAAAGTCTTTTTTGTTGAGCAGACATTTGTATTTTATAGGCGGATTCAAATTTGAATCCGACCATTCCCCCAAAATCCTCTCATAAATGCTATATTGCTAGAAGATTTTCAAAGATCGCACTCTTAAATTTTGAATTAAATGCTGCCCCCCCCCCCCCGCTACACTTAGTCATTTTCCCACTGTCAACTCATGAACAATGACCACAACAATCACTTTCTGGCTACCCTGCGTGGTCTCTCCTTCTATAGTGCAACTCCCTTCATGCTTCTGTCGATACTATGACATTCCTCCCTTCCATGTAGTCCCCCAGTCGTGTAGCTCTACAACCCAGGAAATGTAGTTTACAGTCCCGCGTCTCCTTCCAGCTACCTGGAGTGCTAAGACTCTGCCTCCACCATATAGTCATCTGGTTAGATCCCCGGTGTATGGTTTCAATCAGCAGCCATATACCTTCCTTGGAAATGGCACTCCATTCAACTTCACTAGCTGAACTGCTCCACCATCGGTAATCTCCTTGATGACATAGGGCCCTAGCCAATGCATCCAAAGTCTTCCTATAAATTTATCAAACTTGCTATCATATAATAATATTAAATCATTTACCTTGAAGGTGCATAATTTGATGTGTTGATTGTGCCATGTCATTTCGCATTCCTTTTGAACTTGCTGATGGAATCCATCCGAAAATCTATCCTCTTCCAACTCTACTAGCTGTGCGAGCCTTTCTTCTAGGGCTTCACAATCCACCTTCCTGTGAATGTCTCTATGTGTAGACTAGGTACATTGTACTCCATCGGCATCACAACTTCTTGTTATAGACATATTTGGGCACTGCAACCCCAATCACATATGTCCATAAACCAAGGGCTTCTAACTCCCAAAAAGTGTTATTTCATACCCTAAAGGAGCAAGGTCAGCTGATTACATCATGTCCCAGAAGTTCTCCTTGAGAAACTACTCAGAACTGGACTGTATAGACTGCTCAGTGCTAAGGGGTACGATGCATCTCACCTGCCACATGCAAAAAGTGTGATGCATACTGAAAAGCCCTTCTGTAGGGTGCAATGAACGAGAGCAAAAAAATGGCAGAGGCAGTTGGCTAGGTGGAAACCCATAGAATCTTGTAGAAACTGCCCATTTGACACTTGCCTCTCTGAACTCGCCCAGGGATGAGTAAGAGATCATGAATCTCCAAGTGGAACCAAGAACTATCATAGAGAGGACACTAATCAAAAACCCAGAAGCTAACTCACCCACATGCAAACATCTATATATGGATCCCTCATCCTAGAGATCCAAAGGCTGGAATTTTGTATTTTGTAAGGAAGTGTTGTTGGTTTCTCTGTGCAAAATTGTATTGTTGGGTGATCTGAGCTTTTCATGTGGTGAAGAAGGTTTTCATGCTGGGAGGATGGCGCTGGGTCAAACCAATGGGCTGTAATCCTCTTTTCTACTACTTCTATCAATAAAGCTATTTGAGTTTTCCTCCATATTCTTGTATATTTTTTAATCTTGTATTGATATATGCATTTGTATGGTTAATATACATCTGATCCTATATTTTTTATGGTTATAGATCTCTATGCTTTGATGGTATTATGCTGCTTTGACTCTACAGGTGTTCTTTGAAGTGGGACAAGTAAGGAAGGAGTGGCAAAACTCTGTCAAAGGAGAGAGGAAACAAGCAAGGAGCCAAGAAAAAGACTAAGGTTGGTACTCTCTGTTTCTCTCTCATCTATCTCTCATAAAGGAAAACACAAGTAACTTTAATTTTTTTGTTTCTAAGATAGCTACCCTTCTTAATGGGACTAGCAGATCTTAGTGGACACTAGTTTTCCCGATAACAAAATGGCGACTCCGCTGGGGAGTGAATAACTTGTTTGCTTGTTTATATTTGTTTGTTTTATAAACTACAGACGGAGCCTGAAGCTAAGCCAGCTAGCCTTTGAACTGCATTTGCTATGCAAGTGCAAAGTAGATCAATGCTGCTTCAGCCCATCTCTAAGTTTTGTTTATAAACTAAACAACCAACTTGCAAACATCCTAAGTGCCCTAGTGGTAGCTCAAGTAACCTCATTAGATCAGCCCCTATACTTTGTATTTACTAACTATCATTAGCTCAACTTAAATCCCTGAACTAATCTGCAAACTGTGAGCAAAAAACCAAGCCCAGTCTCGTCCCTAGACCATCGCACTGTCTGCTTTTAACAATCTAGATGCATCGCACCTCCCGTGTGTTGTAGGTGAGATGCATCCATGTTCCTTATGTTACAGGTGCGATGATCAGATAAGATTGTTTCTGCCTCTAGATTTTGGTTTTTTCTTCATTGTCTTCAACTTTATTCAGGAGTTTTGTTGTCTGTGATCAGTACACCACTGTTGAAACTCCCTTCCTTTGCATTATTCAACCTCCACTGTACAAAGAACTGTTAATTTTTTTATGCATTTTTTTCCATTTACAGTTCTCCTTTACAAAACGTAGCTTAATCGAACTATTGTCTTTTGATTTGGAAGTGTCGCAAGTGTCGTTTTTAGTCAAAGAAAAGAATCCTACCCTTTTTTATTGTCGATTACACCGTTACGCTTGTATTTGATTTGAATTAATAGTATTTCAAGTGTTGAAAGCAGTTTTCAAATTGAATTTGAAAGTGTCATCTTAGCCTTCCTTTCGTTTTTAAATTCCAAATCATAAAGTGTCGTCTTAGCCTTCCTTTCGTTTTTAAATTCCAAATCATAAAGTGTCGTCTTAGCCTTCCTTTCGTTTTTTGAATTCGAAATCACAAAGAAGTCTTCCTTTTGTTTTTTGAATTCGACATCGCAAAGTATAATCTTAGTCTTCCTTTCATTTGTTTGAATTTGAAATCTCAAATTGTCGTTTTCATCTTCCTTTCTTCTCTTGAAGAGAAAATTTTCAGTACTGCTGCTTTGAGAGAAAAGATAGTTCAGCTTTGTATTTAGCATTATTTTTGTCACTCACACATTAAGAAACCAGAAAAAAAATACATGCATGTGAATTTGCATTTAAACTGCTTGTTGAATTTGATTTAGGATAGTACATCTAGTGTGTGCTCTCTGCTCTATGTTGAAAGAATTTTGCTTCTCCTTCCTTAGTAGCTAGGATTTTCGTTGCAAAAGGAAGAGTAAACGACTGTTTATCATCTTAGATTGCATATTTAGGAATTGTATATCTACATCACGTGGTGAACCTTAAAGGAAAACTTCTTAAGAAATATCAACTGTAAAATAAATTCAATGAACATAAAAATTCTTTGGAACCTAACGCACAACATTTATAAGTCTAGGCTAGAGACATATTCCGACATCGTAAATCTTGGTAACTATCACTTTCATCGTAGGCTGGGTGATTCCTCCTCTTTGAGATGACAAGTGCCAGTACATACTTGTGCTCCCACGTACCATCGAGTATATATTGGGAGACCACAATAGGCTATATCCTTTACCCTTAGGAAGCTGTGTTTGCCACCCTATCGATTGCAATGCATTGAACACAACATTTGGGAAGATTAACTGCCATACCGTAAAAAGTATGCTACAGTTTTGCGATTGGTTTGGTAATCCCTCTGTCTAGATTTTCAGAGTAGTCTCTTTCATTCCTTCTCAGACTCCTTAAAAGAAAAGGTCCGTCTGAGCACTTGTCACTTCAGGCTCATTAAAAACCAAAGGAAACTAGAGTCATATTTAGCTTTTTCTCGATTCTTAAAAATTGAAAAAGAAAATTGTGTCAAAGCGTCATAAAATTTATTTTAATGAGAATAACACCGTTGTTCCCTCATTGCTCTTAGGTTGAGAAAATGGAGTCCACCAACCAAGGATTTCCCCTTGGGGGAAATCCTAGTCCTTTCTCCTCTTGGGGAGATGTTGGTGCACCTCATATGGCCACATTGTCCCTTCCAGGACTGACAATTGGCCTGCTAGTATGGCTCTTGTCCACCTCTGTCGTTCAAAGCACCGTGATTCCTGAGTAATCAAATCAGCAACTAGATGATACTAGAGTTACCCACCAACCTTCTACTTTGTTTGTTTCTCCCTCTCCTTCTTCCTCTTCGCTTGGTGAAGCTGGTAAAACTAAAAACCAAGTAATTGAGAAGAAGAAGAAAGAGAAGGAGAAGAAGAAGAAGAAGCCAATGGCAAAAGTGCGCAAGCAAGCATCATCTAGTGAAAATCCACACGCTGCACCATCCAAACCTAAATCTCCATGTGCCATTTGAAAAGGGGACCACTATCATCAAGATTGTCCTTGCATCCCGCGGACCTTAAGGGACTGGTCTCCCGGCTTGCACATTACGGTGTCCTCGACCTCTGACGATCATTTTGAAAGTAAACCATCAACTAGTAAAAATGAAGTCACTAGACAAAAAGGAAGATCTAAAATTCCTTGTAGACTTTGCGAAGGCGATCATGCCATCCACCATTATCCCTTCCTAGATGAAGCTAAAAAAGTCTTGGATAACTGTCCTGCTTCACCGCTATAGCTTCCTCCTGGATACAAGAAACTCTTGCCGAGTCCATCACTAGTTGAAAATCCAACTTACACACATTTGTTGTCAGTCAAAGAACCTATCATTCAAGGTAAACCCTCTGAGTCCACCGTGGACCAAAGTCAACAGGTCGAGACGACAGTCGAACCAATCTTGTCTTCAGAGGATCCGCCTTTACATGATACAGTCACCCAAGAGAATGAGAACAACACCGTTCAAATTCTTTTCGTAAACACAAACTCCGATGAACATGGGGGCAATCGACCCGTTCCTTTACTGTAGGAAGGAAGTTCATCAGAGATTTATCCGGCCATTTATTCGGTACCACCTCCAAGAAATCTAGTCGTTTCCTTCGATTGGAATCTACTAGGCACACCCCGTCTACCATCTAATGTACCATTCTGAATCATAGTATAAGCTTACAAAATGATCATGGTTGGTACTATCATAGATGAAGGGGCTTCTGTGAGTATCCTTTCCTCAAATGCTTGGAAATCGCTTGGTTTTCCATCGCTTCTACCTGAGATGCGAAATCTGACAGGCTTTGACAAAGGAGCCAATTAACCATTAGGGATCCTTCCAAGTTTGCCTATAACTTTGAGAAGGAAAATTGTCTACCTGAGCGTAATGGTAGTCCAAGGACCTTTAGATTACAATATACTCCTTGGGTGTGACTAAACTTATAGTTTCAGAGCTATTGTTTCCTCACTCTTTCGAGTGATGTGTTTTCCACATGAAGCCAGAGTGGTCCAGCTCATAGACCAGCTTTCATTCCCCGGCTCACACATAGCTAATAGTCAAATGCCATCCCTAACTGGTCTTTTTGCGAAAGGAATGTCTCATCAATCTCTAGTCTGTCCACCTAATGAGCAGAAGTCATCCAGTGATTATGATTGAAACCCAGGAGGCATGCGCCCTGGTCTGCTTCAGCAGGAAAACCCTAGTTATAAGGTAGGTTTCCATGTAAGAATATGACTAGTCTGACACACCCGTCCGTTTAGGAAAAATAGGATTAGACTGGAATAAGATTCCTTCGTGAGAAGGTAGGCATTTCCTGATAGAGCCAAGGAAGTGTTTTTTCTGCAAATTGAATGTTAACCTAGAAACTCTACTTCGTTATACCTAGGGGCATGCAAACCTTTTTGCATGCAAGTGAAAAGCGACCCTTTATTTGCTTAGTTTGTAGGATCTTAACCCATTAAACTCGTAGGATTGGTTGTTCATAGCTTGCATAAGAAAAGGCTCTTGAGCAAAGTTTCAAATGGGGAAAGCTCCCAAAAAAATGAACCTATCGATGAGACATCCTTATTATATGACTGGCACGAGCAGTTTTACGCGAAGTTCAATATCGTTAAAAAATAAATCTAGCAATGAGAATATGTTCCACCAGAGTTTAACCTCATTAAAAAATGAACCCATCTCCGATTAATAACCATTGCGATCACATTATTATCAGCTTTTGAGCCTTGGTCATGTTCTTACCATCACCTCCACTCTTCTTTAGCCAATCATATGCCTCCATTTCATTGTTTACCCCTTTTGAGGAATAGCTGCGATGAGTGATCCTATTAGCCACCTTCTTTACACTGCCATGATTGAAAAAGTTCCAAACCTTACCTAGAACCAGTTGTTATCCGAAAACATCACTCGTTCCTCAAAAGACGAGTCTCCTTTAAGCTCTTTTCATATAACTCGTAAAATATGAAAAGACTGCTGAGAAATTGGCCTCTCCAGCTAGTTAAATCGATCGGAAGTGCGATCCCTCCTCTCAATTTTAATAATTTTGGACCTGAGGGATCATTACACAAAAATATCGAGTGCTTGTCCTGTTTGGCTCTTTAAAACTATTGAAAATTCATCCCTTTCATATTATTTTACACTTTTTCGAACTTAAGGGATTACATTACGACAAAGGAATACTGGAGTTTCCTTTCCATCCTTTTTCAGACTCTCTAAAAGTGAAAAGGACCGAGTTATCTTTGTCATTAAACTCGTTAAAACAATAGCGACAAAATTGTCCATGCAAGCAAAGGCGAGTTTCATTGTCGCTAGGCTCATTAAAACATAGCGACAGGTTTTCCTGAAGGGAAAATTATAGAACAAGCATATGTTATCCTCTTCAAGATTGACAAAAATAAAGGGGTACTGGTCAAGAATGAGTGGGGAAAAATTGGGAAGAAAACTTGAAGAAACTTTATTGGTAGCAGGTCGCTCTTGAACATGACACTTTCACTCCATCACTATGATTGAGTCAGGTTGGGTTATTCCATTCACCAATCATATTACCATCAGTCCACCGTAGCATCCATCTTTTGGGGTTAACACTACCAATCCATTTCAGTGTCACCGATATGTTCAAGAGAAGTCGCTTAGAGAATTCACCAACCCAACTTGTGTCTCATCCACTGCAATACCTTCACGCTTCATTCTTTCATGACCGCCACCCTGAACCTTGTATCATCAGATCGTTTTCACCTCCACAAAATCATTTGCTCCATTCCATGTCGTAGATGCAGGATTCATTAATGCCCTCCTACGATGGGTCACTTCTTGTCGACATTAGCTCATTATCCAAGAAGTCGACCTAGGAACAACCCTTTCAATACTTTGAATCTTGCATGCCTCAATGGAAAGTTTCTCACTTCTGGCGACAGGTTTACATTAATGGCCTTCGACCGAAAGATTTTTCATGGTGTTTGACATCAACTCATGTATTCACACCACGTGAATTGTACTGCAGTACCTTGAGGTTCATTATCATTATCAGTGATTCCTCTTGCACCTGTTAACAGCTTACATCATTAGCTGGTAATTAGGCGATGTCTTTCCATGTTCGACGCCACAACATCTTTTCACATGGATCATCTTATACTTCAGGTGAATATTGAATGAGTTTTGAAGACCCTAGATCTAGTTTCATCCATCCGGGCTGCGATATATTTAGGAAAATAAAAACATCAAATGTACATCATTACTGCATAGATAATCATCCAAGCTAAAGGATGATGGCTCTACCAGAATCATCAGTCTGCCACACAGACGATTGTCTGTCCTATGTACATGAGAATGAATTTATAAAGCTGAGCATGGGAATGCCTGCCTCAGCTAGATCGTGTAAATATTATGAAGATAATGTATTGTATTGTATCTTATTACAGGTCACCTTCCAGTTCGAAAAACCTCATATCCTCATGGTAAAGCATTTCACCTAACATCTGATGATTTATGACCTCATGCTTTAGGGGGCAACTGTTATAGACATATTTGGGCACTGCAACCCCAATCACATATGTCCATAAACCAAGGGCTTCTAAGTCCCTAAAAGTGTTGTTTCATACCCTAAAGGAGCAAGGTCAGCTAACTACATCATCTCCCAGAAGTTCTCCCTGAAAAACTACTCAGAAATGGTCAAAACTGGACCATATAGACTGCTTAGTGCTAAGGGTGCAATGCATCTCACCTGCCACATGAAAGTGTGATGCATACTAAAATCCCTTCTGTAGCGTGCGATGAGTGAGATCAGACAAATGGCAAAGACAGTTGGCTAGGTGGAAACCCACAGAATCTTCTAGAAACTGCCCATTTGACTCTTGCCTCTCTGAATTCACCCAGGGATGAGTAAGAGATCATGAATCTCCAAGTGGAACCAAGAACTATCAGAGAGAGGACACTAATCAAAATCCCAAAAGCTGACTCACCCACCTGCAAACATCTATATATGGATCCCTCATCCTAGAGAACCAAAGGCTGGAATTTTGTATTTTTTAAGGAAGTGTTGTTGGTTTCTTTGTGCAACACTGTATTGTTGGGTGATCTAAGCTTTTCATGAGGTGAAGAGGGCTTTCATGCTAGGAGGATGGCACTGGGTCAGACCAATGGGTTGTAATCCTCTCTTCTACTACTTCTATCAATAAAGCTATTTGATTTTTCCTCCATTTTCTTGTATATTTTTCAACCTTCTATTGATATATGTATTTGTATGGTTAATATACATCTGATCCTATGTTGTTTATGGTTATAGATCTCTATGCTTTGATGGTATTATGTTGCTTTGACTCTACAAGTGTTCTTTGAAGCGGGACAAGTAAGGAAGAAGTGGTGAAACTTTGTCAAAGGAGAGAGGAAACAAGCAAGGAGCCAAGCGAAAGACTGAGGTTGGTACTCTTTGTTTCTCTCTCATCTATCTCTCATAAAGGAAAATGCAAGTAAATTTAATTTGTTTGTTTCTAAGATAGCTACCCGTCTTAGTGGGACTAGCAGCTCTGAGTGGACATTAGTTTTCCCGATAGCACTTCTATGCCATAAACCAGCCTGAAAGGCGTTTGTCCAGTCAACATTTTACAAGTTGTTCTGTAAGCCCATAGCACCACGGGTACAAAAATATCCCAGTCATTCCTTTGTACATTGCTGACCTTCGTCAATGCATTCTCCAATATCTTATTAAACACTTCCATTGTCCCATTAGCCTACGGGTGATATGACGTACTCTTCTAATGATAAACCTGGAACTCCTTCATCAGCCCACTGATCATCTCATTAAGGAAATGCATACCATGATCACTCGTCAAAATCTTCGGGAAACCAAATCTAGTCATTACATACTCAAAGATGAAATTTGTTATTGTTTCCCCTATATAGTCCTTCATAGGCTGTGTCTTTGCCCATCTAGTCAAATACTCAGTCACGGTGATGATGTATCGTGCACCCGTCTTCTTTCTTGGAGGCTAAATTGGTCCTACAGAGTCAGTCGCCCATTTTTCGAATGACTGTAATGACATCTCTAGATTTAGAGGCAGCTCATCCCTCCGTGATGGCCTACCCATCCTTTGACATGCATCACATGCCTTACAATAAGCCTTGTAATCCTTATGAAGCATCGTTCACCATAGCCTAGCCTGTAAAATCTTCTGCATTGTAGCTTTCCATGCGTAATGTTCTCTAGCGGCTCCTCCATGAGCTTCAACAAGGATGTTGTTTCATTCAAAGTTCGGTACACAACGTCACAGAATTTCACCCGAGCCCATTTTCTATAAATTCCCTACAATGACAGAAAATTCTGTCATGCACACCACCAGACCCTTCTTTTGTTGACTAGTATACCCTTCTGGAGCCATCCCCATAGTCAAGAAGTGTATGATATCTACAAAGTGATTGTCTGCAACACATACTGTAAAGAGCTGCGCGTGAGGCAGTCCTTCCTCCAAATTAGTAGGCTACTCTCTTGTTTCAATGTGCGACAAATGATCTGGTCCTGAATTCAGTTGTCCTAGCTTTACAATAACTTTGAAGTCATATTCCTGAAACAGCAACAACCATCTACATATCTTCCCCCCCAACACAGGCTTGTTAACCAAGTACTTCAATACATAATGGTATGTATACATCTTGAAGTGTCTACCTAATAAGTAATGTTAGAACTTCTGAAGTGTGTACACCATAGCCAATCCTTTATGCTCTGTCGTTGAATAGTTCTTCTCAACTTTAGACAATTTTCTACTCGCAAATGCTATAGGGCGATCCAGCTCTCCCTCACCGGCCTATGTCACTACTGCCCCGAGCGCAATACATGATGCATCCACATGCACATGAAATTCCTTCTTCCAATCCTGGAAGACTAGGATCGACACGGAGACCATCTTTTCCTTTAACACATCTAAGCTTTACTGACACTCATTCCAATAGAACATAGAATCCTTCTTTAGAAGCTTCTCCATCTGCATGATAATCTGGGCATAGCTTTTGATTAACATTATAAAGTATCTTATATGCCCCAACATTGCGTACAATTGTTTCACACTTCTTGGTGCCCCCAAATTAATTATAACCATGATCTTAGCACGGTCTACCATCAAGCCATGTCTGCATACCATGTGACCCAGCAAGATCCCAAAGGGGACATAGAACAAGCATTTCTTCAAATTGAGTGCCATCTGGTACCTCCGACATGTATCAAAAATAAAGCTTAGACTAGATACGTGGTGCTTTCCCAATCCAAACACCATCTAATCATCGAAGTATACCTCCAAAAACATGTGAATGAAGTCCTTGAACGCTGCAATGACTACACGTGAAAAGATTGCTGGCGCATTATTTAGTCCAAATCGAATCATAGTATACTAAAAGCATCCCCATCCAGTCGTGAAATTCATCTTACTTCTATCCTCTCTCACAATCTTGATCTGATGGCACCCAAAGAACCCATCAGTGAATGAATACGCTTCCTGATCGCAAACATTATACAATACTTCATTGGTAAACAGAGTGGGAAAGGGATCATGTTTACATGCATCATTCAACTTCCTAAGGCCTACAAATATCCTTCTTTCATCATTTTGATTCTTTTCCCGAACCACTATTGATATCACCCAATTAGATTCTTCGACCGGTTCAATAATACCTGCGGCAAGCATTTTATCCAACTCTAAGCAGACCTTCTCTTTATACTTGGAAATGAGGCGATAAGGCCTTTTCTTAATCGGCTTCATGTCTAGTTTCTATGTGATTTTCATGAATCCCAGGTCCCCTATTATCCCTTTCAAATTTGAAAACTTCATAGGGAACAAGTCCTGATATTTGTGGAGAAATTCAACAACCTTATCTATTGTTGCATCATCCTAGTAGTCCCTAATTTCTGCAAATTTTGGGTCTGCTTCTATCCCAATGTTCACTTATCTTGTTCTCAATGGCATGGTGATATCTAGATTCTCAATTTGTAGTCCTTCAACTTTGCAGTGACCTTCAGTCTTTTGGATATTAATGTTCCTCGGGTCTTCATCCTCTTCCTCAGTAGTCACATTATAGCACTCCAGCATGTGATGCAGCTCGGTAGTCCAATCTGGTTGAATTAAGTCCAAGGGATCCTATGGTATTTTGAAGATCGCTACCTTGACTTCCTGCAATGCCTCAAAAATACATTCAAATCTCTCCTCAAAACTAAACTTCATCAAGAACCCTTGTTTCAAAACATCCCATTTTTCAGTGCCATGATAGAGCTCCATTTCTAAGTACCAGTTCATCGGTGTTACATCCAAAGTATGACAAAACAGATGCACCCATTCAAGCTGAGGCTTCGATACATAGACCTTAGTCTATTTGGCCCTATGATCGTGCAGATCATCCCTTCCATCATATTTATTTGTTAGCCGCACTTGTGTGTAACGAAAACGCACTCTTGTCATCTTTCTGTACACACACCAATCATCAAAACTATCTTTGTGCATACCCCACCATCTCGCAGGCGTAGTGCACACTGCCCAATCCAAGGCCTGGAAGTGATGCTTCTCTAGCACTCCCCTCTCAAATGTATCCAAAAATTTATTAACGTCAGTTAAAACATCATAATAAAGCATATTCCTTACCTCTGATGGTAGACAACATAACAACATGGTCATCATATTACAGTGCAGCATGGATAATTCATGCAGTCGATTCTACCAGTGTTCCAATTGCTCATCTGAATCTAAAGTGCAGGAGCTTTCGTGGTCCCATGCAATACATCCATCCACTGCCAGATTCACCCAATCCTGATCTTGCGCCCTTATATTATAAATCTGGTCCAAGTCATCGTCGCTTTCATAATAAAAAATGGGTTCAGTATAGCGTGGTGCTTTTGCAGGGTCCATGGGCACTACTACGCGAAGTGATTTCTTCTCAAATATCATCGTTCTCTTCTTCAAATTGATTACCTCATTCATGTCAGTGGCCCAATCGATCCCAAGGTGTGCAGGGTAGGGATTGTTGCCATCCACAATCTCTATCACTTTGAAGTTATCCAATGCACTCATGCCCTCAATATCCACTATCACTACCTGCAATTTTCCCATGGGGATAATTTTCTATTGATTTTCCATCATTAACTGAATCAAGGACCACTACAGCGCAAGTCTCCACATACTTTCCCATGTCTATTTAGGTGGAACATTCATATCTGACCCCAGATATAGAATTAATTGATCCATCTCATATTCTTCTATCTACATAGTGAGCCTCATCTCGCGCCCCGTTCATGCCTTATGCTTACCAATCTTCCTAACTACACACAATCCATCAGGACATTTTCTTTCCTGACACACTTATTTATCAGTTCCTGTAGTCCTTTCACTTCCTTGATGTCGTGCATCAGCTTCATACAGATCTTCAAGAAAGTAGTAAACATGGATGGGTCCATCTCTTCAGCTGGCTTATCCTGACTTGCTAAGATAGAGGCCTCTGCGAAAATTTTCATTGCTTCCATAAATGTTTCCCATGCATGCTTCAAATCAAAAATGACCTCCTTTTCTAGAGCTTTTCAGACCCATTCAATTCCTTTAGGCTGCTTCCCCTTGTCTTTTCCAGTCATCATCCCACTCCCTAGCACAATATTTACCTTGGGATCCTCTTCGCGAGGCTCATCCTTCATCATACGGAGGTTTTGAGTCGGCTACGGAGGCTGCACCTCCTTTTCACGTATCTTGGCTAGAAATATCGTCCAATCTTTAGTTGTGTGGTCAAATTGAGTACAATATCTACATGACAGATGCATCAGATTTATCCAGTCTCGCGCATAGTGTCTTGGTCCTCCATAGTTGTAACAAATGACCTGTCCCCGACCTCTACTAGGTCCTCCTCCACCTCGGCCTCATCCACGCCACTGATATTTTCCTCGCGCTCCCCCAACACCTTGGTCTAGAGGATGGGTTTCTTCCTGCACCCTATATGCGGGTGTTCTACCCATCATTAGCTCATAACTATGGCAATTGCACTCATCATGACCCACCGATTGACAAAAGTTGCGGAAGAGTTGTTCTGGTGTCTGTACAAATTTCTACATCAAATGACAATTGTCTGTCACATGTTTTCTAGCTACCTGATAGATAGCACACCATAGCGTGGGCCCTTCACTTGGCCCTACTTGAGCCTCTAGCCTCAAAGGCATTGGTCCTTCTGCTGCAACATAATTCGTGAAGACTGTGTAGTGATATTTTTCATGCCACTGGATTTTTCATTTCAGGAACCAAACTTCTTCATGCACCTCTAGTCGAACTATTCTATAATTCTTTAGACTCTGAATTTCTAGGAAAAGGTTCTGCAACTATGCATGAATCTACTGAACCCCTAAATTAGCATCGTGCATCGGTTTCTTATGCAATCTCATCGCAATTTCTAGAGCTTACACCTAGGTCCCAATCTTTTGTTGTGATAGCGCAACCCTTAGATGAGGCAGGAGCGAAGCCACAAACCATTTGCAGTGCTGCCCATCTGTCAGATTCATGTTAGATTCACGGATTGTACACTTCAATATCTGATCTAGATCCCATGGTGTCTCACTAGGATTCATCATGATCTCTTTGGATCCAACAATTGATTGTGCTTTAGACTTAGGTCTATTGAATTCCTTATTCAGCGTGGTCTAAATATCTGCCAACACAAATGTGAGGTTATGATTGTAGTACTTAATGTACCATGTTAGTGCACATTCCTGAGAAGCACTAGCCAACGTTGCTTTCTTCATTTGATCATCTTTGATACCCTGAGCTTCCCATATAACCTTCACGATGAACCAAAACTAGTCCGGATCCTCATTTCGCAAGCCCTTGAACATAGGTAGCTTTACTAAGCTTGCCATACCGAATGGTGGCATAGGTGACGGTGGTATAGGCGAAGGTGTATGCGGTGGAGGTGAATATGAAGGCATGTGGGTGGATGGGTTATTCGCGGAAGCCCTTTCTTTATCAACTGAACAATTCTCTATGGAGAAGCATGTGCTCCTTCCTCATCGTCACTCATAGGAGGTTCAATCAGCAGGCTATATTCAGGGCCTATTTTCCCTCTGTTCCTAATGGTATTTCGACGTTGCGTAGCCCCAAACATCAAGGTAGCTGCATAACCCACTTTTCACATGAGCATCTTAATCCAAGTATTTAAAGACATTAAATACTTACCTCGCAACCCCTTGAAGAAGCGGTGCTCTACTTCGCTGTAACTTACTGAGGTATCGACAACGAAATCTATCACGAACCCTCCTATGATATGATGGAGCCAATGATCGACAACACATGTGATCTAATCTTCAGAGGCTTCTAATCTCACACTAACTCTGGGGTCTAGACTATTGGACCATCAAGCCTCCACCTTCCTTTTCCATCTGACAATTTCACAATCCACTCGTATAATTCAACCGGGAACGAACATAAGAAGATCTCGTGTATATTTATGTACATATATCTTTCCAACCACTGTTCTTTCTTCAATCACGGATTCTTGTTCTCTTATGTCATGAATTCATGGATCTTTCTATCCAACCAGTATTTTATCTCCTTCTTATTTGGATTCCATTGATACGACATCACACATCTCTTTATGCAGATCTCGGTCCCGGCAATGGAACCATTTGTTGGCCTGATAGGCCCTGACCCAAGTTCACCACTAATTAGACAAGAAAATCCCTACACTATTGTCCCTTTCAGCATCAATCCACGGAGCGTGGACTGAAGTCTCACCTAAGACAATATGGGGGAATGCAGGAACCAAGTTTTCACACCCTGAGATGGCAGTGACATGGCTCTATACCCTAACCCTTCCTTTGGGTAGATCGATAATCCTTTTAGGGCTTATCGATATACTTCCCCTAGTCCTCCTCTAGACCTTCGTGAAGGTCTACGACTATCTTTCGCGTACCCTAAATAGGCGATTTAGACACTTACGTGCCTTTGTAATTACTCTTACTGTTGTATTTACCCAGATTAGCTTAAGTAGTGGATAACTTCAACATGAATTATGATTATCTTCGCGTAAACAGATATTCTTACTTGCGTTCATATAACAAAGTAAAGCACATAGATTTGCACATCAATACAACATTAAATCATAAACCCAGTATTCAACATAACATAATCGCATGCATTCATAATAGAAGTAAAATAGCTCATACATAGGTAATTCCAGAATAATTCTCTTTATTGATGTTCAGATCTTCTTTACAGACTCTAACTACCCTACGCACATAGTGGCAGGGGTCGACGCACTCAGCTACGGACTTCTAGCGTATGCCTCTGCGCACATAGCTGCAAAGCCTCTTTCCTACGCTAGGACTCTTTTCTCTTAGCTCTTACAAACCCATTACATCAATGACTCTTCAACATCATATCTAAACTGAACTACTCGAAGACTCTTCTAAGACTTCTTTTTATACAATCCCATGGTTTGTGTACCATGGGTAGAACTCCTAAAGCTGACATGACTTACATTAAACAAAGGGCAGAAACCCTTTAGGACTCTTTACATCTTCGCGCTCTACAACCACAAAATGCGGAGAATTTACACTTCTTCTAAAAAACTTGGTCTTTCCGCCCCAAAAGTTTGGCCTTTAACCCCAAATTAACCCTATGGGACTCGTTCCCAATAGCCTAATTGATAAAAAGGATTTTGAGAATCAATTGGTACCTTTTCTCAGTTCAAATTTGGAGCTCTCTCATTATTCTCTTTCTCTATCTCACTCTTAAAGACTTAGACTTTTCTTGGAGCACTTTGGCATTAGATCAAGAAAGGAAAAGAAGGTAAGAGGAAGGAAGGAACAAGCAAGGAAGAGCAGGATCAAGCAGCTACAACAATATTCTTTGTAGATATCGATTTCCATGTGTGTTTTCTTTATTAGATTTGGCATGCATGGTATTGCATGTGGTCGTTTTTCTGTTATGGCATGGTTTTTTCCTAGTGTGACAATGTTTTCGACCTATCCTTGCCATTTACAGATAGCCATGGTGTGATGGGGTTCTCATGTTTTAGTTGAGTTAGATTGTTGGATGGATTTTAAGTCAAGTGAGGTGGATATCCAAATGATAGAACACATGGCCTAGTAACCCCTGAACTGGAATGTGGGTTGTTGTGAAGCCTAATGTTGTGTTACCTCGGTGGGACTAGGAGTTGTAGCTGGTGAATGGAGGGATGTACGATAAAGCCAAGAGGTGGATTTCTCTCCATTGGGTGTAGTAACCCTGGGTTAGGATATGCAGTAAATCCTGGAGAGTGGGTCTCGATTTAGGGCCTAATGATCTGATGTGGATTGCGATAAAGCTTGAGAGGCTAGGAGACAAGAAAATTCCTCATGGTGTAGGTGGAAAAACCCTGTGGAATCCATGTTTTTTTGGCCTAGTGATCTAGTGGAGATCATGGTAAAGCCTATTATTACATGTTCATTGTATTGGCCTATTGATCTAGGATGGATTACGATAAAGCATGGTTTTTATTAATCAGGGTGAGGAGGTTTGGCCTCAGGATTCCTTGCTTGGTTCTTTTGGTTTGAGTCCCACATTCATGATTGGAATAATGCACAGGGGTGAATGGACGAAGAGAGATTTGGTTCAGGTATTCTATGGTCAGGTGGAACGTGATAGTTCCATCCCAGGTTTGGATTTTTCATCATCAATATGAGGTTATTTATCCTTGTGTTTCTATGAGTATTATATTGGTTTGTATGTGGATCATATGGCTGTGATTTCCTTAGTACTTCTATTGCTATAATGTTGGTTATGTGTATGTTTTATGACAATGTCTATCTATGGATCTCATCGTGATTTTACTTGTAAACGAACGAAAAATGTATCGATGACCTAATAGATGATAATGCAAGAAATGATATAAGGGAACACTACTTCTTAGCGATCATCAGATAAGTATGAGAACCTTATTCTTAAATATGTTGTTTAGACATGTAGATTACATATTTGTGACATGTTTGATGAAATGCCTATTGTCGCTAGTAGGGGTCCAGTTAAGGGCTTGTTCAAGCATATGCATTTGCATCATCATTTCCTTGTTATCTTTCTTTTCTGAAGGTATATTTCAATTCTAGGTGTTGACCTGGTCTCTAGGCCAGAAACGTGGCTCAAATCCCGGGGACGCTGGCACAACAATGAGAAAAATGGTCCCTAGATGTTGGCATGCCTTGTTATGAGATCACCCAGATCATCCTAGGCACTGTCAAGCCCATATCATGGGAGCGTCCATTAGTAAAGTGGTATAAAACCTTAATGGGACCAAGGGGTTGATTACAAGAAAGGTTGGGATGGTTCTTAGAAGTCTTGTTGATGATGTGCAAGTTTTTTATGATGTGTTTCTATTGATTTCATTTCCTAAAGGTCACCTAGGAGGTTGAATCCAATCATAGTAGCCTCTCATCACATGTTTACCCCAATTGGTCAGTTACTTGGTGTTATAGACATTTTTGGGCACTGCAACCCCAATCATCAATGTTCATAAACCAAGGGATCTTAAGTCCCTAAAAGTGTTGTTCCAATCTCTAAAAGAACAAGGTCAACTGATGACATCTTCTCCCAGAAGTTCTCCATGAGAAACTGTTCAGAACTGGTCAAAACTGGACCATCTCACCTACTCCGTGGTCAAAGTGCGCTGCATCCCACCTAAATACACACAGTAGGTGGGATGCATCTTGAAAAGCCCTTCTATCACTACAACAAAACCAGCGATTTGCGCCAGATTTAGCGCCAGATTTTAGTGCATTTTTTTTGTAATTGTGATGAGCAACCTGGCGCTAAATCTGGCTCTATTGTACAATTTTTAAAGCGTCCTTTTTTGCACCTGATTTTGCATCCTTTTTCACGCTAGATTTTGCATCATTTTTTACACCAAACTATGCATCATTTTTTGCGTCAAGTTTTGAACCAAGATTTGCATCTTATTTTATGACAGGTTTTGCTTCTAGTTTTGTGTCATTTTTTGCATCTATTTTTCATTCTCTTTTGCTTCCTATTTTGTGTCATTCTTTGCTTCCATTTTTGCACCATCATTTGCATCAAGTTTACACTGTATTTTGAATCCAATTTAACGTCTTTTTATGCATCCATTTTGTGTCAGTTTTTGCATCTAGTCTTACACCAGGTTTTGTATCTAGTCTTACACTAGTTTTTGCTTCTATTTTTGCACTAGCTTTGGTCCCTATCTTTGCACCATGTGTTGAATTTGATTTAGCACCAAATTTTGCATCCATTTTTGTGCCCATTTGTGCATCTTTTTTTGGACCATTTTTTACATCCACATTTACGTTTGATTTGTCTCCATTTTTCCCATCTCATTTTGCACCATATTTTGCATCATTTGTTTCATCCAATTTTGCATCATTTTTAACACCATCTCTTGCATCTAATGTTACATCATTTTGAGCATCCAAATTTCCATTTATATTTGCATCTTATGTTGAGTCATGTGTTGTGTCCACCTTTGCATCTTATTTTGTGTCTAATGGTACATTCAATTTAGAGCCATTTTTTACGTCTACTTTTGTATTTGTTTTTGCACCAAGTTTTGCATCCAATTTTAAGCTATTTTATGCCCCTTTTTGCACCATTTTTTGTGTCTACTTGTGTCCAATGTTGCACCATTATTTACACTGACTTTTTCATCCAATTTTGCATTTTTTTGGTGTCTAGTTTTACATCGTTTTCACCATCCAAATTTGCATCTTTTTTTGCCTCATTTTGTGTCCACATTTGCATATAATTTTGTGTCTGAGTTCGAGCCTAAATTTGCATGTGATTAGGAATCATTTTTTACATCCAATATGGTATCCTTGGTTTCACCTTTTTTCAGCCCCATTTTGCATCTTGTTTTATGTCTTTCTTACATCTTTTTTTTTTTTCCTTTTTTGCACCCAAGTTTGCATCCCAAATTTACACCATTATTTGCATCATCATTTGGCATATTAATTTGTAACGTTTTTTTCTTCTTTTTAACGCTCAACTTTGCATCTTATTTTACATCTAGTTGTTGTCTTTTTTTGCATCTAATTTGGTGCCCATTTATGTGTCCTTGTTATTGCCCAATTTGATATCCTTTTGTATGCCATGTTTTGTTCCCTTCTTTGTGTCAACTATTGCACAATTTTTCACTTCTAATTTAAAACACTTTGTATGTCAATTGTTTGCATTTTGTATTAATTCCTAGTTTAACATCCAATTTTACTTTCAATTTTGCATCCATGGTTACATCCGCATTTGACTTCTTATATAGAGTATATTTTTCTTTACGTATATGACCCCCTTTATAGATTCATAGTGAAATATATGATAGTTTCTAAATATCATTAAAGCAGATATCACAATTCAAAATCATTTGTAAAGAAATTTAAGAGAAATTGACAACATCCATCCAAAAAAATAACAATGTGTCATTAACAATTTTCAAAACATGTATAAAATAGAAACATAATACTAATAAAATCAGTATTATTTTTAATCAAAACAAGTAAAATTCAAATATGATTAACAAATCAAAATATTTCATGAATATCGTTATTCTACGATAAATTAACAACATACATAAATCAAACTCATCGTATGATTACAAAATCAAAATGTCTCATTGATATAGGGTAAATTCACAACACCCATCTAAACATAACAATGTCATTCTACACAATAATTTCTTCATAAAAAATAATGCATGTGCATGCCTAGCTACCACCACCAAGATCATCCTCATGATCATCTTGACCATCCTCATTACTCTGATCCACATCATCACCAACACCGCAACTATCACCATCATCTCCTCCTTCACCACCATCATCCTCATCCTCATCCTCATCATCTCCTGATATATGTTGAACATAATTTGGATCATCGTCTTGGCAATCATTACCTATAGCATTCTGACAAAAAAAATCAATATTACATGTTAGTATTAATTACATAACACAACGCATGTTTTTGTTATACAATGTTAACCATAAAATGAGGTAAGATATACTAGCATTTGCACCAGATGTTGCAAAGGAAACGTCGTAAGGCATAAATTGAAAAATACAAATACAACAAAAGAATACTTTGATAAAGAAAAAAAATATATTGAATGCTCAAATCAATGCCCCATTAACTGGAAGCATTTAGTAGGCATATCTAATGCAGAGACAAGCAAAAATATATAATTCTTCAAATTCTAGATGGATGCAATCACTTAGTAATGACATGTTGAGAACCTTCCTCTACTTGTAATATCCTCTATCAGGGGCAACCTTCACGCCTCTACCTTATATCAACACTGACGAAGTTAGCAATCCCATTGGCCCATCCTATTTATCTGTCAAGTTTGAAGCATAAGGCAAGTGACTGGACACTGGTATTATACAATAAGCTGAAACCTAAACTGAACTTCCCCCATGGGCATGACGGACAAGAGATGGGGCTTTTCTTAAATAGAAGAGATAGGGAAATCTTTACATCCCTACCTCATCAACACTGATGAAGTTAGCAATCCCATTGGCCTATCCTATTTACCTGACAAGTTTGAAACATACGGCAAGAGACTGGACACTGGCCAATCCTATCAGATATCCCTCTATCAAAGCAACATTCTAATGGCCCCTGCTACAATTATACAATATCTAGAGAGCATCATTAGAAACATCCTTTGGAGAGATAAAAATGAAAACAAGTGGCCTCTACTCCATTGGAAATGGGTGGCATTTCTTAAATAAGGTACGAGGGATAGAATGCAAGATCTTTTTAGCAAGGTCCCCTATACGAAAATCTATTGATACTATTGATGGAAACACACTTTGGAATAAATCAATTAGAAGTATCTGGTGTGAGGCAAAAAATAGAAGAGATAATCAAGAAAATATGTATGCCTAAAGGTTGTATAATCTACAACGATGTGCTTCAAAGTAAAATTTTATCTAAGGTAGACACAGAAGTTTCAATTCATACAAAATTAACTAACAAATTGTTTTGTTTAGACTCTTAGAGCTAACTTTAAGTTTTAACAGTAGAAGATCAGACAGACCAGTGGTTTAGGAACTCTGCACTCCTCACCATTTTTGTATACTTATGGAGAAATTATAGATTTGTCAGATGGATGAAGATGTTTCTGAAAGCATCATTTTGCAAACATGCAAATTCTCCTCTGTGTAAACAAATAAAAGCTGAAAAAAGAGAAGAAACCAAAAAAGGGGTAGAAGTATAGGCCAACCCAATGTGAAATTTCAATATAACCTTCTCTAACCTTGTCTAATTTCTAAACAACACATTTAACTAGTCATTGATGTCATGTTTCCTCTTTGATGCTTTACATCAAATTAACTTCATCTAACCCCAGCAAGGTAGATGTGCCCACCACACCACTTCATGAGAATGTGTACACAGTTGCACGTCCCTTCATTATCTCAGATGATGCTTTTACTCTCCACCAAACTCCTCGCATGAGAAAAGCAATCTTTGCAAGGTCTCAGTTCAGATTTGGGAAGCTTTGCAAAGGCACATTGTGTTGTTTCATGATGGTAAATGTTATTCATGAATGGAAATTTCTATCTGATTATGCTGAATCCAGGGCATCCTGTGTTATTCCTTGCTGCTTTATGGTTTTTCTGGTTTTGTTTATGGTGGTGTGAGGCTTTGTCGAGGTGTGGTGTGAGAGAGGGACCAGACCATCTTGGGCTACCCTCCTCTTGGGATCAGCTCCTACTCAGGTCTCTTTATTTTCTTCCTCTCGTCAAGTCCTTACTCCTCAGTTGGTCGGGGCACGCACTTCTGAGGTGGATTCTATCTGCAGCAGGGCCTCCTCAGGGCATACATAACCCCGAAAGCTCATCAATTGCCGTGTGAGTTGGAACTAGCATTTGAGGGTGGGAAAATGGCAATGGAAATTTGAGAGGTATCACTGCTTCATTACTGAAAGGTCATCTATCAAGAGTAGATGTACCAGTCCCATTACAACTAGACAGCTGCAGGGAAGGGTACTCCTTTCCAAAAATGATACTAAAAACAAAATTCTGATGATGATGAACATGATGCAGTTGGAATTTAAAGCCATGGACAAGCATTTGACAAGGATAAAAGCAGTCTTACTGCATGGCAAAGGCCCAACTCATCTAGACAGTCCAGGTGATCAAGCACCCATAGATGTGGAGGTTTCCACCTCCTAGTCTCCTCATGAAAATTTATGTTTTCTATCTTTACTATTATAGTAGGATTATGTGTTATATTTTGTGGCTGTTAAGCCAAGGCACTGTAGGCTTTTTTAGAACTCAGTATATTTTTTTAAAACGTATATTTTTGGACAGCAGACCTCCTGTATTGCCAATGGTCCGGTTTCCCTAGTGGCAGACCAGAGGCATACAGAAGGTTGGATCATATGTGATCATCAACAGTTAATAAAAGGCCTTTAAATTACCTCCCCACCCCCTCCCAAAAATAAAAAATAAAAATCATCTATAAAGTTTATAAACTCAATTATTGAGAAGATTTTTCGGCATAAATCACATCATAAATCATTTGTCGACGCGTTCCAAACCAACAAGTGTGGTTCATCGTCACGACAAGTTGAAGATCCAGACCATGGCAGATTATTTTCCAACTAGAAAAATTAAATCACAACTAGGTTATTATCCAGCTAAGATTAATCAGAAATCAATTTTTTAAAAGTATGTTCTTATCAAGCCCAAATTTAATCAAACTTCAATTATACCCTGAAGAGGAGCTCTGCAGTGTGGTCAAAAAATTGAGGAATAATCTACTCCAACACAGCTCTCCTCTGGAATAAAATAATGTCCAGCTACCTGAGCTTTAAAGTCATTCTAACCTTTTGTATGGAAGATTTATAGAATTCATTTCCATTTTAGTTATAGAAAATCCCAATAAAGATAGTGATTGATTTTGATGTTTGTACATATGTAATGAACACTTAGCACAATAGTATAGCTTAGTTTGCCCCACCCTTTCTACAGAAGGCATAATACCCAGGGAGGTTACAGGATCTATTCCCAAGTAGTTCTGTCCAGTTACCAGCTGGTATTTCAACTAGAAGTCAATTCCATTCCTCACCCAGAAAAAAAAATACAGGGAAATGAGGGAGAAAGGGGGATTCCATCACTCTGACAATGTACCAACTTCCTCACTTGGAACAGTTAATATGTGGGCAAGTTAAGGGAACATCTTTCTCTGGGAAAATTAATATAAACAATTACTGATGCAGTTACCTCCTTATAATGGCATAAATAAAAATTTTGTTGAATTAATGTTTGTAAGGAATTATCTTTGTAAGGTTCCAATTTTGATGTACAGGCAGAATAAATTATAAACCTATCCATCAACCAAATGAGTCTTGCAAAAAGAAAGAGATAAAGAGAAACTATTCACAAAACTTACCTTTAGCATTTGATGGCCTCCACTATCACTGGTGCTGAAAAGTTGCAACATCGGTGTTTCTTTTTGCGAAGGAGAGTGAGTAATTTCACTGCCTTTCTCAAAATTTGATAAATCACCCTCCCAGTCCTGTAGTAGTCACAAAGAAACATCTTAATATAATGAGGCATTTTCCAAACAAAACCTTTTTAAAAATGGTGCAGTGGATAAGGTAGCCTACGTCAGAACATTGTATAGGTCATAGAGGGAAGACCTGTAGCTGCTCTCGGATGGCAGGCACAACCTTATGCAAACTTTCAAAACAGCATGGCGCACTTCCCGACTTCACATCATTGTATGTCGAATCTATGCTTCGAATAAGACACAGTAGCTCTTTTGAAGATACCAAAACACTTAATACCTACAGATGAAAACAAAATATTACATTAGAATACAACAGACTTTAACAAATTATAAAACCGGTTTTCTGGAAAAGAAAAGAATAGAGGTAACACTGCAAAGGACACGTTCAGAAAAAGATGTTATTGCCATTACATATCTCAGTTCTAATGATACAATGAAATACGCATGGAAATTCAACTGTGAATAACCACAGTCCACCCTTTTGAATCCCATTTGATATACTTGTCAGAAAATACATTAACAAACAAAATTATACATGTACTATGAACTCCAGTATAAACTGACATAAATCTCAGCCAAATACCAAACCTGTTGAAAATTAAAGTGATCATGAATATACAACGAAAATGCACGAATGTAAATTGGATTTCAAGTATTGTTTCTATCTGGATAAAAGAAACAAATTAGAAATAATAACCACCAACTGCTACCATTATCAAAGAAGTGAACTTGTTAGAAGATCAAGCTAAAACAGTGAAATATTGAAATCCAGGAACATATTCAATAAGACATTAAAAAACAATCATCAAACTTGGCAGGAAACGCAAGGTTTCAGGCAAGAACACTGCCCACCCAACCATGATCCACCTAAGTAACATTGAGTTGCACTCACTTCTTATGTGACTTGAGAATGGATTACGAATGCCGACTATTGGCATATCAACAATATCCAGACAGTTATAGGGAAAGATTTGAGAAACTTAGGACTTCAATTTTCTTTGAAAGCAACAGACTTACTACACACATTCAGGACATTTTTTGGTCAGAAAATCATTATGATTTACCAGCATGGATCCATCTTAAGCACGGATTCACATAAGTTGATATTCACATAAGTTATTGATATAGATCTTCAAGTCTTACTACACACATTCAGGACATTTTTTGGTCAGAAAAGCATTATGATTTACCAGCATGGATCCATCTTAAGCACGGATTCACATAAGTTGATATTCACACAATTTATTAATATAGATCTTCAAGTAATTTATTTATATAAAGTGTTAACTTATTTTTTGAAAAGTATAAGGTTTAAACATCTTACTCGCATAATTTTTTTTACTTCTAATTACTTTACATGAAATTATATTATAGGTCAAATGGATAACTAATTAAACATGTATAGCATATTCTTTTTTTCTTTTTTATTATAGCCAACATTACTTTTCTATTTAGAGAATATTTTATTTTTATTTTAAGAGGGACACATGTCAACTCTAGAGTCCAAGTTGAGCACGGACATACTTACACATCACGTTCACACTGGGCTATAAAATGAGCCTCCTAGCCCAATTATACTATAAAGACAGCAAACATGATCACTCCCAATTTGTGTTGAGAACCCTTGACAGTGCATAAGAATATACCAAAAAACATTTTCTTCAAAATTGCATAGTCAAACCAGGTTTGGGTTGGGATCACAAGTTTGTCCATATCCATTCAATATCTATGTCCATTATACAAAGTTAGCAAAGTACCTATCAGATGTAAAATGCAAAACTCAATCCTTCTTTGCAGAACTCGTCCAAAACATGAAGCATATAAATTGCTGGCTGAATTATCAAATAGAAGTAACTTCAGTGCAATGACATCAGGCTGAATTTACCCATTGTTTCTCGAGCAATAGACATGATAATTTATGGAAATGACCCTCCACAAAAGACTATAAATAGATGGTGTGCTTAGCTATTTGATTGGAAATCTTGTCTACAACTATTTAAACTACAATGAATTTGTCAGCATAAAATAATAAGTTGGATAGGTATTTTTCAGACACAAAGCATTTGAGATCCAAAAAATAGACGCTAATCTAAATGTCTCTAATTTAAACCACAGACAATTATTTGTTTGTTGAATTAACAACCAAATTAAGTTTCAATAACACGACGTAATTTTCACATACAAAGCATTTGAGTGAAAAATAAGAAAGATAGTTTAAACGCCTATAAAATAAACCAAGGACATTTTTTGTCTGTTAAACTAATAAACAATTATATCAAATTCAAGCCTACATTTACATGCATGAAGACTGCTCATAACTTAATCTATCAGGAATGGATCATTTGTTGTTAATGTTGAATTTTTCTGTTAATATAGCACTGACAGCAAGGCAAATTCAATATTTAAAAGGCAGCAATCTACATTCGGATCTGGACAACACTTTTTCTCCTTTCCTGCTATGTGATTATTCCCATGCAAGAGGAAGTTCCAACTAATTGATTTTCACACTTCCAAAAGTAAATTCCTCATGTCTGAATTTTCTAGATACAAAACCTAGGTATAATAATCCTAATTGTTGATCCTACCTTGAAATAAGTACCTTTAATCCACCATTGGATCTTGCTTTAAATAAACATGGGGTCTTGCTTGAAGTGTCAAAGTTTATTCATCTATTCCTTGCTATTATCAATAAGACATAATGGAATAAAGGAAAGAGCAATGCACCTTGTGAGTCATCTAAAGAACCGCCTTGGTATTGATGTGCACGAACTTGTGGGCAAATACAAGAAACTGAACAACAAGAGAGCTATAAAAAGGATAATTAGCCAGAACATAGTTTTGCCAATGATCATTATATCCATAACAACTTTCTTTCGTGCTTCTTTTTACTAATGATCACACAGAATCAGTACCAGTCTTTTGCTTTTGAAGCAAGCTACCTGAAAGTGGAGACAATCGTTGATCCCTATCCCTAAGCATCTTATTCTCTGCCTCCAAATAATGATCCTCTTCGAGAGCGGGCATCATTTCGCCTTCTTCACCAATATTCCAAGGCTGTAAATAATCCAACCATAGATCAATAATGTGTGTAGCCTTCTTCAGACAAGCACCTACTGGCCAATAACTGAAAGCTCGTAATATAAACCTGTACAAAGGCCTCTGTAACAGAAGGGACCATGTAGCAGGCACAACCAAACTACTCCGTGGCAAGGAAAATGACCTCAATCTCAAGGTATCCATTTGTGATGCAGCTCTCCATCCAGAATTCAACTCTTCTTGAGGACAACACAAAGTACTGCTTACATAATTGACCAGTATTTTCACAGCCTCTGTGATTTCTACACTAGGGAGACCATACCTATGATATCGATTATTAACAGGTAACAAAATACCAAAAGACTGGCAAACCCGTGAAGGTAAGGGCGAAAAATCGTCATTCACTAACCAAAACTGTACAAAGGTATGAACAACAAACTCGGCGCGAGAAAATATCGATGGATTCTCCTCGAAAAAATGATGTACAGACACACTGGGAGCACAAAAATCAGATATAGGAACAAATTTGTGTAGTTATAAATTCAGAAGATGCAAATAAGGGCTAGAATTGAACTTCACAGGCCTTCCATTGTCATGGCTACCGTGCAAACTATGCAGAGAAGACGGCCATTTCTCGAAACGAGACCGGGAAGCCTTCTTAAACCCCAATTTCATTTCATCCGAATCCGAACGATGCATAATATCATTATCTTTGCATACAGCGTAATAAGCAAACCAAAACATAAAATACTCAAATGCATTCAACTGCACCTGAAATCCTCCTCCATGGCCGTCCTCCTTCAATCGGTCTTTAAATAAAGCAGGGCAGACTTCAGATAAGATATACAAACCCCTCTCTGACTGAAGCATGTGACGAATCCACGCCGGAAGGCGCTCGGATGGAAACACATAGCGAACCACATTTTCCTCATTTGCGGCAAAGATTGACGAAAACAAAGCTCCAGACGGCAAGAGAAGATTTACGACCGCATTCGCGGAATGCTGAGAGGTCTGCGCGATCCATCTGCCAATGCCGGACGGCTGTAAGACCTCCTCGAAGCTGAAGATCTTGCGGAGCAGAACGGGGAAGCATGTTATGTAAAAATGCCTGGTCTGATCCCAGCTGTGCCTATCGATGAAGGATTCCACGAGCCGACATGAATTCAAAATATCAGACGATGATGAGGAAGCATTCAATAACAGCGAACTTAATTCTTGGGCTTTGAAAGAGAAATCTGTCGAAGGTGAAGAAGACACAACCATTGCACCTCAATTTTACAGTCTCTCTACTGATCCGGTCAGAGGCTTAAATCCCGAGATAAACCCCTTGAATCTTCCTGAACCCTCATGCAGAACCACTAAACCCTACACTACATCGGATCGCAGCACTCACTGATCTAGTATTATAGGCATTCGAAGGTGGGGATACTCTTCTCTTTATTTCAAAATATTTGCACCGCCTTAAGTAGCTTTTCAACTTTTGCCATTTCCCTTGAAAGACGTTAGTGTGGGGTGGGGAAATTATGTTGTTTTTGAGGAGTTTCTTGGTTTGTGGGGACAGGGCCACTCTTTATGTGACCATCCGGGCAAGCGAGGCGGTAATCTTAAGTTCTTGCAGGGATATCTTATCTCTTATGGATTAATATGATTATTGATACTCTCTTATGAATTACTTACATTAGTGATAAGGATAGGGGATTAAAAATTTAAATATAATAATAAATTATATAAAAATAAATAAAAATTTGATGGGGTGTTGAGATGTGTGTTAGGTTACTGAGCGGATTTGTTATTCCGTTGTCACCCCAAACATTAAAGAGAGGGATAGTGTCACCCACATTTAATGATAATGCATTGTTTTAATTTGGAAATCTTTGAAACTTCCTCAATTTCCTACAATTGTTGGGGTCAAATTGATGATATTTGGTGTCAATGTCGTGTTGTCGGGTTATCTATGGGATATTTCCTCTGCGGCTTCTATAGTAGTTCCTTAAGCAACGTGGAAGGTCCAAGTTGTTCTTCCATGTTGGTTTGGCCTTCCATCCTTCACTCCATTTCATGAGCTAGACTATCTACATTTTCCAAGTATTGGCAAGGTTGCATGTGGCCCGCATACCCACTGGTGGGAGTACCTACACTTAAACTCTTCTAGGTTTATGGCAGCTCAACTCCAACAAGTATACTAGTATTGTCTTTGCTCTTAATTTTTTCCACTGGGTCAGCTACATTTATATTACTTTGGTTTGCTTGGTTTAGGATTCTTTGGGGAAGGTTCAATGTGTTATCTAGGGGTGAGGTAGCCTTGTCCTCCTCCTGCCTACGACAATCTTCCTCACGTTGTGTCTTGGTTTTACCATTCCTTTGCAACTCCTTTAGCCTTTGGTTTACCTTCCACCTTTATCCCTAAAATCCTTCATTTTGTACATTGTGCATTGGCCTCACTTTGGTTTTCAATCCCCTAAAATCCTTTTGTCTTTCGAGACTTCACCAATTAGGTTCACTCGCCTCATTATCACCGTGCCTCAACAATGGATGTGGTCGAGACGTGGCTCTGATGGTTAAGGCCCTTTTGGCAAACCTTGTGCTTAGTTGCAAGCCCTAATTGTTGTTTACCTCTTCAATGCAACTACCCCCGCCTTCCCACGAGAAGTCCAGGATGAAATTGTTAGAAAATCGATAATGGCAGCTTATTGTACTTATTTTCCTTTAACTTGATATTTGCTTGTGAATCTTATTTATCTTCTTTGTGTTCTTTAGTTAGATCTATTCATCAAACAATGTCAAGAACAATAATAACAACAATAGACACATATATTGGCTTTCTTCTTAAAATATGCTTCAAATGATATACAAAGACCCAAACCCTAGACCAATCCTTCTCCTAGTACCAAGTCATCCCTTCCTTAAATCCTTCCTTGATTCTACACCAAAATGTTAGACACTGCAACTTTGACCTGCCAGCTTCAATACTGCTACCCAACCTGCAACTTCGACCCTGCAATTTCGACCTTAAAGCTTCCAAGGAAACCCTAGAGAAGCCTCCTCTTGGGACCTTCCTAATAGCAAGACAACTCCTTATGAGTTCTAGATCAAGTATCCTTCCTTCTAGTTACAAGATGTTGCACTTCATCTTCCTACAACTCAGACCTGTAACTTCACTTCTTCCTGCAGCCCAGAAACCCTAGAATTTCGAACGTGTGAGAGAGATAGAGCCCAAAACAAAATATTTATGTCCTTGTGCTTTCTTGGCCTTCAATCTTCTTTTCCTGCTCTTCCCAGCTATAGATCGAACTCTTTCTTGTAGATTGAACTTGTTGAGTGAGTTTTTCCAAATGAGGTTGAATTGCTTCCTTTTATATCCTTCTCAAGGGGTCGAATTCTCTCCTTTAGGCCGACTTGATTTTCCCAGGGTCGACTTGTACTTTAGGAGCTTCCAGGATTTTCTAAACTCAAAAATAATTATTTTTACAAATATATTTTTTCCAATAAGGGTCTTATAAACATGATGTTGACTCCTTTGACTCAAGACAGTAAATCCTAAGACCTAACAAACCCTATAAGCATGAAGAACATGCTTTACCTAAAACACAATCAATAATGAGCATGAAACCCATGCTTTAATAATAATATATTTTCTTTTCTTTTCTTGTTTGTTACATAGGATACATATTGAAATGAGTACAACAATTATGAAGACCGAAACTAGTTACATTTTCAATAATCCCTCTTAATTAGGGAGGTATTCATAATTGTACACTTAGTACAACATCATATCTCAAATTGAAGAGTTATCACAAAAAGAGTCGGATTGATAAGCCATATTGTAAGCATCATCATCATGACCAGCATTGTCTCTTAGGCCTAACTAGACAATCTCTTCTTTAATCAAGAGCATTATGTTGGGAGGCTTTATGTGTGATACCGCACTACCTCTACAAGGCACATACCCCATCTGGATGTCTATAAGATATGTCCTATTAGGACTATTCTTATCTTGGATCTCGAATCTTGAGTCCTCAAAGAATATCAGTCCTCTTCGACCACTCTTCACTTGGATACTTATCACATCCTCAAATAGTGTTGGTCCCTTTCCTTTCTTGAATGTAATATCATCAAGGAAACCGCAAATTCTTATCCAATTCTCTGCCATTCTCTCTTCATCACTTGAAGAGGATAATGTACAAGTGATGTCCCACATCACTCCCTCTCAACCAAAGACAACATCCCTATTCTCCTTTAATCTTGAGAATAACCCCCTCTAAAAAATAGAGGAGATCTAGACTTCCCTTTTATTTGAGAAGTCATCATCACAAACCTTACAATTTGCCTTCATAAGAGTATTAGCTACCAGTTCTTCATAGTTTTCTGGTTCCCTCTTTCCTCTACATCATCGAGCTTTCTTTCTTTCAAGATATCATGGAGCCACCTTCTCTCTTCAATCTTGTGACAAGTTTCAGGGTACCTTTCTTGCTTATCACTTTCATATTCAACATGAAGGCATTGCATTGAGCTTTCCCAAACTTGAAGCTTGATCATGGCTTCCTTATAAATGTGATATTCTTTAACCTTCAGGTTATCTTATCATACTTCTACCATCCCTTTCCAAATTAACATTTCTTGAACTTACAACTTTCGAGTACCAAATATTGAGCTTCCCTCAATATTCTTCATCCATACAATTTCACTTGCCTCAACTACCATCATATATTCCTGCGACATTCTTCCAGGTAGAAAAATAATATGTTAACCAAATAACCAACAATAATGAAAATTAGACTTGCCTCGTTATGATGACCTTCTCATTCCATCAACATCCTCATGATCCATCTCCATATGAATCTTCCTTCATGCATCAAAGTGCCGAAGGATCGAACTTTATTACCAAGTTACAATTTTTCTTCTAGGGACTAGACTAGATGTTAATCATCGTTATACATATATTTTAGAGAAAGTCTTAAATTATTTACACATCCTTAAGTAAGCCAAATCATATTCCTTTCAAGCATCATATATCCATATACATAAGCATATTTTATGACCAACTTTCTTTCACAAGATTCTATACACAAGAATCTTATCTAGAGTTTTAGATCCAACATGCATTCCTATGCTTTCATCCAATCATTTAGATATTCATATATCTCGGAAAGAGCCTACATCCTGACCATTGCACTCTTTCATCCCTTTACTAGTATTGGTTCCACATTACATGGAATGTCTACTTAACCTTGCCATGATGATTTTTCCAAAGACCTTCAAAAAATAATGGTCTTTCCTGAATCATGATGATTCAACTAAGCAGGATGATATCTTCTAATATAATGTTAGATAATGCTTGGATGGTCAATATGCAAAATGGTTTATCTATCCATCTATCTAGATGATCTCTACAAAGAAACTTAATCATGTAAATTCTATACATGCTACTATCATATGCTTCTTTCTAAGATGTTAAGCAAAACATATTATCCTAGAATAAATATTAAACTTCACAGAGAGCCGGACAGTCAGTGAACCTTCTTTAGTAGTAAAGATCCTTCACTTCTTCCTTCTTTGCCTTCTTCTCAGGTTCTCCCATTGCTTCGGCCACATGAGCTTCATTCCTTTCCTTTATCTTATTGTTATGCTAGTTTTGAAAGTCCCTCCTAGAGTGTCCAAATTTGTTACATCCAAAAAATTGCGCTTTGGATATGTCTTTCTTCTTGGCCTTGCCAAACTTTCCCTTCTTCAACTTCTTAACTCGGGCTAGAAAGGCTTGAGATTGCCCATCTGATCGAATATCATCCTTGACCTTGATCCTTGATTCTTCCAATATGCATTGCACCCACAACTTATCAAAGGGAGTTGAATCCTTCTTGGAGTAGATGCTTGTTGCAAAGTTGCTCCATTATGGTGGCAATGCATTTAGTATACAGATGGCTACTTCATAATCAATGATTGGTTCCCCAAGTCCTTACAGATGGCCTCTTAGTTGAGAGATTGTCATGAGGAAGGATGCCAGATCCTAATCCTTTGATTTCCTCATTATGTACAACTTGTTCCTTAGCAACATATTTTGACCTGTTGTACTGATGTCATCGACGGCCATATGGTAAACCCCTACTCTAGAGGTTCTATTATTGTAAAATTTCACAACTATGGAAGTTGTGGCAAGGTCTCAAAGGAGGGACTTTCTTTTTGGGGCAAAACTAACCTTTTTTCAAAAGATAGTTTCTATAATTGAATCCATCTTCAATATCCATTTCTTCAACCCCACTCTGTCGGATTTGAATATTGAATCCCCCCTACTTATTTTGGGATGAGATGATCTTTCAAAAGCCAACATAAATATATTGGGGACTTACAACAATATACAAACTAAGCAAGGAAGGGTATACACACATGTGTTAGAATTTGAATTGAAGTTGACTTGAGCAAAGGTATAACAATGCATATTTAATTAAATATTGGTGATTTTAACAACCACGTCCATTAGATTAAAATAATGATACTTTATGTGTATCTATATGCAAAGACAAAATACTTGAAAGGCACCTTCCCAACAACAAAGGTCATTATAAGAAAAATGGAAAAATAACAAGTTGATGGGTGGTATGATTGAATGAAGAATCAAAGGGCAAGAAAGAAGAGACATCCAAGTCTAGTCCTAATAAAAGATTTTATGGCCCCTTCCAAGGAGTGCGTTATTAAGAGGGACACAAACATGATCATGGAGTCTGTGCTAAAGTCTTATGGGAGAAATAGGAAGCATGTGAATGAGATATTATGGATTTCAAAAGAGAAATCATGTTATTCAATCCAATAGAAGCAAGTGGATTGGTACTACTTGAGACTCCATAAGCTCTAAATCAATTGGTGAAAGCAAGAAGTCTAAAAGATAAATGCAAAGAAAGGAATATCCATCTATGTACAAATCTACAATAAATAAATTCAAAACTATACAGTGTTTCCATATAGACAATGTTAGGTCCCTATAACACTAGTGATTCCCCCATTACTAGTGTCATTGTGGCCCTTACTGTTATTGTTGTGCCCTTATTGTCCCCATATTGTTATTATTGTGCCCCATAGAAGCCCACTATTGTTATTTTTGTGCCCTTATATTATTATTGTTATGTTGACTTTGATTATATTGTGACCCCTTAGACTCCTATATATAGAAATGAGGCTTTGTCATTTGTATCATCCAATAATTGTTCTTTTGTGTAATGTAAAGGAGGTTTCCCCCTCGAAGAGGCTGATTTCTAAGTTGTTGATCTATCTTTTCTATCTTTTTGTGAGTTGGTTTCATAACAAACAACCTAGGTTCGAACCCTAAAAAATGTAGGGTCTTTGTGAGTGTTTGTGAGGGAATGTGTTTGACATCACATAATTGGATTCCCTTCATCATTAAAGAGACATGTGTCCCAAAAGTCAATTTGGTTTAAGTGGATGTTAATATGATACATTGTATATTTTCTTAGGGTAGTAGCACAATTGGAAAAAAGCATGTTGGCAAGCCCTTGTGTATCCAAGTGATCGAAAGTTCAATCCCCCAGACATATCTCACCAATTGAACTTAAAAAAAATATGATACATTGTATATTGCAAAGCCATTAAGTTAAGTAATGACCTTGGCTAACCCAAATATTTAATTAGAATTTAAGCTCAAACACAACATTAGAAATGAAACCTTCACTCTAGATCTAAGGATATAGGGGTCAACATTGGATATTGGATACAAGACAAGGTGATCAAATGTATCTCTTGGACTGGCATTTTTTACAAAGGAATACAAATTTTAATGCTTATATTAACATGTATGTATAATATAATAATGAAATAGTCACTCTTTAGTTCATGGATAAAAGTGTTGGTGTGGAAGGAAATCTCGAGGGATGTGTCACTATAGTCATAAAAATTGCATTTATTGTGGCACATGGAGAACTTATTAATTGGGTGTAGCTTTAAAAATGGATAGGAGTGTTATCCTCCCCACCTAACTGCAATTCCTACAAATGACATATTTAGTGATTAATGAGTATATTGTTGTAATAATTTTGAACCCTGTGTTAAGAAATTGCCCACTTTTTCTAAGAGATCTAGATGGGTAAAGTGAATGGGAAAACTGGGAATCTTACCCATACTAGAGTAGTCATCGGCAACATAGTGAGAGGATTGAAGTTGGGAAACCATGGCTTCACTAGAAGACCAACTCATCCCCAAAACCATGGACCTTGGTCAAGGATTTTTTTCTTATCCTCAAGACATTTGAAGATCACCACAAAAAAACATGGGTCTACATCCACCCAAACCGGCGTTCATCCAATCCTATCATAATCGAACAGAAAAACGCTACTTTTTCAATAGAAAATGGGGAATAAAAGTATCACCCAAGGATAATGACCATCGCATCAAGCACTCAATCATAAGGGAGGAGCAATAATTTGACAATCACACGTCCTTGATTTCTGTTGATTTAACTCTGAACACTCACGTAATATTCTCTTGCTTGGCGAATTAAACACCACTGCATGGAATGGACGAGGATTGAGCCGAACCCTGGATGAAGCCCACTTCATTCTCATCTAAACACAAAACTATATATACGTCAAAGCTATTACAATAGATTCTGACTGTCAACACCTCGAGGTTCTGTTTATATGTGGCTACCTTTTATGGTTACTATTGAATGTGTGATTGGCAATAGTAATGGCAACTTAGGGCTGCCAAATTTCCTTCGATTCCCTCACTACATCCTAACGCAAATAGTTGTTCAATGCCTTGGGTGTCTTTCAAAACTGGTAGGCAGCGTCTTCTTTGATATTTCTCGATGGTTTTAATTCCACTACAATCACAACTTTCATTTACATAAACTTCGTGTTTTCGCACGAGCGACGATTGTTCCAAGGTGAAATGTCACTTGGATGGTTTCAATGTTGTTGACCCATCATAACTAACTAACGGATATGCCCATTACAATTTTATACCACCCCATTATCAATATCAATTATGCATGGGAACCAATTAAAGCAACTTTTCACATTAATTTTATATGAGCATGAGAACATGTGTTAACAAGCAGCCCATAAAGCCTCATTTTGAATGCCATAGTCACTTAGAAGGAATTCCTCTTGTAGTGGTATCCTCCCTACTAAACTTTGCTAGTGCTAACATTAGAACCACCATTACAACAAGATATCTTTCTAGTGTTGACAACACCATTATAGTAAGATACCTCAAGAGAGACAGAAAATTTAAAAAGTATGATAGTAATACTTATCCAGAAGATGGTATTGAAACTAGTAATTGTTCATGAATCCATAAGATTGTAAGGTCATTCTCATTATCATAATCATTGTCATCATCATCACCATCATCCTTGTCATTGTTATTGCCATCATTACATTATCATCATAATCACCATTCATGCCATCATCATCATAATTATGGACATTGTTTGCAATTGTTCATAATTGTAGATGTTGTAAGAAATATCATCAACCCAAAAAATGTGATCAGTGCTAGAAAAGGGTTGTTTAGGACACATTGATATACGTAAGAGAAATAACAACTCTATTTTTGACAGATGATCGATGATCATCATCATCACCACCATTATCATCGTCATTGTCATTTTTATCATCCCCATCATCATCATTAATGTAATTTCTATCGACATTGTTGTAATCATGCATCATCATCATTCATGCCATTATTGTTTTTGATGATGACCTAGATGAAAATGATGATCATGACACCAAATATAATGCTTATGATTATGACAATGACAACATCTAAAATTGGGAAGATTCGCCAACATCATTAGCATCGTCATCATCATAATCATTGCCATCATCATCATTGTCATTGTAACCACTATCGTCTTTATCATCATAATCACAATTCATGTCATCGCCATCATCTTCATTTTCATCATTGTCAATATTATTGACATTGTCATCAATTTTTCATAATTGTCAATGCCATAAGGAATATCATCAATGCAGAAAATATGATGAGTGTTGGAAAAGGGATGCAAAAGCGAACATAGAAATGGGGGCAACAATAGAAGTAAAATTGGATGAAAAGTGGATACAACATAAGTAGATGCACAACAACATGAAAAACCTGACACAAAAGTGGATGCAAAAGTAGATGCAGTTGTCAATGCAAACTTGGATGCAAACATGAAGGCAAAAGTGGAAGCAAACATGGGTCCAATGGTAGGTGTAAAACTTGGCACAAATTGTGGTGAAACAAATGTGGATGCAACAACGGAAACAAAAGTATATGCAAAAATGGATGAAACAAAAGTGGATGCAATAGGGGATGCAAACGTGGAAGCAAATGTGGTTGCAATGGTAGGCGCAAGATATGGTGCAACAAAAGTGGATGTAACAATAGACAAAAAATATGCAAAATAAGATGCAAAAATGGATGTAAAAGTGGAAGCAAACATTGATGCAACAGGCAAAACAAAATTGGATGCAAAAAATGGATATAATGTAAGTAGATGCAAAAGTAGATACAAAATGAGATGCAAAACCCAATGCATAAACCTGACATAAAAGTGGATGCAAAAATAGATGCAATATTTGATGCAAAAGAGGATGTGAACATGGATGCAAAATTGGAAGCAAACGTGGATACAACAGTGAGTGCAAAACATGGTGCAAATTGTGGCATAACAAAAGTGGATGTAATGATAGATGCAAAAAAAGAATCAAAGTATGATGCAAATGAAGATGTAAAAAGGGATGCAAAAAGTGAAATTTAAAATGGGTGCAACAGTGGATGCAAAATTGTGTGCAAAAGTGGATGCAATAGAAGTCGATGCAAAAGTAGATGCAAAACGAGACACAAAACCCGATGCAAATCCCGGTCCAAAATTGGATACAAAAAGGGATGAAAAAATAGATGTAGTAGTTGATGAAAACCTAGACGCAAATGAGGATGCAAACGTGGATGCAAAATTATAATCAAAAGTGGGTGCAAAAGGAGGTGCCAAACTAGGCGCTAATTGTGGCACAAAAATATTAGATGCAATAGTGGGTACAATAATAGATGCAAAAGAGGATGTAAATATGGATGCCAAACAAGAGGGAAAAGTGGATTCAACAAAAGTAGATGCAAAATTTTATGCAAAAATAGACACAAAACATGATGTAAAACTTGGCACAAAAGGGATGCACAAATGGATGAAAAAATGGATGAAAAAAATGATTTAAAAAAGGATGCAAAAAAGGATGCAAAAGTCGATGCAAAAGTTGATGCAAGTGTAGGTGCAAAAAGTGGATGCAAATGAGGATGCAAAAGTACGTCAAACAAAATTAGGTGCCAAACTTGATGCAAAACCTGGAACAAAACCTGGTGTAAAGGATGACACAAAACTTGGCATAAAATTTGGTGCAAAACGTGGTGCAAAACCTATTGCAATACCCGGTGCTAAACTTGGTGTAAGATTTGGTGCAAAACTTGATGCAAATTTTGTGTCAAGTTTTGCACCATATTTGATAAATGGATGCAAATAGCACCAAAAATGGGCTCTAGATGCAAAAAAAGAAGTAAAAAGGGACGCTAATCGCTGGTTTTGTTGTAGTGTATGGGGTGCGATGGGCGAGAGTTGACAAATGGCAGGGTCAATCTGCAAGGTGGAGGATCATGGAATCTTCTAGAAACTTCTCTTGTGACACTTGCCTCTCTACATTCGCCCAGGGATGAGTAAGAGATCATCAATCTCCAAGTGGAATCAAGAACTATCAGAGAAATGACACTAATCAAATCTCAAAAGATGACTCACCCCCCTTACAAGCATATATATATATGGATCCCTCATCCGAGAGATCCAGGGGCTGGAATTTTGTATCTTGTAAGGAAGTGTTGTTGGTTTCTTGGTGCAATATCATATTGTTGGGTGATCTAATCTTTTCATGAGCTGAAGAAGGCTTTCTTGCTGAGAGGATGATGTTGGGTTAGAACAATTGGTTGTAATCCTCTTTTCTCTTTCTTGATTATCAATAAAGCTATTCAAGTTTTCCTCCACATTCTTGTATGATTGATGTTATATGCATTTGTGTGGTCAATATATTTCTGGTCCTATATTGTTTATGATAATAGATCTATGTTCTTGGATAGTATTATGCTGCTTTGATTCTACAGGGGCTCTTTGAAGCTGGGTAGACAAGGAAGCGAGTAGAAAAGATCTATTAGAAGGGAGAGGAATCAAGCAAGGAACCAAGTGCAAGACAGAGGTTGGTCACCTTATTCCCCTCTTATCTATTTCTCATAAAGGAAAACGAAAGTAGTTTTAGTTTGTTTGTTTCTAAGGTAGCTACCAGCCTTAGTGGGACTAGCAGCTCTGCATAGACACTAGTATTCTCGATAACAAAATGGCGACTCTGCCGGGGAGCGAATAGATTGTTTGTTTATCTACATTTGTTTACTTTATAAACTTACAGACGGAGCCTGAGGTTAAGCTAGCTAGCCTTTGAACTGCATTTGCTATGCAAGTGAAAAGTAGATCAACATTCCTTCAGTCTATCTCCGGATTTTGTTTATGAACTGAACAATTGATTTACAAGCTCTCTGATTGCCCTTGTGGTAGCTCTAGTAACCTCTTTAGATCTACCCCCGTGATTGATTTACTGATTACCACTTGCTCGACCTAAATCCCTGAACTGAGCTGCAAACTGTGACCCAGAACCCAGTTAAAGTCTCGTCCCTGGTCCAGCGCACTATCTCTTCTGTGAATTCTAGATGCATCGCACTTCCCAAGTATAGTAGGTGTGCTGCATCTCCTTTTCATTGTGTTACAGGTGCGCTGATCAGACAAGGCCTTTCCTGCTCCTAGATTTGGTTTCTGTGTTCACTCTTATTGGCTCTATTCAAGAGTTTTGTTGCCTGTAGTCAGTACACCTATGTTGAAACCCCCTTTCTTGCCATCATTCCGCTTCCATTGTGCAAAGGACTGTAAATGTTTTTATGTATTTTAAGCCATTTTCAGTTCTCTTTTACAAAGAAGTAGCGTAATCATACTGTCATTTCTTGATTTGAAAGTGTCGCAATTGTTGTTTTCAGTCATAGAATGGAATCTGATTGTTCTTGATAGTTGATTACACTATTACTCTTGTATTTGATCTGAATTAGTAGTTTTTCAAGTGTCGAAAGCAAGTTTTCATTTCCAAATCGCGAAGTGTCATCATTGTCCTCATTTTGTCTTGAAAAGAAACTTGTTAGTAACGTCACTTTGAAAAATAATTCAGATTTGCGCTTAGCTTTCTTTTTATCATTCACACATTAAGAAGGCTGAAAACAAATACATGCATGTGCATTTTGCATTTAGACTGTTTTTTGGTTTTATTTAGGACAGTGCATATAGTGTGTGCTCTCTGCTCTATGTTGAAAGAATGCCATCTCTCTTTCCTTAGTAGCTAGGATTTTCATTGCAAAAAGAAGATTAAATGACTGTTTATCATCTTAGATTGCATTTTAAGAATTGTACATCTACATCACGCAATGAACTTGAAAGGAAAATTTCTTAAGAAAGATCAACTGTAAAATAAATTTAATGAATCTAAAAATTCTTTGGAAGCTAATGCACAACATCTAGAACTCTAGGCTAGAGAGGTATTCCGGCGTCGTAAAGCCTGGTAACTGTTGTTTTCATTGTTGGTTGGGTGATTCCTCCACTTTGAGACGATAAGTGCCAGTACGGACTTGTTCTCCCACGTACCGTCGAGTATATATTGGGAGACCAAAATAGGCTTTATCCTTTATCCATAGGAAGTCGTGTCTGCCGCCCTATCAATCGCAATGCACTGAACACAGCATTCGGGAAGATTGACTGCCATACCATAAAAAGTATTCTGCGGTTTTGCGATTGGTTTGGTAATCCCTCTGTCTAGATTTCCAGAGTAGTCTCTTTCGTTCCTTTTCAGACTCCTTAAAGGAAAAGGTCCATCTGAACACTTGTCACTTCAGGCTCATTAAAAATCGAAGGCGACTAGAGTCATCTTTTGTTTTTTCTCGACTCTTAGAAATTGAAAAAACAAGTTGTGTCAAAGCGTCTAAAATTCATCTAATTCAGAAAACATACTTCCCCTTGATTTTTAGTTGATCGAGTAATCCGCAATCGTGGAAGAAAGTCAATTGAAACCCCGTCGTTCGCGGAGGCTTACGAGTCAATTGTCTTCGTCTCCAGAATCGAAACTGTTACGGACAAAGTGAACTCGTTTAACTGGTTCCAAATCCCCTGGTAAAGTTAGAACAAGTGTTCAGACACCTTCGGAGACTCTGGGTACTCCAAACATTTCTGGTATCCCTACCTTTATAGAAGAAGTTCAACAGCCACCAAAGGATAGTAGAACTGATCCTAGTGTGAGGGTAAACACTTGTATTACTGAACAAGCTCCATCTACAGCTGATTCAGAAGGTGTTACTCCCCAAACATCTGTCGCTACAGATTCTTCCGCACCAGAAATATTTTACGGACATGACGGTCTACCTCTTCCACCTGGTTTGATTGCTATAGAAGAGATTGTGGAGGATCCTCCGTCTAGTACTCCATCGCGATTTGGAGTCGGGATCACTCTATATCCTTCTTCATTGGAAATTAGTCTATCATCATCGAAAGCTACTGTAGAATCGATAGGCAATCTTTTCGATAGACTAGAAATGTCTGAACAACCGTCAACATCTAGGATTGTGTCATCCGACGCAGCGATGGTAGAACTTCTTGCTGTCACTCCAACAATGTTCGTCGGCATACCATTTGTCCCAACCAGTTCTCAATCGCTAGAAGGGGCCCACTCAGGGGCTATTTCAACAGTATGGTCTGTTCTTGTTTGTTCATCCGGAATAGTATCCGGGAACTCTTGTGTTGAGTCTCAGCAAATTGATCCTTCAGGGTGTCAATTTGGGCAATCCGGTCCTCAAGGACAAACAATTCCTTTGAGTACCGGATTACCGCCGTATGGGGGGCAGTATACCCTTTCATCGTCACCTCCAGGAGGACAACCATACGTGAGTTCACAACAAAATTCAGGTTATGCTGGAATGACATCTAGCAGTTGGGTGCCAATACTGCCTCAACAACCAAGAGTTGTATATTCGATGCAACAATGTTTACCTATGTCAAATATACCAACTATGCTTGCTATTGTGATGATGTCGCAAGTACAAGTGTTACCTGTTGTATGCCAACCTCACGTTTCTTAGGTTGTAATGCAGCAGCCTCTTGTCCCTGCGACTCAACCACAATCGCCAACTAATGCAATGACACGGGCCCAAACGGGTACAATCACCCCTCATCTTGGTCAAATGGTCAGTATTGGACAACAGCACATGGCTTCACAACCATGGCTGGTGCAATATCAACAACTGCAATTCCAACAAGTTTACCAGGGGTCTGAGCAACAAATCTTTGCAAATAGTGGGCAGCCGTATATTCAAAACGGTCAAAATCAACCATTCTACAATGGTTATGCCCATCAACCTTACCAAAGTTACCAGCATCAAATGCGTCATGCTGGTATGCAGAGACCAATTGCTCAGGCAATTCTATCATATCCTGGGTATGCTTTGCCAAACCTGAATCAACAGTTAGCCTTCATGGCAACTTTAGAGTTACCAGATCTAAATCAGCTAACAAACGATCCAATTGCTTACGCCCCTTGGTGGCCAGTGATTCCGCATAAACTTCCATCACATATTCCTAAATTTAATGGAAATCCGGGTGAAGACCCATCGAATCATGTGATGACATTTCATCTATGGTGTTCATCAAACACCCTAAACGATGATTCGATTAGGCTTCGCCTTTTTTAGAGGACGTTAACTGGTCCAGCAGCAAAGTGGTATATCGAGTTACCCAGAGCTTCGTTTGAAAACTTGAGTGCCCTAGCCACAACCTTTTTAACCCATTTTCAGTTACCGATAAGGTACGAAATGGGAACAGAACTTCTTACCAATTTCAAGCAAACAACTGCCACTCACATATCCGATCATATTCATGAGTTGCGGCGTCGTCATAGAATGGTAAAGACATATGTTCCTGATCAGATTTTAGCTTAATGGTTTATTAAGTCATTATTACCTTCCATTACAGAAGATGTGGAAAAAGGAGGAGTCGTCATTGAAGAGCAAGTCATTGCTCATGCGCAATATTTGGACTTGATTTATACTCAGTCTCGCATGCTCTACGATAAAATCCCTGACGCTCCCAGACCGGAATTTTCCATCCCTCCTCCTCCTAAAATGAACAATGACTCTCATGCCAGCGATGGCATGATTGGTACGACAAACACGAAATCGACAAAGGCTACATCTAAAATAGCCTGTAAGATTTCCAGTCAAAATGCAAAAGAAGAAATTCTTGCCACGGAAGTAAATGCTGTCTCGACTAACAAAGGCAAAGAAACCAAGCAACCAGGAGGCAAGAAGAAAAACAAAGGGAAAAAGAAGAAACAGGAGAAATCATCACCTGAAAATTCTTTTGCAAACCTCCTGGAGATAGGAAACCAAAAAATCCATGCTTAATATGTGATGAGGATCATTGGACAAGAGATTGTCCACATAAAGCTGAGCTTAAAAGATTCTTCAAGAATTCAAAAACCTCGGTGGTATTGACTAATCCGTTTCCAAATCCTGGGACAAATCTGGTTGCTAGTGAAAATGCTTCCCCGTCCCAAGTGCTGATGTTGTCGGTTTCGAAATAGAAAAATGATGCTTTAATATTGACAAGGAATAAAGATTACGGGAATCCACAGCTGTCGAACAACAAGGATAAAGATCAACCTAGTAGTTCGACAACAACTTCGACAGAAGTTGCGCTGCCCATCATTCCAGAGCTAAAAATAAAACTGCCAAAGTGAGTAGTACACAAGTCGAGATTTAATGCTCATGCCAGAGCAGCACAACATGATAACATAGTGGAAGATCTGGCCCAATCGCCATCTGCTATGTCGACACTTGAAGTACTACAGAATTGCCCATCCCAAAAGCAGGCTTTATTATCTGCTATAGGTGGAATAGACCCAAAGGATTCTAATCTTGTGTCCTTTAATCCCAAAGGATACGGTCCTTATTTACCAGCTCAACTAGCTTTCCTTATTCAGGTGAAAGCCCTCAACAAAACTGTTCATCGAACAATTATTGATGAGGGGGCATCTACATGTATTATGTCGATGAGTTGCTGGAAAACTTTAGGATCTCCAACCTTGTAACGATCTTCGATGACATTAAAATAATTTGACGGACAAACATATGCCCCATATGGTATTCTAAGTAACTTGCAAGTCGAACTAGGGGGGAAAACAGTAGAAATAGATGTCGAAGTAATCGACGGAAACCTCGATTACAACATCCTATTGGGAAGACCATGGATATATGCTACGGCTGCAGTTGTGTCGACCTACTTTAGGAAGATTGCATTTCCTTTTCAAGGAGGAATTACAATCGTCGACCAACAAACATTTCTCCCCAATAGTTCCCAAGTTACAAGAAGCATTCCGATGATCCATGGAAGCCCCCATTCGCTTCAAAATATCGGAGTAGGCCTACTAAAAGGCCCTATATTAATGGGGACTTTTTCCCTACCACCTCCAAGCAATCTGGTGGAAGTGGCGATGGTAGGAACCTGTAATATGATATCTTCGATTCAAAAGATCTCAGAAAACGATATTAGGATGGATCATCTGCAGGTATTGCCTCCAAGCCAAATAGAAATATTGTAGCAATCAATGTTTTTGGCATGGGAGGTAAACCCAAATCAACGCTCATCGAGCATTTGGATAGATAGGTCTAAGGAATATGACACCCCTTCAGATCCTTGGTCACAAGTGCATTACACCGACGAAGGAATTGTTCAGTCAATGACAATTGAAGGGGCGCCATGGGAAGATTACCACCATCGTTCCCATGTTCCGTATTGTCAAGAAGATACTCCTGATAACCTTCATCATCCTTCAATTTTTGATTTCCTATCAAATATTGTAAACACGATGGATTCCGAGCGAAACTTGTCCAATATTGAAGAGACTATCGCCATAAATGTCTCGACTAAAACGGATGTTGTAGAGAATATTTATGTTGGCAAATGTTGTTCTCCTTCAGAACTGGAAATATATAACGCTCCTTTTCGTGAATTCAAAGATGTCTTTTCTTGGTCATATGATGAAATGCCAGGCATTGACTCGAGTATAGTTGAACACGAAATCAAGACGTATCCAGATGTCAAACCGGTAAGACAACGGCTACGGTAGGTGCACCCTAAGAAAGCCGCTGCCATTAATGCAGAAGTTGAGAAACTTCTCCATGCTAGTTTTATTTACCCGGTTCTTCTAACCGAATGGGTATCGAAAATTGTTCCTATGATGAAAAAACAAGGAACAATTAGAGTGTACGTCGATTATAGGGATGTAAATCAAGCTTGTCCGAAAGACAACTACCCTACACCCTTTATTGACCAGATAATTGATGAATGCGCTGGATGTGAAATCTTTTCATTTATGGATGGATTCTCTGGGTATAATCAAATAAATATCCGCCCACAGGACCAGTCAAAGACTGCATTTATTTGTCTGTGGGGCACATTTGCTTATCGCAAATTACCCTTTGGTTTAAAGAACATAGGGTCAACATTTCAGAGGGCAATGAATTATGCCTTCCATGAAATCAAAAAAAATCGTTCAACCATATCTTGATGACCTTTCGGCTCATTCGCAAAAGCGGACCGATCATCTGCAGCATTTGAGAGCGATATTTCTACGTTGCCAACACTACAAGATACGACTCAATCCACACAAATGTGTGTTCTCTGTCAGTTCTGGTCGTTTGCTTGGCTTTGTAGTCTCAAAGGACGGGATTCGTCTCGACCCATGTAAGGTTCAGGAAATCATAAATTTGCCTCCACCTTCAAATTTGCTTCAGATTCAGAAACTCTAAGGGAAAGCAAACTTTCTGAGGAGGTTCATTCCAAATTATGCCGAAATTGCTAAAGGTTATACACGTCTATTGAAAAAGGAAGTACCCTTCGTCTGGGATCAGGTCGACCTTCCTTTGATGATTTAAAAGAATCACTAATGAAAGCATCATTAATGTACGCTCTTGATTATCAAAAAGACTTTAACATGTATCTGGCTGCAGCGGATACAACCATCACAATGGTTTTAGTTCAAGAAGACAACGGAATTGAACATCCTATATATTATTTGAGTAGGAACTTAAATGATACAGAAACCAAGTATTCCTATGTTGAAAAGCTGGCTCTCGCGGCTGTTCAAGCGATATAGAGATTTTGAAACTATGTCCTCTTTCGAAAAACTACCATTTTCTCAGATTGCAACCCCATGACTTATATATTGTTGCGACAGTTGCTGGGGGGAAAATATTCGAAATGGATAGAAATTCTCCAAGAGTTTGATCTGCAATTCGTAAAATCCAAATCAAAGAAATCCCTAGTTTTCGTGGAATTACTATGCGATCTCCCATCGTCGTCCAACGATGAAACATCCGAAGAAACCATCGTGGATGAATCATTGTTTCTGATATCTTCAAGCAATCCGTGGTATGGAGATATAATCATCTATCTCCAAACCCAAAAATATAGTTCTAATACCTCCCGCTCGGAAAAATAACGTATTCGATACCAATCAAAAGACTACATGATCGTCGGTGATACGCTCTACCATCGTGGTGTCGATACAGTTCTGAGGAGGTCCCTCACCCACGAGGAGGCCGAGGAAGTCCTGAATGATTTCCATTCAGGCGTGTGTGGGGGGGCATCAATCTGGTTACGCTACAGCGTAAAAAAATTTACAAGCAGGATACTTCTGGCCAACAATGTTCAAATATTGCATAACCGCAATCAGAAGTTGCCATGCATGTCAAATTTTCGATAGCAAAACCAGAAAACCACCGACACCTCTGCAACCGATAGTTGCTGTTGGGCCATTCGCCAAATGGGGCATTGATTTCATGACATGTAACCCCACCTCGACCGGGGTCATAGGTATGTCATAGTCGTCGTAGACTATTTTACCAAATGGGGGAAGGCGATGCCTACATTAAATAACATTGATGAAACAGCTTCCCTTTTCTTTTTCAATCATGTAGTCGCTAGATTCGGCGTTCCACAAGCTATAGTCACAGATCATGGATCGCATTTCCGCAATCACATGATGGTCGAATTTGTTGCCAAATTAGGGTTATCCCATGACAACTCTACTCCATATTACCCGCAGGCCAATGGACAAGTTGAAGCAATCAACAAAGTCCTGAAGCGGATGCTGCAAAGGATGATTGGAGTCCACAAAAGGAGTTGGCACCTGATCCTGTACTCAACTTTGTAGGCATACTGAACATCGGTAAGAAATGCAACCGGGTTTACACCTTTTCAACTGGTGTATAACCTAGAAGCAATCTTACTAGTTCAGTGTGAAATCTCGTCCCTGCAAACTCCCAGTCGACCTTCTCCCCGGAACTTCAGAAGAGGAGGCTCGTTTCTTGGAACTAATCCAATTGGATGAAACATGTCGTGATGCCGCTTTGGCTAACGAAGCCCATAAGAAACGAGTCAAGGCGCAGTTCGACAAGAATGTCAAACCCCATGTCTTCTTAGAAGGTGACTTGGTCTTACTTTATGACCATGAATCCGATAAATTGGGAGCAGGTAAGTTCAAGTCTTTATGGATGGGCCCCTATATTGTTAAGCATGTGTTAGCAAAAGGAACCTATGAGTTAATGGATTATGACGGGATTCCACTGGTGCAACCCCGTAACGGGTTGTACCTTAAGAGTTACTACGCATGATTTAGTGTGGTAACCCATATGCTTTTGTTACATTTTTGTTTTCGCTAAGAGTAATTTTTTTGGTCAAGTAATCCACTTTTTACATTTTTCACAGATGTTGAACCTATTGGAATCATTCGTTGGATATGATGATGGAGCGAGTCGTAGTTCACGGAATCTATCTTCTGCGGCCTGAGCCATTTTTGATCCAAGCAGCGAGTTAGTAAGTTTCAGAGGGGTATGTATTGGTCAGTCAACAAATAACATTGCTAAATATAGCGTGTTGATAGAACTTCTCTCTGATGCCATCACACATGGCATAAGCCGACTTGTCGTCAGGCTAGACTCACAGCTCATCATACTACAGCTCACTAGTATCTACTCCATCCGAAATCCAGCTATCTATCGTATGTTCCTAAGGGTCAAGATTTTGGAAAGACAATTTGATTTCATTCAATATCAGCATATTTCTAGAAACTTAAACACGTTAACAGACTCATTGGCAAATTATGTGTTAGATAGACATTTGCAACACTTATAAAAAGAAGCATTTCATTAGTATTTGCATCAGGATCATGTAACTTAACCAAAATAAAACTACGAAAATCAAAAATATATATAATTGTTTATGGTTTACACATAATGTTCTATAACCAAGACAAAATTGGTCAAATGACCCAAAACTCAAAACACTAGGGGGCACCCTACTCTAATGATGCTGGTGATAACAAGTCACCGCCTGTGCAATCATGCATAAAAGCCTAGTCCACCGACTCAGCACACCAGTAGTATGTCGCTGCAACCTCAGGGGTAGCTCGTTGGTCCTCACGTCTGGAATACCAAGAGTAAGGCCCTCGACCTGATCCTGCAATGCTAAAAGAGTCTCGGCCACATCAAGGTCGTGAAGAATAGCCCTTCTCGCACCCTCTCCTGCTGGAGCAGCAGCTAGCACTCTTAGGCATACTACTGGTCGAACTGGTCCAACATCTTCATGAGCACATGAGTTTTGATTAGTCCTAATAGAAGAAATCACAAGAACATTATAAAGAGAAATGATAAACAAAGATATGGTTAGAGAATTTACCGATGACACCCCACTACTCTCCAGCAGGCAGTACCAAATCCGGATCACCTCGGAAATCCATACCAGCATATGGATACTCAGAAAAAACCATCTCCTGATGGTTGAACCACTCGAAAAAAGTATCAAAGAAGGAAATCTGGGACTGACCGTCATGTCTGGCCATAAGGTCGACCCATCTCTGCGTCCGTGGCTCAGTCAGTCGAGGTAATCCAAGTGAAACATATTGTGGCTGCATCAGCGGGATCTTTTCCAAGGCGAAAGCTGTCAAGATAGAACCATATCCAAAGCTCTTCAATCTTCCATTTTTCACCTTGGTCAGTTGTTCTTTCATCACAGAGAGTACTGCATCGCACCAGTTGAACACCTTTGGTTCAAGGCATTCCAAGGCATACTGCATATAAGACCTGTTGGCCACGTGAAGTGCCGCACTACCAGCCAGTCTAGCAAAAGTGAACAGAATGGTCCTCAGGGACCTGTCAGTGACATCTCCGATAATTATCTTGGCGTCCTTACTCGGCTGAGATCCCTCTCTGCAATACCTGCAAATGTAATCTCTCACAAATTCACCCCCACGAGCCGAACCTGATAATGAGATAGGAGCACCCCGCCTCGATAAGCCAGTCAAAAAATAGATGTCCATGACAGTCAAGGGGATGGACTTTCCCCTAATCTGGAACACCTGGGTGGTAGGATCCCATTCATCAAGAAAATATTGCAACAAGTTGATTTGTTGCCTCATGCAAGAGATGCAGAAAAACTTGAACAGGCCATAGTTCCACAGTGCATTTACTGTACCAGATCATGTAAAGAAAGCATGTCCTCTTCTTCATGCTCACGTTCTCGCCATGTAATAGGTATTTTGCTCCAATGAATCTCTGAAACAAACAAGAGAAGAGTCAAGGTCCTGATTTGGTGAGAAACAGGCAAAAATTTCCATAAAAAACTGTGCATAAATGGTCCTCTTTGCGCCCATCGCACCCCCAGTAGTGTTCTAGGTGGGATGCATACTGACTGGCCAATGGCCCAGCCAGCATGCATCGCACCTTTCGATGTAGAAGAGGTGAAATGGAGCCAAGGTGAGTTTTTCAAACCCTAGAGGCTCAGAAAAACCAGAAAACATGCTTAGAAAGCAAAATGGAAAGGATGAAATTAGAGAGCTCAGGTTTAGCTCCTACTTGGTCCAGACGGCGCCGAGAATCGTCCACTGAATCTCCTGGAATCAGCTAGTGAAAATCAAGGGGGAAAGCACCTCCAAAGCTCCAACAAACCAAAGTTCAAATGAAATGGTAAAATGAGAGGTAGAAATCACTTTTAAATTACTTTTCACGTAATTCAAGTAAAATATTAGTGTTTTAACTCATTTTTCAAACATATATTGTTCGTTTCTAACTAGTTTTATGAAGCAATTGAGCAGGCAGTATAACCGTTGAAAGATCAAAGTTGTCAATGGTAAAATCAAGACAATCAATGACCATTTTATCGAGCAGTTGTAACGCGGAATTCAAGCTCTTTAAAAAAATAAACATAAGAAATGAGCAAATGTTCCCCCAGAGTTTAAGCTCATTAAAAAATGAACTAATTTCCGGTAAATAATGATCGCGAATGTATTATCATCAGCCTTCGAAGCCTTGGTCATGTTCTCATCATCACCTCCACTCTGTATTGGCCGATCATTCACCTCCATTTGATTTTTTACCCTTTTTGAGGAACAGCTACGAAGAGTGATCCTAATAGCCATCCTTGTGACACTGTCGTGATTGGAAAATTCCATACCTTACCTAGAATCAGCTGCTACCCGAATTTATCACTCATTCCTCAAAAAACGAGTCCCCTTTAAGCTCTTTTCAACTGACTCGTAAAATATGAAAATATTGTCGAGCAATTGGCCTCTCCAGCTCGTTAAAGGGACCAGAAGTTCTATCCCTACTTTAGATTTAATCTTTTTGGACTTGAGGGATTATTACAGAAAAAGATCGAGCACTTGTTTTGTTCGGCTCGTTAAAAGTACTGAAAATTCATCCCTTTTGTATTGTTTTATACTTTTTTGGACTCAAGGGATTATATGACGAAAAAGGATTATTGGATTTTTCTTTACGTCCCTTTTTTCAGACTCTCTAAAATTGAAAAGGACCGAGTTATCCTTGTCGTTAAACTCGTTAAAACCGAATAGCGACAAACTTGTCCATACAGACAAGAACGAGTTTCACTATTGCTAGGCTCGTTAAAACATAGCGATGGGTTTGCCTGAAGGGAAAATTATAGAACAAGCATATGTTATCCTCCTCAAGCTTGACAGAAGTAAAGAGGTACTGGTCAACAATGACTAGGGAAAAATTGGGAAGAAAACTTGAAGAAACTTTATCGGTAGCAAGTCGCTCTTGAACATGACACTTTCACTCTACATTCGAGTCGGGTTGGGTTGTTCCATTCACTGGTCACATCACCATGGTTCCATCACACCATCCATATTTGGGGTTAGTGCTACCGATCCATCATGTCAGTGTCGCCGATATGTTCAAGAGAAGTCGCTCAGAGAATTCACCTGTGTCTCACCCACTGCAATACATTTATGCTCCATTCTTTCATGATCGCCACCCTGAACCTTATATCACCAGATCGTTTTCACCTCCATTAAAATCATTTGCTCTGTTTCATGTCATTGATGTGGGATTCATTAAGGCCCTCCTACGATGGATCGCTTCTTGTCAACGTCAGCTCATTATCCAAGTAGTCGATCTAGGAACAACCCTTTCAGTACTTTGAAGCTTGCATGCCTCAATGGCAAGTTCGTCACTTCTGGCGACAGGATTACATCAATGTCCTTCGACCGAAAGATTTTGCGTGGTGTTCGACGCCAAGTCCCTTATTCACATCATGTGAATTGTACTGTAGTACCTGGAGGGTCATCATCATTATCGGTGATTCCTCTCGCGCCTGTTAACAGCTTACATCATTGGCTGGTAATCAGGCGATGTCTTTCCATGTTCGACTCCAGAACATCTCTCACATGGATCGACTTGTACTTTGAGTGAAGATCAAACGAGATTGAAGACCCCGGATCTAGTTTCATCCATCCGAGCTGCGATATATATTCAGGAAAATAAAGACATCAAATGTACATCATTACTGCACAGATAATCTTCCAACCTAAGGGATGATGGCTCTACTAGAATCATCAGTCTACACTCAGACGATTGTCTGTCTTATGTACATGAAAATGAATTTATAAAGCTAAGCATGAGAATGCTCGCCTCAGCTAGATCATGGAAATATTATGAAGATAATGTATTGTATTGTATCTTATTACAGGTTGCCTTCCAGCTTGGAAGAACTTTAGATCCTCATGATAAAGCATTTCACCCGACATCCACATATTAATGACCTAATGCTTTAGGGGGCAATTGTTATAGACATTTTTGGGCACTGCAACCCCAATCATAAATTTCCATAAACCAAGGGCTCTTAAGTCCCTAAAAGTGTTGTTCCAATCTCTAAAATAACAAGATCAACTGATTACATCTTCTCTTAGAAGTTCTCCATGAAAAACTGCTCAGAACTGGTCAAAACTGGACCATCTCACCTGCTCCGTGGTCAAATTGCGCTGCATCCCACCTAAATACACATAGTAGGTGTGATGCATCTTGAAAATCCCTTCTATGGGGTGCGATGGGCGAGAGTGGACAAATGGCAGGGTCAATCTGCAAGGTGGAGGATCATGGAATCTTCTAGAAACTTCTCCTGTGACACTTGCCTCTCTACATTCGCCCAGGGATGAGTAAGAGATCATCAATCTCCAAGTGGAATCCAGAACTATCAGAGAGAGAACACTAATCAAATCTCAAAAGCTGACTCACCCCCCTTACAAACATCTATATATGGATCCCTCATCCCAGAGATCCAGGGGCTCGAATTTTGTATCTTGTAAGGAAGTGATGTTGGTTTCTTGGTGTAATATCATAGTGTTGGGCGATCTAATCTTTTCATGAGGTGAATAAGGGCTTTCTTGCTGAGAGGATGATGCTCGGTCAGAACAATTGGTTGTAATCCTCTTTGCTCTTTCTTGATTATCAATAAAGCTATTCAAGATTTCCTCCACATTCTTGTATGATTGATATTATATGCATTTGTGTGGCCAATATATTTCTGGTCCTATATTGTTTATGATAATAGATCTATGTTCTTGGACAGTGTTATGTTGCTTTGATTCTACAGGGGCTCTTTGAAGCTGGGTAGACAAGGAAGCGAGTAGCAAATATCTATCAGAAGGGAGAGGAATCAAGCAAGGAACCAAGTGCAAGACAGAGTTTGGTCTCCTTATCCCCCTCTTACCTATTTCTCATAAAGGAAAACAAAAGTAGTTTTAGTTTGTTTGTTTCTAAGGTAGCTACCAGCCTTAGTGGGACTAGCAGCTCTGCATAGACACTAGTTTTCCTGATAACACTTGGGTAGATGTCGAAGGAGCATGTTATAGAGTGGTATCAAAGCATGGTTCACCCCTTGTATTGGATGGGAGATATGTGATGGTCATTCATTCATGTCTGTTGCACATTTGTTAACCATTTTTGTGATCTATATGCTTCTTCATATGCATGGTGTTAGTCATGGTTGTAGTAATGTCTCCATGTGAATGAGGATGTTGTTGTTTTAAAGTGTGTCATCATGAGTGTATGATTTGATACATATTGTTTATTCTTGTGTATTGTCAGTGTACATTGGTATGGTTTTGTTTTCATGCATGAGGTCATGGTACATGTAGTTGATATGGTCATGCATTGATGGCTGGACTCTAGCTAGACTAATGGTTACATGGTTATGTGCCTATGTATTATATGTATATATGTTGTCATGATTATGTTATACATGTAGTACGTTGATTGGTTGTTGTTGTATATGAGATATCCTCCCCGAATTTTGCTATTATATGTTGGTTTTTTCTGATTTGCTTTAGCTGACATAGTATGCCTTGCAGGAAATAGATAAAAAATGACTGACAAGATGGTAGACTACAAAGACTCTCCCTATGAATCAGATGAGCAGCGTGGTGTTGGGCACTATTCTGATTTGACAGACACATTAAGAAGCTTAAAGGAAAAAATAAAGAGTTGTAAGGTAGACAATGACAAAATCATGCAGGAACAAGAGAAATGAATAGAGGTTAATGCTATGCTCCTTCAAATTTTGTTTGAATTATAACAACAAGGGCCACTTCAGATCAACCATGGATAGGAGGACAAAACTAATGGGGCATATGGAAGTAGGTCTCATGGTGGTCACAGGTTGGATAGAGATGACGCGGTTAGAGATGGAAGATTGTTGGATACTCCATATAGGAGAGGTGATGGATACATGTATTATTCTAGTTTTGGTTTTGACAGACATCATGATATTCATAATTAAAATCCTTACATGAGGAGTGATAAGGGATACTTTTCAAATGAGTTTAAGAAATAAAAGCCACCTACTTTTGATGGAGATGTGAAGAATTCGAAACATGCAGAGGCTTGGATACTTGGGATAAAGAAGCTCTTTGAGTTGCATGAGTACACAAATAAAATAAAGGCTAGAATCACTATATTCAACCTGAGAGGTAAAGCAAACATCTAGTGGGAATATGTGAAGTAGGTTAGAGACATCAAGATTGATGACTTGAGTTGGCATGAGTTCAAGAGTCTTTTCAGGAAGAAGTACTTGTTAGAAAGGTACTACGACAGTAAGGCCAAAGAATTATATGAGCTAAATATGGGATCAAAGACATATGAAGAGTACATGACTAAGTTCGTGGAGCTATTGAGGTATGTATCGTATCTTAAAGATGCGAAGGATAAAGTTCAATGATTCGCCAGTGGTTTTCCATTAGCATTTAGAGATAATATTGAGTATGATGAGCCTCGGTCACTTGAGGATGTTATTAGGAAATTGAAGCATTTCTATGAGTAGTCAAAGTGTAAGAATTAATCTCAGCAAGGATGGAAAGGAAAAGACAAGGCTAAAGGTAAATGGTTGCTAAAAAGAACAAGGCCTCAGAATGAAGAAGAGAAAGAAAATGTGGCACCACAAAAGAAGTTCAATGTAACTAGACAGGGACACAGATCATAGTAGCAGGATAGAGGTGATGATACTGGATAGTTGGAGTGTTGGACATGTGGTAAGGAGCACCATAAGAGAGATTGTCCACAAAATCAATGTGGCAGGCCTTAAATATATAGTGCACAGGAGGCACAAATCATTGGGTATGTTGGTCAGAGTGTTCCTTGTATCTATGCAACATTGGATAAAAAATAGGAAGACCATCAGGAAACTATCTTTGAGATGGATGGTAAGATTTGTGATCAAGTTATTTCTATTTTGATTGGCCATGGACTAATTATAATTACTTTAGTCCTGACTTGGTGGACATGTGTAGTTTGAATAAAGAAGTGCATGCAAAATCTTGGTTAGTGTAGTTGGCTATAGGTACAAAGAAGCAAGGTCATCATTGGGTAAAATCTTGTGCATTTGATTTGAATGGTATGCCTACTGTAACACATTTCAATGTATTACCATTGGGATGATGCAATGTTGTTGGCAATGGATTCATTGTACCTTCCTAGGAGCAAGGTGGATTTTTATGACAAATCCATTGAGTGTGTGGATTACAATGGGGAACCAAGATTCTTACAGGTAAATAAGAAATCCACATTAGTTAGGATGGTGACATATATGCAGGAAAAACGTAGTCGCGAGAAAGGGTGTGTGTTATCTGTCGTAGATATATCTAGTGACAAAGGTAAGGAAGTTGAGGATGCAGATGTTTTGAGAAGGTACCCAGTTCTACAACAGTTCTAGGATGTCTTTCCTGAAGAGATTTCAAAGATACCACCTCACAGGGAAGTAGATGTTTCTATTGATTTAGTGCCAAGTGCAACTCCAACATCAAAAGCACCTTACAAAATGAGCACACTCGAATTGGAAGACTTGAAGTTATAATTGAAGAAAATGATGGACAAGGGATACATTAGACCATGTGTATCACCTTGGGCGTACCAATATTCTTTTTAAAGAAGAAGGATGGTACTCTCAAATTGTGCATTGAATACATGCAGTTGAACAAAATAACCATCAAGAACAGGTATCCATTTCCAAGGATTGATGACTTGTTTGATCAGTTGAAGGGAGTAACAATGTTCTCGAAGATTGATATGAAATTTGGATACCACTAGGTATGCATCAAAGAGGAGGACATTTATAAGAAAACTAGATGGACTAGGTATGGGCATTATGAGTTTGTTGTAGTTCCATTTGGTTTGACTAATTCTCCAGCTACATTTATGTACTTGATGAATAGTGTGTTGCATATGTATTTGGATAAGTTTGTTATTGTGTTTGTTGATGACATATTGGTATATTCTAAAAATGAGGAAGAGCATGCCAAGCATTTAGCAACATTGTTGAGGTTGTTGAGAGAGCATCAATTGTATGCTACGCTCAACCAATGCAATTTCTTTTAGACTAAAGTACACTACTTGGGACATGTTGTTTCCAAGGAGGGCATAGTAGTGGATCCATAAAAGATAAGGGCCATCATGAAGTGGGTAGCTCCTAGGAATGTGCATGAGGTTTCATAGGATTGGCACGTTATTATAGGAGGTTCATCAAGAACTTCTCACAGATTTCTTATCCTATTACATCATTGCAGAGGAAAGGCAAGAAGTTTGAATGGACAGAGGAGTGTGAGGCCAGTTTTGAGTATCTTAAGTAGTTCTTGACACATGCACCAATGTTACAGAGTGCAGATCCAGACAACGAGTTTGTAGTATGTACAAATTCTTGCAAAAGAGGACTTGGTGGAGTCCTTATGTAGGAAGGACAGGTGGTATGCTATGAGTCACAAAAACTAAATGAGCATGAGCATAACTACCCAACACATGATCTTGTGTTAGAAACAATCATACATGCATTGAATATGTGGAGGAACTTTATTCTTGGCATGAGGTTTGTGCTGACAAGTGATCACAATGGGCTGAGGTATTTGTTTGACCAACCGAATATAAATGCCTGAGAGGCTAGATGGTTGGTAATGATCAGTGAGTTTGACTTTGAGATAAGGTATATCAAAGGAAAGGAGAACAGGGTTGTAGGTTCTCTGAGCAGGAAGATAGAGGTAAATCATATAGCAGCTATGAGTATCTATGTGACAAATTTATAGGATAGGATATTGCAGGCATGTCAGCAGGATGTCAGGTATACAGAGATTGTGCATAAGTTGTAGTAGAGTATAGGTACAGGTACATGTATAGGTAGTAATAGACGTACATGTACATGTAGTAGTAGAGGTATAGGTATAGTTAGTGGTACAAGTATAGGTACAGGTGCAGGTGCACATGATGTGGACTAGTGTATTACAATGGATGGATTGGTTATATTAAGGGACATGATATATGTGAAAGATAACAGTGAGCTCAAGAAGGTGATATTGAGGGAGCTTCATGTTAAACCATATTCAGGTCACCCAGGATACTAGAAGACATTGATCGCATTGAAGAAATTTTTTTATTGACTAAATCTGAAGAAGGATGTAGTAGTGTTTGTGGCTAGATGTTTTGATTTTTAGCATGTGATGGCCAAGTGTAAGAATCCAGGTGGAATGATACAGATGATTGAGATTCCAAAATGGAAATGGGAGGTCCTTTCCATGGAATTTATCATAGGTTTGCTGAGGATAGTGATACAACATGACTCCATCATGGTTGTTGTGGACATGTTGACAAAGGTTACACACTTCATTCTAGTAAACACTACATTCTTAGCTAGCGATGTAGAATAGGTATTCATCAAAGATGTGGTTCGATTGCATGGTGTTCCAAAGAAGATTGTGTCAGATAGGGATGAAAAGTTCACTTCCAAGATTTGGAAGGATTTATTTTCACGTTTGGGTACATGGAAGGACATAGAGACTCAACATGATATTGGAGGACATGTTAAGGATGTATGTGATGCATCAACATCAAAAGTCGGAAGAGTATCTTCCACTAGTAGAGTTCACTTACAAAAATGGGTATTAGGAATCCTTGAAGATGAGTCTATTTGAGGCATTATATAGGCAGAGTTTCAATAATCCCATTAGTTGGATCAATCCCATTAACAAGGAGTTGATTGGATTGGACATGCTGGTGGGCATGGAATAAGAAATGTAGGTTATAAAGAAGAATCCGAAGGCAACATAAGTTAGGTCAAAGAGCTATGCAGATTAGAACATGTTGTTAAAGGAGTTCTAGGTTGGGGAATATGTGTACTCGTGCATCAAACCAAAGAAGAGCTCCTTACATATTGGATCATGTGCCAAGTTGACACCATGGTTTTGTGGACCCTTCAATATTATTGACAGGATTGGGCCAGTAGCCTATCGACCTAGACTGCCTCCAATAATGAATGTCCATGATGTTTTCCATGTGTCATTTCTTAAGAAGTATGTTAAAGATGTTGATCATGTGATTGATTGGTTTGTATTACAGGTGGAACTAGATGAAGAATTCTAGTCAAAGCCTCAGTGTATATTGCAAAAAACGTGCTCATGCTTTGGAATTGAGCAATCAAGCAGGTTAATGTGTAGTGGAAGAACTTTGGCCCTGATGAAGCTACATGCAAGACGGTGGATCAGATGCGGGCTATGTATACTTCATTGTTTTCTGGTTGAGGCAAAGTAGTATTGCTATGGTGTTTTGGTATATTTCTTTGGTATATGTTATAAAGCTCTAATAAGCGGTATGGGTGTCCTCTCATTATAGTTGTCATGTTGGTTTTCTTCTCAATAGTATGATCATTGTAAATACTACATCGAGCTATGTTATAAAGCTCCATGGGTCATATGTTTTCGTTTTAGCAGTTTTGTTGAGGTATAGGTGTGTTATAACACCAAGGATAGTGTCCCCCAAGGGGGATGGTTCTATAACAACCCTGGTGAAAATTCCGTCTAATAAAAGTTAATAAAGGCAAAAATAATAATCACGGTTGATGGGAGACTTATTCCAAATTGAATGGTGGGCAAAACATCCTAGTGTGGGTGTTCATTTGGTTTATTATGGCTAAGGAAATTGGAAAAGGAAATGGCTAAGGCTTTGGAAAGGAAAAATGGCATTTTTGGAACATTTATTTATGAAAATAACAGAAAATAGGTGAAAAGTAACAGGTTCCACGTGAGGAGGAAATTGAAGGAAAATAATGGAAAATGAAGAAAATAGAGGCCTAATTGATAAAAAAGGCTTCTAATGATCAGTTGGTTCCTTTTGTCAGATCATTTTTGGAGCTCTCTCATTATTCTCTCTTTCTCTCTCACTCTTGGACACTTAGATTTTTCTTGGAGTACTTTGGCATTGGATCATGAAAGGAAAAGAAGGTAAGAGGAAAGAAGGAACAAGCAAGGAAAATCAGGATCAAGATGCTACAAAAATATTATTTGCAGGTATCAATTTGCATGTGTGTTTTCCTTGCTATATTTGGCATGCTTGGCATTGCATGTGGCTCTTTTGTTGTTATGGCATGGGTTTTACTAGGTGTGAGAGTGTTTTTGGGCTAGCATTTCCATTTTTGGATAGCCAATGGTGTGATGTGGTTCTCATGTTTTGGTTGAGCTAGATTTCTGGATGGATTCAAAGCTAAGTGAGGTGGATCTCCAAATGATAGAACACATGGCATAGTAAACCTTGAGCTTGAATGTGGGTTGCGGTAAATCCTTATTTTGTGTTGCCATAGTGGGCCTAGGAATCCTTGCCAATGAATGGTGGGATATATGGTAAAGAAAAGAGGGGATTTCTCTACATTGGTCCTAGTAATCCTAGGATCACATATGCGGTAAATCCTGGAGAGTGGGTCTCGATCTAGGGCCTATGATTCTGTGTGGATTGTGCTAATGTCTGAAAGACTAGGAGACATGAAAATTCCTCATGATGTAGGTGGAGAAATCCAGTGTCATGCATTCTTGTTTTGGCCTAGTGATCTAGTGGAGATCATGGTAAATCTTGTTATTACATGTTCATTGTATTGGCATAGTGATCCTGGATGGATTATGATAAATCTTGGTTTCTATTGATGAGGGTGAGGTGGTTTAGCCTTGGGATGCCCTGATTGGTTCTTTTGGTTTGAGTCTTGTATTCATGCTAGGAATATAACACAGGGGTGAATGGTTGAAGAGAGATTTTTCTCATCCATTATATGGTTGTGTGGAATATGGTAGTCCCATCCTAGGTTTGGATTTTCCATCATCAATATGAGGTTATTTATCGTTGTATTTCTATGAGTATTATAACGTTTTTTATTTGGATGATATGGTTGTGATTTCCTTGGTATTTTTGTTGCTATTATGCTAGTTATGTATATGTTTTATGACAATGGCTATGTTTGGCTCACATCATGTTTTTACTTGTAAACAACTGAACAATGTATCTATGACCTTATAGATGATAATGCAACAAATGATATAAGGGAACAATACTTCTTAGTGATTCTCAGATAAGTATGAGACCCCTATGCTTAAATATGTTTTTTACACCTGTAGATTACATATTTGTGATATGTTTGACAAAATGTATGTCATGGCTAGTAGGGGTATAGTTAAGGGATTACTCAAGTATTTTTATTTGCATCATCATTTCCTTATTATCTTTCTATTTTAAAGGTGTCTTTCAATTCTAGGCAGTGACCTGGCCTATGGGCCTAAAAAAGTGGCTCAAATCCTAGGGACGCTAGTAGAACACTAAGAAAAGTAGTCCCTAGATGCTGACATTCCTTGTCATGTGAGCATCTAGAGCATCATTGGCACTGTCAGGCCCATATCATGGGAACGTTTGTGGGTCAAGTGATATAAAACCTCAGTGGGACCTAGAGGCTAGTTACCAGAAAGGTTAGGATGGTTATTAGGAGTCATGTTGATGATGTGGAAGGTTTGTATGATGTGTTTTCGTCGATTCCATTTCCTTGAGGTCACCTAGGAGGTTGAATCCAATCATAATAGCTTGTCATCACATGTTTACCCTGGTTGGTAAGTTTCCTGGGTAGATGTGGGAGGAGGGTGTTACAGAGTGGTATCAGGGCATCGTTCAGCCCTCAGACTAGATGGGTGGTGTGTGTTGGTCATGCATTAATGTCAGTTGCACATGTGTTAACCATTCTTGTGATCTATATGCTTGTGCATATGCATGACGTTGGTCATGGTTGTAGTGATGTCTCCATGTGAATGAGGATGTTGTTGTTGTAAAGCTTGTCGTCATCAGTGTATGATTTGATACATATCTTTTATGCTTGTGTATTGTTAGTGTACATTGGTATGGTTGTATTTTCATGCATGATGTCATGGTACATGTAATTGATATGGCCATGCAATGATGACTGGACTCTAGCAGGACTGATGATTACATGGTTATGCGCTTATGTATTATATGTATACATGTTGTCATGATTATGTTATACATGTAGTACGATGATTGGTTGTTCTTGCAGATGGGATATCCTCCCCGAATTTTTCTAAGGTACACTGGTTTTTTGTGATTTGGTTTAGTTGACATAATATGACATGCATGAAATAGATAAAAAAATGACTAGCAAGATGGAAAAATAGAAAGACTTTGCCCGTGAACCAGATGAGAAACAAGGTGTTCAGATCTCTTCTGATTTGGAAGACACATTGAGAAGATTGAAGGAAGAAATAAGGAGTTGTAAGGTGGAAAATGACAAAATCATGTAGGCACAAGAGAAACAAGTATACATTAATGCTATACTCCATCAAGGTTTGTCAAAATTGTAGCGACAAGGGCTAGTTCAGAGCATTCATGGATAGGATGAAAAAACTAATGGAGAATATGGTAGTAAGTCTCATGGTGGTCATAGGTCGAATAGAGATGACATGGTTGGACATGGAAGATTGTTGGATAATTTCGGATAGGAGAGGTGATGGATACAAATATTATTCTAGTTTTGATTCTGATAGACATCATGATCATCGTCGTTATCATCCTTACATGAGGAGTGATAGGGGATACTTTCCAGATGATTTTAAGAAATAAAATCCACCTACTTTTGATGGATATTTGAAGAAGCCAGAAGATGAAGAGGCTTGGATACTTGGGATGAAGAAATTATTTGAGTTGCATGAGTAGAAAGATAATATGAAGGCTAGAATTGCTATATTTAGTCTGAGAGGTAAAGAAAACATAAGGTGGGAAGATGTGAAGTGGGCTAGAGACATCAAGACAAAGGATTTGAGTTGGCATGATTTCAAGAGGCTTTTCAGGAAGAAATACATGTTAGAAAGGTACTATGACAGTAAGGCCAAATAATTCTATGAGCTAAATATGGGATCAATGAAAGACGAAGAGTACATGACTAAGATCCTGGAGCTATTGATGTATGTACAATATATTAAAGATGAGAAGGATAAAATTCAGTGATTTTTCAGTGATTTTCCATTAGCATTTAGAGATCAGATTGAGTATGATGAACCTCGGTCACTTGAGGAAGTTATTGGGAAATTGAAGCATGCTATGAATAGTCACTAAGTGTAAGAATGAATCTCAGCAAGGGTGGAAAGGAAAATAAAAAGGTAAAGGTAAATGGCAGCCAAAAAAAAAGGCATCAGAACACATAAGAGAAAGAAAATGTGGCACCACAAAATAAGTTCAACGTAGCTAGATAGGGACATGGATCACAACAACAGCATAAAGGTGACGGTACTGGATTGTTGGAGTGTTGGACATGGAGTAAGGAGTAGCTTAAGAGATATTTTCCACATAATCAGGGTCATATGCCTAAGATATATAGTGTACAGGAGGCACAAGCTATTGGGGATGTTGGTCAAAGTGTTCCTCATATCTATGTAGCATTGGATAACAAACGGGCAGACCATTAGGAATCTATGATTGAGGTGGATGGTAATATTTGTGATAAATTTATTTCTATTTTGATTGACCTTGGATCTAATTATAGTTATGTTAGTCCTGAATTAGTGGATAAGTGTGGTTTGAATAAAGAAGTGCACGTAGAATCTTGATTAGTGTAGTTGGCTACAAGTACAGAGAAGTGAGTTCATCATTGGGTAAGAGATTGTGCATTTGATTTGAATGGTATGCCTACCGCAACACATTTGAATGTATTCCCATTTGGATCATGCAGTATGTTGTTGGGCATGGATTGGTTGTACCTTCATAGGACCAAGGTAGATTGTTATGAAAAATCCATTGAGTGTGTAGATGGCAATGGGGAACCAAGATTCTTATAGGGAAATAAGAAAGCCACATAAGTTAGGATGGTGACGCTATGCGGGAAAAATGTAGTCATAGGAAAGGTTGTGTGTTATTTTCCATACATATCTCTAGTGAAAAAGGTAAGGAACTTGAGGATGCATATGTTTTTAGCAGGTACCCAGTTCTACAACAATTTCAGGATATGTTTCCCGAAGATATTTCAGAGTTTCCACCTCACAAGGAAGTATATTTTTCTATTGAGTTAGTGCGAGGGGTAGCTCCAGCATCAAAATCACCTTACAGGATGAGAACACCTCAGTTGGTAGAGTTGAAGTTGAAGTGAAGGAAATGTTGGATAAGGGATACATTAGACCAAGTATATCACCTTGGGGCACATCGGTATTGTTTGTAAAGAAGAAGGATTTTACTCTCAGATTGTGCATTGATTACAAGAATTTAAACAATGTCACCATCAAGAACAGGTATCCATTGTTGAGGATTGATGACTTATTCGATTAGTTGAAGGGAGCAGTAATGTTCTTGAAGATTGATCTAAGATCCGGATACCACCACGTACACATCAAAGAGGAGGACATTTACAAGACAACTTTCTGGACCATGTATGGGCATTATGAGTTTGTTGTAGTTCCATTTGGCTTCACTAATTTCTAGCTACATTTATGTGCTTGATGATAGTGTGTTGTGTCTGTATTTGGATAATTTTGTTATTGTGTTCATTTATAACATATTGGTATATTATAAAAATGAGGAAGAGCATGCCAAGCATTTAGCAGCGATGTTGAGGTTGTTGATAGAGCATCAGTTGTATGCTAAGCTCAACAAGTGCAATTTCTTTCTGACTGAGGCACACTACTTGGGACATGTTGTTTCTAAGGAGGGCATAGTACTGGATCCAAAAATGATAAGGACCATCATGGAGTGGGTAGCTCCCTGGAATGTGGATGAGCTGAGATATTTCATGGGAATTGAAAGTTATTATAGGAGGTTCATCATGAAATTCTCACATATCGCTTATCCTCTTACATCATTGCAGAGGAAAGGTAAGAAGTTTGAATGGAAAAAAGGAGTGTGAGGCCAGTTTTGAGTAGCTTAAGCAGTGATTGACACATGTACCAGTGTTACATATTATAGATCCAAACAAAGAGTTCGTAGTATGTACGTATGTTTTCAATAGAGGACTTGGTGGAGTCCTTATACAGGAAGGACAAGTGGTATGTTATGAGTCACGAAAACTAAACGAGCATGAGCAGAACTACCTGACACATGATCTTGAGTTAGCAACAATCATACATGGATTAAAGATGTGGAGGCACTATCTTCATAGCAGGAGGCTTATGCTAATGAGTGATCACATTGGGTTGAGGTATTTGTTTGACCAACTGAATCTAAACGCTCGACAAGCTAGATGGGTTGCCACGATCAGTCAATTTGAATTTGAGATCATGTATATCAAAGGAAAGGAGGATAGGGTTGTAGATTCTATTAGTAGGCGGATACAAGTAAATCATATAATAGATATGAGTTCCTATGAGACAGATTTACAATATAAGATCTTACAGGCAGGTCAGTAGGATGTGAGGTATATGAAGATTGTGCACATGTTGCAGCAGAGTATAGGTACAGGTACAATTATGGATAGTAGTACAGGTATAGGTATATGTAGTGCTATAGGTACATGTATATGTACATGTACATGTACAGGTAGTGGTATAGGTACAGGAATAGGTGCAAGTGCATAGGATGTGTGTAATGTCCCAAATGGAGAAAATTTGGAAAAATCACTTCACATAAAATTACTACTCACTTAACAGAAGATTTCCATGTAAAAATTAAACAAATAGAGAACTGTAATCCCATAAAACAATGAACAAGAGAATTCCCAACTTCATTATATTAGATAAACTGGTGTTTTACATGTTGGAATAACAAAATAGCATAGATATCTGAGATAAAAATGACCTCAAACAGATCTACAATAATGTTGCAGTCAACCTCCAAAACAAACTAAAAAACAATAAATTGCAACCTGTGAACCCTGAATGGATCCACCAAGGGAAGAGATGGTGCTTGCCCACTCTCATTGAATCACTCGAGGTTTCTTTCCTAGGGATACTTCTGAAGTAGAGAACTTGGTTCTCAAACCTCTCCACAAGAATAAAACACAAATCCAGGATGTCACCAAATCACCTTCTCCTCCTCTTTTATAAATCTGATGGATAGATGTCCAAGCCTCTAGAAGCATCTTATTTTATTATTTTATTAGAAGATATCCATTGACTTTAGATATCCATTGACTTTAGCTTAAGTGGCCCTTTTATTTTATTTTATTTCACTTAAGTCACTTTTGGCCCATTTCCTCTAATTAATTATTTTTCATTAATTAAATCACTAATTAAAGTAATTTTTAGCTAAGGAAAATGGTAAATCACCCACCATACTCTCTTCGGCCACTGGAAGTCACTTCTCAACATTCCACCCTATATATATTCTCTTTCTAGTTCCAACAAGCTATTACATTGAGGTGTTCCATAAATTAATCTCCCCGGAATGACACCTTGAGCATAATTAATTAAGTTATGCCAATAATAACTCCGTTTTACGAGAATTATTAGAATGTCACGAAACCAAAAACAAGATGTGTGGAACTACTCATGATGATGAATATGCCAAGTGAATGCATCAGACCCCATGAAAACTCCTCAAAACGCCATCAAAACTCCTGATGACATAAACGTGCTCCACTGACCTTGCCATCCCGTGCTCTAGAAATCCACCCTGGCTGTACTATGGAGAAAAATAAAAATGGGGTCATTACAATGTGGAATATTATCTTATAGTGGATGGATTGGTTAGATTTAGGGGAAGAATATATGTGCTAGATAGTAGTGAGCTCAAGAAGGTGATATTGAGGGAGTTCCATGCAAAACCATATTCATGTCACCTAGGCTACCAGAAGACATTGACCATAATGAAGAAATTTTATTATTGGTCAAATATGAAGAAGGATGTAGCAAGGTTTGTGGGTAGAGTTTTTTATTGTTAGCATGTGAAGGCATAGTGTAAGCATCCAGGTGGACTGATAAAGCCGAATGTGATTCTAGAATGGAAATGGGAGGTCATTTCCATGGACTTTATCATAGGTTTGTCGAGGACAGTGAGATAGCATGATTCCATCATGGTTGTTGTGGATAGCTTGACAAAGATTATGCACTTCATTATAGTAAAGTCTACATTCTCAACTAGCATTGTAGCACAGATATTAATCAAAGAAGTGGTCAGATTGCATGGTGTTCCAATGAAGATTGTTTCAAACAAGGATGAAAAGTTCACTTTGATGCTTTTGAAGGCTTTATTTTCAAGTTTGGGCACAGAGTTGGCCTTTAGTAGAGTTCACTTACAATAATGTGTATCAGGAATCCTTGAAGATGAGTCCATTTGCAGCATTCTATAGGCGGATTTGCAATACTCCAATTAGTTGGAGCGATCCAGTTAATAGGTTGTTGATTGGATAAGAGATGTTTGTGGACATGGGACATGAAATCTAGGTTATAAAGAAGAATCTTAAGGTAGCACGAGATACACAAAAGAGCTATGCAGATCAGAACAAATTGTTCAAGGAGTTCGAGGTTTGGGAATAGGTGTACTTACCAAAGAAGAGATCCTTATAGATTGGATCATGTGCCAAGTTGGCACCACGATTTTGTGGACCCTTCATTATTATTAAGAGGATTGGGCCAGTAGCCTATCGAATTGCTAACTTCTATAGTGAAAGCTCACGATGTGTTCCATGTGTCATTGCTTAATAAGTATGTTAAAGATGTCGATCATATGATTGATTGCTCTGTATTGCAGGTGGAACCAGACGGAGAGTTACAGTTGAAGCCTCAATGTATATTGTAGAAAAAACGTTCTCATGCTTCAAAGCTAATAAATTGAGTAGGTTAAAGTGTAGTGGAAGCACTTTGGGCTCGATGAAGCTACATGGGAGATTGCAGATCAGATGTAGACTGTGTATCCTTCATTGTTTGCTGGTTGAGGCAAAGCTATTTTGGTATGGTGTTTTGGTACATGTTTGGTGATGTGTTGGTATATTTATATATGTGTATGGATCTAAATACATCCATGAGCTATGTTATAAAGCTCCAATAAGCAGTATGGTTTTCATTTCATTATAGTTGGCATGTTGTTATGTTTTCATGTTGGTTTGCTTCTCAGCAGGGTGATCATTATAAATATTGCATTGAGCTATGTTATAAGGCTCCATGGGCATTATGTTTTCTTTTCAGTGATTTTGCAGAGGTATAGGTGTGGTTGAACACCGAGGAAGGTGTCCCCAAGGGGAATGGTTCTGTAACAACCCTGGTGAAAATTCCATGTAATAAAAGTTAATAAAGGAAAAAATAATAACCATGGTTGATGGGACACTTATTCCAAGCTGAATGTTTGGAAAATCATCCTAGTGCGGGTGTTCATTTGGTTTATTTTGGCTAAGGAAATTGGAAAAGTAAATGGCTAAGGATATGTAAAGGAAAAATGGCATTTTTGACTCATTTATTTATGAAAATAATGGAAATTAGGAGAAAAGTAAGGTGAAAGGTCACAGGTTGCATGTGAGGAGGAAATTGAAGGAAAACAATGGAAAATGAAGAAAACAATGGCCTAATTGATAAAAAAGCTTATGACGATTAGTTGGTACCTTTTGTTAGTTTAGTTTTGGAGCTCTCTCATTATTATCTCTCTCTCTCTCTCACTCTAGAAACTTAGAGTTTTCTTACATAGCAATTTGGAATTGGATCAATAAAGGAAAAGGAGGCAACAAGAAGGAAGGAGAAAGCAAGGAAGAGCAGGTTCAAGCAAGGAAGAGCAAGATCAAGTAACTACATCTGTATTATTTTTAGTTATCGATTGGCATGTGTGTTTTCATTGCTAGATTCAGCATGCATGGTATTGCGTGTGGTTATTTTCTTGTTATGGCATGGGTTTTTCTAGGTGTGGCAGTGTTTTTGGCCTAGCCTTTCCATTTATGGATAACCATGGTGTGATCGGGTTCTTATGTTTTGGTTGATCTGGATGGATTCAAATTTGAGTGAGGTGGATCTACGAAAGATAGAATACATGGCCTAGTAACCCCTAAACTAGACTATGGGTTATGGTAAAGCCAAATTTTTTGTTACCTCGATGGGCCTAAGAATCCTTGCCGGCGAATTGTAGGATATACGGTAAAGCTAAGAGGTGGATTGCTCTCTGTTGGGCATATAATCCTGGGTTGGGATATGTGGTAAATCCTAGAGAGCGGGTCTCAGTTTAGGGCCTAGTGATTTAGTATGGATTACGGTAAAGCATAAGAGACTAGGAGATAGGAAAATTCCTCACAGTGTAGGTGGAGAAATCTCGTGGTATCCATGCTTGTTTTTGCCTAGCGATAGAGTGGAGATCATGGTAAAACCTATTATTACATGTTCATTATATTGGCCTAGTGATCTGACATGGATTATAGTAAATATTGGTTTCTATTGATGAGGGTGAGGTGGTTTAGCCTTGCGATGGCCTGGTTCGTTCTTTTGCTTTGAATCTCACATTCATGCTTGGAATATGGCACGACAGTGAATGGATGAAGAGAGATTTGGCTCAACCATTCTGTGGTTGAGTAGAATGTGGTAGTCCCATTCGAGGTTTGGATTTTGCATCATCAATATGAGGTTATTTCCCCTTGTATTTCTATGAGTATTATATTGGTTTGTATGTGAATCATATGGTTGTGTTATTCCTGTTACTATTATGATGGTTATGTATATGTTTTATGACAGTGGATATCTATGGTTCTCATCATGTTTTTATTGTAAACGAATGAACAATGTATATATGACCTAATAGATGATAATGCATCAAATGATGTAAGGGAACAATGCTTCTTCGTGATTCTCAGATAAGTATGAGACCTCTATGCTTAAATCTATTGTTTACACCTATAGATTACATATTTTTGATACGTTTGATGAAATTCCTATCATGGCTAGTAGGGGTCCAGTTAAGGGCTTGCTCAATTATTCGCATTTGCATCATCATTTCCTTGTTATCTTTCTTTTTTGAAGGTGTCTTTCAATTCTGGGTAGTGACCTAGGCTCTAGGCCTGAAAAAGTGGCTCAAGTCTTGGGGTCATTGGCAAAACACTAGGAAAAATATTCCATGAGTGCTAGCATGCCTTCTCATGAGAGTGTCCAAAGCCTCCTAGATGCTATCAGGCCCATATCATAGGAGCTTCCGAGGGTCAAGTGGTCTAAAACCTTAGTGGGACCCAGGGGACCTTAGCATAAGGTTTGGATGGTTCTTAGGATTCCTATTGATGATGTGGATGGTTTGTATGATGTGTTTCCATCGGTTCCATTTCCTTAAGATCACCTCGGAGGTTGAATCCAATCATAGTAGCCTCTCATCATATGTTTACCCTGGTTGGTCAGTTACTTAGGTAGATGTGGGAGGAGGGTGTTATAGAGCCAAAATCTTATGGGCCCTGTTGGTGTAAGTTGGATCATCAACTTCCTGCTTTGGCATACGATCTCTATTGGCTATCATAATACCTTGTTTTGAAGATATTGTTGAAGAGGCTGGAAAAAAAAATTGGTAGATTGGTTTCACACTTTTCCAGTCTCTCCTAAAAATGTCTTTTAGTCCCTCAAAACAAATCTAGAAGTTTAGGACTCGAAAAGGTACCAAAAATAATAAGTTTTTCTACAATTAAGGAAAATGAAAAGAAAAAATAGTGGGGGTCCTAGTGGAATAGATGGGTGGTGACCAATATCCACCTGGATCATTCCTCCCCCCTTAGGAAGCAATGGTCCAAATTGCATTGAGTGCCTCTATGAGATGGGGAACTTCTACTGAACTTGGTTCCTGGTGAGCTACTTGCTTGGTGTAGGAGTTGGCCAAATTTGACAATCCGATACATTTGGATCTTATGTTGGAGAGTGTTCTTGATCTGCGTGTCCATGATCCAATCAGCTATGGCATGTTCCATCAAGACTGGGTTTAGCTCTATTGGTGTGATATGTTCTGCAATGTCTGATGTGTCCAGTAATGGTGGAAAGTATGGCCGAAGATGGTCCACAATGAACACTAGATGAGGACCAACGAATGGGGGAATGATGAGCTCAACTTTTTTTTATCTCTCATAACCTTTGTGATGATTTAAGGCCCATATCAGAGTGGGCGAAGCTTGCGGTGGGCCCCAATGAGATGATACTTCTGGAAATGTAACCAAACTTTGTCGCCCACCTCGAACATGTGTGGCACTCGATGTTGATCATGAAATTTCTTGTACTTAACATTGGATTTGTCCAATATGTCATGGAATTGATGGAGGATGCGCTGGATGTGCTTAAAGAAGTTGTTACCATTGTCAATGTCGACATGGACATGACCAAATCAACCTAAGTAACTGCAAATGGTATGGCCACATCAATGGGATATAATGGTTGGAATCCCAATCTTGAATAACTTGTATCTTGGCTAAGTCCACATGCACACCTTGCTTATCAGTGATGTACCCCATATATTGTACCCCGGTCACACAAAAAGTCCATTTCTCCAAATTGGCAAATAATTTGTGTTATGAATGGATTTGGAGGACCTGTCAAATATGGTGGAGGTGCTCTTCCCAACTCTGGCTAAAGACCAGGTTGTCATCCAAATATACTACCATGAATGAGTTGCTGAAGGGCGCAAGATGTCATCCATCAGCCTCATGAAGGTTGTAGTGGCATTCATCAGTTAGAAATGCATGATCAACCATTCGAAAAGGTCCTCCTTGGATTTGAAGGAATTCTTCCACACATGAGGGGGTTCGACTAGTACTAGTTGATAACCAAAATTTAATTTAATCTTGTTGAAATATTTGGCCCCATTGATCTGGTCAAGAAAGTCATCAATCTATGGGATTGGGCACCTATTCCAGATAGTGATCTTCTTCAATGCTTGATAGTCAATCTTACCAACACGATCAGGCTCCCACAAAGTGATGAACTTGGCATTATATGCCATTTCTATAACAACTCCTGAATCTGCCTCTTAATTTCATCATTCTCACAAATAGAGCATCGATCGATCATCCTGTTGGGTAGTGGCACACCCGTGGTCAGACCAATGGGGTGCTTGACCTGACAGTGTAGGGGTACCCCTATAGGTGAGGTGAACATATCCTTATACTTCTCTACGACCTTATCCATCTACTATTGTCATGTGGAGAAGCCCTGTCTAGAGGTTGTAGATGTGGACACAACCTTCTTCTTGGACTGAGTGTGAATCATAAGGAAGACAAATTTCATGGTCTGGGAAATGATATTACTACATTGCTTCGCAAAGATGAAAGAGATGGTGGTAGGCAATGCTACCTCTAGTATCCTTTATAACTTATTACACAAATAAATAATAATAGTGTGAGGCCTAGAATCATACGTAGCATGATGATTACACAAGTATGGATGGCCTAATAATACATAAAAAACTTCAAAAGGAGTAGCATCACAAAATGCCTCATCTGTGAATGGATTGATGTTATAGGGAAGGTCAAAGTGTTGGTTGATGTGAATATCTCATCCTTGGTGAAGTCGCGTGATGGTGTACAACTATGGGTGTGGTGTGGTCGATAAGCCCAACCACTTCATGACCTCTACTGAAATGGGGTTCTTTTGGATTCTGTTGTCAAAAATGAACTGTAGCAGAGAACCCTTCATCCACATCTATGAGTGGAAGAGATGCTCTCCCTCCTTTGGATCTTCATCCTGAATATTTTGGATCTTGGTGGTGGAAATAATAGCATTGGGATCCACATCAATAATATACTTCCCTTTTTCATTCCCGTTATCAAGTTATAACTCAGAGTTGGAACATGCATTTTATTTGAAAGCTTTCAGCTTGACCACTGGTGACCGCTTGGTTCGACACTCGTGTTGTGAGTGGGGCTCTTATGGAACTCACACCATTTCCCTATGTCCTTATTTGTCTTCATGGTGTTTTTATTTGCTTGTGAATTTGGTGGGTTGTCCAGAGTTTCCCCTGCTTGGGTTTGGCCTTCCTTCTATGGTTTGGGGCCGCCTTTCCCTTGCTTCGAATTCGCAGATCCAAGGTCTCATTTCTTCTGTTTGAATGTCTTCACGATCTTGATAGTGTGTTGATAGGCAAGGCCAAGCGAGGAGATGTCAAAGAACTCCAATCCTGGATGTACTTGTGTAGAAAGCCGAAGTACTTGAATATGAAATTCCACTCAAAATCCTTGATACCCAACTCTGTGCAAAGGGTATAAAAGATATATGTGAACTCTGACACATCTTGGTCCCTTCCTTACCACAACACGATCCACTTTATGTATTTATCTTCATATCTCCTGACAGGGTAATATTCTTCCTTGATGGCATCTAATAAATAATTCCAAGTAGGTGTGTTAGTGTCAGTCTGTTCAGCCTGTCACCAGTGATCAAATATGCTCTTACAAGGTGTTGTTAGGGTGTGAAGTCAAATTTTTGTCATTTCAGTGAATATTCAAATAAAAATTTTGTCATTCGTTATTGTGTCTAGGTCACTACTGCTCCCTTCACTTACTCATGGTCTTCATCACTCATCATGGTCATTATCTTCTTCGAGGTATCATATTTTCATTTAAGTGTCTTGGGTGATGAAATGGTTAAATTCCTCATTTTAGGTCATGGTCTAGGGTTTCACTCCATCTGTCATCATGATACCATATGTTGCCAAAAATATGTCCATCATGTGATTAAGTGGGTAAAGGGAGTTAGCATCTTAGGGAAAGCAAAATAAAGGTAAAGGTAATGTTTTATTTCAAATAAGACAATGTTGTAGTACACTACCTCGCCTCATCATTTCTCATAGGGACATGTTTTCTTCAAAATATGTTTCTACCCAATGGAGAAGAATTTTACAAAAGTGAAAGAGGTTTGTGTTCATAGTCCAAGGAACAAAAATCTCCTTCATTTTATGCACAGGTGTTATAATTTGAAAGAAATTCCCAAAATACACTTGCTACGGGAGAGTTGCTGCACTTCTGGACAACTTGACTTCAAGAAAGTTTTTCAAGGATCTGGAGCAGGTGTTTGTAGTGCTTAAGGAATCTAGTGTGTAGAAGACATCCTAATATCTACGATGGTAGATTCAGATCATGATTGGGATTATTGGAAGGCATCCAAAAGTGATTGGAAATTTGGAGTTTCTTTTTTGTTAGAGACACCCTGTGTTTTCGAGTGACCTTGGGAAAATCACATTTTCTCCTAGATGGATTGTCCAAAGTGCATGCTTGATGAGTCTATCTTATAGAAGACATCAAGAGCTTTCCAACAAGCTATCAATTTCTCAATTTGGAGCCATTTAATGTCTCAAAAAGTTGTTTGGAAGATGGCATTGTGCTCAGGAGGTTGTCACTGTGCTTAGGAACACTGTGCTGCGCTTGGGCCAGAGTACCTCAAATTTGCCAGAAGCTCACCCAAATTGATTTTTTAAGCTTTATCACCTGTTTTCTTGAAATCCTAATCTCATACACAAGTAAGTACACCACTTTACTTACATTTTTGTTTTGCAATATGAATTCAAGCCAAAGGTTTCTTCAATTAGGGTTTCTAGTGAATTTTCCATGAAATGATGATAGGGTTGATGATGGTAATTTGGTTTTCTTGATTTTAAACATGTAAAATATTATCCTACACCTCTACACATGTTTAATATGTTATATATGAATCACTGAAACAACCTTAGAACATTAAATTGCCTCAGTAAAAGTGAAACCCTAACTCTCTTATGGGTTTTGGGCACTTTTCCAAAAAACTTTGTTTTTTCCTTTTACAAATACATTGCTCCCTCATTTCACTTCCTTTCATCCTTATTAGTTGTTCATAGTCCATATCCACCTCTTTCAAAGTCCCTTTTCCATTTTTTCAACTCCACCTACCCATCATTTCATTTTTCACTCATCCCTCATTGTTTTTTCCCCTTTCACATCATCTAGGGTTTCCAAATGAAATTGGATTGCTTCACCAAGCCATCACCAAGACACATCAACAAAACCTATGTAAGTAGGGTTATCAAAAAAATCTAAGGAATATCCCAAGGAACCTAGACCTGAGGTGACCAAAACATACCACAGATGAAAAGGACTTGTGTTTTCTTCTCATGGTGAGAAAGGGGCGAAGCCTTCTTCATCGTCAAAGTAGGGACCAACAGCAAAAGATAAAGACACAGTGGAGCATGAGTTTGAGCTAGTTGATTCAGAGGAAGAGGATCAAACTTCAAGCATGTGACAGCCAATCAAAGATAAGTACTACCAAATCAAGGAGGTAGCAATCAATTTCGAAAGAGAAAAACATGTTATATCATTCCTCGAACAGGAAAACAGTCAACTCAAATCAAAGGAGTTAATCCTATAAAACAAAAAGTCCAAGTTATTGCAGGAGGTTGGAAAAGGTAAGGAGATCATGGAATCAAGCGAGCCTAAAGCATCAAAGGGGAGATGAAAAAGGAATATACCAAGAATAAGAGGCCTCAAGAAATCTTTGCAAGAAGAGCAAGAACAAATTCTGTTGAATGAGGACCTTGACCTGGAAGATAGGATTGCCCTAGAGGTTCATCAAGATAAGAAATATTGGCTAAATAGGGTAAATGAACACTTGGACAAGCTCCTTGAGAAGGAGAATAGGGATAATGAGCTTCTCAGACACATGGCGCATCATTATCTAGCTTAAAACATGATCGCCAATGTTAAGGTAAAACAACTTGAAAACGAGCTCAAGGAGGCCAAAAAAGACCAAAAGGATGAGTGAGACTTTGAGATTATTGTTGGAGCATCCATGAAGCTATAAAAACCCTATTTTTACAACTTCCCTCCAATTTTGAGAAAATTTTGAGCATTTTTAATTTTTTGAGAAATTTTGGCCTAAATTTAGAAATTCAGCTGCTCCAGAAGCACATCACCTTCGCACTGAGATTTTTCCTCAGACCTCCATTTGAGGAAAGGTCTATATTTTTGGAAATTTCTTTCCATCCTCTAAAAACCAATTTTCCCATATTTTTCATAGCTAGCTTAGTTTTGGAGATAAATGCAAAAAAGTGCAAAAACCTAGCATTCTAGACCATTTTTTGACAGGTGTTGCGCTTCTGGAGTGACCTTGGGAGAATGGATTTTGGAAGGTCTTCCCATGATCTAAATTCAAAAATTAAAACTATTCTGGAAACTATACTTGAAGGGATAGTTCACCATTCTGTCATATTTTCATTTTGACCCATGGAAGGCACTTCAACATCATCTCAAATTCGGCGTTGCGCTTCTGCACTTTTTGTGTTTCAAATTGTAAAATTCACTCTGTAAATTTCTAGTTTCTAGTTTGACTTAGTAAAAGTCAAAATTCTCTATGTAATGGCACTAGTTATGAGGCTGGGTGATGTACGCATGAATAAATGTACATCATCGGTAGTTTTTTATGTTTATTAGGCCTCATAAAAGAAGAAAACTTCTAAACAAACTCTTCATGAAGTGTTTGAGTTTCACCTTCTCGCTCTCACCTGTTGGTTGAGAGAATCTTGGAGTTAGTTCCTCCGCCAAGGAATTCGACTCCTGAAGGTGGGAAAGTGGTTTAGAAGAGTCTATATGTATCATTTCACTTTAGGAGAAGAAGGTGGAATTTTTTTGTGATCGAAGCTTGCATGTAATCATCTTTTCAGCTAATACAGAGACAGGTTGTAGCTATTTTCAAGGAACTCTAGCCCAGTGAGTTCATGGTGCTTTTACTTCCCTCTTTTCGTTTTCTAATGGTCTAAACATATTTATCTACATTATATCTCTTATTTTTATGAATGCCTTACAATAAAATACACAAAATTCTTGTTTTTCAAGCTCTGTTATCTGGTTTTCATAGTTATGTGTATGTCTTCCTAAGCTAATGAAATCATGTTTATTTATGCTCATTAGTTTCTTCCACACTATATACTCTATACTACACTGACAATACTCAAAATACACCGTGGCTTATGATATCTAGCTCCTTCTCATATTTTCTCCTGCACTCCTATAGCCTAGACCTATTTGTGGCTCCAAACCCTAAGTTCAGTAGACCCTAAAAACCAAATTTTCACAAAGAAACAAACAAATACATATATATAGCCTAAAAATCATTTGCTTTAAAGTAATATCACTGATAAGAGACTTAGAGAGATCCCTCTTATGCTCAGTAGGACTAGCTACTAAGTTGAAGTGGTTTTAGGTTACCCATATCGATTTCCTTTGCAGCCAAGGAGATTGTAAGGACTAATAGGGTGCAATTGAAAACAATGAGGATTCCCCCTCATCCTTCTATTCATAGTAGGTTTCCTACAAGTCATTGACATGGGTGTGACTTTGAGGAGTGAACAAGTAATATTTTTCCGCTTGGAAAAGTCATGACCGAAAATATCCTTCCAACAGATTTAATCATCTATTTATGACATCTCCATCTATCTGGCTTTCAAATATGGGGATGTTAAAGTTGACTTGCCACTTAAAGGGAGTGGTTCTCCAAGAGTAGTTTTTGGGTTAATATGCATCACTCGTGGCTAGCCGCGGAAGGATTTGGGAAATTTATCCATCATCACGCTCCTCTATCACTCGAGGGCTTCCTCGAGCAATATTTTGATAGGATCTTCTTCTGCCTCGTCTTTCTATTCTTCAGCCATGCGAGCACGTCGGTGTTTGTGAGGCTGGTCTTGCTAAGTTTAAACTATTTTGAGCCCTAATTCCTTATACACTGACATCGTTGGGGACATATAAACAAAAATAGAGAAATAGTAGATTTCTTTTATACAATTGATCTGAACTTATACAGGAACACAACATAATACATATGCAAACATAAACACTCAGATGAAACATAAATAAAATTTCATTTCATTTTAATATCAAATAACCAAAATATACTTACATACATAATGGAAATAAACTAGCTAGGGGTATGGTAGCTTATCTCTAAGGAGAGATGTGGCATCTGCATGCCTCTGAAATGTGTTATAATAAGGCTCGGTGGCCCTTTTATCTTTGATAAACAATGAGAAACCCTAAACATCCAAAAAAATAATGCTAGGAGATGAAGAACCAAAAGTTTATGGCCCCCGTTGGGGTAAGTTGGAACGTCAACTTCCCAGTGCTGTAACTTTGGCATACAATCTTCGTTTGGCTATCATAATACCTCTTTTCGAATAATTCAAAGAGGAGGCCAAAAGAAAACAAAACTTGAACTAGTATGGAACTTCTCCGATCTCTCAGTTTTCCCTTGAAACGTCTTTTAGGCCCTCAAAATGGCTCCGAAAGTTTAGGACCCAAAAAATAACCAAAAATAGTAAGTTGTCCTATAATCAAGGAAACTGAAAAGAAACAATGGTGTGGGTCCATGTGGAATAGGTGGGTGGCCACCCTTATCCACCTGGATTGGTCCTACCACCTTAGGAAGCAATAGTCTCAATTGTGTTGAGTGCCACCATGAGATGGTGAAACTTCTACTAAACATGGTCCCTAGTGAGCCACTTGCCTTGGTGCAGGAGTTAGCAAACTTTGACAACATGATACAATTGGATCTTCTACTAGTGAGTGTTCTTGATCTGCATGTCCATGATCTGACCAGTTGTTTTTGTTCCATGCATTTAGGGTTGAGCTCTACTCGTGTGAGTTGTTTTGCTATGTTTGATGTGTCCACTAATGGTGGAAAGTATGGCTGAAGGAGGTTCACATTAAACACTAGGTGCAAGCCAAGGAATGGGGAATTTTGAGCTCAAGATATTTGTCTCCCACAACCTTTGCGTTGGTGTAAGGTCCATATCAGAGCGGGCGAAGATTACAGTGGCCCCCAACGAGATGCTCCTTCTGCAAATGTAACCAAACATTGTCGCCCACTTGGAACCTATGTGGCACACAATGGTGATCATGACACTTCTTGTACATAGCATTGGCTCTATCCAATATGTCATGGACCTATTGGCGGATGTGTTGAATGTGCTCAATGAAGTTGTTATCCCTATCAGCTTCAACGTGGACATGGGATGAATCTACTTGAGAAGTTGCAAATGGTATGGCCACATCAATGGGACATAACGGCTAGAATCCCAATCCTAAATAAGAAGTATCTTGGTTGGGTCTACATGCACACCTCGTTCATCAATGATGTACCGTAGATATTGAACCTAGGCCAGACAAAACATGCATTTCTCCAGATTGGCACACAATTTGTGTTGTCATAGGGTTTGGAGGACCTTTCAAATATGGTGGAGGTGCTCTTCCAAACTCTACATGAAGACCAAGATGTCTTCCAAATATACTATGAGGAATGAGTTGGTGAAGGGTTGAAAGATGTTGTCCATCAGCTTCATGAAGGCTGCGGAGGCATTTTTCAGACCCAAAGGCATGTCCAACCAATCGAAAAGCCACTCTTTGGATTTGAAGGTAGTCTTCCATACATCAGAGGCTTCGATTGGCACTTGGTGATAACTGGAGTTCAAGTCAATATTTTTGAAATATTTCCCCCCCTTGAGGTGGTTTAGAAGTTCATCAATTCATGGGATTAAATACCTATTCTAGAATTTCATCTTATTCAATGCCTGATAGTCAATACGGAGTCTCCAAGTCCCATCCTTTTCTGTTCCATCACAATCAAGCTCCCATAGGGTGATGAACTCGGACTAATTTTCCCTTTCTGCAACAACTGCTAAATATTCCTATTGATTTCATCGTTCTCTAGAATAGAGCATCGATATATCATCCCATTGAGTAGTGGCACACCAAAGATCAGATCGATGGAGTGCTTGGCCTATCAGTGTAGGGGTACCCCTATGGGTGAGGTGCAGATATCCCTATACTCCTCAATGACCTTGTCAATTTGTTGTTGTCATGTGGAGGAGCACTATCTAGAGGTTGTGGATGTGGCCACAACCTTCTTCCTTCCCTCAGGGGAAATCATAAGGAAGAAAAATTTCCCGGTTTTGGAAATGATGTTACTTCATTGCTTTGCAAAGATCAAATAAATGGCAGTAGGCGATGCTACTTCCAGTATCCTGTATAACTTATTGTCCAAATAAATAATAACAATGTGAGGCTTAGACTTATACACAACATAACGCTTCCATAAGTATGGTTGGCCTAATAATACATTACAAGCTTCAAGAGGAGAAACATCACAGAATACCCCATCTGTGAAGTAATTGACGAATGCGACACTACTGGATGATGCAAAGATCTTGTCCTTGGTGAAGCCACTTGATGGTGTACAAGTACATGTCTAGTGTGGCTGGTAGGCATAACCACTCCATGACCTCTACTAAAATGAGGTTCTTTTCACTTCCATTATCGATAATAAACTGCAGAAGAGAACCCTTTAGCCACATCTATGAGTGGAAGAGCCACTCACCCTCCTCTAGATCTTCAGGCTCAATATTTTGGAGCTTGGTGGTGGAAATGGTGGCACTGGGATCCACATAAATAATTTGTTTCCCTTTGCCATTCCCCTTTTCGAGTTCTGGCTCAGAGTTAGAACATGAATTTGATTCAGAAGCTTTCAACTCAGCCACCAATGACTGCTTGGTTTGACACTCACTTGTGTTGTGAGTGGGTCTCTTAAGGAGCTCACACCATCTCCCTATCTCCTTATTTGTCTTCGTGGTGTTGTTCTTTGCTTATGGTATTGGCAGGTTTTCCTAGCTCACCCAATCTTTTATTTTTCCTTTGTTCTACAGCTTGGGGGCACCTTCCCCTTTCATTGAATTCAAAGATCCAAAGTCTTGCTTCTTCTGTTTGAATTTCTGGTCAATCTTGACAACATATCTATAGGCGATGCCAAGTGAGATGCCTAGGAACTCCATCTCATCTCGGATGTACTTGTGTAGATAAACACAATACTTCTGTACCAAATTCCACTCAAAATCATTGATAAACAACTTCGTGCGAATGGTATGAAAAATATTTGTGAACTTCAGCATGTCTTGGTCACTTCCTTGCCACATCATGGTCCACTTTATGTATTTACCTTCATAGATCCTGACAGGGTAATATTGTTCCTTGATGGTGTCTCGGAAAGAATTACACTTGCATGTGGCTAAAAAAATTAAGGATTCCTCCTCATCCTTATGTTCACAGTAGATTTCCCACCAGTCCTTGACATGGGGGGCAAATTTGAGGAGTGAAAAAGTAATCTTTTCCTAATTTGAAAAGTCATGAACTGAAAAATATCCTTCCAATAGATGTAACCATCTATCTAGCCTTCAAATATGGGGATGTCAAAGTTGACTTGTACCTTAAAGCTAGTGGTGCCTCCAAAGTGGCTTCTAGATGAAGATGCACTACCTGTGGGTAGCTGCCGAAGGATTTGGGAAAATTTATCCATCAACACATTCGTTTGTTGGTCAAGGGATTCCCTGAGCAATATTTTAAAGGATATCCTACTCCCTCGAATTTCTTTTCATCAGCCATGGGAAGTCGCCAGTGTTTGTGAGGATAGTCTTGCAAGGGTTCAACTAGTTCAATCCCTAACTCCCTATACCCTGACCTCACTGGGGACATGAAAATAAAAGAAAATAAGGAGCACATTTCTATGATACCACTGAATAGGACTTATACAAGAACACAACAAAATACATATACAACCATAAACACCGAGTTGCAGTATAAATAAATCATCATTTCATTAATATCAAAGAATTGAAATATGTTTACATATAGAATGGAAGTAAACTATCTCGGGCAATGTAAACTTATCTCTTAGAAGAGATGTGGTAGCTACATGCCTATGAAATGTATACCATGAGGCTCAGTGGCATTTTTGTCCTTGAGAAATAACGAGAAACCCTAACCATCTAAAAACCTAACCTTAGAAGTTCAAACACAAAAATATTGTGGGACCCATTGGGGTAAGTTGGAACATTAACTTCCAGGGGTTGTAACTTTGGCATATGATCTCCTAAGGTTTTTGGTCTCTTTTTTTCCCTCAAAACGTATTTTAGTCCCTAAAAATGGCTCTGGAAGTTTAAGTCCTGAAAAAACTACCAAAAATACTAAGTTGTGCTACAATTAAGGAAACTAAAAAAAATAATAATGGTGGGGGTACATGTGGAATAAGTCGGTGGCCACCAATATCCACCTAGATCATTTGTCCCCCCTTAGGAAGCAATGGTCCCCATTGCGTTGAGTTCCTACATGAGATGGGGAAACTTCTGCTAAACTTGGTCCTTGGTGAGCCACTTTACTTAGTGAAGGAGTTGGAAAACTTTGACAACCCGATATAGTTGGATCTTCTGATATAAAATGTCCTTAATTTGTATGTCCATGATCCGATCAGTTGTTGCTTGTTCCATGCATTCTAGGTTTCTCTGTTGGTGTGAGTTGTTCTACAATGTCTAATGTGTTCAGTAATGGTGGAAAGCATGGTCGAAGGTGGTTCACATTGAAAATTGGGTGCTGGCCAAGGAATGGGAGAATTTTGAGCTCAAAATCATTGTCTCCCACAAAATTTGTGGTGGTATGAGGCCCATATCGGAGTGGGAAAAGCTTACGGTGGGTCCCAACGAGATACCCCTTCTGCAAATGTAACCAAACTTTGTTGCTGACCTAGAACCTCTGTAGCACTCAATGTTGATCATGGCACTGCTTGTATTTAGCATTAGCTATGTCCAATATGTCATGGATCTACTCGAGGATGTGCTCAATGTGCTTAATGAAGTTTTTAGCCCTACCAACTTCGTCCTGAACATGAGTCAAACCTACATGAGTAGCTGCAAATGGTATGGACACATCAATGGGGCATAGTGGCTAGAATCCCAATCCCAAATAACTTTTATCTTGGCTGGGTGGACATGGACACCTCACTCATCAATAATGTACCCCAAATATTGAACCTCGGTCATATCAAAAGTGCAATTCTCTAGATTGGCACACAATTTGTGTTGTTGCAGGGTTTGGAGAAGATGTCGAATATGGTGGAGGTTCTCTTCCCAGCTTTAGCTGAAGAATAAGATGTCATCCAAATACACTACCATAAATGAGTTTGTGAAGGACTACAAGATGTTATCCATCAATCTCCTAAAGGCTGCAGGGGCATTCGTTAACCCAAAAGGCATGACCAACCATTCGAAAAAGACGTCCTAGGATTTAAGGAAAATCTTCCACACATAAGAGGGTTCGATTGGTAACTGGCAATAACTAGACTTCAAGTTAATCTTGCTAAAATATTTGGCCCCTTTGATCCAGTCCATAAGGTCATCACTATGTGGGATTGGATACCTATTTTGGACAGTGATCTTATTCAGTCCCCGATATTCAATATAGAGTCTCTAGGTCTCGTCCTTCTTTTGTACCAACATGATCTGGCTGCCACAAGGTGATGAACTCGAGCTTGATGTGCCCTTTATACAACAACTCCTAAATTTTCCTATTGATTTCATCATTCTAGAGAACAGAGCATCGATGGATCAGACGATTGGGTAGCAGCATGCTCGGGGTCATATAAATGGAGTGCTTGACCTAATATTATAGTGGTACCCTTGTTGGTGAGGTGAAGATATCCCTGTACTCCTCCATGGCCTTGTACATCTTCTGCTACCAGGTGGAGGAGCCCTCTCAGAAGGCTGTGGATGTGGCCACAACCTTCTTCTTGCCCTAAGGGCGAATCATCAGGAAGACAAATTTCCTAGTCCTAGAGATGATATTACTGTATCGCTTCAAAAATATCAAAGAGATGGCAGTAGGTGATGCTACCTCTGGTATCCTGTATAAATTATTTTCAAAATAAATAATAATAGTGTGAGGCCTAGACTCATACACAACATGAAACGTCCACAAGTATACTTTTCCTAATAATATATCACAACCTTCAAGAGGAACAACATCACATAATACTTCATCTGTGAAGGCATTTACGATGTAGGGAAGGCCACATTGTTGGCTGATGCGAAGATCTCGTAATTGGTGAAGCCACTCGATGGTGTATGGTTGTGGGTGTGGTGTGGTCGGTAGGCCCAACTGCTTCACGAAATATTTTGAAATTAGGTTCTTTTAGCTTATGTTGTTGACAGTGAACTCTAACAGAGAACCCTTCAACCACATTTGTGAGTGGAAGAGCGAATCTCCCTCCTTTGGATCTTCAAGCTCAATCTTCTAGAGATTGGCGGTAGAAACAGTTGTACTGGGCTCTGCATAAATAATATGCTTCCCTTTGTCATTCCCTTTGTTAGGTTCTGGCATAGAGTTAAAACATGCATCTGATTCAGATGCTTTCAACTCAGCCACCAATGAGTGCTTGGCTCGACACTTACTTATGTTGTGAGTGGGGCTCTTATGGAACTCACACCATTTCACTATGTCCTTAGTTGTCCTCATGGTGTTGTTATTTTCTTATGGCTTCAGCAGGTTATCTTGGGTCACCACCCCTTGCCTTTGTCCTTTGTTCTAGGGTTTGGGGGCACATTTTCCTTGCTTAAGATTCACAGATCCAAAGTCTTGCTTATATTTGAATTTTTTCTCAATCTTGATAGTGCATCAATATGCAGTGCCAAGTGACGAGATTTCCAGGAACTCCATCGTGTCCTGGATGTACTTGTGTAGACCATTGTGGTACTTGAGTACAAAATTCCGCTTAGAATCCTTAATACCCAACTTCATGTGAAGGGTATGAAAAATATTTGTGAGATCTAGTGTGTTGTGGTCCCTTCCCTGCCACAACGTGGTCCACTTTATGTATTTATCTTCATAGCTCCCAATAGGGTAATATTGTTCCTTGATGGAATCTCATAAATAATTCAAAGTGGGTGTGGTTGAAAATAGTGAGGAATCCCCCTCATCCATTTTTTCATAGTAGGTTTCCCATCAGTCCTTGGCATGGGGGACAACTTTGAGGAGTGAAAAATTAATATTTTCTTAATTGGAAAAGTCATGAACCAAAAAATATCCTTCCAATAGATTTAACAATTTATCTATGATGTTTGCATATATCTAGCCTTAAAATATGAGGATGTCAATGCTGACTTGTACCTTCAAGGGAGTGGTGTGTCGAGAGTGTATTATGTTTGAAGATGTGTCGCATGTGGGTAGCCACTGATGTATTTGTGAAAATTTATCCATTATCACATTCCTTTGTCGATCGAGGGCTTGTAACACACTCCTCCCACATATACCTAAGAAACCGGCCAGTCGGGGTAAACATGAAAGGAGAGGCCACTATGATATGATTCGACCTCCTAAGTCATGTCAAGGAAGAGGAACCAATAAAAGCACACCATACAGACATTCAACACCAGCATTAGGACGCTCAGGAACCAATGCAACCTTTCCGCAAACTAGCCCCTAGGTCTCATTGAGCTTTTGTACCACTTCCCATCTCCACGCTCACATTGTATGGGCATGCCAACATCCAAGAACCTCTGGATGCTCTCATAGGCCTGCAATCCAGGGTCCACGAACTATTATTCACAGTGTTGTGCCAGTGTCCCCGAGATTTGAGCCACCTTTTTAGGCCCAGAGCCCATGTCATTGCCAAGAATTAAATGACATCTTCATAACAACAAAATAACAATAAAATGACAGTATAAATTAAATCACTTGAATAAGAAATTGAATGGACTCCTACTATCCATGATAGGAATTTTGTCAAACATATCACAAATATCTAATCTACAAGTGTAAATAACAGATCTGAGCATAGGAGTCTCATACTTCATTGAGAATTGCTGAGAAACATCGATGCCTCAACACATCAACTTCCATTTCATCCATTAGGTCATAGATACATTGTTCATTCATTTACAAGTAAAAACATGATGAGAGCCATAGATAGCTATTGTCATAAAACATATATATAACTAATATAATAGAAACACAAATTCAAATGAAATCATAGTCATATGAACCATATATAAACCAGTATAATAGTCATAGAAATAAAAGGAAAAGTAACCTCATATTGATGATGCAAAATCCAAACCTGGGATGGGGCTTCCATGTTCCACCCAACCGTAGAATGTCTAAGCTAAATTTCTCTTCAGCCATTCACCTTTATGCCATATTCCAAGCATGAATGTGGGATCTCATAGAATACATTGATAAAAAACCATCCAGGGATTTTAGAGGCCACCCACCTCAACCCATTAGACAGTGATTCCACTTCATGGTCAGACATCAGAAAATCATCATCAGATTGGTCTCCATCCAAGCTTTCCTTAGCTTCCATAGCATTTGTTCCAACCAAGGCTTACAGAACTAGTAAATCAACCCATAGATGCCACTGAGATTCCAAAGCGTTTTTCCAACCAAGGCTTCCAGGACTAGTAACTCAACCCAAGCCCTTATAGGGCTTCCAAAGTGTTTGTCCAACCAAGGCTTCCAAGAACTAATAACTCAAACCAAGCTAAGGTAACATGAGAACCAAACAAAAATAAACAATGAAATAAACACACAATATCCATGGCTATCTAGGAAATGGAAAGGCTAGGAAATTCACTGTCGATCCAGGTAATCCTCCATGCGAGTGACAAATCATGACAAAAAATCCACATGCATATTCCATGCATGCCAAAACTAGTGAGAAAAAAATACATGTAACTCGGTACCTGTAAGAAAATATTTTTGTAGCTACTAATACTGATCTCCTCTTGCACTTTCCTTCTCTTCCTTTGCCTTCTCGATCCAAAAATCCAAGTATGCCACGCCATCCAAGAGTGCTCCAAGAAAACTCCAAGTATGCAAGAGTGTGTGAGAGAGAGAGAGAATAATGAGATAGCTCCAACGCTAAACTGACAAAAGGTTACCAATTGATCCCCAAAATCCTTTTTATGAATGAGGCCTCTATTTTCTTCATTTTCCATTATTTTCATTCATTTTCCTCCTCATGTGCAACATGTGACCTTTCACCTCCCTTTTCTCCTAATTTACATTATTTTCAAAAATGAATTTTCCACGAATGCCAGTTCCCTTTCTAAAGCCTTAACCATTTCCTTTGCTAATTTCCATAGCCATTAATCAATCACACGTGATCTCCATCACTAAGATTTTTCCCAACGTTCATCTTGGAATAAGTGTTCTATCAATTGTGGTTATTATTTTCCCTTTATTAACATTTTTTACATGTAATTTTCACTAAGGTTGTTACAGAACCACTCCCTAGGGGAACACCATCGTCAGTGTTCAACAACAACTATAACCACAAACTAATGTAAGAAAAGTATACAATCGATGGAGCTTTATAACTTAGCTCGTTGTAGTATTTACAATGATCAACCCGCTGAGAACAAAACCAGGTTGAAAACATAACAAGCATAACATCATAATGAGATGATACCCAGACCTCTTATTGGAGATTTATAACACAACTCATGAGGGTTTTTACATATATATACATATGTACATATACCAAACATCACCAAAACATAAAACAAAACATATACCAAGACATATACCAAAACACAATACCAAACTTCTTTGTGTCAATCGACAAACAGGGAAGGATAGATAGCCAACATCTGAACCGCCATATCCCTTATAGATTCATCGGGCCCAAAGTGCATCCATTTCACCTTAACTTGCTCGATTTATCAGTTTCAGAGCATGAACACCTTTTTCTGCAATATAAATTAATGCTCTGGTTTGAATTCTCCATCTGGTTCTACCTGCAATACAGACCAGTCAATCACATGATCAAGATCTTTAACATAGTTCTTAAGCAATGACACATGAAAAACATCATGGACTTTCATTGTTAGAGGTAGTGCAAGTTGATAGTCTACTGCCCCAATCCTCTCAATGATACTGAAGGGTTCATAAAACCATGGTGCCAACATGGCACATGATCTGATCCATAAGGAGCTCTTCTTTGGTTTTATGCGCAAGTACACGTGTTCCCCAGCTTGGAACTCCTTGAACAACCTGTTCCGATCTACATAGCTCTTCTGCTTATCTTGTGCTACCTTTAGATTATTTTTATAGCCTCCTTCTTTTGTTCCATGTCTTCCATTATGTCCAATCCAGTCAACACCCTATTAATAGGATCACTCCAACTGATGGGAGTATTGCAACTCTGCCCATACAATGCCTCAAATGGACTCATCTTCTAAAATTCCTAATACCCATTGTTGTAAGAAAACTCTACGAGTGGAAGCTTCTTTTCCCACTTTTGTTGCTGATACATCACATACATCCTCAACATGTCCTCCAATATCTTATTGACCGTCTTTGTTTGTACAAATGTCTATAGACGATAAGTTGTACTGAAGGCCAACTCTGTGCCTAAACCCCTAAATAACTTCTTCCAAAACTTGGAAGTGAACTTATCATCCCTGTATGAAACAATCTTCTTTAGAACACCATGCAATCTGACAACATCTCTGATGAATACCTATGCTACATCACTAGTTGAGAAAGTAGACTTCACTGGAATGAAATTTCAGCCTTTGTCAACCTGTCCACAATAACCATGATGGAATCATCTTGTCTCATTTTCCCTGGTAAACTATACTTGATGAAGTCCATGGAAATGACCTCCCATTTTCACTATGGAATTCCAATCAAAAGTTGCCGCCCACCTGGATGCTTACATTCTTCCTTTACACACTGACAACCAAATCACCTAGCCACAAACTCTACTACATCCCTCTTCAGGTTCGGCAAATAATAAAATCTCTTCACTGTTGTCAGTGTCTTCTGATACCCTGGGTAACTCGAGTATGATTTCACATGAAACTACTTTAAGGTCACCTTCTTCAGATCACTGCTATCTATCACATATATCATGTCTCTAAATCTAACCAATCCATCTATTGTAAGGCAATAGTCTACATCCTATGCACCTGCACCTGTACCTTTACCTGTACCTATATTGTCACCTGTACCTATACCTATATCAATACTTTGTTGCAACCTGTGCATAATCTACATATATCTAACATCCCATTAACCTACCTTCAAGATCTTATTATGTAAGTCTCTCCAGTAGGAGCTCATAGTTATTAAGTGATCTACTTGTATTCGCCTGCTAAGAGCATCTTCCATGTTGTTCTCTTTACCTCCGATATATCTGATCTCAAAATCGAACTCATTGATCATAGCCAACCATCGAGCCTGCCTACCATTCAGATTTGGTTGGTTAAATAGATACCACAAAACACTATGATCACTCATCATTATAAACCTCTTCCTAGAAGATAGTGTCTCCACATCTTTAACGCATGCGTAATCACGACCAACTCAAGATCATGTGTGGGGTAGTTTTTCTTGTGCTCATTTAATTTTCGCGACTCATAGAATACCACCTATTCATCCTACATAAGGACTCCACCAAGTCCTTTCTTGCAAGAATTTTTGCATGCTACAAACTCTTTGTTTGGATCTACAATATCTAACACTGGTGCATGTGTCAACAAATACTTAAGCTACTCATAACTAGCCTCACACTCCTCTTTCCATTTGAACTTCTGGCCTTTCCTCTGCAATGATGTGATAGGATAAGAAATCCGTGGGAAGTTCTTGATGAACCTTCTATAATAACCTTCCAACCCCATGAAATATCTCACCTCATCTACATTCTTAGGAGTTTCCCACTCCATGATGGTCCTTATCTTTTCTGGATCTACTACAATGCCCTCCTTGGATACAACATGCTCCAAGTAATGTACCTTCGTCTGAAAGAAACCACACTTGTTGAGCTTAGCATACAATCGATGCTCTCTCAACTACTTCAACATTGCTGCTAAATTCTCAGCATGCTCTTCCTCATTTTTATAATATACCAATATGTCATTAATGAATACAATAACGAACATATCCAAATACAGACAGATCACACTATTAATCAAGCACATAAATGTGCTTGGAGTATTGGCTAAACCAAATGGAACTACAACAAACTCATAATGCCCATACTTGGTCGGGAAAGTTGTCTTATAAATGTCCTCCTCTTTGATGCTTACCTGATGATATCCAGATCTCAGATCAATCTTGAGAACACTGCTCCTCCCTTCAACTGACCGAACAAGTCATAAATCCTTGACAACAAGTACCTGTTCTTGGTGGTCACTTTTTTCAACTACCTGTAGTCAATGCATAATCTGAGTGTACCATATTTCTTCTTCACAAACAATACTAATGCGCCCCATGGTGATACACTTGGACTATTGTATCCCTTGTCCAACATTTCCTTCAACTATAGCTTCAACTCAACCAACTCAGGTGTGCTCATCTTGTAAGCTTCTTTTGATGTTGGTTGGTAATTGACAACTAATTAATGTAAATTTAGGTAAATTATATTAGTTATTGTCAAGTTAGTTTCATACCGAATCAACGGTTATGTAACTGAGGAGGGTCATATCTAAAACTGATGAATTCCCAAACTATTGTAAGGAGAATCATTTATTTATTGAATAGAAATTCCAGTCCCTTGCCCCGTGGATGTTTCTAAAACACCCTATAAGGGTTTTACCACATAAATCTTGAGTTTTTACTTGTATGGTTATGTTCAGTTGCATTCCCTTTCTTGGTTAAATTAACCTTCTTTCTTGATCAATAACCTATTTTATAACTACAATTGGTATCAGAGCAGTTTGAGTTGTGTTTGGAGGTGAACGGCTGGTTGAAAGAACTTGCGTGCTGGTCGAGGAGCAAAGTGTTACCTGCGTGGACTAGAAAAGTGGCCCGGGTGAACATCTTGTTGAAAGAACCTGCATGTTGTTCGAGGAGCCAAGCATTACCTGCGGGGACTAGCAAAGTGGCTCGTTCTCAGCATCCAGAGCTATCAAAGACGTCAAGAGTGCATCAAAATAGCAAGATGCATGGAGCCTTTGCGTGGCTTTCGTTTCTAATTGATGCCTTCTGCATGCCCTGCGTGGCCCGTTCTCAGCATGCAGAGCTGTCAAAGCCATCAAAACTACGTTGAAACAACAAGCTACGTGGACTAGCAAAGAGGCCCATTCTTAGCGTGTTGGCCACCTGCGTGTGAAGGAAGCCCTACGTGGCTACATGTGAAGGGTGGAACCTGCCTACTGCAAACCATTTCCTGTGTGTGAAGGGAGGGACCTGCGTGCTGGCCAAGGAAGCGAGAAGAACCGTAGTGAGGAAGAGTGTTGGCCATCTGTATGTTAAAAAATGGTTTTTTTTTCTTCAAATCTATTGAAGGGTTTTTTTATCACGAACATCGTTAGATTCAGAGTGATGAGCACTTCAAGTTGACACTGGTCTCAAGAATTTTTGGGAAATTTAATTTTTGAGCTAAAATTTGATCACCTAATCTACCAAGATCTAGAGTATTGAGCCCAAACATCCAATGGAAGGGGAGTATCACTTCCACTCATAGTTGTGGGTGAAGGGATCTCCATTGTAGTTCATTTTACATAACGATAACCAAAAGAATATCATATCAACAAAGGTTATTAAGTGGTTGGGGTTAACGACGAATCCACACTCGCATCCATACAACATCAGATGGCTCCACCAAGTACGAGATATTTGTGCCAGGTAATAGTACCATCTTCCTATTGATGGTCCTAAATGACTGCATCAACATTGGGGGAAACCACCCAGTCTGGACCTTAGAACAAACTATTTTCCGTTTGGGATGGTGGCTTCAACAAGAATTATGGGACTAGATTCCATTTCTATAAAAATATATGAAATGGAATGAATAAGGATATAATGCTCTAATATGTCCATAAATGGAAATAAAGAATAATATACTGCTATTTATCTGGGGCAAGCTGTTGGTATATGTTAGCACCTAGATTGAACCTCAAGTTGAAGGAAGGCAATGCCAGTGTAACCACAAACCATGCTTAGCCAAGTAGCTAGCCTGACTAGGCTAGGAGAGGGCTCTCTATGTAAGGATTTTAGCCAAATTGACTGCATCTAGAAGTTGAGATTAGGCTAGGTATAGTAGCACAAGGTTTGATTTGATTTTGAAGGGGTTTTGTTGGATCAGGAGGCAAACAGTTAGGGCAAGGATATTAGCCACAATGATCAGAACTTTAGGGTTTGATGGATGAGGTGAAAGGGCAGGTGAGGAGATAGGAAGAGCATGTAAACCTCATGGATTTTTCCTAAACTGATGAAAACACTGACTGTGAAATGTCTACCCAAAACAGAGCATAAAGGTTATGGATTCTGCCTTTTAGACTTGTATGCATTCACATAAAGAGTATGAAAGAATTAAATGGAGTAAAAAATAAATTTTAACACATGAAAACATAATAAAAAATGAATTGAGCATCATACCACATGGATCCCAAAGAAATAGCTGCAATTTTTCATTAATATCCTGCTGTAACTGGTAAAAAATGATGTCTATCAAAGCCTATGCAATCCCACTAAATCAAACCCTTTACAATGAGAAATAAAAAGAAGATATAGACCTCAATTCAACGTCCTCCCATCCTCATGGGTCAAACCCCTAAGATGACGAATTAATCCATCAAAAGATAAACAAGAAACTGGAATCTAGGCAACCTTAACAACTTGCCTCTAAAAGGGAGGGAACTGATTCATTTGACTTCAAGAGAACTTTTGATCCAATGAATATCCCCTCCAGTAAATAATATTCATCTTATTTACATGCCTAGTCAGCATATACATCAGTCAAAAAAATCATCCATGAGAGAAAACCCAAAAATTAAAGTCATGGAACAATGAAGTGAAAATTTAGTAGAAAATTGTCCTATGCGCAACACTTTTTGCAGGGCCATTTTGGAGGCCTTCCCAGTGTCCAAATTGAGCTCATGATAGCTCATTATAAAGCATGGCTTGTCTAATTTCCAAATATACCTTTAGTTTCCCATTCGGGTTTGATTTAGCCCCTGAAAGGCTAACTCTCCCAAGCCTGATTTTATGCACAGTGCCATGGTCAAAACAGGGGTAGAAACATGATTTTTTAGGTGTTTTTTGACCTTTTGGCTCACCAGTTTTGCTCCAAAATCTAAGAAAATGCCTAGGAAGCATGACTAAATCATTAGGAATCCAATGGTGGTGTTCTTTTAGCCATTGGATGCTTGTAGGAAAAGCGCAGCGACAGTGGCGCTACACATAAAGCTAATTGAGCACAAAAATTGTCTTATGCTTAATGCTAGAAGGCTATGTGTAGCACTTTTTGCAGGCCACTTTTGGAGGCTTTCATAGTGTCCAAATCAAGCCTGGTATAGCTCGTTGAAAATCTTTTCGACTCTACTTTCCATGAAAAAATGCAGAGTGTTGTTGCATGCAACTTTTGTAGGTCTTCCTAAACTCCAAATTGAGCTCATGATAGCTCATTTGAAATATATTCCAGTCTAGTTGTTAATTGACGTATCAAACAAGTCATTTGGACACTCCATCTAGGTGAAATATTGATTTTCCCAAGGTCACTCCAAAAGTGCAACAACTCTCCTGTGGCACCTCGATTTTTCACATTTCTCCACAACCATGATACCTGTGTAAAAAATCAAGGATTTGTTTCTTCCTTGTTCTATGATGGACAAAAATCTCTCTCCCTTTTGTCAAATTCATCTTTTCTTGTTCAGAAACACAGTGTGAAGGAAAAATGACCCTTATGTGTGGCGAATGACTTGTCCCTTGGAATGACTTCTTGACAAATTATGGAGACACGATGTTGATGATATGAAATGGCCTCATACCTGCTGATATACCTTATGCCTCCTCTTCTCAGACATCTCTGATTCCATAACCCTATCTTAGTGGGAGAGGAAATTAGGGTTTAGTGAAGGGAAAACAAGGGATTTGTAGAAATGAAGGGAAATGAAGTGGATGGCGATTCTAAATTCTTAGGAATATTTTTGGAGGTAGGGAGGTATGTTAGGAAAGAAGGGAAAATGGAATTTCAAATATTGAGTGAGCAAAATGGTTCCAAAAGGGAAAAACACAGGCCTAGCCTAAAAAAAGTCAAATTGTAACAATAGGTTAGGGTTTGTGGGAAAATGGTGAATTTGAGGGATATAAGTGATGGGAAGTGTTTAATAAGGTCTATGAAGGGTAGGGTAAGGTATATGAGCATTAGGATATAATTTTTGTTGATTTTTTTATCATGGGATTCATGGAACCATGAAAAATGCCCTCAAAACCCTATGAGATGGAAATGAGCCTTAAAAGCACACCTGAGGCAACAGGGTATAAGATGACCCACTCACTTACAAATTATAGTTTGGAACCTGTAATAATGATGACAACTCTTTGAATGACACTATACTCAACTGAGGGGTGACATGCACAAGTACTTGGAAAACTTTGGAAGGATTGAAAACAGTCCTAGACCTAATACCCATTGACCAAATTTTTACATGAAGACTCACTGAAATGAAAAATTTGACTTTGAAACCATATGACCACTTTGTAAGAGCATGTTTGATCGTTGGTGGAAGGTTTCAAGTACTGACACTAATAGTATATGTGATTAAGAAGATTTCACAAATATCATAACAATGTAGATCATCATGTAATTATGAAGTTAACACAAAGAAATATAACTAATTTAATTAATTAATTAATTAAATTAGTTGGTTAAATCACCACATATAGTGAGATCTCATTGTTCACATATAATTTGCAATTTCAATCAGACATATCAATAGTGATAATGAAGGATTTCTTTAACACATAAATTATTAACAAAAACATAATTCCATTCTACTCTAAGAAAATAAGCAAATAAATGACAATAGTACCTGATATATCATTGATCTAGTCATCATATAAAGCAAATGGTTTAGCTTGATATTAACAAAAAATATAGTTACAATAGTGCAACTTAGGCTTTTTCTTTCAAAAATTCAGAACCCCTTCTCCTATATGAGAGAGGGGATTTATAATTTCATAAAAAAAGATAAACATAGTAACTACAATAACAACTTCAAGTGGTCTTAAACAATAGTAACTAAAAGGAACATATTTGGAATCAATTACCATATATTGTCTATGAGTTGGAGGAAGATTGTGCTCTGATGTGTTGTTGCAACTCGTAGGTATCAATAAAATTCTTAAATTCAAGTGGAGACTTGGGTTGTATCTACATATGGATTGTTAAGGTTGCATCTCTCAACACTAGCATCATTTTTGTGGTATTGTTTGATAAGCATCGGAGCATAATCCAGTTACTATGCAGTTTCACTAAGAATTGCCAATGGCACTCTAAGTTAGTATTTCTTAGTTGATCAATAATATCAGCTTGTTTCTTGGAGGATTCTTCCCACGTATTAGTCATGAGTTTGAGATCGGTTAGAGTTCCCTGGATACACCTTGAGATGAGATTAGCTTGGACAAAATTATCACTGACTACTTCAATGATATTACTTGAAATATATTGTGCCTCATAAATTGTTTCTTCCCCCTTTTTAATGTGAATTTCCCATTCTCTAAAAAGAATCTATTTAAAGGATTCTTATATTTTTGGAAGATTGGCTAATATTCCATCTACACTTTCCTGTCAGGTCAAGAAACCAACAATTTTCTCCTCTATATATTCAAACTAATTTTTACTATCTGATTTTTTGGCTACTAGGGATCCAACTATCGTACACTAGTCATGAATAATTGCCAATTTCTGCCAAAAGACTCTCTTCTATTGGGCAAGAAGAGTATTCCACTCTTTAGCCTCTTTCTTAAACTTAGTCAATTCTGGATTGACACTCAGATGTTCAATCCTTCTCTCCATCTCTTGAATTTTTTAATCTCGGGCTTGTCTATCAACATCATACTGGACTGTGAGAGAGTCAAACATGTGCTAAAGCTTTGTCACCTGCATCTACCAAAGTTTTGTTATCTTTTTCTTTTCATTTTCAACACCTTTTTATAATAGTGAAATTCTATCTTCTTTTTCCTTAAGTAGTTGTTGAAAATCTATGTATTTATCAATAGTAGCTGAGGGATATGCACCTGTAAATTTAGTCAATATACCTAATTCCTCTGTAGGATTTGTTGTAGAGCCTTTCCATAACTCTTCAAAAGATGCATTTCTAGGAACCAATGCCTGCGACTGGTAAAGCTTCCTCTTTTTTCTCTCCCCTTTTACTACAACTTTGTGCTAAGGGTTGTAGAAAATATCTAGTGGAGGGATCTCCTCGATCCTTAAAACAACCTTGGGAGAAGGGAATGCTTGTATGATTTCTACATATTTATGATCTAAGGGCTTCGCAGGAACCTTTTCTATTATCAGAGTCCATTTAGGATTCTTTAGAGTGTCCTGAACCTTTATTTGTGGAGGATTCTTAGTAGCATGAGACTCATCATCCTTGGAATTAAGAGCTTCATTGTATTCTTCCCCAATTTCTTCTAACCTAACATTAAGCACAAATCCCTCTACCTCAGAAGAAGAAGAGGAAACTATTACTCTTGGTTGAGAAGGATCAACAGATTGTTTAGAACCAATAATTTCAACATCATCATGAATAGTATTCTTTTGAGGAACCTGTAATGAATCCATAGGAAGTTTTTCTAGCCTAGAGGCTCTTTATTGAGTAAATTGATTCATCTCCTCAGGGGTTAATTGTTGCTCTAGTCTTTGTGTCACCATAAAATAATAATAATAATATCCCTCAAATAAATAATCAAACTTATCGGGATCATGATCAAATTTTCTGATGCTTAATGCAACTATAATCTTTTTAACCACTTCATGATCATCATACTGTCTATTGGGTATAATAGGAAAACCAAGATCCTAAGTAGCCTTGATTTGAGGTTGTGCATGCTTATAATTATCTAAATTGAATATAACAAATTGGGTTTGAAAGGAATGACACATCATTTTATTTGATTCCTTCAAGAATTTAGAAATACCATTACCCACAGTCTCATAGACTATCTATCTAGTAAGAATTTTATCGACAATGAACAAAGGTAAAACATGAGGATTGGCTAGACATGCATATACCCTAATGTAGGTGAATGATTCTTCACCAAACCAATACTTGGAGAAGATCATATTCAGCCTCTAGAGACATCCAAGGATCCATGTTATCACAGATAACCTAATATGTTGGTAGCATGACCCCATGGAAGATTTTAAAGAAATGTTGCTGATATTTGGAGTTCCATAGAATATCATGATAAATATGAATAGGAGTTGGGTCTTGTAGAGTGCACTTCCATACCATAAATTAAAAGTCCATAGAAAAACATAAAGAATCCATGATATAATCTCTCATATAGAAAGTAGGGATTATATTCTCATAAAGGTTGTGTTTACTCCTAAAATCTAGAATATGGGCCGCTAAGTTGTCCGAAAGTATAGTAGCCCAATACAAATAAACCCTTCTGAAGCCCCATATATAAGAGGTACCCATTGTTTAGTACATTTATGTACATTAGGCATTGCATGAAGTCTACACGTCAAAATAGCTATCTTAGAATGAGGACCAACAAGGGAGTCTACAACGTACTTACAGATCTCTTCTATCCTTTGTTTGTTTGAGTCCTTTCTCCATCCCTTAATTGGATTTGATGCATGTCCATGCTCTTAATGCGTTAATGTGTTCCTTATCGTATTTTCACTATCGTTCAGGAAGATGATACATTATCCACAATTCCTCACTGGAAAAAGACCCGATGATTGTGTGCTTATTTGTAAAAAAAAATTGTCACAATACTTATGTTATCTATGACCCACCAAACCATATAGGTATAGGGAAGAAGTTTTGGTCTGGCTGTAATTCTGTGTAGAAAATAATTCGCCACATCACTAAAGGTTGTGTTTGAAACTATGGTGGAATCATTAGAAGTCACTATTCTCTAAGTAACCCTGGGTTTTTCATCTTCAAAGAATTCATACATTGCTTCCCATGAAGAATGCCAAGAATCTTTAGTACAAATTGTATCAGAAAACAACCTCGACATAACAATATTGTCTTCACTACTTTCAATTGAAGGAGTGATAGGTTTTTGTTGTGCTTCAATTTTCATCTTACTCTTTCCTTTCTTTGACATCTCTTTGTTTTTCCGGTAATCGGAAATTTCTTGAATAGAAAACACAAAGATTAGTGAAACACCTCTCTTCAGCGAAGAATTAGCGGAAAAAATGCAATTTTACAATAGTAATATTTTCCTTTAAAGAAAAGAGTCAAATATCAAGGAAAATTGAATGAAGGCATTTAAAATATTGAAAAACCATAAATCCCATTACTAAATATTAAGTGCACGAGTGTGAAATCATGTGGGATTACCATGTCATCACATCGGAGGCATTATATGGGAGAAATATATCAAAGGAATGTATTAGATAGCTATGATAATCTAATTTTATGATGTGGAAAGGTTCTATGATATGATACGATTATGAAGGATATGGGATGAAAGACTCCAGTGAAATAGGTGCAAGGCATAGCGAGGAAATTATATCGAGGGTTTCATATTAGGGGTTTTAATAAAATACTTCTGATAAAATAGTTACGATAAAGAGTTCCGATGGAAATATTAGAGATATCACATATCAGAGGAAGAGGATATCAAAAGTGAAATGTGATAGAACTTACAATAATTGAATTCAAAAGAGTGAAGGGAACTCTAATCGAATGGTTCATGAGGCACAATACTTGCTAAGGTTTTCCAAATGGGGTAGAAAGCTAATTCGGCTTGATTGTGGGGAAAACTCCAAAGTTAAGCATGCTTGAGCCAGAGACGATCTCGGATGGTTGACCTCCCAGGATGTCCTAGTTACTAGGTGCAAGCCCTGGAAGTGATGATTGTCGCTATGTAATTCATTTCACTAGTTTGAATCCCACTTCCTCACCCGTGTGAGTATCACCAGGATGCAATGAGTGCTGAGTGGACTATTCAAATATCATGAGAAATTAGTCAGTTACGACTACCTCTCATGGAAATGGTCATACATGAATGACTTACTCAACACAGTTGAATCCCAAAAAATAATATCCTATATAATGCACTGTGTAAACCCCTTAATACTTAAATATGAAATGTGTCGATATAATAAATGATAGTTGTGGGGCTGATGAATAATATAATTTTACTTTTGTAAAAACACGCAAGTCTTTTATAAACATTTATAAAAACCCTTTTATATGAGTCTTTTAATAAAGAAATCATCGAGGAGGAGTTTTATCGTAACATTGTTTAAATGAAAGTTACGATATAATAGAGTTCCAATAGAAATATTTCGATATAGCTTTAACTTTGAGAGTGGGGCCTATCAGAGCTTAGATTTATTGTAAATCTCCGATAAGGAAAATACCTAAATCTTTTTAAACTTCATAAGTAATTCAAATATGCTCCAATTTTATTAAAATCAAGCACTTTATTAAAATAAATTAAAATATAAAAAATAAAGGGTCCCCACTATTTATTGATAACTAAGTATACAAATGGGGGGTTTGTTGAATGCTACAACAATTGGAAACGTACTGGTTGAAACATTTATCTCTATAGTAATAAATGAAATTTTAATAACTAAAGGAATAAGACTTATAAAGATCAAAATGTTTGAATTTAGATTCTTTAAAATAACTCTAAATAAAAGATAACTCATTACTTGTATATATCATAACTTGTTATTTATAAGAACCTACATTATCTTTGTTAGTCATTTTATCAGTTGAAAAGTTGAAATAAATAACTATTTAAGCTTTTCATTAGGATAAACTTACTTGTCACTGGTAGAGCCATTGCTTCCAGAAGGCATCCATAGCCTTGACAGGGTTACCATTTAACCGAGTAATACTAGTATCCCATCCACTATAATAAATTTTATAGGTATTAATCTTTTTCTAAAACTTTTTCTTTTAATTGCTTGAAATTTTTTGTCTTGGTTTGGTAGCCAGATATGGATAATTCCATTCATAGGTTATAATAATATTGAACAAGATGACTCATTATTGTCTTACAGTGATGCAACCATAAGCCATTATCCTGGCTTGATGACTAGTTGTGATAATGTCAGTATCATTAGTTCCCCATGATCATGGTAAGTTGGCTCATAATGAGACCTCTTATCTTTCAAGTTTAAATATTTTTTAATTACACTCTAAAAATTTAAAATCAGTGGATGGGGAGGTAAAACTACTCCTTAAGAGTTATGGATGATAATTAAAGTCATAAGGTTCTAAAACTTTGAAATAGTCTTATTTTCGTAAAAATAAATTGTACATGACAGATCAAAGGATGACAATATATTTTAATGTTTCAACTTATGAAAAATTCACATATGAATGGAGATAAATATACCAGAGGGAAGAATAGGTGTAATATTAAACTTCAATGTGATAATATCTTTCTAAATAATTCTCCTTTAATTCATAAATTCCATATTAATGATGAGAGAACCTAATACAAAGTCAAAAGAGTAATATTCAATATAACTAATATAAATACACTTATATGTACATATGATTATTTACATATTTATAGTAGAATATGCATTCTCAAGAAAAATATATCTTCAAAACTAGCCCATTTACAGGAAGAAATTCTCTCTTACCTTGTAAATCTTGGAGGATAAAATTTGATGGGCCAATTTTTCCAATGATCTGAAATGAGCCAAGTTGAAGTTTTTGGAACTTTGTATGTTTTCACTTTTCTTCATGGGATTTATTCCATTTCAAAACCAAGTCACCAATTTCAAAAACTTTATTGCTTACTAAACTTGCATCAAACCAAGACTTGGTTGTATGTTGATCTTGAGTATGAGTTTGTTTGGATTTATCTCTTCCTCTTTCTAGTTTAAGAATTTGATACATTTTTAGTTTTATGGAAGAGAAAGGTTTTTCCTCTACTAATTGCACTAGGGCTAGTGAATAAAAAGCTAAATTAGGAGGCAAGACAACTTATTTTCCATATACTGAGTAATAGGGAGAAGTGTGTAAAGAAGACTTGTGAGTAATTCTGTTAGGCCATAGAGAAAAAATTAAAGCCTTATTCTAGTTCTTTTGGTTTTCATCAATAGTTTGCTTAATAATTCTTATGAGGTTTTTATTGGTGGATTCAACCAATCTATTTCCATGAGGATAGTATTTTTCATAATATTTAACTTTAAAATATCTCTTGAGTGAAAATTCAGTAATGGCATTTTGCAAAAAATATGATGCATTATCAAACATGAGAACACTAGGAAGGCTAAACTTGGTAATTATTTGTTGATCGATAAAATCAATAACAATTTTAGAATTAACCACCTTTAAGGGTATTGCTTCCACGCACTTGGTCAAATAATCCGTAGCAGTTAAAATATACTTGTGTTATTTAGAGGAGTTTGGAACAATATCACCTATGATATCGAGTCCCCATTATTCAAAAGTTTGTTCAATATTGACTAGCTGCAAAGGCAAGGTTGGCTTCTTTTCTTTCCCTGATGTTGTTTCAGAGGTTTTGCATTTTCTTACATAAGCATGTGTATCTTTGGACAAGGTCAGACAATAGTAACCAACATGAAGGATTTTGTGAGCAGTGGTATCCCCACTATTGTGTCCACTAGCTAGTCCATCATGTAATTTTTGCAACACTTTTTTTGCTTCAGGCTTCTCTAATCATCTAAGTAAGACTGAGTCGAAATTTCTTCTTAAAAAAAGATTATTAACAAGTTGATATTGATTGGCTTTAAGTATTAAGGATATCTTTCTCTTGTAATCAAGTTCGATTGGAGCTTAACCATTTTTCAAGTACTAAATTAAATGAACATACTAAGATTCAGTATCAACAAGACATACCTCTGAAATTTGAACATTGTTACATCAATCCTCTTCAACTGAATTATCAAAAGATCCAGTTATCAACCTATAAAAACCTTGACCTAAACTATTTTAGCAGGTTTTATTTCTAGGTCATATTGTAGTGAGGTTATAACCCAATTATCTCTCTTTTCTCCTAATTCTCTCTGAATAAGCAATTTCCTAATTGCTGTGAAATGAATAATCACTTTTGTATGTGATTTCAAGAGAAAAGGTCTAAAGTGTTTCACTGACTTAAAGAATGAAAATATTTTCTTTCTACTTCTGAATAATTCAACTTTTCCCCTTTTAGATTAGAACTAAAAAAGGAAATGGGAGCTTCAACTTATGCTTCATTTTTTTGAGTTAAAACTGATACATAGGATTTCTTAGAACCAAAATTATATAGGACAAATTATTTAGAATAATTGCGCGATGATAATGAAGGAGAGTGTATTATGGCTTTCTTTATTTATTCAAAAGATGTTCTTTTAGTTTGTCCCCATTTGTATATTGTTTCTTTTTTTTTCATATTATGTAAAGGGATAATGTTCTATGAAAAGTCAGGGACAAAGTGTTTAACAAAATTGATCTGACCAAGAAAGGATTGCATAGATTTTTTGTTATGAGGTAAGGAAATTTATGAAATATCCTTACCTCTTTCTATATCTATACTATTTCTTTCTTTTGAAACAATAAAGCCTAAAATATTTCCCTCACTAAGAGAAAATAATGGTTTCTTAGGATTCAAAGAAATCCCAAACTTTCTACATCTTTCAAAAATTTGTTGTAAATCATTAAGATGATTATTCCTTTCCTTTGAATAGATTGTAATATCATCTAAATAAACAAATGACTCATTAATCAAACCTTTGAAATAAATATCCATGCCTCTTTGGAATGTAGCTCCAACATTTATCAATCCAAATAGCATTTTTTGATATGCATATGTTCCCCATTTATTTCTGAAAGTAGTTTTTAGTTTGTCTTTGTTATGTAAAAGAATCTATTTATATCTTGAAAAGCCATCCAAAACACATCAATAGAGAACCTACAACAAATTGTAAGATTTCTTCCATTGGTGGTAAAGGAAAATTGTCTTCTTCACATGCTCTATTTAGATTTCTACAACTAATGAAAATCCCAATGTCTACATTCTTCTTTCTAACTGGAACGAGATTTTAATTCCATTTTGAGTGTCTGACTAGGATAATACTCTTGGATTTTAGTAATTTATTTAACTTTGTCTTGATTTGATCTTCAATATTAGGAGAGATTTTCCTAAGTTTTTGTTTGACATGTTTTACATCAGGAAACATGGATATAGTATGCTGAATGATAGATGTGCCATATGTTTTTAAATCATCGTAACTCTGGGCAAAAACATATTTGTATATCTTTAACAAATGAATGAAAGAAAATATTTCATTGGGTGAAAGTCTAAGGCCTAAATTGACATTTTGAGGTTTTTCATCACACCCTATATGAACTAGTTCAAATCTTAAGGTATTACTATGGATTTTATATTTGGTAGATTTCTTGAAACTATCTTTCAAATCATATAAGTATTCTAACTTTACTACAGGTTTTGGCAAGGAATTTTCTTCAGAAGGCTTATTAATTTGTTTATCATGTTCATCTTCATCAATGATCTGATCTGAATAAGAACCTTCAAAAGTTAAAAGTCTTTCGATACCATTATCATCATTGAATACTCATCAATTAGTTATGTTTTCTAGAATGGAGGGGTGAAAAATCAACTCTATTGAAAATATATCATGATTGAAATCTTATGGAGGAATTAGCTTTGAAGAAACATTATCTAAGAGATCAACACTAGAATTATCCATTCTTGGAAGTGGAGTTATATTAAATGTTGTGAAATGATTTGTTAAATTCTGAATTAAGGATTGATAATGTTTAACATGATTATAAACACAATGAATATTGTTCCTTACTTGTTTAATAATAATTGTTGAATCACCATAAACTTTAAGATGCTTGACATCAAGACTAATAGCCATTTGCAAACCATGAACTAATGCTTCATACTCTGAAACATTATTAGTACGATCAAATTCCAATCTGCATGCAAGCATGATATTCTCTCCATTTGGATTAATTAAAATGCATCCATCTCTTAAACAATCATTAGACGTCGATCCATCAAAATAGAGAATCCAAAACAATTCATCATACTTATTTACAATATTATCTACAATATTAATACATCTTGATGAATCTGTTTGTGAGAAATTTTATGTTTGTGTTAAAACAGAATCAACATGAAAATGAGAATTATGAGCAGGGAAACTACCAAAGAAGGATTCTGAAGAATAATTTCCCAAGATATTGTTTGTGAAAACAACAAGTTCATTTTCTTCATATAAATCAATCACATAATATTTCATGTTATTTCCCCTATCAACACAAATTTGATTAGGTTTTCCATTATAAGGGAGACAAATATGTGACCAATCAGTTGTGAAATAACCATGTAGTTTCTTAGGCCAATCCCTGCTTAAAAGGAGGCCATAAAATCTAGGGATATCAACAACCAATATATCAATTATTTGACAAAATTTTGGATTTGAATATAGTTTGATTAAGACAAGATTCATTTCTCCTAAGACTTTGACTTTTGTTCTATCTAATTGGACAATTTTCACAGCAAATGTCTGAGGTGTAACATTCAATTTAAGACATAATTAATAAGGCATGATATTGGAGGATGCATCTGAATCTACTAAACAATTGTGAACATTTTTGTTGAAGATTTCAATAGTCAACAAAAATATATGAGTGTGAGAATTTGTTCTATCTTCAATCGAGATGGAATTTGAAGGATCAATTTTATCTATAGGGACATTTGGGGGTTTATGTTTTCCTTCTAATTCTTTTGAATTGATAGAAGTAGAAGGTAATGTGGATGCAAGAACAACATTCAATTCATTAAGTGAAATTTTTTGTTGTTATTTCAGTTTACTAACCTCATACAAGAAAATATTGGCTTTAGTATTTTTCATGTCCTCTACAATATTATATTCAATGCTATCTAAAACTATCAAAGTTTTAGATGATGAAGTAGATGAAGAAGAAGACTTAGAAGTACTCGGAGAGGAATCAAAAGTCTGAGTAGGAGTGTTTTTAATCGTACCTTTCTCTTTAATTGAAGGAGTGGAAAGTTTTTTTATTTTTTCTTGATGAAGTGGCACCAATATGTCCCTTGCTTCTAGTACTTACTAGCAAAGCTTATTCTTCTTCTTCATTTTATGAAGTGGTCAAGAAAAAGTCTCGTAAGCCACGAGCTTCGACTGTCTCCTCTTCTTGTGCTTCATTGATAGATAGAGATGTTTCTTCCTCTTCTTCATCATCATAAGATTCTTCATTTGATATTTTAGTAGGTGGTTGATATTGTGAAGGTTGATTCATTTTAAAAGGTCGATAGGATTTCCTCGAGGATTCAACAACTTGTTTCTTGATTTCAACCATGTCATTTGACATCATTTTTAGCACTTTCTATAATCCTTCCAAATCAAAAGGATATTTAGAAACATTTTTCTTGGATTCATTTTTGAAGGTTACTTTTTTGGTCTATTTTCTATCTTCGATGGTAGATTTCTTTTCAAGAGCTAGAACTCTTTTCTCAACAGATAAAGCTTTCATATTATCTAGAAAAATCATTTTCTATGCTCTATCTACAAACATTGCAATATTTGAAGGAAGGGCATTAATATACCATTCAATTTGTACATCAATGTCAGGTCTGGAAGTATTTGAGATTTTATTTAATAATTTGTTGAATCTTGAATTGAAGTCTTTGATTTTCTCATTTGGGTTAGATTTGAGATTTGATAAATCACTGTTTAAGGTAGTTATTGTTTGATCATCCCCAAATTTTAACAAGTACCATTCCTTAGATATATCCCAGCTTGTGATTGATCTAGCTGGCAAGGAGAAATATCAGGACCCTAGAGATCCTTCTAATGTATAAGGGAATATTCTACAAACTATGTCTTCTTCTGAAACACCATTGAGATTGATTGCTAGCACAAAATTATGAACATGTTACTTTGCAAGTAAACAATTATATGGATTATATCTATGTAACCATAATTCCTGGTGTTTAGGAAGAGGCTATAAAGTTGGTGTCATTACAACTGCCCTTGGATTATTCCATAATCTGTTTTCCATTCTTGAAGTATTAGGAACAAAAGAAATTGCACTTGACGAAGAGGTTGCCCATGTATTACTACTCATTACAATAGAACTAGTTTACTATGGAAGAGGAATGTGAGTGGAAGAACGGGATAAAGGATGATAGGAAGAAGGCAAAGGAAAATGAGAAGAAGCAGGATCGACTAAAGGAGTATGATGTGGGGAAGATGATACAATCCCACTAGCTGAAGATTTAGTATCTGGAGTATTTTTATTTTTGTAATGAGTAGGCAATGGAAATTCAAAAGGCTTGATTCTGAGTTTCTCACTCTGATATATAGTTAAAACTCCAGAGGATTGAAGAGATGAAGTTACAGTTCCTTCAAATGAATCAGTTTGAGCAGCCTTTTCTCTGGAAATTGAAATTCCTTCCAATATTTGAATTAAAGTCTACACTTCAGGAGATTCTTCAGGTTATTCTATAGAAGTTTGACCGATTGGTTTTGGAAGTGAGCTAGGAGATTTAGTGGTTGGTTCAACAACTTCAGATCTAGAACTAGGAGACTTAGAATGAGATCTTTATGTTGGTGGAGACTTTGAGGGAGATTGACTCTTATAATGAATTTTAGTTTTAGGTTGAGACTTTATTTCCATTCATATTTTGATGGCCCTCTTTCTAGCGCCAAAAATTTTGATGGCCTTGAATGACTGCATCAACATTGGGGGAAACGACCCTGGTCGAGACCTTAGAAAAAATCCTTTTCCATTTGGGATGATGGCTTCGACTAGAATTATGGGACCAATTTCCCTTTCTATAAAACTATATGAAATGGAATGAATAAATATATAATTCTCTAATATTTCTAGAAACTCAAATAAAGATTAATATACTACTATTTATCTGACGTAAGTTTCTAGTATATGTGATTACAAAGATTTCACAAGTATCATAACAATGTAGATCATCATGTAATTATGAAGTTAATGTAAAGAAAGATAACTATTTAATTAATTAGTTAATTAAACTAGTTGGTGAAATCACCACATATATTGATATCTCGTTGTTCACATATAATTTGTAATTTCAATTAGACATATCAATAGTGATAGTGAAAGATTTCCTTAGCACATATGTTATGAAAAAAAATAGAATTCCATTCTACTCTAACAAAATAAACAAATAAAAGATAATAGTAATTGATATATCATTGATCTTCTTATCATAGAAAGGTAATGGTTCAACATGATATTAAGAAAAATCTTAGTTACAATAGTGCAACTTAAGCTTTCTCTTTCAAAAATTCAGAACCCGTTCTCCTATCTGAGAGAGGGGATTTATAGTTTCATAACAAAAGATAAACATAGAAAATACAATAACAACTTTAAGCGGTCTTAAACAACAATAACTACAAGGAACATATTTGGAATTAGTTACAAAAAATTGTATATGCTTGGGAGGAAGATTGTCCTTCGATGCGCTATTGAAACTCATAGATATCAATCAAATTCTTCAATTCATGTGGAGACTTGGGCTGTATCCACATATGGCTCATGAAGATCGCATCTCTCAATGTTGGCATCATTTGTGTGGTAGTGTTTGATAAGCATCGAAGCATAAGCCACTGACTGTGTGGTTTCACTAAGAACTGTCAATGACTCTCTAAGTTAGTCTTGGTCAGTTGATCAATAATCTCAGCCTGTTTCTTGGAGTATTTTTGCCACGTCTTAGTCATCAGTTTGATATCTGGTAGATTTCCCTCGGGACAACTTGAGATGAGATTAGCTTTGAGAAAATTATCACTGACTGTTTCAATGATATTACTTAAAATATCTCGTGGCTGATAAACTACTGCTCCTACCTATTTAACGTGAATTTCCCATTCTCTAAAAATAATCTCTTTATGGGATTCTTCTATTTTAGGAATATTGGCTAATCTTCCATCTACACTTTCTTTCCAAGTCAAGAAACCAACAATTTTCTCCTCTATATCTTCAAAAAAACTTTTAATATCTAATATTTGGTCTACTAGGGAATCAGTTGTCCTGCAATGATCATGAATAAATGCCAATTTCTGGAAAAAGACTATATGTTATTGGGAAATAAGAGTATTCAACTCTTTAGCCTCTTTCTTAAACTCAGTCAATTCTTGATTGAAACTCATATGTTGAATCCTTCTCTGCGGCTCTTGAATTTATGAATCTAATGCCACTGTACCAAAATCATACTAGACTATGAGAGAGTCGAACCTGTGCTAAAGCTCTGTCACCTAGGCCTTCCGATGTTCTATTATATTTTGGTTTTCAGTTTAAACGCTTTGTTCTAATAGTGAAATTATCTATTCTTTATCCTTAAGTATATGTTGAACCTATATGTCTTTATCAATAGTAGCTGAGGCATAGTTTCCTATAAATTGAGTCAGTCTACCCAATTCCTCTATAGGAGTTGTTGTAGAGCCTTTCCATAACACTTCAAAATATGGATTGCCAGGAACCAATGCCTATGATTGGTCAAGTTTCCTTTAATTTCTCTCCCTCTTTACTAAATCATTGTGTTGAGGGTTGTAAAAATATCCAGTGGAGGGATCTCCTCGATCCTTAAAACAAATTCAGAATAAGGGAATGCTAGTATGATTTCTACATCTTTATCATCCAAGGGCTTCTTAGGAACCTTCGATGTTATCAAAGTCTGATCAAGATTCTTTAGAGTTTCCTACACTTTCATTTGTGGAGGAGTCTCAGCAGCGTGAGAATCATCATCCTTGGAATTAAGAGATTTATTGTATTCTTCCCAGATTTATTCTAACCTAGCATCAGGCACAAATCCCTCTGCCTGAGAAGAAGAAGAGGCAACTGCTACTCTTGGTTGAGAAGGATCAACAGATTGTGTATAACAAATAATTTCAACACTATCATTAACAATCTTCTTTTGAGGAATATATAATGAATCCATAGGAAGTTTTTCTAGCCTAGAGGCTTTGTATTGAGTAAACTGATCCATTTCCTCAGGGGGTTAATTGTTGCTCTGCTCTTTATGCCACCATCGAATAAGAAGAAGCTCCCTCAAATAAATCATCAAACTTATCAGGCTCATGAAAAAATTGTTTGATACTTGATGTAGTTGTAATATTTTTAACCACTTGATGAGGATCATATTGTTTGTTGGGTATAGTAGTAAAACCAAGATCCTGAATAGCCTTGATTTGAAATTATGCATTCTTATAATTATGTAAAGAAAATATACCAAATTGGGCTAGAAAGGAAGGCCACATATTTTTGTTTGATTCCTTCAAGACTTTAGAAATACCATTACCCATAGTCTGATAGGCTATCTCTCTAGTAAGAAGTTTATCGGGAATGAACAGAGGTAAAACATGAGGATTGGCTAGACTTCCATATACCCTGATGTAGGTGAATGATTCTTGACCAAACAAATTCCCTACTCGGAGAAGATCAGATTCAGCCTCTAGAGACATCTAAGGAGCCCTTTTATCAAAGATAACCTGATATGTCGGTAACATGACCCCATGGTAGATTTTATAGAAATGCTGCTAATATTTGGAGCCCCATAGAATATCATGATAAATATGAATATGAGTTGGGTCTTGCAGAGTTCACTTCCATCCCATAGATGAAAATTCCATAGAAAAATAGAAAGCATACATTATATAAGCACTCATATAGAAAGGAGGGATTATTGTCAGAAACTTAGCATATGGGTAGCTAAGTTGTCTAAAAGTATAGTAGCCCAATAAAAACTAAACCTTTTTGAATCCCCGTCTATAAGAGGTACACATTGTTAAGAAATTTTTGTACATTAGGCATTGCATGAATTATACACATCATAACAGATATCTAAGAATAAGGACCAATGAGAGAGTCTACAACATACTTATCGCTCTCTTCTCTCTTTTGTTTGTTTTAGTCCTTTGTCCATCCTTGAATTGGCTTTGATGCATATCCACACTCTTTAAGAAATGCCTCAATGTATTCCTTATCGTATTTGCACGGTGTTTCAGGAAGATGATACATTATTCATAAGTCCTCACTAGAAAAAGACCTAATGACTATGTGCTTATTTGTAACAATTCAACTCTCAACAATACTTAGATTATATATGATCCACCAAAACACATTGACATAGGGAAGAAGTTTTGTTGTAGCTGCAATTCTGTGTAAAAAATAATTCACCACATCATTTAAGGTGGTATTTAAAACTAGGGTGGGATCATCATTAGTCACTCTTATCTACGTGACTCTGGGTCCTTCATATTCGAGGAATTGGTACACCACTTCCCATGAAGATGCCCAAAATATTTAGTACAAATTGTATTAGAAAACAACTCCGACATATTAGTCTTTTGTTCAATACATTCAATTGAAGGAGGGGCAGATTGTTGTTGTGCTACAATTTTCTTCTAACTCTTTCCTACCTTCGATAACTCTTCTTTGTTACAATAATCAAAGCTTGCTTGAATAGAAAACACAAAGATCAATGGAACACCTCTCTTCAGTGAGGAGTTAGCGCAAACAATGCAATTTTACACTACTAAACTTTTCCTTTAAAGAAAATCTTCACAATATTGAGGAAAATTGAATGAAATCATTTAAAATATCATAAAACCATAAATCCCCATTATCAAACATTAAGTGTGCAAGTGTGAAATCGCGTGGGCTTACCATGTCAGCACATCAGAGGCATTATATTGGAGAAATATATCGGAGGATTGTATTAGAAAGTTACAATAATCTAATTTTATGATGTGGAAAGGTTTCAATATAAAATAGTTGTGAAGGATATCAAATGAAAGAGGCATGAGTCATATAGGGCAAATTATATCAAGGGTTTCATATCGAGGGTTTTAATAAAATAATTTTGAATAAATAGCTTCGATAAAGAGTTCCGATGAAAATATCAAAGATATTAGATATCAGAGGAACTGGATATCATAAGCACAATGAGATAGAATATATGATATGAATCATGTTGATATAATGAATAATAGTTGTGGGGCTAGCAGATAATATAATATTACTTTTTGTAAAAATTAACAAGTCTTTTATAAACATTGATAGAATCACTTTTATATGATTCTTTTAATAAAGCAAGCAGTGGGGAGGAGTTTTATTGTAATATTCCTTAAAAGAAAGTTATGATATAATACAGTGCCGATAGAAATTTTCTGATATAGGTTTAACTTTGAGAGTGGGGCCTATCTGAGCTTAGGTTTATCGTAACATATTTTAAAGTGCAGCTCCGATATGTGAAGTTCCGATAAGGAAAAGACCTCAATCTTATTAAACTTCATAACTAATTCAAATATGCTCCAATTTTATTAAAATCAAGCACTCGATTAAAATAAATTCAAATATAAAAAGTAAAGGTTCCCCATTATTTATTAATAACTAAGTATACAAATGAGGGGGGGTTGTTGAATGCTACAACACTTCCCTACAAAACCAAACCATTCATGGATGAGGTACTATGTGACATTTCTCCTCTTGAAGTTTGTGATGTATTATTAAGGCAACCATACTTGTGGAAGCGTCATATTGTGTATGAGTCGAGGCCTCACACTGTTATTATTACTTTGGGCAGTAAGTTATACACGATACCAAAGGTATCCTTGCCTACAACCAAATTTTTTTATCTCTGCTAAGAAATATAGTAAGATCATCTCCTAGATAGAGGAATTTGTTTTATTTTATATTCGTTCTCAAAGTAAGGGGAAGATCATGGTCACATCATTAGCCCCACGAAGGGTTCCACCGCACAACAAAAGAATTTGGATAAGGTCATGGAGGAATATATTGGCATCTTCTCCTCACCCACAGACGTCCCTTTGCATTGTCAAATCAAGCTTTTGATCGATCTGACTCCCTAAGCACCTCTACCCAATGGGTTGATATACTGCCACTATATTTTAGAAAATGAGGAAATCAAGTAGCAGATCCTAAAGTTGCTGCAAAAATGGAACATTCGACCAAGTTCCTCACCTTGTGAGAGCCCAATTGTACTTATTCAAAAGAAATATGGGACTTGGTAGATTTTCATTCACTATCAGGCACTAAAAAACGTTACTACGAGGAAGAGGTATCCAATGACACAGATTAATGATCCTCTTGACCAACACAAAGGTGCCAAGTAATTCATAAATATCAATTTAATGTCTGGTTATCACCAAGTTCCAATAGAACTCATGGATGTATGTAAGATCTCCTTCAAATCCAATAAGGGCATTTTTTTGTGGTTGGTCATACATTTCGGGTCGAAAAATTCCCCTACAACTTTTATGAGGACGATGGATGACATCTTCTGGCCCTTAACCAACTCATTCATGGTTTTATATCTAGATGACATCCTCATCTTCATCAAGATTTGGGAAGAGCACTTGGAAGACATTCAACAAGTCATTCAAACCCTATGGTAGCACAAACTATGTGCTAACTTAGAAAAATGTACCTTTGGCCTGAGCCATGTCCAACATTTTGGTTACACCATTGACCGGAAAGGCCTGCATATTGATCCGGCTAAGATCCAATTCTCTCAAGATTGGCCACCCTTGAAAAACCTAAAAGAGATTCACAAATTCTTGGGCCTCACCAATTTTTACTGGAGGTTTGTGTTGTGATTATCTTGTATCACTTGGCTTTTGAGTCAAGTTATGAAGAGCAGAGCAAATGAAACATTTTTTTTGTCTGAGTCTAAACAAAAGGCATTTTTTGAGCTAAAGCATCGTGTCTACTTTGCACCAACACTCACATTGCTAAACCTATAACAATTATTTAAAATTGAGACAGATGCCTCTAACTATGCTATTGGTGCAGTTCTCACCCAATAAAGGAATTTGGTGGCCTATCATAGTGAGACGCTATCCAACAAATTTAAGAAATATGCCACATATGATAATGAGATGTGTTCCATCGTGTAGTCTTGCTGACAATGGAAACATTACATTCTCATTAAGGAGAAGATCATCCACATAGATCATGGCCTCTGTAATCTTTACAGTCCCAAGAGAAGTAGCAGAATGATCACCATCAAAAGTGGTCCATATATCTACAAAAATCCTATTTTAATATTAAATATAATAAGGGTAGCACTAATCGTGTTATAGAATTCCTCAATCAACCCCATGTTGAAGCGCTAACCACTATTCTCAACTCTTAGCCATGAGACCTCTCCATGGAGAAGGCTATAAAAAATGGTCTAAATTTGGCCATCATGTACCAGATGATAGTGGATGGCAAGAATGTTCTAGACTTATTCCTCTAGGATGCATTATTATGCTACCTGGGCTACCTTTGTGTGTTAGAAAATTATATATTATTGAGCAATGGAACACATAAAATATTCCATAAGCAAAAACACAGAAAATGCATAAAACAAGAGGGACATAGATATACGTGATTCACCCAATTTGGGCTACATCCACGAAGAAACAACCAGTCTTTCCTTCAATGTTATCCATCAAAATGAAGAGATACAACCTACAAAAGATCCGTTGTAATTTCCACTTCGCTCTCACACAATCTCCTGCCTTTCTTTCTTAGAATACACATATATACAACCACAATACAGTTCCCTCATATATAGCAAGGGGTTTCCTTCTAGGGAAAAAAACCGTAAATTAAACATAACTTCTACCATCAGAGCATCCGCCTAATGAACGACTCAAATTAGCTATGAAATTACAACATTTTACAAGGCAATTTTACATCTATTTTTTAGCTTCGTGGGCACTACCGCCGAACCCTAGACTGTCCCAGACACCCAACGTCGAGGGGTGTATAGTCTTCTTGGGGTATAAATCTGACTAAAACAAAGACCTCTGAATAAAGAAGATAATCAGTCTCCACACCCAAAATTGTGTTCCTTCAAGTGAGTGTGCAAAGCTAATTTGGGAGGCACACTATAGCCGATTCACAGGATAGTTTGGTGTGGAGAAATATTTGGTTGTACTGGATATGTATTTTATTAGCCAAATCTCCAATAGGATGTTGGAAATTACATCAGATACTGCACTTCTTGTTCCATCACCAAGCCAAACATTAGGAAACAAGGCTTGCATACTCATATTCCTACTCCTAGTTAGCCCAGGGAATCCATCTCCTTGGACTATATGTCTAACCTTCCTTCTACAAGCATGAAAATTAATGTGTATTTGCAACCATCAATAGATTTTATATAATGGCCATATTGGCTACCTACAAGAAGAGTATCACAAGTGAGGGCACTGCATTACTCTTCTTTGAACAAGTGTGGACACATTTTTGGATCCTGAAGAACATTATATCAGATCGGGATAGCAGTTTCGTAAGCATGTTTTGGTCAAGCCTATGGCCATTGTTGGACACCAATCTCACCATGTCAACTACATTCCATCCCTAGCCTGATGACTAAGCGAAGGTTTTCAAAAGGATGAATGTGCACATACTACACATGTACAAATATAAGAATATGAGGACATGGGATGAGAGTCTTCCCTATGTGCAACACAACTATAATGGAGATCTCCATAGCTTGACTGGCCACAACCCCTTTGAAGTGGGTCTAGGATTTCAACCATTATGTCCCCTTGATGTTGCACTACCTTATGCAACTACCTAGGATGAATCTTCCCATGTTTAGTCTAAAGTTGATAAGTACACTAGGTTTCTTGAGTGAATTCAGCACATCCGCTAGTAGGTTCAGGACATATTGGATAAAGCTAATGACAAATACAAACAATGGCATGATCAGCATGGGATTCCCCATATGTTTCAAGTGGGTGACAAAGTTTGGTTACATTTGTAGAAAGAGTGTCTCATTGAATATTGGGTGAAACAGGTTTGTTACATCTTTGCATTATTTTGATGTCCCTATTATCATTTTTTATTTCCCTCCTTTCCATTTCCTCTTCCCATGTTTATAAGCTTCCCAATTTCCCTTTTACTTCAACCCAATTTATTTCACTCTCTTCTAGCCTATGTTTTAAAGGTATTCTTCCTATACACAAGCCTCTTCCACCATTCAAGGATTGAATAACATCACGTGGTTCAAAGGATATCTCTATAGACCCCCTACATAATTGTGAAGTACATCTAGGTTGTTCGAAGAGATACCCAATATTATGTCCATATTCCAAAATTCTATGGTGTACTCTTTTACTCTCTACCTCAACCCATTGCATTGGATCCACTAGTTCTCTACATACTTAATAGGGTAGAATTGGGAATTTATGATAATTTTGAAATCTTCCAAGGTAGTTACTGTTGAGAAATGGAAACAAGAAATTCCAGTTTAATTTGTCCTTGAATTAAAATGAGAACTAAAATTGAATTCTATTCTCATAACAACTTGCAAATACTTATTTAAGTTTAATTAACTTAATTAGATTAGGAATTTCGAGTTGGAAGTCTTTTTGTACTCATGTATCTGTTCTCCCTATAGGGGTCCAATATGAGTTTAAATTGAGTTCTAAGTTAGATCACTCATTTTATTGAGCTAAGTTCAGTTAAATTAGTTCTAAAATGTTTTTGGAACTAATAGAGGACTAGCAGTCTATTGGTGCACTAATGCATCCACTAGTGCTACTCCAGTTAAATGAATATTTCCTCATGAGAAACTCATGCATGTAAGTTCAGAGAAAGACACAGTTGAGACTAGAGTGCAGGAACAATGTACTATCAATTGTATGATTTAGTGAGTTATATATATCGTGTATGCAGTTAGGACCTAGACCTCGTTTTAATTACACAGTTTTGGAATCACTGGATTGCCATTGATATGGGCTATTCAATCATAGGAATTGCACAAGGAAATAGGGGCTTGGAGAGCTACAATATAGGCTAAGGATTTAGCATGAGATTTCTTGTGAGCTAAGAATGTTTAGCATACTTGTGCGGAATTGTTCTAGTGAGAACAAGATTTGTATCTTCACTCGTATTTATGATATATGCAATACATATAGAGGGGTTTTGAGCAGTTTCTTTCCCCAAATACATCTTGTGTTGTGAGCCATTGATTTATCTTCTTCTTGTTCTTATTGTTTTCATCAATCTATTGGCTTCCGCTGGTTGAAAATAGAAGTAGATTCTTGTCCTGTGCCTTAGTACATTGCATGAGCTTGTGAATCTATAGGATTTTCTACATGGTATCGGAGCTAGATTTGTAGACATTTTCTACATTGTATCAAAGGCGAGAACATTATACTAGAGGAAATTCTGAAGTTTTGAGTTTTGGGTTGCACGTGAAATTCGAATTTGCAATACATACTTTAGGATCAACAGATGATGTTCTACGATTTTTGGATCGAGTATTCTTGGAAGGAATCTTGAATTTTATAGCCTGGAGAGACAGAATGGAAGTTGTGCTAGAGTATAATGGCTTGAAGGAATTCATTGATCAAGGGATTCCTAAGCCAACAACATCAGATGGACATAATTTGGTCAAATGGAAGAAGTGTGTGGCAAAGGAAAGGAAGATAATCCTTGAGGGAGTTCAAGACCACATTTCCTCGAGTCTCCATGGCAAGGAAACTTTGTATGCTATGTGAAAAGAATTTCTAGACTTGTATTAGAACAACAATGACCAAAGGAAAATCACACTAAAGGAAAAACTTTGAAAAATCAAAATTGAGAAAGCCAAGACTATTCCAAATTACTTGACCAGGTTCACTCAATGACGTGATGAACTTGGAAGTGTTGGAATCATGGTTAGTGAGGATGATAGGGCGATTCTTTCTCTTTTAGGAGTCTGAAAGAGTTGGCATAGTTATCACAACTTTGTCAATGGTCAGGAGAAGCTGCCAGATTTGGAATGACTATGGTCAGATTTGATGCAAGAGGAGATCAAGAGGAACACCATGGATGGCTCTTCATTTTCATGAGCTGGGCCATTTTGCTGAAAATTTTCCACTCAATATGTCCAATAAGAAGTGCTCACAAGGAGAGGCAGTTGAGGCTTTGGCCTCTCAATTCGAATTGTACTTTTCCCTCATTGCATGCATGGTGTCATCAATCATGGGAAGTGTATGCTACTTAGATAGTGGAGTTTCATTCCACATGACTGGTGACCTAGAGTGATTCAGTGACTTGGAGGAGAAAGATTTCCAGATGCATATCGAGATGGGTGACGACAAGAAGTATAGTGTTATTCGATTAAATTATTGGATTGGGCATGATTAATTTTCAAAGGGAGCATGGGGCTCCACTCACCTTGAAGAATGTTATGTATGTGCCTAGGCTGAAGAAGAACTTGGTATCCATTGCCATGCTTGAGGATAGAGGCTTTGATGTGATATTCTTCAAAGGAAAGGCATTCCTTCAACACATAGTCACGAGTCAGGCAAATAAGATTGGGATGCGGGTGAAGAATCTCTATAAGTTAGAGGTAGAGAAGTGTACTGCTTTGAGCACAAAATGAGAAAGGGTGTAGATGCAAGATGTTGGCGAGTTGTGGCATAGGCGATTGGACCACCTACATAATGGAGCTTTTAGGATATTGTAGCAGATATCTACCAGTCTTCCCAAAGGTATGCTTCAACAAGTTGATACATGCAAGGGGTGTACTTTGGGAAAATACACCAAGTCTTCCTTTCACGACAAAGACATTCAAGCAAAGGTTATTCTAAAGAGAGTCCATTTAGATATGTGTGCACCATTCGTGACAGAATCCATAGCCAAACACATGTAATCTGTTAAATCTATTGATGACTATTCTCGTAAATGTTGGATATTTTTCATGTAGAAAAAGGATCAAACTTTCACAAAGTTTTGTGAGTTTAAATCATTGGTGGAGAAAGAGTCAGGCAAGATGGTTGAAGCTCTATGGAGTGATAACGGTGGTGAGGATCTCTCAATGAGTTTACAAACTTCTTTGTAGCGGAAGTGATTAAATAGTAGTTGACAATGCTCCATAACCCTCAATAGAATGGGGTGTCTAAGAAGGAAAACATAAGCATAGTAGGGGTAGCGAGGGAAACATGGCATGATCAAGGTGAACCACTACACTTGTGGGTTGAGGCATGCAACACAACTGTTTATGTTCAGAACGTAGCCCACATCAAATAATTGAGATGAAGACACGAGAGAATGCTTATTCTGGTAAGAGGCCAAATGTTGGTCACTTCATGATTTTTGGGTCATCGGTATATTGCCATGTGACCAAAGATGCATTGAAGAAGCTAGAGCTAACAATAGAGTTGGGGATATTTGTGGGGTACACTAATTCACCTCACAACTATCAGGTGTACTTGTCGACCAACAGGATGAAAGTGGTTGGCAGTGATGTCAGATTCAATGAGGAGAAGGCCATGTGAGTTTCCCTCGAGAGGGAACTTGAACTACATTCTGATGAGGAGGTTTTAGCACCTAATTTTGAGGAGCCTTACATTGATGTTGAGAAACCACATGCAGAGGATTTGGGAGTGGAGACATCCACTCAAGAAGAGTCTTCTAGAGAGGGAAGAATGTGCACCAGAGAGGCTAACAGAATGTTGGATGATGTACGAGAGAATGTGGGAGTACTCACTTCTTATCATAGGCAGAGGAAGTCACTTGAGAGGTAAATTGGATGCATGGCTCTTATGGGCGAATGTGTTGTAACAAAGCCATCTTCTTTTAAGGAAGCAATGCAGCAACAAGTCTGGGTTGATGCCATTGTGGAGGAGTATGACTCCATAGTTCATAACAGTGTTTTCGATGTGGTCCCAAGACCAGAGAACAAGTATGTGGTGAGAACCCATTAGCTTTACAAGGTAATGCAAGCTACATATGGTAATGTGGAGAAGCATAAGCCTAAATTTGTGGTCTGTGGATTTTTGCAAGTAGAGGGGACTAACTATGATGAGACCTTTGCTCCTCCTGTAAGGTACTCGTCAATTATATCTATATTGGCACTATCAAAATAGGTGCGTTGGAAGATACATCTAATGTATGTGAAGATGACCTTCCTTAATGGCATGATTGAGGAAGAGGTGTAGATAGAGCAGCCTGAAGGTTTTGAAACCTTTGACCATGAGTCGCATGTGTGTCGGCTCAAGAGAGCATTATATGGGCTGAAACAAGCACCCTCGTGCTTGGTACACCATGATAGATATCTACTTCATCGGGTTTGGATTCACGAAGAGTGAAGCAGATGCGAACCTGTACCACATAGTGGTGGAAGGTAAGTTATTGATCATTGTAATTTATGTTGATGATCTCATACTAATAGGTGATGATCAGCTGATCAAATATTACATGGAGGACCTTACAAGAGAGTTTGAGATGAAGGACATGGGGCTCATGCATTACTTCCCTAGCATGGAGGTATGGTAGGGAGATGGTGAGTTGTTTATGTCTTAGGGCAAGTATGCCAACGAGATACTTAGGAGATTCCACATGTAGAGCAACAAACCCATGGAGACTCCTCTAGTAGGTTGCTAGAGGAAGGAGGATGCTAATTCAAGGGAAGTAGTGGAAGCTACTATTTAGAGGAAGCTTGTGGGTAAACTCGTGTACTTGGTGAACACAAGACCTTATATGTGCTATGCAGTTAACTATCTTAGTCAAGCAATCGTTAGGCCTACCAAGTTGTATTGGAAGGCGACAAAGCATCTGTTGAGATACCTTAGGGACACTTCTTTGTGTGGATTATGGTACAAAAGGATAGAGGGAGTGAAGCTTCAAGACTTCACTGATGTAGATTTGGTAGGGAGTCCATCCGATAGGAAGAGAACACCAGGAGGAATCTTTAGTATTGGGTCAGCGGTAGTTTCTTGGTACAACAAGAAACAAAGATCAGTTGCACTTACCTCGGAAAATGCATAGTATATGGTTGCAAGTCATGAAGCATGTGAGGTCATCTAGATGAGGAAAATCCTAATTGGTTTGTTTGGTCAGTAGATGGATCCAATTATTATTTACTGCAATAATGAGTGTTGTATCCAACTCTCTGAAAATCTTGTTTTTCATGATCGATCCAAGCATACTGATATTCAATATCATCATCTCATTGATTGTGTATTGAGGCAGATTATTTTGTTAGAGTAAATTCACATGGAGGAGCAAGATGTTGATGATTTGAAAAATGCATTATCAAGATGTAAATTCGAGTTTCACAGGGATAGGATTAGGGTAGCTGATAATCACTTTCCTGTTGAGAGGGAGTGTTGGGAAATGGAAACAAGAAATTCTAGTTTCATTTGTTCTTGAATTAAAATGAGAATTAAAATCGAATTCTATTCTCATAACAACTTGTAAATAGTTAATTAAGTTTAATTAACTTAATTAGCTTAGAAATTTTGAGTGGGAATTCTTTCTATAGTCATGTATATGTTCTCCCTAAGTTTTAGGGGTCCAATATGAGTTTAAATTGAGTTGGAAATTAGATCACCCACTTTACTAAGTTAAGTTCAGTTAAATTAGTTGTAATTTTTTTTGGAACTAATAGATTACTAACAGTCAGTTGGTGTACTAATGCATCCACTAGTGCTACTCCAGTTAACTAAAGATTTCCTCATGAGAAACTAATGCATGTTAGTTCAAAGAAAGACCGAGTTGAGACAAGAGTGCAGGGACAATGTAATATCAGTTGTATGATTTATTCAGTTGTATAGATCATGCAAGCAATCACGAAATGGTCCTAGTTTTGATTGTGCAGTTTTGGAAGCACTGAAATCCCATTAATATTGGTTATTTAAGCATAGGAATTGTGGAAGGAAATAGGGGCTTGGAGAGCTACAGAATTGGCTAAGGATTTAGGTTGAGCTTTCTTGTGAGCTAAGAGAGCTGAGCATACTTGTGCAAAATTGTTCTAGTGAGAAAAGGATTTGTATCTTCACTCATATTTCTGATATATGCATTACAGATAGTGGGGTTTTGAGCAGTGGCTTTCCCTAGTTACATCTTGTGTTATGTGCCATTCACTTATCTTCTTCTTGTTCTTATTATTTTCATCAATCTATTAGCCTCTACTGGTTGAAGGTAGATATAGATTCTTGTCCTATGTTTTAGTACATTCCATGAGCTTGTAAATCTACAGGATTTTCTATAGTTACAATGTGATCCCCCTCTAGCCTCATCATTTTCATGTGGCTTCCCCACTAGGTCAGGAAATGGACCTATGCTTTTAGTGGGTAAATGAAATTTTATGTTCCTCCTCTATGTCATGTACACTAAAATAAACCTTCAACTATAGAAACCATGATTTAGTTTCCAAGATCAATATATTTTTTATATGGCTTGGCATCAACCTTTTTTTCTACCTTTAATAAGGACTATGAATGGTTCATGGAACTTGAATTGCATTGTTATTTTTTGGTTTCTCTCTTAGACTCCCTCTTTGGTTCTTCTCGACCCCTTGGTTTTCCCCTCTAATCTCACCTCTATGTTGGAACCTCTATCTTCTTTAATTCCAATCTTATTTGTGAGATTCTCCATGAGGGGGTTCATATTACAACTAACATTTGTGACTTTCTTTTCTTTCCTTGTCAATCTCTCCTTTCTCAAATATAAGGGGTCATTAATAGATTCTTTGGCCATGAGTGGGGTTTTATGACATTTTTCTTAACTGATCTATATCCCCTCCAAATCCCATAATATACCGAAATAAATTGGTATGATGCCAATATTATCCATAAATTGTCATTTATATTCCACTAGGTAGTTCATCACAATAGATATGGTATTGTTTTACCAAAATATGAAAATCTATATTGTGAGGTGTGAGGGTCAATTTTCCTTAGACTTTTTATCTTTATTAAATTACTATTACTAATTATGCCTTCAATTTTTCAAATTTATAATATAGATAAAAATGGAAAAGCCACTCACAAATCCATAATAACACAAGGTATGACCAAGGAAACCCTTTCAAGGGGAATTCCAGATAGATGGTGAGGATGATTTATTGCCTCTTTCTCTTAATATAAATTTTGCAAATACAAAGGAGTAAGACTTCTCACCTATTCCCTACTAAAAAACACAAACCCTCTTTGTTCTTCCCTCTCCCTATCCATTCTCAACTACTATGATCTACTATAGAACAAAAGCCACTAGAATAAAATCCCCTTTCCTCCTGGTGGGTTATAATGCAACAAAATAGACAACTAGGGTTTACCTTTTACCATTTCAACCCTTAATATGAGTTGCAAATTGATAATTCTAGTGTCTTTTCATCAATTCACATTTTTATCCCACTTTCCATGAGAAATGGGGCTGATGTGGTATCTTCTCGAAACATAGTGGATAAAAAAAGAGAGCTATCTTTTGGGTCACATAACTAAGTCTTAATAACTCAAATTTTAGGGCCTTTTATTGGACGTAGAGTAGAAGACACATGTGATTCTGGTTAGGAATAGCTAATGTCCACTTTCCAAAGTAAGTCATACCTTTCTAATTTATCTTTTTTCTCTAAAGTGTGATATCTTAGCCAAGGTAGAAGCTTCTTGGTGTCCGAAATGTAGGTCAACTTTGATTATTGAAGAATATAGTAATATAAAGTTTTTCCACAAATTTTCAAGTCATAGGAAATACTTGAACATGATTTGGAAAATTAAGAATATAGATGGTGTCTCAGTTTCTTGGTTCAAGAAGGAGGAGGAAAGAAGCTTGTATTTTGTCAATTTTTTAAATTTCCCATAGGATTCCCAATTTGTAATATTGTGAAGGTGATTATCTCTTTCCCATGGTATTTATAGAGTAAATGAATTATTTATTTTTGGGAGAGGTGTTTGACGAACAAATTCATGTTACCATTTCCTAAATGGAAAAAGGAAAATTCCCTATACATAATGGTATTACAATTGAATTATATCTGGGTTTTGTTCAATTGTATTAAATGAAATATTCTAAATATTAATAGAGAACCTCAAGAAGCTAAAAAGATCCATGTAGTTTTGAATACACCCATTTAGCCTTAATTCCAGAAAAATAAGGAACCTTGTCATTCAATGGTTTCAAAATAATTTCACACCACAATGTTATTTACAAATTCATATCCAAATTGGTAGCAGGAATGATCAAGCCCCTTTATCTGTAACAATCTAGCTCTCAATCTACCTCTCAACAATACTTAGATTATATTTGACCCACCAAAACACATCAACATAGGGAATAGGTTTTGGTGTAGCTGCAATTCTATGTAAAAAAGAATTCACCACATCGTTTAGGGTTGTATTTGAAACTAGGGTGGAATCATCATTAGTCACTCTTATCTATGCAACTCTGGGTCCTTCATATTCAAAGAATTGGCACACTACTTCCCATGAAGAATGCCTAAAATCTTTATTACAAACTGTTCAATACATTCAATTGAAGGAGGGGTAGATTGTTGTTGTGCTGCAATTTTCTTATAACCCTTTCCTACCTTTGACAACACTTCTTTGTTACAATAATCAAAGCTTTCTTGAATAGAAAACACAAAGATCAATGGAACGCCTTTCTTTTGCGAGGAGTTAGTGCAAACAATGCAATTTTACACTACTAAACTTTTTCTTTAAATAAAATCTTCACAATATTGAGGAAAATTGAATGAAATCATTTAAAATATCAGAAAACCATAAATCCCCATTATCAAACATTAAGTTCGCAAGTGTGAAATCGCGTGGGCTTACCATGTTAGCACATCAGAGGCACTATATCAGAGAAATATATCGGAGGATTGTATTAGAAAGTTACGATAATCTAATTTTATGATGTGGAAAGGTTTCGATATGAGAATAGTTATGAAGGATATAAAATGAAAGAATCTGATGAAAGAGGCGTGAGTCATATAAGGGAAATTATATCAAGGATTTCATATCGAGGGTTTTAATAAAATAATTTTGAATAAATAGTTTCGATAAAGAGTTCCGATGAAAATATCAAAGATATTAGATATCAGAGGAACAAGATATCAGAAGCACAATGATATAGAATATATGATATGAATAATGTTGATATAATGAATAATAGTTGTGGGGCTGGTGGATAATATAATATTACTTTTTGTAAAAATTCGCAAGTCCTCTATAAATATTGATAGAATCACCTTTATATGATTCTTTCAATAAAGGAAGCAGCAAGGAGGAGTTTTATTGTAATATTCCTTAACAGAAAGTTATGATATAATACAATGCGGATAGAAATTTTTTGATATAGGTTTAACTTTGAGAGTGGGGCCTGTCACGCCCCCAAGCCTACGGTAGTCTTTCAACCATGCCGGTGAGGTGCGGCACCACCGAACGCTTTCTTTTTAACAGTACTAACGTTTATGGGCTATGCCTATTCCAACATAACTTACTTAACTTCTGTTCTTATAACCGAATAAAATGTTATCCTTTATACTTCAACAAAGAACATTCTCATTCATTAATCATCAACAATAAACCGAGAACAATACACAAGTATAAAGGGAGGGGCAACTCCCGAATAGTCTGCCCAATAATAATATTATAACAGCTTCTTCAATAATACATCAGCAAGTATACTTGGCAAAACTCCAAGTCTATACTTAGAACAATTTACAATCAAGGCATAGACAGCCTTTTACAACATTTTATGCACCCTTGCATAAGAAGGAGTGCTCACCCGAGCCACTCAACCTTCCTACCAAATCCTGCATAAAACTGCACACTCGAACCTCCTTAAACCGCATAAAAATACCAAAACTGCACTCTAGATGGACTACGCATGAGGTATGCGTATCCTCTTTTACCCTTCGCAGTTTTTTACCCCTTATGCGTATAAGAGAGAGCGAATGATTTCTTGGTTCGAATGAGGAGCATCCTCCTCATATATATACACTCCCCATTATACGTACTCTCTTTAAGGCCGACTTATGTTATAAGCCCTCCACATAATATTATATTTTATGTTTCATTTTTAATTATTATAAACCTTCGTATTACATGGTTTGTCTTATATGTATGTGCTCCATCATACATATGTGCTCCATTATATGTTATATATATGTTTTATTATTCCACGCCTCCATATTACATATAATATGTGCGTCCAAATAATACTTAGTCGTATTATGATTTTTCATTATTGTCGCATTGTGTTGTTTATCGTCGCATATGACTCCACAGTATCGTCGCAACTAACTCGCAGAAATGTCGCACCGTCGTGTGCGCTCACCCGCCGTGCGCCCGTGCCCGCCCGTGTGCCCGTGCACGATCGCCCACCGTCGCCCTGCTGCACGAAGGCCTTACATTCTCCTCCACCTGAAATCATTGTCGTCCTCGACAACATATCATCTCGGTAGCTCTCCACCAAGATCATCATCATTCAGGATGTCGACCTTTCTACACAAGGCAAACATCCTTGCAACATATGTAGAGACTCTTTCTCCACTATGTCTCGGCCTAGTGACCACTGCCACCAAGCTCACCATCCATAATCCATGCTCAGGTCCATGGAAACTCCATCCATCTCATCTGCAACATGCCATCACCTATCATGCCTGCTCCATATGCTTGAGGACTCACTGCCATGAGCAGCTAGCAATGAGCCCATCTTCTTACTCATCTAAGAAGATGTAGAGGGAGTAGAGCCTGAAGGCTCTTCCTCACTAATCAACTCGATCCATCTATCAGGATCCTCAACCTCCATCCTTTGTAGATAAGCAACCCGGTCTTCCTTCTGGACATCCGGTTTCACATATACCTCATCATCATCATCATCATCTTCCACCAACTCCAGCCTTCTTGTTAAGTCCAAGATGCTATCTAAAAGTGTCTGGATGACCACTGACTGCTCCGCAAGTTTTGCCTCAACAGTGGACAACCGCTTGTCCACGTTTTCCTTGTCTTCCATTTGCATTGCTCCTACTTTACAATTAGGTCTTGTTGCACCAAGGGTAGGCACACTAATGGGTACATCTTCTCTCCCATCATAAATGCAGAGCTTCTTCAAATGTGGTACAATCATAGCATCGAATTGTTTCATAAACTCCACCCCCAATATAGCTTCATAGTCATCAATCCGTGCTATAGTGAAGTCCACCTTCCCAGTCCATTCACCAAGTGTAGTATCCACCTTCTCGGCTACACCAAGAATGTCCATCGGAGGAGAATTTATTGTCTTCATTTGTGCCCTTGCTGGTACAAACTTTAGTCCAATCCTCCTTGCAGTATTCTCGCTCATGAAGTTGTGAGAGGCTCCACTATCCACCATAGTGATCACATTAGTACCTCCAACCTTCATTCGAACATACTCTAACTTGTTTCTTTCTGGGTCTCCCTTAGAGGCTACTTCTGTAGTAGCAGAAGCACCAAGTATCTGCATCATCCTCACAGAAGCATCATTACTTTCATCATTAGACTGTGCAACCGCAACCACCTTTGGTTTAGAGGGACAATTCTTCACCATGTGTGGTCCTGCACATATCCAACACTTCAAAGGCTTCTTTGTCTTCGAACCATCATCTGCTTTCGAAGCACCATCATCCTTCTTCTCTTTCGGCTTTTCGGACTTCTTCTTCTTGTCATCAGAAGTCTCATCAAGGTGATCCACCAACCTATCAACCGCGGCAAAAGCTTCTTCAAGTGTTCTAATCTTCTGTCTCCTCACCTCATTGCGTGCCCAAGGTTTCAATCCCATAATGAAGTTGAACACCTTGTGTTTTTCTACCATGTCATGAAGTTCCAAAGCTGCACTTGAATACTCTTGCTGGTATTCTTGTAGGATTCCGGTTTGCTTTATGTACTTGAGTTTGGTCCTTGCTTCCCATGTGTCATCCTGAGGACTGAAGTGGGTCTGCAAAGCCTTTTTCAAGTCTTTCCACGAAGTGATGTCATCAGCACTGCCATTGGCAATTTGGTCCACCCTCCTTCGCCACCACATCTTAGCATCCTTTGTCAAGAATTGAGTAGCTACCTTGACTTGTGTCTCACCATCAATCAGGTTCAACTGCTCCAAGTACTGCTCCACATCCCATAAGAAGTTGCCAAGAATTGTTGCCTTCATTGTTCCCTCATAAGATTCCAGTTCCTTGACCTTCAGATGAGGCATTCCTCCAAATGAATAATGCCCCATGGCCCTCTTCACAATTGCAGGTTCATTCTTTGTATCTTCAAGAGTCTTCTTCAAGTTCTCAATTTCTGCACGACTTTCTGCAAGATCTTGATCCCTTGATTCCTCGACTTCTCTGACCCTTTGTTCGAGTTGGGCACACCTATATTCAGTGTACTCATTTTGTGTCTTGAGCTCATCATTCCGCATTCGGATTTCATCGAGTTTCTCTTCAAAAGAAATCTCTATACTCTCTATCTTTTCCGACATCTTTTCCATGAACCCAATAGTAGTATCGCCATGATTAGACCCGGCCTGAGACCCAGCTGCCATTTTGTCCAGCTTCTTCTTCCTTTGCGATCTAGTCTCGACCATTCAATAATTCCACCGAGTATCCTGTACTTCCACGAGCAACCTTTTCTCTGATAGCAACTGTCATGCCCCCAAGCCTACGGTAGTCTTTCAACCGTGCCGGCGAGGTGCGGCACCACCGAACGCTTCTTCAATAATACATCAGCAAGTATACTTGGCAAAACTCCAAGTCTATACTTAGAACAATTTACAATCAAGGCATAGACAGCCTTTTACAACATTTTATGCACCCTTGCATAAGAAGGAGTGCTCACCCGTGCCACTCAACCTTCCTACCAAATCCTACATAAAACTGCACACTCGAACCTCCTTAAACCGCATAAAAATACCAAAACTGCACTCTAGATGGACTACGCATGAGGTATGCGTATCCTCTTTTACCCTTCGCAGTTTTTTACCCCTTATGCGTATAAGAGAGAGCGAATGATTTCTTGGTTCGAATGAGGAGCATCCTCCTCATATATATACACTCCCCATTATACGTACTCTCTTTAAGGCCGACTTATGTTATAAGCCCTTCACATAATATTATATTTTATGTTTCATTTTTAATTATTATAAACCTTCGTATTACATGGTTTGTCTTATATGTATGTGCTCCATCATACATATGTGCTCCATTATACGTTATATGTATGTTTTATTATTCCACGCCTCCATATTACATATAATATGTGCGTCCACATAATACTTAGTCGTATTATGATTTTTCATTATTGTCGCATTGTGTCGTTTATCGTCACATATGACTCCACGGTATCGTCGCAACTAACTCGCAGAAACGTCGCACCGTCGTGTGCGCTCACCCGCCGTGCGCCCGTGCCCGCCCGTGTGCCCGTGCACAATCGCCCACCGTCGCCCTGCTGCACGAAGGCCTTACAGGGCCTATCTGAGCTTAGGAGTATTGTAACATATTTTAAAGTGCTGCCCCAATATGTGAAGTTCCGATAAGGAAAAGACTTAAAGCTTATTAAACTTCATAAATAATTCAAATATGCTCCAATTTTATTAAAATAAAACACTCGATTAAAATAAATTCAAATATAAAAAGTAAAGGTTCCCCATTACTTATTAATAACTAAGTATACAAATGAGTGGGGGTTGTTGAATGCTACAACACTTCCCTACAAAACCAAACCATTGATGGATGAGGTACTATGTGGCGTTGCTCCTATTGAAGTTTGTGATGTATTATTAAGGCAACCATACTTGTGGAAGCATCATATTGTGTATGAGTCAAGGCCTCACACTCCTATTATTACTTTGGGCAGTAAGTTATACATGATACCAAAGGTATCCTTTCCTACAATCAAATATTTTTATCTCTGCTAAGAAATATAATAAGATCATATCCTATATAGAGGAATTTGTTTTATTTTATATTTGTTCTCAAAGTAAGGGGAAGATCATGGTCACATCTTTGGCCCCCATGAAGGGTTCTACTGCACAACAAAAGAAGTTGGATAAGGTCATGGAGGAATATAGTGGCATCTTCTCCTCGCCCACAGAGGTCCCTTTGCATTGTCAGGTCAAGCATTCGATCGATCGGACTCCATGAGTGCCTCTATCCAATGAGTTGATATATCGCCACTATATCTTAGAAAATGAGGAAATCAAGTAGCAGATCCTAAAGTTGTTGAAAAAATGGAACATTTGACCAAGTTCCTCACTTTGTGAGAGCTTGATTGTACTTATTCAAAAGAAATATGGGACTTGGTAGATTTTCATTCACTATCAGGCACTAAAAAAAGTCACTACAAGGAAGATGTATCTAATGACATAGATTAATGATCCTCTTGGCCAACACAAAGGTGCCATGTAATTCAGAAAGATCAATTTAATGTTTGGTTATCACCAAGTTTCAATAGAACTCATGGATGTATGTAAGACCTCCTTCGAATCCAATATGGGCCTTTTTTTGTGGTTGGTCATGCATTTGGGGTTGACAAGTTCCCATACAAATTTTACGAGGATGATGGATGACATCTTGTGGACCTTTACCAACTCATTCATTGTTTTATATCTAGAAAACATCCTCATCTTCATCAAGAGTTGGGAAGAGCACTTGGAACACATTCAACAAGTCCTTCAAACCCTATGGCAGCACAAACTATGTGCTAACTTAGAGAAATGCACCTTTGGCCTGAGCCATGTCCAATATTTGGGTTACACCATTGATGGGAAAGGCGTGCGTGTTGATCCAGCTAAGATCCAATTCATTCAAGATTGGCCACCCTTGAAAAACCTAAAAGAGCTTCAAAACTTCTTGGGCCTCACCAATTTTTATTGGAGGTTTGTGTTGGGATTATCTCGTATCACTTGGCCTTTCAGTCAAGTTATGAAGAGTAGAGAAAAAGAAACATTGTTTTGGACTGAATCCAAACAAAAGCCATTTGTTGAGCTAAAGCACCGTGTCTACTTTGCACCAACACTCACATTGCTAGACCTGTAACAACCATTTAAAATTGAGACAGATGTGTCTAACTATGGTATTGGTAAAATTATCACCCAACAATGGAATTTGGTGGCTTATCATAGTGAGACACTATGCAAAAAATTTAAGAAATATGCCACATACGATAATGAGATGTGTTCCATCATGTAGTCTTGCTGACAATGGAAACATTACATTCTCAACAAGGAGAAGATCAGCCACATAGATCGTGGTCATTGGAATTTTTACAGTCCCAAGAGAAGTAGCAAAATGATCGCCATCAAAAGTGGTCCACATATCTACAACAATTATATTTGAATATCAAATACAATAAGGGTAGTATTAATCATGTTATAGATTTCCTCAATCAACCCCATGTTGCAACACTAACCACTATTCTTAGCTCTTAGCCACAAGACCTCTCAGTGGCGAAAACTATAAAAAATGGTCTAAAGTTTGCCACCATGTAGTAGATGTTAATGGATGGAAAGAAAGTTCTAGACTTATTCCTCTAGGATGCATTATTATGCTACCTAGGCCACCTTTGTGCGTTAGAAAATTATATATTATAGAGCAATGGAACACATAAAATATTCCAGAAGCAAAAACACAGAAAATGAATAAAACAAGAGGGACAGAGATATGTGTGATTCACCCAATTGGGTTACATCCATGGAGAAACAACTAGTATTTCCTTTTATATTATACATCAAAATGAAGAGATACAACCTACAACAAATCTGCTGTAATTTCCACTTTGCTCTCACACAATATCCTCTATTTCTTAGAATACACATATATATAACCACAATACAATTCCCTCATATATAGAAAGGGGTTTCCTTCTAGGGAAAAAAACTGTAAATTAAACTAAACTTCTACCATCAGATCATCTACCTAATGAACGGCTCAAATTAACTACGAAATTACAAAATTTTACAACACAATTTTACATCTATTTTTTAGCTTTGTGCGTGCTGCCGCTGAACCCTATATCACCCTAGACACCCAGCATCGAGGGTGTACAGTCTTTCTGGGGTATACATCTGACTAAAACAAAGAACTTTGAATAAAGAACATAATCAGTCTCCACACCCAAAATTGTGTTCCTTCAAGTGATTATGCAAAGTTGGTTTGGGAGGCACACTATAGAAGAGTCACAGGATAGTTTGGTGTGGAGAAATATTTGGTTGTATTGCATAAGTATTTTATTAGCCAAATATCCAATAGGATGTTGGAAATTACATTAGATCCTGTACTTCCTGTTCCATCACCAAGCCAAACATTAGGAGACAAGGCTTGCATACTCATATTCCTACTCCTAGCTGGGCCAGTCAATCCATCTTCTTGGACTATATGTCTCGCCTTCCTTCTACAAGCATGGAAATTAATGTGTATTTGTAGCCATCGATAGATTTTATATAATGGCCATATTGGCTACCTACAGGAAAAGTATCACAAGTGAGGCCATTGCATTACTCTTCTTTGAACAAGTGTGGATACATTTTGGGATCCCGAAAAACATTATATCAGATCAGGATAGCAGTTTCATCAACAGGTTTTGGTCAAGTCTATGGTCATTTTTGGACACCAATCTCACCATGTCAACTACATTGCATCCCTAGCCTAATGGCTAAGAAAAGGTTTTCAAAAGGATGATTGTGCACATACTACACATGTACACATCTAAGAATATGAGGACATGGGATGAGAGTCTTCCCTATGTGCAACACAACCATAATGGAGATCTCATAGCTCAACTAACCACAACCCCTTTGAAGTGGGTCTAGGATTTCGACCATTATGTCCCCTTGATGTTGCACTACCTTATGCAACTACCTAGGATGAATCTTCCCATATTTAGTTTGAAGTTGATAAGTACACTAGGGTTCTTGAGCAAATTCAGCACATCTGCTAGTTGGTTCAGGACATATTGGATAAAGCCAATGCCAAATAAAAACAATGCAGGATCAGCATGGGATTCCCCATATGTTCCAGGTGGGTGAAAAATTTTGGTTACATTTGTAGAAACAATGTCTCATTGAATATTGGGTGACTTAGGTTTGTTACATATTTACATTATTTTGATGTCCCTATTATCGTTTTTTATTTCCCTCCTCTCCATTTCCTCTTCCCATGTTTATAAGCTTCCCAATATCCCTTTTACTTCAACCCAATTTATTTCACTTTCTTCTAGCCTATGTTTTAAAGGTATTCTTCCTATACACAAGCCTCTTACACCATTCGAGGATTGAATAACATCACTTGGTTCAAAGGATGTCTCTATAGACCCCCCTACATAATTGCGAAGTACATCTAGGTTGTTCGAAGAGATACCCAATATTATGTCCATATTCCAAAATTCTATAGTGTACTCTTTTACTCTCTACCTCAACCCATTGCATTGGATTGACTAGTTCTCTACATACCTCATAGGGTAGAATTGGGAATTTATGATAATTTTGAAATCTTCTGAGGTAGTTACTGTTGACAAATGGAAACAAGAAATTCCAGTTTAATTTGTCCTTGAATTAAAATGAGAATTAAAATTGAATTCTATTCTCATAGCAACTTGTAAATACTTAATTAAGTTTAATTAACTTAATTAGATTAGGAATTTTGAGTTGGAAGTCTTTCTGTAGTCATGTATGTGTTCTCCCTATGTTCTAGGGGTCCAATATGAGTTTAAATTGAGTTGTAAATTGAATCACTCATTTTACTGAGCTAAGTTCAGTTAAATTAGTTCTAAAATGTTTTTGGAACTAATAGAAGACTAACAGTCTGTTGGTGCACTAATGCATCCACTAATGCTACTCCATTTAACTGAATATTTCCTCATGAGAAACTCATGCATGTAAGTTCATAGAAAGACGCAGTTGAGACTAGAGTGCAGGGACAATGTACTATCAGTTGTATGATTTAGTGAGTTATATAGATCATGCATGCAATCAGGACCTGGACGTAGTTTGGATTACATAGTTTTAGAAGCACTGGATTCCCATTAATATGGGCTATTCAGTAATACGAATTGCGCAGGGAAATAGGGGCTTGGAGAGCTACAAAATAGGCTAAGGATTTAGCATGAGATTTCTTGTGAGCTAAGAAAGTTTAGCATACTTGTGCGGAATTGTTCTAGTGAGAAAAAGATTTGTATCTTCACTCATATTTATGATATATGAAATACATATAGCAGGGTTTTGAGTCGTGTCTTTCCCCAAATAAATCTTGTGTTTTGAGCCACTGATTTATCTACTTCTTGTTCTTATTGTTTTCATCGATCTATTGGCTTCTGTTGGTTGAAAGTAGAAGTAGATTCTTGTCTCGTGCCTTACTACATTGCATGAGCTTGTGAATCTACAAGATTTTATACATGGTATCGGAGCTAGATTTGTAGACATTTTCTACATCGTATCAAAGGCAACAACATTATACTAGAGGAGATTCTGAAGTTTTGAGTTTTGGGTTACATGTGAAATTCGAATTTGCAATACATACTTCAGGATCGACAGAGGACGTTCTACGGTTTGCGGATCGAGTATGCCTTGGAAGGAAGCTTGAATTTTATAGCTCGGAGGGACAGAATGGAGGTTATGCTAGAGTATAATGGCTTGAAGGAATTCATTGATCAAGAAATTACTAAGCCAACAACATCAAATGGACATAATTTGGTCAAATGGAAGAAGTGTGTGGTGAAGGCAAGGCGGATAATCCTTGAGGGAGTTCGAGACCAAATTTTCTTAAGTCTCCATGGCAAGGAAACTCCGTATGCTATGTGAAAATAATTTCCACACTTATATTAGAACAACAGTGGCTAAAGGAAAAACTTTGAAAAATCAAAATCGAGAAAGCCGAGACAATTCGAAATTACTTGACCAAGTTCACTCAATGACGTGATGAACTTGGAAGTGTTGGGATCATGGTTAGTGAGGATGATATGGTGAGTCATGATCTTTGATGACCCCCCAAGAGTTGGCATAGTTATCAAGACTTTGTCAATGGTCAGGAAAATCTACCAGATTGGGAATGACTGTGGTTGGATTTGATGCAGGAGGAGATCAAGAGCAACACCATGGATGGCTCTTTATTGTCATGAGATGGGCCATTTTGCTGCAAATTTTCCACTCAAGATGTCCAAGAAGAAGTGCTCACGAGGAGTTGTGGTTGAGGCTTTGGCCTCTAAATTCGAATTGTACTTTTCCATCATTGCATGCATGGTTTCATCAATCATGGGAAGTGTATGGTACTTAAACAGTGGAGTTTCATTCCACATGACTGGTGACATAGAGTTATTCAGTGACGTAGAGGAGAAAGATTTCCAGATGCATATCGAGATGGGTGATGATAGGAAGTATAATGTTATTGGATTGCCCATGATTAATATTCAGAGGGAGAATAGGGCTCCACTCACCTTGAAGAATGTTATGTATGTGCCTAGGTTGAAGAAGAACTTGGTATCGATTGCCATGCTTGAGGATAGAGGCTATGATGTGATATTATTCAAAGGAAAGGCATTCCTTCAACACATAGCCATGGGTGATGTAAAGAAGACGGGGATTCGGGTAAAGAATCTCTATAAGTTGGAGGTAGATAAGTGTATTGCTTTGAGCACAAAAGGAGAAAGGGTGCAGATCCAAGACGTTGGCGAGTTGTGGCATAGGCGATTGTACAACTTGCATCATGGAGCTTTGAGGATATTGTAGTAGATCTCTACTAGTCTTCCCAGAGGTATGCTTCAACAATTTGATACATTCAAGGGGTGTATTTTGGGAAAATACACCAAGTCTTCGTTTCACGACAAAGACAGTCAAGCAGAGGCTATTCTAGAGAGAGTCCTTTCAGATGTGTGTGCACCATTCACAATAGCATGCACAGCTAAACACATCTATTATGTTATATCTAGTGATGACTATTCTCGTAAATGTTGGATATTTTTCATGTAGAAGAAGCATCAAACTTTCACAAAGTTTTGTGAGTTTAGATCATTGGTGGAGAAAGATTCGGGCAAGATGGTTGAAGCTATATGGAGTGATAATGGTGGTGAGGATCTCTCAAATGAGTTTACGAAATTCTATGTAGCGAAAGGGATTAAACGAGAGTTGGCAATGCTCCATAATCATGAACAGAATGGGGTGTCTAAGAGGAAAAACATAAACATAGTAGGGGCAACAATGGAAACATGGCATGATCAAGGTGTACTACTACACTTATGGGTTGAGGCATGCAACACAATTGTTTATGTTCATAATGTAGCCCACATCAGATAATTGAGATGAAGACATGAGAGGATGCTTATTCTGGTAAGAGGCCAGATGTTGGTCACTTCAAGATTTTTGGCCCATCAGTATATTGCCATGTGACCAAAGATGCATGGAAGAAGCTAGAGCTGACAACAGAGTTGGGGATATTTGTGGGGTACACTGATACACCTCACAACTATGAGGTGTACTTCTCGACCAACAGGATGAAAGTGGTTGGTAGGGATGTCAGATTCGATGAGGAGAAGGACATGTGAGCTTCCCTCAAGAGGGAACTTGAGCTACATTCCGATGAGGAGATTTTAGCTCCTAAGGTTGAGGAGCCTTACATTGATATTGAGCAACCACATGCAGAGGATTCGGGAGTGGAAACATCCACTCAGGAAGAGTCTTCTAGAGAGGGAAGAATGTGCACCAGAGAGGCTGACAGATTATTGGATGATGCATGAGATAATGTGGGAGTACTCACTTCTTAGCACAAGAATACGAGGTCACCTGAGAGGTAAACTGGATGCATGGCTCTTATGGGCGAATGTGTTGTGACAGAACCATCTTGTTTTAACGAAGCAATGCAGCAGCCGGTTTGGGTTGATGCCATGGTGGAGGAGTATGACTCCATAGTTCATAACAGTGCTTGAGATGTGGTCCCGAGACCAAGGAACAAGTGTGCGGTGAGTTCCTATTAGCTTTACAAGGAAAAGCAAGCTACAGAAGGTAATGTGGAGAAGCATAAGCCTAGGTTTCTGGTTTGTGGCTTTTCACAGGTAGAGGGGATTAACTATGATGAGACCCTTTCTCCTCTTGCAAGGTACTCGTCAATTATATCTATATTGGCACTATCAAAACATATGAGTTGGAAGATACATTTAATGGATGTGAAGATGACCTTCCTTAATGGCATGATTGATAAAGAGGTGTAGATAGAGAAGCCTGAAGGTTTTGAAACCTTTAACCATGAGTTTCATGTGTACTGGCTCAAGAGAGCATTGTATGGGCTGAAACAAGCACCCCAGTGCTTGGTACACCATGACAGATAGCTACTTCACTGGGTTTGGCTTCATGAAGAGTGAAGAAGATGTGAACCTATACCACATAGTGGTGGAAGGTACATTATTGATCATTGTACTTTATGTTGATGATCTCATACTGATAGGTGATGATCAGCAGATGAAATATTACGTGGAGGACCTTGCAAGAGAGTTTGAGATGAAGGACATGGGGCTCATGCATTAACTCCCTGGCATGGAGGTATGGTAGGGATATGGCAAGTTGTTTGTGTGTCAGGGAAAGTATGCCAACAAGATACTTAGGAGATTCCACATGTAGAGCAACAAACCTGTGGAGACTCCTCTAGTAGGTAGCTAGAGGAAGGAGGATGCTACATCAGGGGAAGTAGTGGAAGCTACTGTTTAGAGGAAGCTTGTGGGTTCACTCATGTACTTGGTTAACACATGACCCGATATGTGCTATGCAGTTAACTAGCTTAGTCAAGCGATGGTTAGGCCTACCAAGTTATATTGGAAGGTGACAAAGCATGTGTTGAGATACCTCAGGGGCACTTCTCTTTGTGTATTATGGTACAGAAGGATAGACGGAGTGAAGCTTCAAGGCTTCACCAATGAATATTGGGTAGGGATTCCATCCAATAGGAAGAGAACACTAGGAGGGATCTTCAGTATTGGGTCAACAATAGTTTCTTGTACAACAGGAAATAGAGATTAATTGCACTTAGTTCGACAGAGGCATAGTATATGGTTGTGAGTCAGGAAGCATGTGAGGCCATCTGGATGAGGAAGATCCTGGTTGGTTTTTTTGTTCAACGGATGGGTCCAATTATGATTTATTGCAATAATGAGAGTTGTATCAAACTCTCTGAAAATCTAGTTTTTCATGATCGATCTAAGCATACTGATATTCAATATCATCATCTCATTGATTGTGTAATAAGGAGGATTATTTTGTTAGAGTACATTCCCACGGAGGAGAAAGATGCTAACAATTTGAAAAATGCATTATCAAGATGTAAATTCGAGTTTCATAGGGACAGGATTGGGGTAGCTGATAATCACTTTCCTGTTGAGAGGGAGTGTTGAGAAATGGAAACAAAAAATTCCAGTTTAATTTGTCCTTGAAATAAAATGAGAATTAAAATCAAATTCTATTCTCATAACAACTTGTAAATAGTTAATTAAGTTTAATTAAATTAATTAGCTTAGGAATTTCAAGTGGGAATTCTTTCTGTAGTCATGTATATGTTCTCCCTAAGTTTTAGGGGTCCAATATGAGTTTAAATGAGTTGGAAATTAGATCATCCAGTTTACTAAGTTAAGTTCAGTTAAATTAGTTCTAATTTTTTTGGAACTAATAGAGTACTAACAGTTAGTTGGCACACTAATGCATCCACTAGTGCTACACCATTTAACTGAGGATTTCCTCCTGAGAAACTAATGCATGTTAGTTCAAAGAAAGACCGAGTTGAGACTAGAGTGCAGGGACAATGTAATATCAGTTGTATTATTTAGTGAGTTCTGTAGATCATGTATGCAATCACGAAATGGTCCTTGTTTGGATTGCGCAATTTTGGAAGTGCTAGAATCCCATTAATATGGGTTATTCAAGGATAGGAATTGTGGAAGGAAATAGGGGGTTGGAGAGCTGCAGAATTGGGTAAGGATTTAGCTTGAGCTTTCTTGTGAGCTAAGAGAGTTGAGCATACTTGTGTAAAACTGTTCTAGTGAAAAACGATTTGTATCTTCATTCATATTTCTGATATATGCACTACAGATAGCGGGGTTTTGAGCAGTGGTTTTCCCCAGATACATCTTGTGTTATGTACCATTCATTTATCTTCTTCTTGTTTTTATTATTTTCATCAATCTATTGGCTTCCGCTAGTTGAAGGTAGATATAGATTCTTGTCCTGTGTTTTAGTACATTCCATGAGCTTCTGAATCTACAGAATTTTCTACAGTTACAATGTGATCCCCCTTTAGCCTCATCGGTTTTATGTGGCTTTCCCACTAGTTCAGGAAATGGACCTTTACTTTTAGTAGTTAAATGAATTTTATGTTCCTCCTCTATGTCATGTACACTAAAATAAACCTTCAACTATCACAACCATGATTTAATTTCCAAGATCAATATCTTTTTGATATGGCTTGGCATCAAACTTTTTTCTACCTTTAATAGGGACTATGAATGGTTCATGGAACTTGAATTGCATTGTTATTTTTTGGTTCTCTCTTAGACTCCCTCTTTGGTTCTTCCCAATCACTTGGTTTTTGTGTTATGAAACCAACTCACAAAAGGATAGAAAAGGTAGATCAACACCTTAGAAATAAGCCTCTTCGAGGGGACAACCTCCTTTACATTACATAAATGAACAATTCTTAGATGATAAAAATGACAAGACCTCCTTTCTATATATAGGAGTCTAAAGGGTCATAATATAATCAGAGCCGACATAATAATAATAATGTAAGGGAACAATAATAACAATAGTGGGCTTCTATGGGGCACAATAATAACAATATGGGGACTACATGGGCCCAACAATATAATAAGGGGGTTGTACTTATAACAATAAGGGGTTACACTAGTAGCATAGGGACCTAACATGCCCCTCTCCTTCAAAAAGTGTTGTCCTTAATGCTTGAGTAGTTTTTGACGCTTCTGTATAAATTCTTGTCCTCCCATGTGGAATCTTCACCGGGTAAGTTCTTCTGCTTGATGAGATACTCTAAAATTGATCGATTTTGTAGCTGTCAAGTTCTTGTTTCTGTGACTGCTCCAGGCTCCAATATGATTTTTCCTTCCTCGTCAAGTTTTCGCAATATTGTTTGAACTGGGATCTTCTACAACTTTTGAATGAGTGGCCACACTTCTTCGTCCTTCTTCCATTCATACCTTGTTTCATTTATGCAATCTAGTTGGATAATAGAAATAGCACAAAAAAATGCTTCCACATCCTCATCCTTTCTTGAGCGTGCATCTGCCACAACATCTTGTTTCCATTTTTTGTAAATGATTTGAAAGCCATAACCCATCATCTTTGTGACCCAATTTTATTGCTCTTCAGAGGATAATCTTTGTTCTAGAAAGTATTTAATACTATCATGATCTGTTTTCACCTTGAATTGTCTTCCCATTAGGTAAGGTCGCCATTTCTTAAGTGCATGTAGTATTGCCAACATTTCCTTCTCATAAATAGCTTTCTTGAGGGAAATTTGTTTGTATGTATGTAACAATAAAAATACCCAATCACCTAAATCAAAACTTCTTCCATTTCGATGTTGATCTGCATGTTGTTTCATTCGATTATGCACGAAAGTGGCGTTATCGTTTAAAAGTTGGAGAACTTGTTGGTGATGCTCGATGTGACCTTTCACTGCTTGAGCCTTTTTCTTCTTGATATGTCCTTCTATATTGAGAGTTTGAGTGGTAATTTCTTCCAATTCTTTACAAGATATGGTCAGATTCATTTTGTGATGCTCAATGTGATCTTTCACTTCTTGAAATTTTTTTTCTTGATATGTCCTTCTATTTGGATAGTTTGAGGAGTGGTAATTCCGGCCAATGCATTACAAGATATGGATCGATTAATTTCTTCTTTCTTGATGTGATATTTCACTTCTTCAACCTTTTTCTTCTTGATATGTCCTTCTATCTTAAGAGATTGAGGAGTGCTAATTCTTGCCAATGCTTTACAAGATATGGTCGGATTCATTTCTTCCTTCTCTGCGGTTGGGTCCTCGTGTATATCCTCTTTTTTTTATGTCTCTTGATCCTTTTCTTCCTCCTCTTCATACTCTATGTAAAATAATTTCTTCTTAGCACACTTATGACCTTTTAGTGCATTTGCTATCACAATTGTAACAAAGCCCTTTTTCTCTTTTTTCTTCCAATTTTTGTGGTGTAACCCTTGTAGGTTGTGGAAGGATAGGAGAAACAACACTTCAATATTTATAGTTGTGAGGGGTCGAATTCATTGTTGCCATAATTTTTCTTTCCACTTTGTAACAAAGCCCTTTTTCTCTTTTTTCTTCTAATCATTGTGGTGTTGCTCTAAAGAAGGTGTTGCTCTTTGTACTCTCATAATGTGCTATAATTTTCTCCGTGAAAATTGACCACGTAACTAGTTGCTTACGAGAACAAAGCCCTTTATACCATAAAAATTGATCTTGTTCTAAATATGAAGATGCAATACATACCTTTTGTAATAGCGGTAAACCATGTAGATCAAAATATTTCTCCATATGTCGTATCCAATTTACCAGATCCTTGCCATCAAACTTCCTCATCTCGATTTTTCTTGATTTTAGGAGCTTGATCTTGAAACCACTGTAACTTTGTACTTTCAGATCTTTAAGTTCTAAAATTGTGACCTACAGTAGCCCTCTATGTCCTCTTTCCAATGTCACCAGTATTATTGAATTTAGATTCTCCAAGAAAGAGTTATGCACAATCTTCCAAGATGACTTGATTATATACCTTTTCAGAAGAGCGAACTTGTATGAAGTGCCACATGTCAATGTTTTGACCTTAGGATCTGAAAAATATACGTAGAAACCTGCCGTCCATCCTATTTCTGTAACTTCTTACGAAATTTCAATCTGATGCTCAAAAAAAAAGTTATGACTATTTTCCCTAGGTCACCTGTTTGGAATGTAATTCAAGAGTCTGCAAAATGACCGACTTCCTCAAATCACATCTCCACAAATATTACATGAAAAGCTATGAAATTCAGACCCCAGGTTTAGCGTGATTTCTTCTCAAATGGGTTTTTTTGGTAGCATCTGAAACATTTCAGAAAATAAGTTAGAGCACAAATGTAATGATGACCTGTTTGGAGCAGCGAAACCCTAGAATTCAAATCTCTAATACCAAATGTTATGAAACCAACTCACAAAAAGATAGAAAATATAGATCAACGCCTTAGAAATGAGCCTCTTCGAGGGGGAAACCTCCTTTACATTACGCAGATGAATAATTCTTAGATGATACAATTGACAAGACCTCCTTTCTATATATAGGAGTCTAAGGGGTCATAATATAATCAAAGCCGACATAATAATAATAATGTAAGGGCACAATAATAACAATAGTCGGCTACTTTGGGACACAATAATAACAATATGGGGACTACATGGGCACAACAATATAATAAGGGGGTTGTACAAATAACAATAAGGGGTTACACTAGTAGCATAGGGACCTAACATTTTCCCTCTAATCTTACCTCTATGTTAGAACCACTATCTTCTTTAATTCCAATATTATTTGTGAGATTCTCCATGAGGGGGTTCTTATTACAATTAACATTTGTGACTTTATTTTCTTTCCTTGTCAATCTCTCCTTTCTCAAATATCAGGGGTCATTAATAGATTCTTTGGCCATGAGTGGGGTTTTATGACATTTTTCCTAACTGATCTATATTCCATCCCAATCCCGCAATATACCGAAACAAATTGGTATGATGCCAATATTATCCATAAATTGTCGTTTATATTCCACTAGGTATTTCATCACAATAGATATGATATTTTTTACCAAAATATGAAAATCTATATTCTGAGGTGTGAGGGTCAATTTCCTTAGACTTTCTATATTTATTAAATTACTATTACTAATTATGTATTCAATATGTCAAATTTATAATATAGATAAAAATGGAAAAGCGACTCACAAATCCATAATAACACAAGGTATGACCTAGGAAACCCTTTAAGGGGAAATTCCAGATAGAAGGTGAGGATGCTTTATTGTCTCTTTCTCTTAATATAAATTCTACAAATACAAAGGAGTGAGACTTCTCGCCTATTCCCTACTAAAAAACAGAAACCCTCTTTGTTCTTCCCTCACTCTATCCATTCTCAACTACTATGCTCTACTATAGAACAAAAGGCACTAGAATAAAATCCCCTTTCCTCCTAGTGGGTTATAATGCAACAAAATAGACAACTAGGGTTTACCTTTTACCATTTCAACCCTTAATATGAGTTGTAAATTGATAATTCTAGTGTCTTTTCATCAATGGACATTTTTATCCCACTTTCCATGAGAAATGGGGCTGATGTGGTATCTTCTCGAAACATACTGGATAAAAAAAGAGAGTTAACTTTTGGGTCACATAACTGAGTCTTAATACGTCAAATTTTAGGGCCTTTTGTTGGATGTACAGTGGAAGTCACATGTGATTTTGGTTAGGAATAGCTAATGTCCACTTTCCAAAATAAGCCATACATTTCTAATTTATATTTTTCTTTGTAATGCATGATATTTTAGCTAAAGTAGAAGCTTCTTAGTATCTCAAATGTAGGTCAACTTTGATTATTGAAGAATATAGTAATATAAAGTTTTTCCACAAATTTTCAAGTCATAGGAAATACTTGAACATGATTTGGGAAATTAAGAATATGGATGGCGTCTCAGTTTCTTGGATCAAGGAGGAAAGAAGCATGTATTTTGTCAATTTTTAAAATTTCCCATAGGATTCCCAATTTGTAATATTGTGAAGCTAATTATCTATTTCCCATGGTATTTATAGAGTAAATGAATGATTTATTTTTGGGAGAGGTGTTTTAGGAACAAATTCATGTTACCATTTCCTAAATGGAAAAAGGAAAATTCCCTAGACAGAATGGTATTACAATTGAATTCTATCTGGGTTTATTCAATTGTATTAAATGCAATATTCTAAATATTAATAGAGAACCTCAAGAAGCTAACAAAATCCATGTAGTTCTGAACACACCCATTTAGCCTTAATTCCAAAAAGATAAGGAGCCTTGTCATTCAATGGTTTCAATGTAATTTCACACCACAATGTTATTTACAAAATCATATCCAAATTGGTAGCAGGAATGATCAAGCCCCTAATAATGAATTTATATTTGAGGAATAGTTTGGCTTTATCTTCAGTAGAAAAAATCATGATGTTGTGGAATTTTCATAGGAAGAAATGAATTATATTAATCTTGGTAAAGTCCCTTCCATAAACCTTAGGCTAGACCTTTTCAAGCCATATGATAAGGTCATATGGGTTTATGTTCACCTTGCTCTCATTAAGATGGGAACATACATGTCCATGCTAAACTAGATGATGGGTTTCATTTTCATTAAATCCATTGTAGTTATTATAAATAACATTCCTTCAAAAAAACAATCACCCCTCTAGAGGTGTGAGGCAATTCCTCGCCTATCTCATATATTTTTTCTCCCAATGCCACTAGGGCTGAGTAAACTAAAAAGTGATGCCAAATATAGGGGGAATTGAAGGAGGTGAAAATTTCCTCTTATGAAATGATTTTGTGCTATTTATTTGTTAACAAAATTCTTTTGTTTGGTATAGGCTCTATGTCAAAATTTTTAGTTTTAAGAAAATATTTGGTCTTTATTTCTCAGCATCTAGTGCGGAAATTAATATTGTAGAATACTTACTACTTCATCATTTTCATTAGAAATATATTTCAGTTCAATTAGATTCAACTCTCATTCCTTGAGAAGAATTTGGATGAAGGAATGAAATATCTTGGGTTCCTTTTTAAGCCTAATTCCTGCTCTTTTGAGGAATGGCTATCTCTATTTAAGAACTTAGAAGCTAGGATTTATATTGAGATAAATCAATGACTTTCAAGAGGAGCGAATTTGGTTCATTTAAAAGAATTTATGGGAATCAACTTAGTATATTATAATTCAATATCAATATTTCATTTCCTTTGGTAAGGGTGCACAACATATGAGGGCATTCCTTTAGCAAAGGTGGTTCCATATCACATAACCAAAGGGCTTTGGAGGTAAGGGCATAAAAACATGTATATGTTTAACTAGGTGACCATATCTGAAACTCTATGCAGACTCACATATATTCAATTATTGTGAGGGTATGTGATGGAATCAAAATACCATAGTGGTATCTTAGTTAAGGAATGGTTCCCCCTTCCATGGAAATTTCTCAAAAATAACTTGATAATCTAGAAATCATTTGTGGATGTTTTCTCTTTGATTGGTTCTTGTATTCTTTAGTGTATAGGGAATGCTAGAAAGTTTAGGAATGTGGTGGACGGGTATATGGATGGAGATGAAAATTATAAGTTGTTTATGTATCTCCTTACTAGACTACACAATAAGGGTTTCTACAAAATTTAGGACATCAAATCCCCTCATCATGATTATATTGGTGGAGGAAGTTAGCTTTTTACAACAGAATTAGAATTTGAGGGCCATCTTGTTGATGAGTGATCTTTCTATGTCGATACATTTGTACCAAATTTTGTTAGACTAGAGGAATATAGGGAGAATCAAGTGTGGAAGGTTCATGCTTGATTAATGGAAAATTGATTGTTTGGTGTTAACTCTGACCAGCAATTGGCTCACCTAGGACAATGGTTTGAAGAGAGGGTGGGAATTCCCATGTAGGTGTGGAATACATAGAGAAGAGGTGGAATAGAGATTCGATTTGTTTGTTACTTCTCTATTCCTTGTGCAAGTCTACAACTCTCTAGCCATTAAATCTAATCCTAAATTGGTATGGAATGCACCTAGTTTGGAGGAATTCATTAAGAGTTCATTTCTTTATCACACAATGAGTTTTTATGGCTCTCTTCTAATTCTATTCATCAACTTTATTTGTTAGGGATGTAATCTTTGTAATTTCCAAGATAAATCAATCTGAATGGTAGTTTTATTTGCATGACTAGGAAGTTGAGTTGAGAACACAAATGCAAACCTAAGTAGAAAAAATCATGAAATCCAATTATGACATCTCTAGATTTTGAGATCCCTTGGGGATACTAAAATAGGGCCAGTAAGGTCGTCATCCTAATTTTGGAGTTTTGGGTTATCCTCCATATACACTCCTCACATTTGTATGATCTCTAGTTTGCTCCTAATGTTACCTCTAGTACGAAGGAAAATTTGTAGCCTCACGACTCTTATGCACTATGCTAAACATCTTGATTTAACAAAATTGCAAATTCTTGTGGATTCCAAAGTTGTGATTGACTTATTCAAACACAAGCTCAAAGTTTAGAATGTTCATATTCAAAACTTCTTAGGCCAAGTTCAGGACTCTCTTTGAAGTTTTGAATGGACCTTTTTTTCTCTTATTTACGAGTTGAACCAAAGGTGGATGAACACTTTAAGGAAGCTTTGACTCTTCTAGATGATATGTTTTTATCGATGAGTTTCTTGAATGTCAAATGTTTCAAGGATAGTCCTTTATGTTATAATTCTTGAGTTAATTGTTATTAGTTCGTGGCAAGTTATAAAATGAAGGGGGATATACTTGATACCTATTTAGGATTTATATAAGTTTTCTTAGTTTTTATGTAGGGTGATGTTTCTGTGTTTAAAATGGCCAATTTTCTATTCAACTATTTTGGAAATCAAAGTAAAATAAAAAATTAGTTACCTTATGGAGATCCTAATATGTATATTTCCCTTTTTTTTAATTTATTTTTTTCCTTAAAACCTTTTGGAAAAATTGTATATATATGTGTGTGTGTGAGGGGTATGTGAGAAAATAAGATTATTAATATTTATATAGCTATTTCTATTATTAATAACAATTATATAATTATACTCATTAATATTAAAATTATAATTATTTTTTGATATCCATATATTAAAAAAGTGTGAAACCCTAGAAAAAGTGGGCTTCTAACTTAATTCACTAAGAGATACAAACTTCAAGAAGTTATCATTAAACCCTCCCAATAATCAAGAATATCTTCTTCACATCTATATATGTAAAGGAGTTGTCTACAATGAGACTTTTTGGAGATTCCGCTGATGGAATCCGGCTGAAGAAATTGATGTTAAATCTTGATTTGTATTATTTAAAATGGTTTTTTAACTGCATATTTGGATTCAGCACCCTAAAAAACCCGTGGGAGGCTTTGACTGTGCAGAAACTAGCTATCAAACTTGCGATTCCAATAAATTGCTGCCGGATGTTGACCTAAAAACCAACCGAAAAAGCTTCCAAAAAGTCGCATTATAGAGGACTGCTATATGTAAATGTCTATATACCTATATCCACAAGATTCTGGTCCATACAGTGACGATGAGCTGATGAAAATATAAGATGACGAAATTGCCGTGAAGGAATATCACATTTTTTAATAAGTGAAGATACCGGACGATATGAGCCGATGAAAATATAAGATGTCAAAATTGCCGGGAATGGATACCATACTTTTTAATAAGTGAAGATACCGATGGGCATCCTTTTAACTAGGAAAGAATTGTTTAAATTCTCACATCAAATCATGTATAAATTTTTAAATACATCTCAATTAAATCATTCAAAAGATGCTATAACACGGGTTGGCCCATCAAATCTTTTAAGAGGAAATTGTTCCAGATTCGCGACATTTCCACCACCATTGTTGTCCCTTAGACGTCATAAGATTCTCTTGATTGAGAACTCATTGTACTTCACGTCATGAGATTCTCTTAATTGAGAAGAAATTGTAATTCCTCCACTACCCCGGCATGTCATTTCTCTATTCCAATTGCATAGTTATTAATAATATATGATTCTACTTTAAGTGATTTTATGGTTATGAATATTTTATCGTTGAGCTTTAATATATTTTCATTTTATTAGCTAGCGATATTTAGCTAATGATAATGAGTGGACTATGTTGCGCACATCGTGATAACCATTCTTAACAAAATATAATTTTATAATAAAGCGAAATAAATTTATTCTGCGATGTGTCATATCACTCCTTTTCTCCTTAGTATAAATATCATTTATCTGAAAGTAAATCCGGATAAATCATCTTAGGTTGATTTTTGAATTAGAAAGTCATTTATCTATTTAAATTTGGATAAACTATGTTTATGTTAATTGTAAATTTCCTAATATGATATTATTTGGTAGATTATTATTATTTAAATTCAAAAAATTATTTTATTATTATAAAATTAAAATTATTTTTATGTTAATTGTAAATTCCCTAATATGTAAACAAAGGTATTATTGGTACATTATTATTATTATTATTCAAATTTAAAAAAATATATATTTTATTATTATAAAATTAAAAATATTACTAATTTTTTTTTTAAAACGATAATTATTTTGTATTTCTAAATTAATATTTATCTGTTATTTATTTAATAAATATTTATTAAATAAATAAATTATGAAATAAAATAATATAAACTTAAGGTTGGATAATCTATTTTTATGTTATAATCAAATTCAAGCTTCTCTCATCCCTATTCTGATTTGAAAACCATTTAGGAAGAAATCAAATTGGTATATTTAGGTTGATAATAGGGAGTGGGGACCTTATGTTAATTGCAAATTTCTCGATATGTAAATAGAGATGTTATTTGTTAAATTATTATTATTATTATTTAAATTCAAAAAATTATTTTATTATCATAAAATTAAATTTTAAATATGAATCATTTTGGATTTCTAAATCATTTTTTATCTGGCATTTACTTTATAAATAAATAAAGATACAAATTATTAAATAAAAATTATATAAGTCTAAGGGTTAGCTCAATATATGGTATAAGCATCTAGCTAATGAGAAGTCACTAGGTCAATTTCCCTTACACTTTTGGGGTTAGACTAGTAAAAAAATTAATAATTAAATATATATATATATATAATCTTACTTTATTAGTGTCATTGTGAACCTGCTATAAATTCAAATTTTCTAAAATATTCCCATATAAATTAAATAAAAAAGGTGTGATTTTGGTTACTAGATTAAAACATTAACTATGCCACCCACTCATACAAATCTCTCACCAAAAAATATGTGATTCTGGTTAACCAATTAAAACATTAACTATGCCACCAACTGATCCAAATCACTCACAAGTGACTTTCCAGGGATGGAATCAGGCAGAAAAATTTAATGTGAAACCTTGATTTGTGTCATTTAAACTGGTTTTTGGACATAGATTCTATACCTAAAAAACTCTTAAGACACTTAGATTGTGTAAAGGTTACCCATCAGACTTGTGATTACAATAAATTCCTGCCAGATTTTAAAGAAATTAAACCTAAAAAAAATCATTTTCCAAACAAATCAACCTAAAAACAACTAAATTTTCCAAGGAAATAAAGAAAAAAAAACCATGAGAACAGCTATGGTTAACGTCACAAGGCCTGAATCCACTTTATATATGCCATATTCTTTCATTCATCAATCTCCATATGCCCACGATTTTCTGATGCAGTGATTTGCTTTCTTCACGTATCTGCTTTAATTGCCCCACCATCCACTGCTTTATTACTGAGTAAAATATTTCTGTCATTCCGTAATAAATATAATAACGAATATGATACCGGCCATTGCCCATATCCGATTTGTTGGTGAAATGTAGAGCTCAGAATTTTTTTCGGTGGAGTTTTGATTCATAATTCGATTCACCATTCTCCACGTATTCGCAACCTATTGCGATCAATTTAGGTCAACACTGTAGATAGGCATATCATTTCTACTCGGTTTTTGTTTATTTATAAATATGAGTGCAGACAATGTGGATTATGAAACTGTGAAAGTTAGTGCAAAGAGGAGAAGCTCCAGCCCTCACGCTGCATTGGCAATTTATAGAAAGAGAAGGGAAGGGTTGGGTGTTTGTGAGGGTTTTTATTTGATTATCAATGGGGAAACTAATTGAGAAGTCAAAACCTTATGTAGCGATGATATCTTTGCAGTTTGGATATGCGGGCATGAATATTATCTCGAAAGTCTCTTTTAACAGAGGGATGAATCACTTTGTGCTTGTAGTATACCGGAATGCCGCCGCTACGGTTGTGCTTGCTCCTTTCGCCTTCTTCATTGAAAGGTAAGGGTATTCTATTAACAACCTCTGCACTAAATATTCTGCCACGTAAACAGCTCATCAGTTAACATGTTACAATTAATTGCAGGAAAGTGCGACCGAAACTCACTTTTCCCATATTCTGCCAGATTTTTGTATTGGGTTTGTTGGGGTATGTACCATTTCATAATTTCAGGCCTCTCGCTTCTCTTTAAAGTATCATCTTCCATTCTATTTCTGATTGAGCGAATGAAAATTGTTGGCGAGTATTTTAATTTAAATATGGAGCATTCTTAATGCATCTCTGCAGGCCTGTAATCGACCAGAATTTCTACTGCATGGGATTGAAATTAACATCTCCAACATATGAGTCTGCACTAAGTAATGTTCTTCCAGCTATGACTTTCGTGATGGCTCTTCTATTCAGGTAATCAAATCACAATGTTCACTTCAAGTCATATTTTCTAGGGGTACTCCTTGCCATCAATTGCCTTATTCTATGACCTTGATGGAAAATCTATATTGTCGTAGGATGGAGAGAGTTAACATCAAAAAGCTACGCAGTCAAGCAAAGATAGTGGGAACGATCGTTTGCGTCGGGGGAGCAATGCTGATGACATTATACAAAGGTCCTACAGTTCCCATGCTTTGGTCTGCACATCATCAATCCCACCAGACAGCTTCAAGTGGAACGTCAGCAGCTTCTGACATTGATAATAAAAATTGGATAATGGGTTCCCTTCTGATAATTGCGGCCACTCTTTCTTGGTCATCCCTGTTCATCCTGCAGGTGGTGATTTTTTTTTAAATGTTTGTGCCGCCACACACATATATATAATCGTGTTCAATCATTTGAAATTACGACTTTAATTAACTATTTTGAATGTGCAGGCCGCAGTACTGAAGAAATATTCTGCTCAACTATCCCTTGCCACCTTAATATGTTTTCTGGGAACATTACAGGCAACAGTTCTCAGCTTAGCTGTTGTACGTGATTCTTCCAAGTGGGCTTTAGGATGGGACATCAACCTTCTCACTGCAGTCTACTCTGTAAGTTTTCCTCTTTCCTTCAACGAGAGGGAAACTTTAAGTGTTTCCTTTTAGGTTTGAATTAAAAAAATGGAGATCGGGATATGAAGGTAAATTACAGAGAACATCATTTGCTATTTTTCGGCGCAGGGAGTGATGGCGTCAGCAATTGCATATTACTTACAAGGTTTATGCATGCGCTTAAAGGGACCTGTATTTGCCACAGCATTTAGTCCGTTGAGTGTGATAATCGTTGCAATTATGGGATCTATCATTCTCTCTGAGAAGATTTTCTTGGGCAGGTTCGTTTCTGAATTCCTTTTCAACCCACTAAATTGAATTCGAGATTAATAGTGTAAGCAAATAGGAAGGTTCAAGGCTCTAACTGCACTTATTAATTGAATACAGTGTGGTGGGAGGAGTTATGATCGCAATAGGACTATACGCTGTTCTCTGGGGAAAGGTGAAGGATAGCAAGATCTCAACCGATAAAAATGACTCCGAAGAGCTTTCCAATTCTCAAGGAATATTCCATGAAAATCAAAATAAGGCGCATGATGTAGAAGTTGCTTCCAACACGCTAATTTGTGAAGGACCTGAAGCTCATCAATTCAATGGTGGAGATAGGGCCATAATTTCTATCACTGAAAACAATAATCCCAAAATGTAAGCATCGAAATGGACGGCCGAAGAGACTTGGAGTTCCCATGCTCGTCCTCACCATGTATTCCAACAAACAGGTTTTCAAAGAAAAATAGGATCAATGTTTTCTTTTTCGCGTTGTATTAGTTTGTTTGCTTTACCCCTCTCAAAGCGGATTCAATATTATCGTTTTCATCGTTGTCTAAGATGGAAGCGAGATGTGTTTATACGACTGTCAGCTAATGAAATGAAATAGCCTATCTGTTAGTCATGGTCTTGTGTACGGAAATTGAATAAACTAGGATTTGGTAAACCTATGATTCTTAGTCATTCCCTTTTTAAATAATCAGATATGTGCATAATGCTCGTATGTGATATATATATATATATATCTGTGTGTGGTTACAATATGTCATACAACTTGTAGAAGATGCCCATGTGTTCAAAGATGTAAGAGCCAAATATAGTACATCATTCAGTAACCTACCTAAAACGGATAGATAGATAAGTTGGATGTGATTAGGAAAGATGCTCTCACGTTGGATGTCGCCTTCCAACATGTAAATGACCTAGTTGGAGATCATGTAAATACTTTTTAAGCAGATAATTTTCTATTTTCCTATTACGTATTGTCAAGGTGTCAAACTTTTATATATATATATATTAGTATTATTTTTTAAATATAAAATTACTTTCATGATCATCTGAATGATCGTTAAGATCAATTTAGAACTATTCTATTAATAGTCAGTTTGGTTTATTAAATTTTGAGATAATATAAAATTATTTAATATTTTGAAATTGTAATTTAATTGGAATATACAAATAAAAAAATATTTTAAAAATATTATTATTATAGTATTATTATTATTTTTCAAAATATTTTATAAAATAATATTATTATATTATTATTATTATTTTATAGCCTAAGGAATGAAGGTAATATCTTAATAGGTGACTTTAATGCTCAAACTTCAAGCAACCAAGTTATTATTCTAAGCAATCATTCCAACCCTAATCCTCTTTGGTTAGACGAAGACCCTACTCTGGCTAGTAGATACAAAAGGAGCTCTGAAGGCCTCACGGAGAATTTGTTTGGGTCGGAGCTAGTCAAGCTCTGTAGTGCTGAGGATCTCATAATTTGCAACGATATAAAGAAGTGGCCCAACTCTAGCCAGATGACCTGCATCCATGGGCTTGGTAGCACTGTGGTAGACTATGTTATTTCCAATCTCCCTTTATACAACGAAATAATAAATTTTGACATCTTAAATGACCACGAGCCTCACTCTGATCATAGGCCTTTATTTATAACTCTCAATTTTGTCATGCATAGAGATCCCATAGAAATAATCCTTATAGCCAAAGAACTTAATATGTGATAGAAATAAAAACGATCTCTTTTTAAATGAATTAAAAACTAATTTGCTTCCTTTATCTAGTATAGACAACATAGAAGGCCTCCATCATAAATTTACTACAACCCTCTCATATTCTATTAACAAGTTCTCAATTGATGTTTCAAATAATAAAAGAAATAGCAAAACCAACCCTTGGTATGACAAAGATTGTAAAAGTGCGAGGAGAGCAATTAAGGAACTTGTTGATGAATCTCTTAAAATGGACAAGATAAAAATATACAAATCCCTAACTAAAAGGAAAACGAGGCAATACATTCGTAAAAGACAAGAGAATCTCTTACACCTCTCTAAGGTAGCTCTTAAGAAATTTTGGAGGCAGATTCTGAATAAGAAAACTAAAGATAATAATAAAATTGCTTTACACAATTGGAATTCCTATCTTAAAAAGCTTTATGAATCTCCAAATGTCATGGATAACTTTGAAACCCTGCTCACAACGAAAGAATTTTTCTCATTAGAAGACATTGATTTTGGGGTTCATCGCCTGGCAAATGGGAAAGCTAAGGACATTGAAGGTTGCGAGGTAGAAATCTTAAAAATTGGAGGTCCTGTCCTCATCCCCCACATCCATAAGCTTTTCAATCAAGCCGTCAAGCAAGGGTTCCCTAAACCATGGACTGAGAGACTCATTATCCCTATTTATAAAAGTGGGGATGCAAATAACCCGTCTAATTATCGGACAATTATGGTCAGGCCTCTCTTAGCCAAGTTATATGGTATTATTTTGGAAACGAAGTTGAGCATATGGCTTGAAAGTGAAGGTAAGCAGGCTAAAGGCCAAGCGGGTTTTGGAAGACATCACTCAACAACAGATCACCTTGTTACACTTAGGATCATTGTGGAGGAATGTCGTAATGATAAATCCAATCTCTTTTTTCACTCTGTGGACTTTAGAAAAGCTTTCGATACGGTTCCTAGAAACAACCTTTTGAATAGGTTAGAAGAGCTAAAGGTTCCTTTCGAGTTGAGAGCTGCCGCTATAAGGTTATACGAGAATGTAATTGCCAAGCTAAGAAGAAATGACGGGTGGTCGAAAGATATTAAATGTAATGTCGGAGTGAAACAAGGCTGCCCCCTCTCCCCTACCCTATTTGGCATTTACATCAACAAGCTTGAAGGTTATTTAGAGGAAGCAAGATGTGTTGGCATGATCTTAGCTAGGATAGTCATCATCCTTCTTCTCTATGCTGACGATATTGTTCTTCTCGCAAGGTGCCCATCTGATCTTGAGAAGCAACTTAGGATTCTTAAGGATTTATGCTCTACCATGGGTATGACTGTTAACACTGACAAGACAAAAGTTATGATTGTCAAATCCAAGAAGGACACTTACGCTAATTTTTGGTATGACAATACTAACTTGGAGGAAGTGTATTCTTACAAGTACCTAGGAATTGATATTCATCACAAGCTCAACTGGAACTATAGCATTGAGAAAAGGATTAATGGGGGGTGGAAAGCTTATTTTGGTCTTGAAAATAATTGTAAAATGACAAACCTCGTAATGTGGGATAAAAAGAAGTTCCTCTTTGAAACTTTAGTCACTCCTGTTATCTTATATGGATGTGAGGTCTGGGGTTGCAGCATCTCTAGAGAATCCTAGAGAAAGATTGAGCAAATCCAGAAGTGTTTTATAACGTATAACCTGAAAATTAAAAGCAATACACCCTATCCTATTCTCCTTATAGAAGTAGGTCTTTCCCCTATCGAGAGCCTAGCTATGACTAGGCTTCTGGTGTACAAGCACAAACTCAATAATATAGGAGATCATAGACTTCCTAAGCTAGCTTTAAATTCTAGCCAAAACCACCTAAGGCTCAAGCGGGAGTGATATAAACACACGAGGGCCTAGTTGAACTATTGGGAGATCAACGAGAATGATGCATTGCAAAACATTAATAAAATTAAAAATATTGTTACTCTAAGTTGAAAGAAAAAATGTAGTGTGAAAAAGATTTAGTAGCTAAAAGAAAATTAAGTTATTATAAGAAGGTCATCAACCCACCCTAGAAGATCAAAAGTATCTCTCTGTTTTAACTAGCTCAAAGAAGAAAATTAATATAGTGAAGATTAAAACGAACTCTCATGAGCTCCATAGTGAAACAGGTCATTGAGCAGTTCTTAAAACAACATGGATGGAAAAGATCTACCACCTCTGTGAGAATAGGAACATCGAGGATGAAAACCACTTCCTCTTAGAGTGCCCCACGTACAACCACATTAGATCTCAGTTTCATAATCTCTGTCGCAATACTAACCTTCCTAGCCTTTTACATTGTCAAAATTATAGCGAGCTCGGGAGGCTTCTCTCCAAGCTTTTTGAGCATAGGAACAAAATCTTAAATCAAACTAAATAATTTGTTTTTTTAGGTCCGATAGACCAAAGTTTGGTCTCAGTGGACATTAACCATCATCATCATCATAAAATAATTTATTTTTTATTGTAATATAATTTAAATTTAAATGTTTGCTTTTAAGTTGTAAGTTCAAGTTTATATGCAATTACAATATCACATCTCTTTAATTCTTTTATTTTATAGTGATTTCATTTCACTTAAAACCCTTAGTGAAATTTTCCAAAACTTTTATATAAATAAAATAATTATTTTTTACATTTTTCTATTCTAGTTTATATACCAATCAAATTTCTGTTTTTCTTATATATGTTTGTATTTTCGTTCGCCGGCCTATATCATTATAATTATTATTTGTGATAAATGTTATATTTTTTCATGTCTAAATATAGCGTATTAAGCCTGCGATCGTTTAGAGGAATAATTCTTTTTTTCTCAATTGGAAAATATACATTAAACCTATAAAAATATGAAAACTAATTTATTTTAAAATATAGTTTATATACGTATTAAATATCAATTTCAATTTTTTTTATATATTATTAATTTTTATAATTAAAAGATTAAAAAAATCAATTAACTCTTACGATATAAATAATCTTCTTATTTAAAAGAAATTCAAAAAGGTTATTAAACAAAAATAAATTATAAAACTAAATAAATAATAATACAAAATATTATCGCAAATAATTAAAGTAAGTAAATACACATTTCCAACTTATTTCTAATGTAATGGTTATATGTTGATCAACATTATTTTCATATGCCAATTAGTATATAAAATGTGGAAATTATTATCAATTAGTGTATATCAATCACATTAGTAAATGTGGTTGTAATGTATATCAACCACAATAATAAATGTGGTTTATTCAATTCAACCATAGAGACCTTGATCATGATTGACCATGGTTATTCATGGTTGATGATATTCAGCCATGATTGATCATTGTTGACCATATGCAACCTTGGTTGACCATAAATAGATTGCTTGACCATTATGCTTGACAATATTCAACCATACACAACTTGGTTGACAATGTTCAAGCATTCTAACCATAGAGATCTTGATTGACCATTATTGTTGATCATGGTTGACTATACTCAACCATAGGGACCTTGATCATGGTTGATCATGGATGAGGATATTCAACCGTGGATTATCATGGTGGACTATGGTTGGCCACAAAGACATTGATTTACCATTATGCTTGACCATATTCAACCATAAAGACCTTGGTTGACCATGTTTCACCATTCTAACCATAGAGATCTTGATTGATCATGGTTGATTGTAAGGGACCAGAAAAACCTTTAGTCTACTAAGGTTGACAATATAATTTTCACTAATATAAAAATTAATTTTATCTATAAATAAAATTAAGGTTTTTTTGGAAAAAAAAATTATTATGAAACATTATTTTAATATAAAAATTAAAAATAATATAGAATCATAATTAGCTCACGCAGACAAACTTACAAAACCTATATTATTATAAACCTATAAAACTTAAGTAATAAAATTTAGAACTTAAATAATCAATTTTAATATTATTATAGTCTTAGTACCCTAAAACCTACTGCCGTATATTATCAAATGGAGATTACAGGGTGATGAGTTGTTCCTGGTGTAAATGAAACTAAACGCACTGATCCGTTTGAGTTTGATCCACGTGAGATTAAAATGTCTCTTTAACCATATGCAGCTACATAGAGTAATGTCGAAGAGGTTATATAATTCAATACACTTGAATCTAGTCATTATTCGATGCACGTTTCAATGAAGGTGAATTTAGTTTTTATTAATCTTTATATCTGTTGTTTAATTGTATTGCAGAATGTCAGCTGGCGATACATCCCTCTGAATTTATTTATTTTTTTCTCTTTTTTCTTTTTTTTTTTGAGATCTGGGATGGAGAAATAACATTACATTATTTTCAAAACTTTTAGAGAAATCACTCCACAGGTGATGGAACGCATCAGAATCACACTCTCTACTAAACTACGAATTGGTATTGGCACTAAAAGAACAAACATGCCCAAATACTGAATACCATGCTGGGTCCAAATACTGAATACCATGCTGGGTTCTTTGAGAGGGCATCTCAAAGAAGCAGATGTGCATGTGGTTTCCTGATGCTACATTCACCAAAACAGGCTTTTTCGATTCACTAGGATGTGGTAATTGGCACAAATACAAAGGCAGAAGCTATGGCATTATGGGGGCTACTCCGGTTCACTAATTTCTTGAACATTCCTACAATTCACATATATGGAGATTTCAACATCATCATTCATCTTGTCTATTACCATGCAACAATATCCCAACCCTCACTACAAAGTTGGTTGCAACAAATCACATGGAATTCACATAATCTCTCTACGATACAACATATTGACAGAGAGTTCACCCAAATTGTGGATGGACTATCTAAGAAAAGACTACAGGACAAGTTGGATGGCTTACCTATTGAAGTCAAGATGACAAACTCTTACATGGAAGTCAGGGTGTTGCCACTCTTCTCCCTGATTTCAATTTTTTTTTATATGATGAACTTGCACTTTTTTTGCTCTTCTATTTCTATCTTCACTGTTTCTGTCTTTCACATGACATCTTTCCTATTTCAGACAATGCTTGAAGTACTGGGAACTATTAGACCTTTTCTGATCTTTTGAATATTGTATATACAATAGACAGCGTATATAGACGAGCACTAAATAAATGACAATATGTTTGACTGGACTATGAGACTGCACCGGTTTCTATTTTCCGATATTGTAGCTGTATTGGGTGCTTCGCCATAAAGTGATGGCTATGTACTTATTTTTTGAATGAATATATCGCTCTGGACACAATAAATTTCATGTTTTATAAATTTTAGATAAAAATAAATAAAAATATTCCATTAGTTTAAAAGAGCAACTTAATCATATACGAGCAGTATATTATTAAAATACGAGCAACTTTTATTTTCAGTCATAGCATTGAAATATGTCCATATAAAAATGAAAGGACAATATTATATAATTGTATATTATAAAATTGTATAACTTTTCCGGCTTTTAATTTTTCAAGCTATTTTCCACTTACCTTTCACTGAAATTATGAGACTGAAATAAAACTGCACCATAGTTGCAATTTCCTCAAATCCCACAACACCAAAGTTTCCCTAAAACTTTGGGGGATTTTTGAATATATTCTATATCATCAAATATACGATCCGAATAAAATCGACGTCTGAAATTTCAAATCCCACATCACCAGTGTTTCCCTTCAAATGTTGGGCGACTTTTGAATATATTCTGCATCATAAAAAATAGAATCCGAATAAAGTCCATTTCTGAAATTTCGAATCGTCTGAATCGCCGAATTCCAACAAAGGTGGGGCGGTGTAGAAGTTTCTGATGAGAGGGCGCATGCCAGTGATACAGCTCATCATGTCTGCAGACAATGGTGATAGCCAACGGCCGGGGTTGATTCCGACATCAACTCGGCTGCCTTTTGGGTGTGCCTCCTCACCAACAGAACCCAGCGACTCAACAGCCCCTCTTTTACAAGGACGTGAAGCGGTTGGATTCCGAATAAAATTTGAAAAAGGAAAGATTGCATTTCAATTTCAAAAGTTAATTTCATTTTAAGTCTTTGATATTGATAAGTTAAATTAAACTATAATTTTATATAAAAATAAAATAATTTTTAATTTGAGACATATATTTTAGATATTATATTTTTTAAATATTTATTATATTTGAAGTAGCATAATTACATTAATAAATGTTATTGATATACATCATAAACATCAACTTAATATATGCTACACTATAAATTTAATATGCTAAATTAATATAGTAATATTTCTAATATTAATATTAATAATGTTAATATTAATAATAATATGGTTAGATTTGACAGCTTTGTGATCCGTAATGTAGATAAATGTCTGCTAATCATATTTTGAAGATTGGGTTGACGTTTCGAACCAACTAAGGTTCATCCTCATGACAAGGTAGAAAAAATCATACAACCATTATGAATAAATAGTAAGGATTTATATTAAACCCTAGGAATAATATTTTAAACCCAATCAATATTATTATACCCTAGGAATATGAATCCTTAGGTTAATAAACCCAAGAGATTTATATTATAAACCTAAGGTACTAATAAACCCAAGAGATTAATATTGTAAACCCAAGATATATAAACTCTTGGATAAATATTATAAATCTTAAAACAAACATGGTTGACCACACATTATAATGATTGATTTTCATATTGAGACAATTTTTGTCACAATGCGCTATTGGACCGTGGCTGACCATGATCGATTTTCATATTGAGAGAACCTTTCTCACAATGTGACATTGAACCCTCGTTGACCATGGTCGACCGTGATTGATGATGGTTCATGATGGTTGATTTTCGTATTAAGACAATCTTTGTCAAAATGCGAAGTTGGACCAAGGTTGACCATGGTTGTCACAACGTGACATTGGACCATGAGACAAACTTTGACACAATGTGACCATGGTTATTGACGATGATTGACCATGGATGATTAACGAATAATAAACCCAACAGATTAATACTAAAAACCCAAGGGACTATAAAACCAAGGAAATAATATTAAGGGATAAATATTATAAACCCAAGTTATATAAACCCTAAGATAAATATTATAAACCCTAAAATAAACATGGTTGACCATAGTTGATTTTCACATTGACACAATCTTTCTCACAAAGCGACGGTGGCAAATCAACCATTATTTATTTTCATATTAAGACAACCTTTGGCACAATGTGACGTTGGATAATGGTTGGCCATGGTTGACCATGGTTGATTTTCATATTGAGACAATATTTGTCACAATATGAGGTTGGACCATGGTTGACCATATTTGACCATGGGTGTCCAAATGTGATCTGAGACCATGATACAATATTTGTCACAATGTCACCATGCTTATTAATCATGGTTGACAATGCTTGACCATGATTGATTTCCATATTGAGAAAATATCTCATAATACGATGTTCGACCTTGGGTGACCATGTTTGACCATGGTTGATATTCATATTGGGACAAAATTTGTCACAATGTGGCGTAGCACCATGGTAGACCATAAACGACCATGATCAACCATGTTTGAGCAATGTGGACCATGGTTGACCATAGCTGACCATGATTGACCTTGGTTGGCCATGGTTAACCATGATTGATATCTCTATTGAGAAAATCTTTGTCACAAAACCATATTGGCATTATTATAAATGTAAGGGATTAATAAAACCAAGGAATTTATAAATGAAATGAATTTATATTATAAACCCAATGGATTACAAAACCAAGGGATTTATATTAAACCCTAGGAATAATATTATAAACCCTATCAATATTATTATACCCTAGGAATATGAAACCTTAGATTAATAAACTCAAGGGATTCATATTATAAACCCAAGGCACTAATAAACCCAAGGGATTAATATTGTAAATCCAAGCTATATAAACCCTTAGATAGATATTATAAACCTTAAAAACAATCATGGTTGACCATAAATGATGATGGTTGATTTCCATATTGATACAATCTTTGTCACATTGTGCTATTGGACCATAGTTGACCATGATCAATTTTCATATTGAGCGAATCTTTCTCACAATATGAAATTGGACCTTGGTTGACCATGATTGATGATGGTTCACAATGCTTGATTTTCATATTAAGACAATCTTTGTCAAAATGTGACATTGGACCAAGGTTGACCATGATTGTTACTATGTGACGTTGGACCATGACACAATATTTGACACAATGTGACAATGGTTATTGACCATGGTTAACCATAGATGATTTTCATATTGAGACAATCTTTGTCGAAATGCAACATTTGACCATGGTTGACAATATTTGGCCATGGTTGGCTATAACTCACCATGCTTGACCATGATCGATATTATAAACCAAAGGGAATAATAAACCCAAGGGATTGATATTATAAACCCAAGGGAATAATAAACCCAAAGGATGAATACTAAAACCCCAAGGGATTATGAACCCAAGTGAATAATATTAAACTCAAGGGACTAATATTATAAACCCAAGGTATATAAACCCTATGATAAATATTTTAAACACTAAAATAAACATGGTTGACCATGATTGACCATGGTTGGCTATGATTGACCATGGTTGACAATGATTAATATTATAAACCCAATGGATTGTTATTATAAACCTAAGGGACTAATACTAAAATCCCAAGGGATTATGAACCCAAGGGAATATTATTAAACTTGGGGGACTAATATTATAAACCCAAGGTATATAATCCCAAGGGAATAAACCCAATGAATTTATATTATAAACCCAATCAATTTTAAACCCATAGGATTTATATTAAATACTAGGAATAGTATTCTAAACCCTATCAATATTATTATACCCTAGGAATATGAAACCTTAGATTAATAAACCCAAGGGATTGATATTATAAACCCAAGGCACTAATAAACCCAAGGTGTTAATATTGTAAACCCAAGCTATATAAACCCTTAGATAAATAGTATAAACACTAAAAAAACATGGTTGACCACAAATGATGATGGTTGATTTTCATATTGAGACAATCTTTGTCACAGTGCACTATTGGACCATGGTTAACCATGGATGACCATGATCAATTTTCATATTGAGAGAATCTTTCTAAAAATGCGACATTGGACCATGGTTGATGATGATTGATGATGGTTCACAATGGTTTATTTTCATATTGAGACAATCTTTGTCATAATGCGACGTTAGACCAAGGTTGACCATGGTTGTCACAATGTGACATTGGACCATGAGACAATCATTGACACAATGTGACCATAGTTATTGATGATGGTTGACCATTATTTATTTTCATATTGAGACAATCTTTGTTGAAATGTGACATTTGACCATGGTTGACAATGATTGACGATGGTTGGATATGATTGGCCATGGTTGACCATGATTGATATTATAAACCAAAGGGAATAATCAACCCAAGGGATTGATATTATAAACCCAAGGGACTAATATTATAAATGCAAGGTATATAAACCCTAAGATAAATATTCTAAACTCTAAAATAAACATGGTTGACCATGAGTGCTATTATAAACCCAAGGGATTATTAGTATAAACCTAAGGGAATAATAAACCCAAGGTATTAATACTAAAACCCCAAGGGATTATGAACCCACAACAATATTATTAAACCCAAGGGACTAATATTATAAACCCAAGGTATATAAACCCTATGATAAATATTGTAAACATTAAAATAAACATGTTTCACCATGATTGACCATGACTGACCATGGTTGATTTTAATATAGAGACAATCCTTATCACAATGTGAGGTTGGACCATCGTTGACCATGCTTAAGCATCGTTGATTTTAATATCAAGACATTTCTTATCACAATGAGACATTTGACCATGGTTGAGCTTGATTGGCCATGGAAGACCATGTTTGACATTATAAAACATGATTGACCATGCTTGACCAGGGTTGACAATGATTGACCATCACTGACCATGATTATCATATTAACACAATATTTGTCATAATGCGACGTTAGACCATGGTTGAGACAATGACTGATTTTCATATTGAAACAATCTTTTTCACAATGTGACATTAGCTGATGGTTGACCCTCATTAACTATGGTTGACCGCAATTGATTTTATAAAACATGGTTGACCTTTGTTGAATAATATTAAACCAAAGGGGCTAATATTATAAAGCCAAGGTATATAAACCCTAAGATAAATATTATAAGCACTAAATTAAGCATGGTTAACTATTGTTGATTTTCATATTGAGATAATCCTGGTCACAATATGATTTTGGACCATGGTTGACCATGGTTTATTTTCAAATCGACAGAATCTTTGTTGTCCATGACGATGCGACATTATACCATGGTTGTCCATGTTCGATTCTCATATTGAGACAATATTTGCGATGGTGCGAAGTTGGGCCATGGGTGACCATGATTGAATTTATAAAATATGGTAGAGAATGGTTGGCCATGGTTGACCATGATTGATAATAAACCTAAAGAAATAATATTAATCCCTAGGAATATCAACCCTTATATCAATAAACCAAGGGGATTGATATTATAAAGCCAACCAAATAATAAATCCAAATGGTAAAATTATAAACCCAAGGTATATAAACCCTAAGATAAATACTCTAAACCCTAGAATAAACATGGTTGACCATGTTTGATTTCCATATTCAGACAATCCTTGTCACAATGCGATGTTGGAGCATAGTTGGCCATGATTTCTTTTCAAATGAAGAAAATCTTTGTCACAAAATGACATTGGACCATAGTTGGCCATGATTTCTTTTCAAATGAAGAAAATCTTTGTCACAAAACGACATTGGACCATAGTTAACCATAGTTGATTTCCATATTGAGATAATCTTTGTCACAATGAGACATTCGACCATGGTTGACTGTGGTTGGTTGTGAGTGACCATGGTTGACCATGATTGATATTATAAACCCAAGGGAATAATAAACCTAAGGGATTGATATTATAAAACTAAGGGGTTAATACTAAAACCCCTAACGATTATGAATCCAAGGGAATAATATTAAACCAAATGGACTAATATTATAAGCCCAAGGTATATAAACATTAAGATAAATATTATAAACACTAAAATAAACATGGTTGACCATGGTTAACCAAAGTTAACCATGATTGATAATAAAACTAATGAAATAATATTAATCCCTAGGAATATTACCCTTATATCAATAAAGCCATGGGATTGATATTATAAACCCAAAGGATATGAACCCTAAGATAAATACTCTAAACCCTATAATAAACATGATTGACCATGTTTGATTTCCATATTTAGACAATCATTGTCACAATGTGACATTGGACCAAGGTTGACCATGATTGATTTACACATCGAGACAATCTTTGTCACAACTTGATGTTGGACCACAGTTAACCATGGTTGATTTCCATATTGAGACAATCTTTGTCATAATGCGATATTCGACCATGGTTGACCGTGGTTGGCTATGATTGACCTTGGTTGACCATGATTGATATTATAAACCCAAGGGAATAATAAACCTAAGGGATTGATATTATAAACTGAAGGGGGTTAATACTAAAACCCCAAGGGGTTATGAATCCAAGGGAATAATATTAAACCAAAGGGACTAATATTATAACCCCAAGGTATATAAACCCTAAGATAATTTCTATAAACTCTAAAATAAACATGGTTTACCATGGTTGATTTTCATATTGAGACAATCCTTATCATAATGCGACATTGGACCATGGTTGACCATGGTCGATTTTCATATGGAGACAATCTTTGTCACAATGTGACATTGGACCATAGTTTACCATGGTTAATTTTCATATCAAGACAATATTTGTCACAATGTGTCATTCAACCATGATTGACAATGATTGACCATGGTTGACCATGTTTGATTCTATAAAACATGGTTGACCATGATCAACCATGGTTAACCATGATTGACCATGGTTCACTATGATTGACCATGGTTGTTCGTGATTTTCATATGGAGACAATATTTATTTTAAAGTTTATATACCTTGGGTTTATAATATTAATTCCTTGGGTTTAATATTATTCCCCTGAGTTTATAATCCCTTGGGTTTTTTGTATGAATCTGTTGGGTTTTTTATTCCCTTAGGTTTATAATATCGATCCCTTAGGTTTTTTAATCTAAGGGTTCATATTCCTAGGGTATAATATTATTGAAAGAGTTTATTGCCAAAAAGATTTATCCCTTGTGATTATTGTCCCTTTTTTTCTCAATAATTCAAGCATGGAGCACAAAATCTTGAAAATTATAAATCTATATAAACAACTAAATATATTTATTTTTATATAATTAATTATAAATGATTAAATCTATTTATTTTTCATTCTATATAATTAATTATAAATTATAAAATTTATCATTTTATATAGTTAATTATAAATAATAATTTTTATTTTATATAATAATAATTGAATTATTAAATAATTAAAAATAAATAAAGTAATTTAATAATAATTAAAATTAAATTTTTTTTATTATTGTTAAAAATAATTATTTTTTATAATTATAGAAAAATAATTAATTTTTTTATAATTATTATTATATTTTGTTTTTATTTTTTTAATTATTTCATTAAAAGTATATTTAATTATATAGTTAAGTATAAATTATAAATTGTAGTTAATCATATTTTATTTATTTCATTTTACATTGTTAATTATAAATTATAACTCACATCAAAATTTTTATTGGAACTCAAATAATTGAGAATTACAAGAAAATCAATTCAAATTACTATAAGATATTATATCAAATTGCTATTGATAATCATGGTATCATGTTGTTATTATTTATTTGTAAAGATTGTGTATAGAAAATTTGAATTAGTATTGTGTGGTTAGTAAAATTGAATTCATTATTGTTTAAAATATGTTTTTAAATATATAAATAAATAAAAGATTAAGTAAAACACTTCACTTTATAAAAAAAATTATCAAAATTTGAAGGGAATTACATGACACAATCCAAAATTTTTTTTTATTTTTTTAAAGGCACTATGTAGTTGTTGGAAGTAATGCTTCCATGTAATGTGTAATTGTCATTGTGAGTCCCTAGGTGTCATTCTAGAAGCTTTTGATTCTTATGTAATGAGTTGGAGTGAGGTGTCAAAGTCAGTGTGTAATTTCCTATATATGTAATTGTTGAAATGAATAATATACAGTGTGAGATTTCTGTTGTGAAAAATCACTCTCTGCTCTCTCTTCTATTTTTCTAATAGTAGTTAATAATAATAATAATAATCGTCTGCCATCTTTACCTACTTGTGTGTTTCCAACGTGATGCCCGATTTTCTTCCTAACTTTCAGGGTCTTCATTTTCAATTTTGAGCTTGAACAACATAACAATAATTAGTCGTCCAAGTTGATGGTTAGCTGCAAAATCTCTTGTACAAAAGCCCTCTCACTTCTCCTGCGATTTCAATGCAATGAAAGATTGCATGGACTCGATAGAGGTGTTGAATATTGTCACAACTACCTTGCATGCACCCCTCCTTGAATCTTTATAGGAATAGATCTCGTCCTATAAAATTACTAATATTCCAAGACACGGAAACCGTACATATGTTAACATTATGATGTGATTCGATCTGTGAATTTAAATGTTAAGTTGAAAAAAAAAACATATCATACCTTCTTCACCATTCATCTTTATTATCACCATCGTTAACCTGCAGAGAAACATAACGATTAATACTTTTATTGTGAAATGATTTTTAATGTATTTTTTGTGTGAAATAGTGAAGGAGAAGTTGATATGAGATGAGTTGAGAATTCTAGGATACCATTTGATCCAAGTGGATATTGGTGGCTACCCACCTATCCCACCTAGGCCTACAGTCAGTTTCATTTGTTTCCTTGTTTATTTCGGCATTTACTATTTTTGTCAGCTTTTCGGGTGTTGAACTTCCAGAGCAGTTTTGACCCCCTAAATGACATTTTTTTGAGGTCTGTTGTAGGACCTCAGCCACAAGCCTTGCAACAAAACTTGTAGTACTTGGAGAGAACTTTCCAACAAGGTATCATATGTGCCAAACAAAGATAACATGACCAAGTTATGACCTCAGGAAGTTGCTTGCCTAATTAACCCTAACGGGGCCCACAAACACTTGTCGTTGCATCTCCTAGGGTTAGAGTTTTGGTTGTTTATGGTTTTCTCATGCTTTTCAATAATAAATAGGCCCTTGAGCCTCATTTTAACACGGTTTAGAGATATGTAGCCACCACATCTCTTCTAAGAGATAAGCTAGCATCGCTCGAGCTAGTCTTATTTACATTCTATTTGTAAGAATATTTCAGTATTTGATATTAAGGAAATGAAGTCTTATTTTTGCTTCTTCTTTGTAGTTATGGTTATATCTGTAATTGTTGCATTCTTGTTTAAATGTGGACCAATGGTATTAGAGTAGTCTGTTCTTTCTCTTTTTTCTTTGCATGTTCCCAACAAGGTTGGGATATAAGGTGTTAGGGCTTGAACTGGCCGAACCTTTGCAGGACCAGCCTCACAAATCCTGACAACCTCTCATGGCAAAAGAAAAGGAAGATGAGGGGCTAGGAGATATTATCAAAATCTTGCTCCAAGAAGCCCTCGAGAGACAAAGGAATGCAGTGATGGAAAACGTTTCCCATATCCTTTAGTGACTACCCAAGGGAGACACATCTACTTCTAGTAGCAACTTTCGAAGCGCCACACACTTTAAGGTAAAGTTAACTTTGACACTCCCATATTTGAGGGTTAGATAGATGCAGACGTCATAGATAAATGGTTAAATATACTAGAAGGATATTTTTCTGTTAATGATTTTTTTAGTCAAGGACTGGTGGGAAACCTACTGAGAGTAGAAGGATGAAAGTACGCCCTCACTAGTTTTTGTTGTACCCACTTAGGATTTGTTACGGCACACCATCTAGGAGGAGTACTACCCTGTCAAGAGCTATGAGGATAAATACATAAAGTGGACCACACTGTGACATGGAAGGGATCAAGACACGCCCGAGTTTACCGATGTTTTCCATACCCTTCGCATGAAGTTGGGTATCAAGGATTCTGAGAAAAATCTGGTACTCAAGTACCGTGGCTAACTACACGGGTACATCTAGGATGATATGGACTTCCTAGATATCTCCTCGCTCAGCACGACGTACCAATACACTATCAAGATTGAGCAGAAGGTTAAACAGAAAAGGTGAGACTTTGGATCTGTGAATCTGAAGCAAGGGAAAGGCACCCCCAAACCCTAGAGCAAAGGGCAAAGCCAAGGTGGGGCGACCTAGGATAACCTATCGAAGCCACAAGCATAGAACAACACCACGAAGATAAATAATGACATGGGAAAGTGGTGTGATTTCCATTAGAGCTCAACTCACAACACAAGTGAGTGTCGGGCCAACCAGGCACTAATGGCCAAGCTGAAGGCTTTTGAGTCAGACGCATGTTCCTACTCTGAGTCAAAATTTGACAAGGGGAATGACGAAGGGAAGAAGATCATTGATGCATACCCCAGTTCCACTATGGCCACCACCATGATCCAGAAGATTGAGGCTGAAGATCTAGAAGAGGCGTTGCGCCTATTCCACTCACATATGTGAGTGAAGGGTTCTCTGTTGTAGTTCATTTTCGACAGTGGGAGCCAAAATAACCTCATTTTAGCATAGGTCATGAAGCGGTTCGGTCTACTTAGTACAACACATCCACAGTGACACACCATTGAGTGGCTTCACCAAGGATGAGATCTCTGCATCAGCCAAAAGTGTCACCTTCCCTAAAGCATCAAGCCCTTCACGGATGAAGTACTATGTGATGTTGCTCTTCTTGAAGTTTGTGATGTATTATTAGGAAAACGATACTTATGGAAGTGACATGCTATATATGAGTCTAAACCTCTCTCTAATATTACTTATTTGGGTACTATGTTATACAGGATACTCGATGTAGCCCCACCTACCGCCATTTCTTTGATCTTTGCTAAGCAATGCAGTAAGGTCATATCCCAGACAGGGAAATTTTCTTTCTTTCTGATTCCCTCCCAAATTAAGGGGAAGGTCATATCCACATCCATGGCCCCTAGAAAGGGTTCCTCCAAGTAGCAAAAGCAGGTGGATACGGTCGTGGAAGAATATAGGCACATCTTGTCCTCACCCACATGGATACCCTTGCATTGTCAGGTCAAGCATTCAATAGATCTTACTCCTAGAGAACCTCTACCCAATGAGCTGATATATCTATTTTCCATTCTAGAAAATGAAGAGATCAAGTGTAAAATACAGGAGTTGCTGCAAAAAGGGAAAATCCGACCAAGTTCCTCACCTTCTACGAGCCCAATTGTACTTATATAGAATAAGGTTGGGACATGGAGGCTCTGCATTGATTATCGGGCACTAAAAAAAATCACTGACAAGAACAGGTATCCAATCCCATAGATTGATGACCTGCTGGACCAACTCAAGGTGGCCAAATATTTTAGCAAGATTGATCTATAGTCTGGTTATCACCAGGTTGAAATAGAGCTCACAAATGTATGGGAGACCACCTTTAAATCCAAGGAAGACCTTTTTGAATGGTTGGTTATGCCCTTTGGGTTGACAAATGCCCCTGCTACTTTTATGAGGCTAACTAATGACATCTTGTGGCCATTCACCAACTCGTTCATGGTAGTTTATCTGGATGACATCGTCATCATTAGCAAGAGTTGGGAAGAACACTTGCAAGACATTTAGTAGGTCCTTCATACCCTTTGGTACCATAAACTGTGTGAAAACTTGGAGAAATGTACCTTTAGCATGAGCCAAGTCCAATACTTGGGTTGCATCATGGATGAGTGTGGCATGCATGTAGACCCAACCAAGATCCAAGTCATTAAGGATTGGCCAACCCTGACCATTCTACTGGAGTTTCACAACTTTTTGGGCCTTGCAAATTTCTATCGGAGTTTCATGTTAGGATTTTCCCATATCACTTGGATTTTCAGTCAGATTACCAAGGGCAGGACAAAATCAAAGTTTTCCTAGTCTGAGTCCCAAGGGAAGGAATTTTTTGAGTCGAAGCACCGCCTCTACTCTGCACTGGTACTGACACTGCCAAACCTGCAATAGGAATTTGAAATTGAGATAGTTACATCATATTATGGTATTGGTGCAGTCTTCACATAACACGGGCATCCAGTGTCCTATCATAGTGAGACTCTTTCTGATACAATTCAAACGTACTGCACCTATGATAAAGATATTTATTCCATCATGTAGGATTGCTGACAATGGAAGCACTACATTCAGGGGAAGTAGGCAGTCATCCACACCGATCACCGACCTCTTTAGTTTATACAGACATAGGGGAATTTGCAAAAATGATTGCCATCAAAAGTGGTCTACATATCTTCAACAATTCCACTTGAACATTAAATACAAAAAGGGCAACACTAATCATGTTGCAGACTGCCTCAGCCAGCCCCCAGTTGCAGCAGTGACTACTGTTCTCAACTCTTGTGATCACAAGACCTCTGGATGGTCGCAAATTTACAAAAATGATCCAGATTTTTCCTTGACATACCAAATGCTAGTAGCTGGCAAGAAAGTTCATGATTTCCACCTCCAAGAGACATTATTATGCTACTTGAGCCACCTTTATATTCCTTCAAGTGAGCGTGCCAAGATAATATCGGAGGCAGACTACGGTGGTGTCGCAAGACACTTTGGTGTGGAGAAAATTGTGGTTGTACTACAAAAGTACTTTTATTGGCCCAAACTCCCACTGGATGTTTGGAAATATATTAGATCCTACACTGCTTGGGTCATCGCCAAGCCAACCATCAAGAAGAAATGTTTGTACTCTCCACTACCTACTCCTAGCTACCCTTCGGAATCCATCTCGATGGACTATATGTTTGGCCTCCCTTCTACCAAGCATAGTAATGACTATGTATTTGTTGTTGAGAACAAATTTTCTAAGATGGCCATATTGGCAACCTCCAAGAAGAGTATCACAGTAGAGGACACTGCCAAACTATTCTTTGAACAAGTATGGGTACATGGGATCCCATAGAACATTATATCAGATCAAAGTAGTAGATTCCTCAGCACATTTTGGTGAAGCCTCTAGACACTATTGGACACCAAGATCACCAAATTGACTGCCTTCCATCCCGATATTAATGGGGAGACGAAGGTCATCAATAGGATGATAGTGCACATACTTTGCATGTACAACTCCAAGCATCCTCGGACCTGAGATGAGAGTCTTTCATATTTGCAACACAGTTATAATAGAGCTCTCCATAGATCGATTGGTCATAGTCCCTTTCAAGTGGGTCTATGGTTTCAACCATTGCGTCTGATTGATGTTGCCATGCCTCATGCGACTACGCAGACACAATCCACACATGTATTGTCTGAGGTTGATAAAATGACCAGATTTATTGAACACATCCAATGCATTTTCCAGTAGGTTCACGAAATCGTAGAGAAGTCAAATGCCAAGTACAAGCAACGACATGATCAACATTGGGTGCCACAAAAGTTTCAAGTGGGTGACAAATTTTTGTTGCATTTGGAGAAAGAACGACTTACCAAAGCCCATCAAAAGTTGAAACCACTCCAATATGGTCCTTGCACCATTACCAGGGTTGTGGAAGACAATACCTTTGAGCTCAGCATTCCCCCATTCCTTGGCCTACAACCAGTGTTCAATGTGGACTACCTTCGACCATACTTTCCACCATTACTGGACACATCAGACTTTGCAGAACAAATCACAACAACAGAGTTAAACCCAAATAACATGGAATAGGCCACCACTGATCAGATTATAGACACACAAGTCAAGAACACTTGCCAGCAAAATATCCAACTATATTGGGTTGTCAAAGTTGACCAATTCCTGCACCAAGGCAAGTGGCTCACTAGGGACCAGGTTCAACAGAAATTTCCTCACCTCATGGAGTGTCTGCACGCAATGGGGACCACTGCTTCCTAAGGGGGAGGAATGATCAAGGTGGATATTGTTGGCCATCCACCTATCCCACCTAGGCCTCCAGTCAGTTTCATTTGTTTCCTTGTTTATTTCATCATTACTATTTATAGCAGTTTTTCATGTCATGAACTTCCGGAGCAGTTTGGACCCCCTAAATGGAATTTTTTGAGCTCCGTAGCAGACTCATTGCCCTAGGTAGGGAATTGCCCCAAAACCTATAGTACTCGAAGAAACCTTTCCACCAAGGGATCGTACGCGCCAAACAGAGATAATATGACGAAGTTATGACCCTGGGAAGTTGCTTCCCAACTAACCCCAACGGGGTCCACAAACTCTTCGCATTACATCTCTTGGAGTTAGGTTTTTGGTTGTTTATGGTATTCTTATGTTTTCAATAATAAATAAGCCCTTGATCCTCATTGTAACATAGTTAAGAGGCATGAGCCACCACATCTCTTTTTAGAGATAAGCTATCATTGCTGGAGCTAGACTTATTTCGATTTTGTTTGTAAGCATATTTCAATATTTGGTATTAATGAAATGATGTGTTATTTTTGCTGCATCATTGTATTTATGGCTATGTTTCTATTTAAATTCGGATCACCATTGTACTCAGTCCCCACCAAGAAGGCCACGATCTGTCACGACCTAATAACATGGATTTATTAACAGGTTAATAATTGAATTCAATTGAAAAAAATACAAATAATTCTTTGATCATTGTGCAACATATGAATTGAAACAGAAATGGGGTTTACATTACGAATACTACAGGGTTCTAATAAGTTTGTGTTCAATTTCTGAATGCGTTGCTTCTTCACTTAATTTGATTTGCTTATTCTGATAGCATACTGTTAACTCTAGAAGAGGATCTAAATATTCAATGAAGCTTCCAATTACCACCAATTTTCGTAGCCAGGATCGCCTTATCCGTTCCCTCCCTAGTCACCCAGACCACCGTGCCCTCCGGGGCCTCCGAGGGTCTCAATCCACATAGAGTCCCCGCTACATTTGAAACCCCTGTAGTGATGTGAAACCCTTGGTCATGAAGCGACCAATTTCCACCTAGCCTCTTTTGTTTGTGGTGGAGCACAATGCGAGAGGATCCATTGTAAAAAATGGAAAACACATTTGAAATATCTGGAGCAGAAATCCGAAATCAGAAAGAATTAACGAAACAATGGATAACGCTTCATACATCTCCAAATGACATTCCCTTTAAATAGAATTTATCGAGAAAGTGATACTTTATCGACAAAACGATCCACGCCTATGTGTTGCTAGAGTGCTCCCACCCTATCAACGAAGCAACTGATTTGTCTATGCAAGGATGTGAAATGATTCTTGTGACCATGTGGCATACAAACTCGAACGTTTATTTTAAGTAAACTCCACCGTTCACCGTTTATAAAATTTACACAGGCGCGCCACGTTATGAGAGGCAACCAAAAGTTTCAATTATTTTTTGTTTTCCATCATTTCGTTCTCTCTCGTACCACAACCGTGGATGTGAGACTCAGAAAAAGCAGATTCTAGTTATATTCCGCCAGATTAAATTTGATCCATTCATTAAAAAAAACAAATCAAGTCAACGACACGCCATCCACTAGGGTCGAAATACGAACGGCTATGGCGAATTATACAAATTTGAAATGAAAAATATTATATAGAAATTAGAAATTTAAGTATATTTGAATGAGTATATATAGAGGAGGTTGGTTTACTAGTATTTCAATTTATATAAAATCATACAGAGGGAATTCAATAAGATCATTTACTCTTTCATTTAATGGACTTGATTTCTCCAATAAAATATAACTATTTTAGAATGAAGATGTTACTCTTTCTTATAGGATAATTGGTCCAATCTTACACACAATTGCAATAATTTTTTTAAAGTAAATCAAAATATAAAATTATTTTATGGATATCACTACAATCTCCAAGTAAGAAAAAAGAAAAAATACTATTTAAAATATTCAACAACACATTTTCTATAAAAGAAATATAACTTACAAGAATATATTTCCATAAGAATTATAAGCATAATGATTGGTCGACCTGTGCATTATAATGCAAAACACCAATTACAAAACAACACAAAACTAACATTATTTTTTTGTGAGTCAGTGAATCCCGGTTATTTCAAGTTGAGTTTCTAATAATAAGGAATCATACCAACATTGAATCACTTTTGACCCTTAGTGGTTATTGTTGTATCTTCATATTAAATAAGCATAAAGAAGACATGCAAATAATATTCATAAATGCAAGTTGAGCAAGTAGTAAATGCAAGAAACTAGATTAGGAAGCAAATACAAGAAAATTGAGAAGGAAGTAACAAGATCTACAGGTAGAGCCATGAATATTGGCAGGTATTATTTGTAACTTGAAGGAGCAAGATGATTGGGCTCTAGTTCAAATTGGAATTGCTTCTCCTTTATGAGAAGCAAAATGGTTCACCACAACTAAAACTTTTGATATTCAATGTCCACTACTAAGAAGTAATTTCAATAAATAGATGACACATCCATGCATGTGCTCCATAACAAAAATATATTATTGTAAGAAAATGACAACATTATTTTTTTTAACTATCACGATATAAGGAAATATTGTTAATATTCATTTTTCAATTATCGTTTTATATATATATATAAAACGTTTAGTAAAGGAAAAACACTATAAACATAATGGAAAGTAGAACATATTATGAAAATTTTCTTTACTTTTCAATTGAAAAAAAAATAGTTTCAAATTTTCACAAATGAATTTTTATTTTAATTTTCACTTGCATGGAAAATAATGTTATGCCCTTGTATAACAAGCTAAAGAGCTCTTACATAACAATGACAACTTCAATTTTAATCTTCATTACAATGATGCTTGGAGTGAAGTTGATAAATTTTGGTAAATTTAGAATTGTATACGAAAGAATTAAGAAGAAAAGACCATTTTCTGTTTGTTTCTCAACTTGTCTGTGCTCCACCCAGCTTGACTTGTGGCTGAGGAGTCATGACCTAGGGGCATCTAAACTGTTAAAGTCACTCAGGAATCAAACTCGGCCTGAGCCACACCAACCCTTAACTAACTGGATTTTTTAGCATGTCTCCTCCCCCTAGCACAGTGCACAACCACCCCATGAGGTTTGACCGTGGGTCTCTTTGCAAACGAATTCCATTCTCAACCAATTATGCAAGTAAAACTTGACCAAAAACAAAACCAATTAAACACATCTTTACACTTTTATTTAAAAACTCCTTTCCAATATAAAAATATTGGCTATCAATCTAATTGAGCAAGGCCTCCAAAAGATTTCACATCATTCCACAATTTCATAAAAAAAATCCATAATTAAATAATGATATTGGCCACCCGTCCTTGTTTTTTGTGGTTCGGAAGTGATTGTCTAATAATCATTGATCGAGTTGCTATTCGAATTCAAGTTTTAGTAATGTTAGTTGTTAGACATCTATTTCAGAAACTAACTAAGATCCACCTCTACATCCATGTTTTGTTACTGTAATATTCTATTGTTCTGGCAAGTATAGTACAAGGTAAGGAGAAGAATTTTCCATACATACATATTAATAATTTAAAAAAATTATCATTAGCTATAATACATATTATTCCTAAATCAAAAGTTGACATAAATGTATAAAACGATGGGGTTGATGGGGTTGATGTGTAGTAATCAATGTAGCGACAATTAATTGTGAAATGGAGAAGGCTCCATCTCTATTGTCACGAGCATGAAAGAGAAATATAAATGCCATGTTTGCCACATATCCCTTTTGGACACTTTGCAAGTAAATCGAGGAGTAGGTGGTTATGGCCAACAATGTGTTTCAACCATTCCAGACATAGTGACTGCCACCTTGGAAAAGAACATAGCATGGATGGACTTCAGTATCCTGTCGGCTTGTCAATCTCCAATTTCAATAAATAGGTGATGCATAAGATTTTAATGTAATAAAATGATAATATTTTTTAATTATTATGATGTATAGAAAAATTGTTAATATTTTTTTAAGAAAAAATAGTAACAAGTAAAATATATTATTAATTCTCTTTTTACTTTTCAATATATATATTTTTTCACAAATAATTTTTTATTTTAATTTTCACTTGTATAAGAAATAATAGTGTATGCCTACTAATAAACTAAAAGCTCTTAAATTACAATAATAACTTCATTATTTAACTATAATTAAAATGATATTTAAAGCTAACTTAATATTTTTTTGCAAATTTAAAATTGGATAGTGAAAAATAAAAGAGAAAACCAATTTAACATAAAGTTCAATTTAAAAACTCCGATCCAAAATAAAAATATTGCCTATCAATATAACTGAGCAACACTTCCATGATATTTCACATCTTTCCGAGTACTTATAATAAATAATCCATAATTAAATACCGATATTGGCAACTAGTCCGTGTTTTTTTGGTTCAGAAGTGATTGTCCAATACTCGTTGGTCGAATTGCAATTCGAATTCAAGTTTTCGCAATGTTAGTGGTTAGACATCTATTTCACACACTAATTAAGATCCACCTCTAGATCAAAGTTTTGTTACTATAATATTATATTGTTTCGGGAAGGATGAATACAAGGCAAGGAACACAATTTTATATATATATATATATAATTTTAAGAATTCATCATTAACTATAATACATATTTTATATTTTTCCTAAAATCAAAATTTGACATAAATGTATAATACCAAGGATAATTACGAGATTGATGTGTTTGATGTGGGGTAATCTATGTAGCGACAATTAATTGTGAAATGGACAAGCCTCCATGTCTATTGTCACGAACATGAAAGAGAAATAGAAATGTCATGTTTGCGACATATCCTTTCTGGATGCTTTGCAAGTAAATCGAGGAATAGGTGGTTATTGCCAACAACGCGTTTCAACCATCCACGTTTCAGGACATAGCAGTGCCACCTTGGAAAAGAACACAGCATGCATGTCTTCGTGTCTGTCACTTTGGGAGGAAATAAAGTTGGAGGCGCGCAAATTTATGGGATTATAACTGCTTTTAGAAACCTCTTCCCACGAAAGGCCACGGTCGAGACTCTGTCATTGAAGGTACTTTGAAGTGCAATCATTCTTGAAAGAATGTATCATTATATTTCCATTCCCATGCGATATTGGCTCAGTTCTACGGTTTGAATCGTTCAACAAAGTTGGTTTTCTAAGTTTCATGGTTGGAAAGTTAGTGAATCTTATTCTCTGCTCTGGATATATAAGCAAAACAATTCCTTTTTATGTCAATTTCGGATTGCAAATATTTTAGAAATCTAAGAGACATTAGAGTAGTTGACTAAGAAAAATTACTATGTTTTGGCTACCTAGAAGAATATTTTAGAAATGTGAGGGACATGATCAGTTAATTATTTGATTTCTTTGATGTCCATCACATTTGGACAATTTGCAACTTATGTTTCAGTAACGAGTTATTCCCATTAAAATACATTAATGTAGATGTCAATTTAAAAGTATGTATATGTATAAGTGTGTGAATGAAAATTATAATAACAAAATCTAAATAAATAAAAGATGTCTAAATCAAGATAGAAGATTGGATTAAAAACAAAAAACAGTTAATTCAAATCCAAGTGGAATGTACGCTGTCTTTTTATACTATGATGCCAAAATTTATGAAATTTTTACACTATGATGCCAAAATTTATTTTCATAAAGGTAATATCTTCCTGTGGCAACTCATAATGAGGAATTCATAATATTATAATGTATTTGATGCATAAGGCAACTCATAATGAGGAAGCCAAAATATTGTAATGTATTTGATCTTTTGATGTTTCTCATTAAGATTAATTGCAAAACTTATAATAAATAAGGGAATATCTAAAATATGTCCTTAAAATTTTCAACATTTGCCACTTATGTCTTAATAACCTTTTATTCCTATCACTTCACATTTCAAAATAAATATATTAATATGGATGTAGTTTAAAAGTGTGTATATATACAAGTGCGTGAATGAAAATTACAATAACAAAATGTAAACAAATAAGTGATGTCTAAATCAAGATAGAGGATTGGATTAAAAACAAAAAAAAAATAGTTAATTCAAATCCAAGTGCAATGTAAGTTGCCTCTTTACACTATGATGCCAAAATTTATTTTCATAAAGGTCATATTGGGCAACCCAAAAAGGGGTACCTCTTCCTGTGGAAACTCATAATCAAGGAGCCATAATATTATAATGTATTTGATATTTTGATGCATGAGGCAACTCATAATGAGGAAGACAAAATATTATAATGTATTTATGTTTTAATGTTTGTCATGCAGATTAATTGAGAAACTTATAATAAGGAAGGGAATATCTAAAATATTTATTTTCATGTCTATCAAATTTTGAAAATTTGCAACTTATGTCCTAGCAACTAATTATTCCCATCACCCATCACTTCATGTTTCAAAATAAATACATTAATGTGGATGTCAGTTTAAAAGTGTGTATATGTACAAGTGTGTGAATGAAAATTACAGTAACAAAATGTAAATAAGTAAGTGATGTCTAAATCAAGAGAGAGTATTAGATTAAAAACAAAAAAAAAAATATTAATTATTAGATCAAATCCAAGTGCAATGTATGCTACGTTTTTACACTATGATGCTAAAATTTATTTTCATAAAGGTAATATTGGGCAACCCAAAAAGGGGTACCTCTTCTTGTGGCAACTGATAATGAGGAATCCATAATATTATAATGTATTTTATGTTTTGATGCACGAGACAAATCATAATGAGGAAGCCAAAATATTATAATTTATTTGATGTGTTGATGTTTCTCATGCAAATTAATTGAGGAACTTATAATAAGGAAGGGAATATCTAAAATATGTATTTTCATTTTCTCATTCAAACTAGTTGTGAAATATAAAATAAATAACAAAATATCTAGATAATGTTTTTTTGTTTCCATGCAAAGCTATTTGAAATAAGGTTAATAAGAAGGTGTCTTTCTTATAAAAGTTGACCCCTGCCTCATAATAGTATGGTGGTATTATTTTTAGGGTTTGGTATTAATCTCTCTATTGTTTTAGTTTGTCATGTATGATTAATAAATTTCAAATCTATATGTAGATAAATTGTTATCAAAGCAGGCGATTTCAGCAAGCTACTACTCAACATGAAGGAGTAGAATGAAAGCCATCCATGTATTCAAATATTTTTTTTTTTTAGACTCATGGTTGATTGGTTCGATGCCCTTAGTTGTTCAATTACCTTCCCAGTGTGCCTTTCTCAAGGAAATTGGATCCATCTCATCATTGAGATCTTCATTTCGACCCATTTGGGTGGATGAAAATCATGCCACGTTGTAAAGAAATCTCATCCAAGGATTCACCATTCCAGGATTTAGCCATGTCTCTCCATGAGCTAATCAATCTGCACCAATAGAGATGCCCTCTAGGTTCCATTCAACTAGATAGATGCTTTCAGTTGCCTAAAATTTTGGGGTAAATGAATGGAGAGGTTGTTGATTCTTAGATATGCAGTCTCTCCAACTATTTCAAAACAGGTACACGGATTGAAAAATACATTAAACTTCAAATCACATGCACATAATAGGAAGGCATGGCACAAGCATGGTGGGATACCTAGTTAGTGGATATATCCTTGGACATTGAGCTCAGAGAGATAGAAGAGATTAGCCCTACTTGCATCACATCTTGGGATGACTTTTTCCACACGTTAAGATCACAGTTTTATCCCCTAAGGTATCTTCAAAATCTCCTTCGAAAATGGTTGCATCTTTTCCAAGTACCAAATCAATCAATATAAGCCTACACTAAATTCATATGCAAGTTGCACATTTAACTATATATCTTTGATCTGGAGCACGTACTCATTGTCAATTTTAATTCCATATTGTTAATGATTTTTCATGAAAAAAATGAGTTATTTGATATCCCTTTGTTCGATAAGGCCTTTCTTTGAGTCTTAGTCGTAGAACATAAAGTGGCTCCTTTAATTTGATCTCCTCAACCCAAATATGCCCCCTCTTGATGTAGAGCATAAGCCCCAACTTTTTCATTTTGGGTATTGAAATTTTTTAATAGAAGAGAACTCCCTCAACTAGAATTTTATATAAATTAAGAAATTATCATGTAAAGGGAAGCTTCCTAATCTTAGAAGGAATATAGGTTGTCAGAGGAATTTTGATGAGTTGGCATTCCTAGCCATGTGGCATAATTTAAAAGAGCCAAATTATTGGGATGAGATATTTTGGGACTTCCAAAAGAGGGACAAATGTAGGTTTTCAATAGGGGTCTTAGTTACAGCCTCCATTATGCAATTTAGATATTTTTCTCGGTTAAGGGTGTAGAGTATGAGATAAGAATAAAATATAGGAAATAACCAAGAGAGGCAAAGGAAGGAGAAGGTTTGAGAGGAAGAGAGGAGAGGGAAATTACTAAGTAAATTTTTCCATATTGTACATATCCCCTTTTAATAGAAACTGTGTGATATTATCCTCGATCATGAGGTATGTTAGATCTCTATGTGAGTTCATGTTTGATTATTGGTTACTAAACCCTCTTTTCCTATCAGGCTCATGTATTAATGTGCAATTGAGTATAAGAAAGTGGGTTTTCTCATTGTAACATGAGAGGATCCAAGAAGGATAGAGTTGTAGAAGCGAGCATAGGAGCCCTAAGTAGTGTCGAGCTTGTGTATTGAGACTTGGTGCTAGTGTGGTGAAGACCCTGCTAAAGGACTGATAAATCATGGAGGTTATCCCTATAGAGAAGGACTACGCGAGGTAGACTAGTCGAGGATTTGAATTTTGACTAGGAGATCATGACGTACCCTGAGAACTAGATCAAGGAGTTTCCCCTTAGCATGAATCATGGAAGATTCATAGGATAAATAAAGCTCTCCCCTATACAAATTTCCACACCTCCACTTATAGGGAAAAGCCACAGGGTGGGGGTGGGGGGTCTCAAAGTGCTAAGTGATAATGCAAAGTGAGGCCCCGAGATTAACATGTGTTGTCAACAAATGCCTTCAGTATCTTTATTTACTGGTTCCTTTTCCCACCGACCCTTAACTCATGATGACCCTAGGAGCCCTTACAAATGAGCTAGGTCATTGACTTGATTTCCCAATAATTGCTTGTTAGTAGAGGAAAAAGGTCTAGAGTGTCGAATATCAACAATAGTAGAGACCTTGTGAGCCATTAATTCTATGGTTCTCGTAATCCTAGAGTGTAATTGTTTATCCGTAGATGCTAAATTCTCCAAAACAAATTGGCGACTCCACTGGGGAAGAATCCTCTTTCCTAGTAGCTTATCCACCTCCTAAGACATCCTTGTAGACTTTATTTGTGTTAATTGACTGTATTTCAGCTCTTTTGCATTGAATTTTGGTAAAAAATTGAGGTTAGATGACCCTTGAGTGGCCTCTCAGAAATCAGCGCTGGGTTGGTCAGGGGACACTGCCTAGAAGAGCACCCTTGAGTGAGAGACAATGCTATATAGCACAATTAGGCCCTCTTTGACCTGCACTGATCAACCTTAGGTCAAATTCCCACCTTTGGAAATTGTTTTTTTCCAACTTTTCTCTGTTTGTTTGCTTGTTGATTGATTAATGAATGTCATGTCTCAAAGAACAAATTTTTATCTCCTTTGCCAGCCCTACCTTGACTGGATTGATTAATTATTTCTTAAATGTTTTCTTTGTCATTATCGGTCTATAGTCAAAGTTAGAATATATTTGATTAATCTTTGTTCGAAATAAAGTGTTGTAAAGTCTTATTTTCCTTCGAAATATAACTGTCGTCAAAGTCTTCGTTCTTATTAAAGATTGATTGATTGTATGTCCGTATTTCCTTTTTGTTCATCATAACATTAAGGGATTCAAAAAGAAAAACTTGCATCGTTCATATTGTAGTTTGTGAATGCTTGAAAGGAGTAGCTAGGCAAATTTCATTAGATGTGCTCTTTGTTCTTTGTCAAAAATTTGACTGCTCTATCCCTACTAGATAAGGATTTTCACTGTTAAATTAAATGGAAAGAATGCTTATCATATTAGTTGCATTTTAGGAATTGCAAAAATACATCACATGGTGAAGCTTGAAAGGCAAATTCTAAAGAAGCTCAACTTAAAATTTATCTAAATTTACCTAATGGAGCATTATCACCTAACTAAAAACATTTAGAGGTTCTAGGCTAGAGACGTGTTCCAGTATTGTAAAACATAGCAGCTATCACTAACTTGTCTTAATGGAATAGGAGGATTGCCCCCAAGCTTGTTCGAATCTAAAGAAACAAAAAGAACTTGAGTGGTATCATATTCACTCTCTTTGGGAAAGGTACAATTAGCTAAAGGTGAAATTGGCTCAACTGTTACCTCGACCTGTTGATTTGGGTCAGGTATAGACTCATAGGATTCACTTTTAGAGAGAGTGGGTTTGGCCGCCAGTTGATTTGGGTCAGTCACTTTATCAACTAGTGAAGGATTAAGGGATCGTTTCCTGTAACCAGATGGAAGTCATTGCGGTGAAGTAGGACGGTTATCCAACACTTTTTTGGCTTCATCCAAATAGGGACAAAGGTAAATAGGGTGATACCGTTCACATAACCTACAGAGAAACTTAACTCTACCCTTCTGTCCATGAACTTTACTACCACTAGTTGATTGTGTGTCACCAACATGATCTCCAAAAGTTGATGACACAGGATGATGTGAACGAGAAGACCATTCTTCTAAGATTTGAGGAATATTAGGACAATTTCGAAGAAGATGGTCTCCCACACAAAGTTTGCATAGATATCGAACTTTGTGAGGCTTGATGGACGGTTTCTCATAAGATGTTGCATTCAAAGCAATGGTTGCTTGGGTGCCCCTCTGCTGAATTTGCTTATTCTCCTTCTTCATCCCTTTCTTCTCCTTCTTAGCCACCTGGTTACTAGTACCAATACTTTCACCAAGCGAAGAGGAAGGAGGGGAGGAAGAAACAACCGAGGAAGAAGGCAAAGGGTCAACTTTTGGATCAACTGGAGGTTGATTTTTTCTAGTTGAAGGTGTACTTGATTGCGGAGAAATCACGAAATTTTGAAACAAGGAGGTTGAAAATAGCCATACTGGCAAGCCAATGAGAAATCCTGGAAGGGACAATGTAGCCATATATGGAGCACCAATATTTCGGAAAGGAGGAAAAGGACTAGGATTCCCATCAAAAGGAATTCCTTGATCAGTGGACTCCAGATTTGTCGCCATATGTTTCAACCTAAGATCAACTAAGGAGTGAGCATGGAGGATGTTATCCGCGGTCAATTAATTTATTTTAATCAAAGTAACATAACAAAAACAAAAGAGGAATAATCTAGGAAAAAGGTTTACCAAGCAACTGTGAACTGCAGAATACCTCCCGACGAACCGAGAAGTATGGGCAGGCAATCTCCCCGAATGTTGTGTTCGGTGTATCACAGTGTATAAGGCGGTCGAGTCAGTTACCTAAGGATGGATAAAAACCTAGTGTTGTCGTCCTTTTATATACCCGGAAGTATGTGGAGGCCCAATCCGTATAAGCGTTGTCTAATGCAAAACACATAGTGAGAGCATTCCCATATACTTTACGTACTGTAACGTCGCCCTATATACCCAAAGGGACATGGAAGAGCTACGATATACTCACGTACATGGAATGAGGCATCACACTCGGCATGTATTGTAGACAAGTTAGTGACAACTGCTTTGTTTTACGACGCCGGAACACGTCTCTAGCCTAGACCTCTAAATGTTTTCCATTAAGTGACAATGCTCCATTAGGTAAATTCAAATAAATTTTAGGTTGATCTTCTTTAGAATTTTCCTTTCAAGGTTCACCATGTGATGTATTTTTGCAATTCCTAAAAATCAACTAATATGATAAGCATTCTTTCCATTCAATTTAACAATGAAAACCCTTAGCTAGTAGGGATAGAGCAGTTAGATTTTTGACAAAGAACAAAGAGCACATCTAATGCAATTTCCCTAGATACTCCTTTCAAGCGTTCACAAAATGCAATATGAACGATGCAAGTTTTTCTTTTCGAATCCCTTAATGTTATGATGAACAAAAAGGAAATATACACATAAAATCAATCAATCTTTAATAAGAACGAAGACTTTGACGATAATTCTATTTCGAAGGAAAATAAGACTTTACGACACTTTATTTCAATCAAATATTAATAAACTATATTCTAACTCTGACTATAGACCGATAATGACAAAGAAAACATTTAAGAAACATTAATCAATCCAGTCAAAGTAGGGCTAGAAAAAGAAATAAAAATTTGTTCTCTGAGACATGACATTCATTGATCAATCGGCAAGAAAACAAACAGAGAAAAGTTGGCAAAAACACTTTCCAAAGGTGGGAATTTTACCTAAGGTTGATCTTCGCAGGTCAAAGAGGGCCTAATTGCGCTACAAAGCACCGTCTCTCACTCAAGGGTGCTCTGCAAAGCACTATCGCCTGACCAAGCCTACGCTGATTTTTGAGAGGCCACTCAAGAGTCATCTAACCTCAATTTTTTACCAAAATTCAATGCAAAAGAGCTGAAATACAGTCAATGAACACAAATAAAGTCTACAAGGATGTCTTAGAAGGTCGATAAGCTACTAGGAAAGAGGATTCTTCCCCAGTAGATTCACCAATTTGTTTTCGAGAATTTAGCATCTACGGATAAACACTAATTCACTAGACAAGTATTTGTGCCTAGAACAACAGTTTAAAGTGTTTTAGACTTTCCCTATAAGCAATAGATAAGAAGAGAGGATTGAAGGCCTACTTGTAGTTCCCCTTTCCTCTCGTCTCCCTTGTATCGAATCTGTCGCTTCTTCTCATACTTAAACCGCTTTAAAAGTACCCTGTCAACACAACAGAAGACGAAAACTGATCAAAGCATATGATCCATTGAATATAAATGAAAGGAATCATAAGCAATTCATACATATAAGCATCATGAAAGAACACAAATATCGAAAAAGGTTCAAAAACTTTATTAGATAGAATAAGGAACTACAGCCATCAGTGTCCGATTCAAAGTCATTCCTCTAGCTTGGATCCCATCCACATCACATCAGAAGCAAGACAAGCTTGTGGCATCACAACATTTGCTCCAAAGTCAAGTCTCATAGCAGCATTATCTCCTTACAATTCAACATAGTCTAGCTAGCCCCTGATCACTTAGATGAGTGGTCAATTTATAGGAGGATGAAGGAGGTTTTGTTGTTAATGGTGGAATTGAATGGCCTTCCATACTTAAAATTAGTTCCATGGAGGAAGGGACAAGAGGATATGATGCACCTTAACTTATTCCTCATCCATTTTCGAGCTCATAGGAGTTGATAACTGAGGGAAGCTTCTATATGACTCCAAGAGATAAGAATATTCCCCAAATCCCAATTGAATTTCGCTCAAATTTGGCCATTGCAGCTTAAAGAGGGCTTAGGTGCTCTCTAGAGCACCCTAATAGTGTATCTACCTGCGCTGCAGAGCACCCTGGCAGTGTATCTACCCGTGCTGGTCCCTTCAGAGACCGTTTCTGGATGTCTTAGGTCATGAAACTTTCTAGGAAGGAGGCATTCAAAGGGGTAACTTGTTAGGGCATGGAACAACTGAATTTAGGGTTTGATGAGCCCTAACACACTGATATGAATGTTAGGATTTGATGTTCTCAAATGGATATGTAACAATAATGTGGACGTGTGTTAATGGAGGGGGCCATATTAGTAGATAGACGCCTCTCGATAAGTGCCAATTCATGTGGCTATAACACTTAGCACTCGACACCATAAGATTTGGGCTCAAGTATAGTCTACATAGCCATAGTTACGAGAAAAGGACTGGGGTCTGAAAGAGGCCATCAGTGTGAGTTCTTTAATAGACTAACATTGCCACCCCATCACAATGGCTTTAAAGCAAGGAATCAGAGCAAGAGTTCAAATCTAGAAGTAAAAAAAAAGGCGTCAGAGCACAGGATGAAAGCCAAATAGTGTTCTTCGAGGAAATAAAGAGGTTAGAATAGAAAAATGAATCAATAGAATGGTTTAAATCAATGAATGGGAGAATACATGCAAAGAATCATTGAAGGAAGAATAAAGGTAAATGATATATTATAATTTTAATAATAAATTTTAGTGTATGTGTATAGGAATAAGAAAAGTGAAATGAAGGTTGAGGGAGGAAATAACACACAAAGGATTTGGTACAAGGGAGGAGATAATTTGATCCAAGGAGTAGAGCCGAGGAGAGTTGTCAATGGGAGTCAAATGAGACTAATAGAAAAATAATCTACAATAGTGTGAAGCAAGGGCTTAAAAAGTTGTTGGAAGTGTAGATCCAATGAGATATGATGGGTAATTTGTCTTAGAAGTTTTTTTAAAATTAATTGATGTGTAGGTAGAAACAAAGAGAGAGAGGAAAAATTTTGTGGTAACCCTTCTAGTAGAGTGATGAGAAACACTTCTAGGTGAGGTTGGGTAGATGTTGTTGAGACGGTTTTATAGTTGTAAATGTGGGAAGATTTTTCAATAGACAAGAGCAGGTGAATATTTTGAAAGTGAGTAGAGTCCAAAAGCATGAGAGGAGTAGAGGAAGATTAGAAGGTTCTAGAGGAGAGAGACAATGATACAAAAAAGCCAAGTTCAAAGGATAGAAGCTTGGTGAGGTATCTTGTAGCCATGTGAAACATACTTGTCACTAGAAAGGCTTGTTTCAAGTCACAATTGAGCATGGAGAAGTTCATAGAGAAGGAAAGAGAGATTACTACTAATGGTCATGACAAGGGTTCAAGTGGAAGCCATCCAAAAATGGAGGAATATGCCAAAGAAGATGACATAGGGAGAAAAAGGATGAGTTAAGAGGATATTGATAGAGAATTTGTTGAGGTGAAGGCAAAACTTAGTGTGCTAAAGATGTTGTTACTAGAAACTGAAGTAGACCAGAGATGTGGGAGGAGGACGATGAAGAATTTCGAGTACATGATGAGAGCCTAGTTGAAGGGAGAAGAACTCAAAGAAGTTGAGAATTGAGTATGAGGAAGAGGAAGTTTACTATTATGAACTAGAGTAAGCAAGTATCCTTGGAGAGGATGATGATGAGGATGAAGATACAAGACTTCATGAGAGTCTCATAAATCGTATGGAATGTGAAAATCAACATGAAGAATTGATGATAGGGGCATAAAATGAGGCTAGAAATCCTTCAATTTTGGAAATCAATATTTTGCAGATAGTTGTAGGTCACAACAATGATAAATACGGAAAACCATCTAAAAATATCACGAATATGTAGGAAGATCAAGGAGTTCCTATTCAAAGCATTGAAGAGGAACATGAATAAAATTATGTTTTGATGGGGATTAGGTACAATTACCTCACAAAGGTAATCAAATAGATATCCATTAATTGTATACAAATGCAAGTATAGGAGAGTAATTGCAAGGACCTATTGATGAAGAAAATAGGGTAACTATGGCCCATGGAGATAACCAAAAGAAGGACAAAGATGAAGAGAAACATTCAGATGCAATGTTGGTGGAATTTGATGAGGAAATCAAATTAATGAGGAGGTTTCTGAGAAAACATGAGAAATCAATTTTATTTCCTTTAGAGATAATGATGATGGAATTTACAAGAAGGTTCTAGTATGTGGAATGAGGGATGGAAGCCTTATAAATGCAAAATTTAATGAAGATTGATGATGTTTTAAGGAATGTTAGTCAATATGAAGATTGAGGAGGACTACATCAAGATTGCAGGTAGTAGTAAATGTCACTAGAAGTGTGCAAGAAGTAAGCTAGAGGCTAAAAAAGATACTAATGTGCATGGAGGGACATCATAATTATTTTTTGTAGATAGAAGTGAGAAGAAGAAAATAGTTATTCTTCTAATTGATGGCGATATTTGGAGATTTGATATTTATTGTAGTAGAGTTGCTTCATGTGCAGATGTCGTTTGGGGAAATGAAAGGAAGTATTTCATAAAGAAAAATTGGAGAAGGAATTAAATCACCTTAATCATATTGTAGGAGATGTATGGTGATGACGAATTGAAGATGAGTAGTGGAATTGAAAGTGAGGCCACAAAAATTTTGAATTTTGAAGCCAGTAAGGGGATAAGCTCGACATTGAAGTTGATGAGTTGTGTGTGCTAATGAAGGAATATCCTAAGGAGGGGGAAATAAAACAAAGAATATAGGCACGTGGGGCATTGAAAATCAAATTATGGAAGTTGAGACAACTGAAGACATCAACAAGAAGTGGAGGAGATTGTGTTGAATGAAAATTTTAGCCTTGGAAAAACACTCGATCAAGGTCTTCACACTAAGGCTTGTGGATAGTAGCAAACAAATGTGTGGGATAGTGGGTAGTGTCAATAAGTGGTAGTAGTAGGAATAAAAAACAACCAAGTAAGTGGACAATGCCAAAGACAAGTGTGGGATATTGAAGGATTCAACAATTAAAGGCACTTTGATAGGAGGTCATAAAGTTTTTCAACTTAGAGAGTTTGGTGCATGAGCATAAGCTGCATTTTTTTCTTTTTTCCTAGACCTAAAGGGGTCTTGAAATTTCTGAATTGAAGTGAATTCCATTGCCTCCAACTTTGTAAAAAATAGGAAATTTGCATGTAAAGGAAGATTTCCTAGTCCTAGAAGGAATCTAGGTTCTTAGAGGAATTTTGATGAGTTTCCATTCTTGGCCATGTGACACAATGTGAAATAACTAAACAATTGGTTTGAAATGTTTTAGGATTTCTAGAAGAGGGACATATGTAGGTTTTTGAGAGGATTGTTAGTTATAGCCTCCACAATGTAATTTATATATTTTTCTTAGATAAGGGTCTAGAGTATGAACTGGTAAGAGGAAGAAATGTAGCCCAAAAGAAAAGGGAGGAAATATCCAAGATAAGCTAAGGAAAAAGAAGGCCTGAGAGGAATAAAAGAGAGGCCCATTACTATGTAAATTAGGTGATATTGTATAGACCCAATTTCAATAGAGACTGTATGATATTATCTGCGATTGTGGTGTATTCTTGATTTTTGTGCATATATGAGTTCATGTAAGATTACAAATTATTGAACCATCTATTTTTATCATGGTTGAACATTAAGGTGTAGCGGAATATAACCACGAGGGTTTTGTAGTTGTAACATGAGAGTAGCAAAAAAGGCCACCATTGAAAAATAGAGAACACGTGGCCTGAGTAGTGTTTGGATTGATTTTTTAGAACAAATGCTGGTGTGGTGAAGACCGTGTCGAAGGACCTAGAAATCGTCAATGTTATCACTATAAAGGAAGATTGGGTGAGGGAGACTAGTCGAGGAGTTGTACTTTGACTACGAGAGCATGAGGTACCCACTCAACTAGATCCATGAGTTTTCCCCTTAGCGTAAAATGTTGGATTTTTGCAATACAAAGAAAGTTCCCCTACACAAAGTTGCATAACTCTAATCATAGACAAAACCCACAACTGGTATCGAAGGGGGGTGGAAAAGTGGTAATTCGTAATGGGTGGGGAGGCTCCACAATTGATGTGAGATTTCCACATATGTGACTATAACCATTGGTGCCTTTCCTTGCAAACATAACCCCTTAAATCATGGCATGCCTAGTGGTCCTCGTGAATGAGATGGGCCATATATTTTACTACCCCATTATTGCATTAATCAAAAGGTGACCATGCGTCGAAAAGGGCACTGCAACGACTGAAGTGTTGAATATTGGCAAGCACAAAGGCCCCATGAGCCATCAAATTTTTGGACCTAAGAATCCTAAATTTCAAAGTGGATATGTTGTAATGGAAGGGTGCATGGCACTAGATAACCACTTATTAAGAAGTGTTAAGTCATATGGGTAGAGTTCTTAACACTCATCACTAAGATATTTGGGCTCAGCTATAGTCTACACAATGAGAACCAAGAGAAAAGGATTGGGACATGAAAGGGGCCATTACTGATTTATTATGTTGAACAACTGATGTCACCCCCACACCACTTGTTCTACTGGTCCTCCTACTTTGAATGCTACCTCATGTTCCACACCTTGCAATACCCCCTACTATAACTTCCATAAGACTAATTCAGATACCTCTACCAATTACCAGGCACATAAAAATACATGCAACAAAAAGAATCTTTTTACCAAGGTTGAGAAACTAGATTACCCTCCTATGCTTCACTAGTTTCTTTTGACAATCCTATAATATTCAACTCATCTCATCCTTATGATTGCTAATGTAGCTATCACCTTTCTTGCACCTTTATTTACCCATAATTGTTAGATCAACCATGAATTGGCTACTCTTATACTCGAAGTAGGATTCAAAGAAATCTTGTGGCCCATGACTTGGTTTAATTCCTTAACCTTCGCACCACTCCACACTCCACCCCATATGATCTTAGTTGGGTACATAAGGAAAGCCCTCAACTTATTGTCTTCCAACATTGTTCAATGACCTTTGGTATTATCCCTTCTTGAGATATTATTATGTGTGATGTTTCTCCTCTTGATTTCCCCTATCTATTACTAAAAATTTGATATCTATAGTCTAGGGACATCATTTATCATGCTAAATATCATTAATACCACTTGGAACATAAATTTCATACCTATGTTCTCATATCATCTTCACTTGAACTAGCACACCCTGTTCCTAGAAAATATCACATTAAGAAAGTCAGTTGGATACAATGCATTTTTTTATGTTTGGTTTGCCTTGTAAAATGAGATAAACTCACTAATCTGGTAACCCTTGATATGGTTTCCCTACTTCAATATTTTTCATATGTATTCACACAAACCACAGAGTTACCACTAGCATGATTTATTAAACATAGAATCAATTTTATTCTTGGAGCTTCCTCTACCAATGCCCCATCCTATCACTTTGTTAATTAAGAGGCAGCTAACATAGAATTCCCATTCAAAGAATTATTGACATCGAGTTGTATCTAGCCTTCATCCTCCCTGTCTGCATCTCTCACTTTCATTATTATCAAAAGGGATAATTCAGAATAACATCTAGTGATAGATTACCATACCCTTAATAAACCTACCATTAAAAATTGATCCCCTACCCTAGATTGAGGATTTATTGGACCACTTACAGGGGGTTTTCTTCTTCACAAACATGGATTTTACATCTCAATACAATCAAGTTCGCATGCATGAAATAGACCCATGGAATACTAATTGGAAGACTAAATTTAGGCTATTTGAATTGTTAGTCATGATATTTGGTTTGACAAATGTGAATACCATATTTATGGTATTAATCAATGTGTGTTCACAACACACCAAGCTATGTTTGTGGTTATTGTTATAGGTCTATTTGGGCACATCACTACCAACATTTATATCAGTACAATTAGGGCTCATCAAACCCTAATTCAGTTGTTTCATGCCCTAGACAAGTCATCACATTGAATGCTTCCTTCCATGAAAGTTTCCTAGCCTGAAGCCTTCCTGAAATGACTCCTTGGGACACCCGCTCAGCGTTGGTCAGGGGTAACTGCGTTGCACAACAAGAAGGTCCATTTTGGCCTGCACTGTAGTCCACTTAGGCCCTCTTTGACCTGTGCTGGGTGAGATTGAGTGAAATTTTCATAGGGTTTTGGGAATATTCCTTGATTCTAAATCATTCTAGAAGGATCCCATCTCTTATATCCTCCTATGAGCTCGAAATTGGATAGGCTAAGGATCCATTAACTTCCTATCCTCTCATCCCTTGCTCCATGGAAACTAACTCCAAGTTTGGAAGGCTATTCAATACCCTTATTTATGACAAAACCACCTCCCTTTCCTATAAATTGAGCACTCATCATAGTGATCAGGGGGCTAGAATCTAAAGTTTGTAAGGAAATTCTATTGGTTTGAGAATTGAGTTCATGTCAAGCAACATTATTTTGTTGGATTGGTGCGCTATTGATGTGGCGAGGGTTTGACTGAAGCTGGAGGAGTGGCACAAGATCGAAATTCATTGGGTGAAACTCTTCCTTCTACATTAATAAAGTGTTTATTCATTTTCTCATATTCGTGTTCATATTTATGATTATTATGTGTTTCAATATCTTCGATTACATTGGTTTATAGTAGATAGATCATGTATGCTTTGATCATTTGTTGTTTATGTTTTTGTTGATACAGGTACCAATCGAGCGGGTTTAGATCAAGTGGGAGCAACGAGAGCAATTCAAAGGGGATCAAGGAAGCAAAAGACTACAAGTAAGTTCCTTCATCAAGGAAGAAAAAGACTACTTTCTTTCTGTTGTTCTAGGTGTAGCTACCCACCTAGGGAAAATGTTTTTATCCGTAGATGAAACTTCCATATAAAAATTATTTATTTTGATGATATTTTAGTACTCAGTAGATTTTGGACGAAACATCTACAACAAATTTGCAACAAACTTGAGCTACTACAAGAACATATAATTTAGTTAGAAGAAAAGAAATCCTAGTTTTGGCAATCATCAATTACATATTTGGAATACATACTTGATCCAGATTGAGTTTGAATAGATCCCTCTCTGGTATAGCCTTTGGCATAATGGCTAGTTCGTTCCAATTCTCATGAACTCAAGAATTGCATGGGAGGTATTAATTTCTATGTAAAATGTGTTTTTAGTTTTTCCTAGTTGGCCTACTATTGAAGCCCCAAAAATTGGGTCTACAACAAGGGGAATAACCACCCGGTCCGGACCTTGAAAGCAGCTCCTTTTTTGTTTGGAATAGTGGCTCCGACTGGGGATGATGGGACCAGTTTCCAATTTGTTTATGATGGTACACTAAGGGGATGATGTTTTTATCTTTTGAAAAGTTTTGTGGGGAGAATACTTTATTCTAAATCTAATCTAACATGTGAAATTTTATTCTAATGAAGGAAAACATCTAATTTAAACTATCCCGGGAGTAATGGTTTGCTTATGCGATCCAGAATAATTTCCAACAACAATTGATAATAAAAATCATTCAATTACTATGAGAAAAGAATACGTTAAAGATTGTTAGTTTGTATAAGAAATTAGCCTAAACATTTATGATAAACCCATCGCATAATAAGTCATTCATACACTTGACATAAAAGAATAGTTATCACTGTACAATAGTGCAAAAATGATAATTGGACATTCAGGTTTCCATATATAAACAACTGAAAATAATATATCACTTGGCCTATAAGCAAAAAATATTAAGAGATAAAAGTACCATTGATAATAGCTTTTGCTCATGAGCTTTAGCGATATAGATTTATCTTCAAGTAATTCAACATCTACTAAGAGTATAGAAGTGAATTTTAGTAGTAGACTGTAAACTCAGATATAAATAAATCTCATTCCATTGATTTATCAAAACCTCCTCAGAAGGGACAAAAGTGCATGTTCTGAAGAATTGTTTTTGATAAATTTCTGGACCCCTCTCTAAATGCATGAGAGGGGTTTAAATACTACTCTAATGAAAACTAAAAATAGTTATTACAAAAATAGATGAGGAGGTTCAAAACGACCATCCTCATTTTAAGAAAAAATGAACTAATAATTAAACTAAAACTGAATCTATGCTAAATCATGTATCTGTTCTTTTAAGTTGCAAATGTCTAGCGTGGGCTTCAGGAGCGTCGGTTGGCTGACTTCAGCCTTCAATTGACCTGCAAATACGGAATCAGTGAGTGCTGGCGCTATCTTCTCGGCAGAGGTTATGAGGCACTTCAAAGTCATACACTGCCTATGTGGTTTTACCAGATGTTTCCAGTAAGTGTCCCAGTTTAACTTGCTTATCTGCTTAATTGACTCTGCCTTCTTTTCCGCTATTTGCTTCAACCTTGTTTGCAGCTGCTGTGCCTTTCGGAGAAATCCTGGAGTGGTTTCTGATATTAGATTTGCCTTATGTAAATTTTCATTGATGTAGTTGATGATGTTACTTGCTGTTGTTGTTGCCTCCTCCATCGCATGCTCTGCTTCCTTGAGCTGTGCATCCCATTTTGCAAATAGCATGTCTTTGTGGGATTCATCAATCCTGGGCAATTCTGCTCTTTTTCCTTCCTCCAATTTCTGCCAATTCACAAAGTCAGAAACTTTCTTAAAAATTAAATCATAATCAAGTCGTATGTCTACGACTTGATTTGTAATGTAGTCACTTTTCTCGCAATGGGAATTCCATTGCGAGATTCTTTGGCAAAGCATTTCTTCTTGTTGTAAGAGTTGGTCATTGAGGGCAAGGGCTTCTGTGACGAATTCTTCAATTTTAGGGTCATCCTTATGCAGTTCTATTGTGGCCTGTAACTGTTGTTCTTTATTTGCTAGATTGTTTTGATAACTCAACTGCATTTGTTGGAAGTCCTGTTGTAACTTTGCCAATTGTACTTCTGCTTCTCGGCTGATGCTGGCATGCTGTATTTGCTGTTCCAAAAATAGGATTTTATCCTCCTTTTCTTTTAATAGTGTTTGAAATTCTAATTCTTTATCAATGGTTGCATAAGCATATACCCCTGCAATTTGAGAGAGCCTAGTGAGATTTTCTGTTGGATCAGTGGTCATGTCTTGGCAAAGAACATCTAAACTTTCAGCCTCTAGAGAAAGTACAGTATCTATTTTTCGTTTCTTTCTTTGTCTCCTGACAACAGCCTTATGCTTCGGACTATAAAATACATCCAAAGGGGGAATATCCTCTATTTTTAGCACTATTACGGATGACGGAGCAACAAGAATATGCTTTGTCTCTTGAGTATTAATAACCTCTTCTATTATCATTTTTGTGGTTGTCTCCCCTGGGTTTATCAATGGACCTGCATTCTATTCCTTGGTGTTGATTAGTTCATTGAAATTCTCCCACTCCTTTTCTAGGTCTACTATAATTGGACTTGTTGGCTTTGCAAGGGGAGTGGGAGTCTCGACCTGTTTTGGGGACGAAACCTGCTGATCAGGCTTTTCTATAGACTGAGCTGTATCTTTGATTGACGCTTCACTTCTACATGATCACTTTTTGACTGCTTATCATATTTTTCAGCTGATTCCCTTTCGGACTTTGATTTAGACTTCTCTTCTCCTAAACTTTCACTTATACTAATACTGGGAGTGGGCTCCCTTATTGGTTCAAAACGCAATTTGTCCAATGGGACATTTGCCAATCTCTGTTCTCTGTAATGGTTAAACTCTTGAAGCTTCGCTTGGTCAAACTGAATTTATGCCATATGTAGAATCTATCTGAGAGAGCTCTTCTGTCAAAAGACATTGTAGAAGATATCATCTTCTTTACTAAACACTTTTATTTTGACCATGGTTGTAAAATCCTTGGTAGTATCCAAGGGATCATACTGCCTCCCTCATAATTTTGGTAGCTACAGACTTAGCATATTATCAACCACTTTAAAAGCGTGTCCCAAATCAAATAATGCGAAGGCCTCGCAGACCATAGGGAATTGAGGCTAGATGGCCTTCTTCTTATCCTTGAGTTCTCTGGTCATTCCCCAAACACCACAGGTATGGTAAGCTATCTCTCTCACCATAAGTTTTTCAGGAACATACAAAGGAAGCACATGAGGCGAGGTAATGCTCCCAAATACCCTAATGTAGGTGAATAACTCCTCCCCAAACCACCTTCCCACAGGGAGAATGTCAATTTCAGCTTCCGGGGAGAATCTTGGAGCATCTATGTTATATAACATTTTATGAATGGGAAGTATTACTCCATGACAAATTTTATAGAAATGTGGGATGAAATTAGATTCCCACAGTTCTTTATGGTAGACTTGAATAGGTAAAGGGTTCTGTACTGTCCATTTCCATCCCATGATGGGAAAATCAGAGACGAAAGAAATAGCATCTGACAGAGGCAACTAAAAAGAATGGAGGGTAAAACCTCTGAGAAAAACTTCTTTTAGTTCAATAATTCAAAATAGCAGAAGCTAAATTATTCGATAAAATTTGGGCCCAATCCATGATGGTGGCATTGGTGGCCGCATCCAGTAAAGGCAACCATTCCGATGAAAACTTATCTATATCTAGCTTCCCAAATAGCCTACATAACATTGCAGAAGTAAAACAATAGAGAGAAGCGAGGGAGCCAATGGCGAACATACCATTTTTGTCCTTCTTTAATGGTTCTTCCTTCGTGGACTAGTTCTTTGTACAATCCGCCAAATCCTCGTTCTCTTTGGTGAATTTTCCACAAATTGTTTGTTATAGCTGTCTCGGGGTTCTGGCAAGTGATACATACGCCTCAAATTACTTGGGGTAAATGACCCCATGGCCTCCTGGTTTCGTGTCTTGATATATCTGATCCCTGTCAGATATATCAGCGTAATCCATTTTACCATATCCGTGTAAGGGAGTATCTTTGGCCTTGCTGCAATACGGTGCAGAAACGAGCATGCAAGCTCTGTTAGTGATTCTTCTGATGATGCACGTCCATCTACTATAACTGTAACCTCCATAACTCTCAGGTTTTCCTCTTCTAACAGTTGGTACATGCCTTCCCAAGTAGATATTCCTGCTTCCCTGGTACAAGTGGTGTCTGTGAATAACGAAGTCATCTCTGATTTTTCAGATGCAGGAGCTTTGCCTTTCTTTCCCATTACGTTCTGCGTGTTGTTCTGCATTCTGCTCTATGTAATACTCCTGAAAATAGTAAGTAGAGAACAGAGCTACAATAAGGATGGTGGTGAATAATGAACAACAATAAGGTGACGGGAAAGCTTTTAATTTTTAAAATAATATCAAAGATATCACCTTACGTGAAATAACCCTTTAAACCAGATATGATTTGATTTTAATAAATATCATCAATGGGCTGTTAAGCAAACATTAATCCTCATAACTCTTGCATCAAATGACAGAAAGTAATATCATTGAACTCTGAGCCCTTAGATTCGCGATAAAGCGATTTTGTGATTGTCTTCGCAATATCGCAGATCGCGATATCTCAAAACCTTTTATTTATTTTTTAAAAATCATTTGTTTCATCGTGCGGCTGCAAGATGCAATTTTCAAGAGCTTTATCACATTTCGCAATATCTGGGTGTTTTGTATTAAGTGGTGCTGTGATTAATGGAATCTGCGATATGCGGTAAGTTTATAAGACTTGCGATCTCGCAGTCTCGCATTCTCACTTTTCAAAGAGTTTCTTAATAAATAATGCCCGTCGTTACCCTTTTGCAATGCGATGCGATTCTTATCCTGAAAAGATTAGGTGTTAAAGCCTTTTTTTGCTCAGTACTCAATACTTTCCGCTTACAAGGGTTTTCCTAGCTTTGTGATTATATTGTGCTTTTTCACAAGGAGGCTTAACAATTATAACATTTTTTACGCACATGAAGCGTGAAAAGGTAGGAATTCATATTTTTGGAAATTTTGTCTTGATATCATGTTTTATTGAAAACAAAAATCTAATCTTAAGTGCTAAGTTTTGATTTTTAGAAGGGTCCCCATTTATTAATGTTATTGCTAACACTAATAAAAAGGGGGTTTGTTGATGGTCACAACAATTGGTGATTCACTTGAAAGAACCAGTTATCTCTAATAGTTTTTTGAATTTTCTAAAACTTCTAAAATAAAAATGGTTTTGGAAAATCAAACTTTATTGTAGAAATATAAGGTACAAAGTGCTATTTTCTAACAACAACATTTTCTTCCATCTATCCTAATTATGATCCTCTTCTTCCTAAAGCTAGTCATTCTACTTACATCAGTCATTACTTGGTTTATAAAGATAAAAACAAAGACATCTCTGTAGATCAGTTTTAGGTGTACTCATTTGTCGTAGGTAGAGCCTCTGCTGCCAGCAGACATTCATAGCCTCGACAAGGTTACCTATTACCCAACAATGATCCAGTATCCCACTTAAGAAGTATGCAATTCTCAAAGATAAATCCTCATCTACACTTGTTTCTTTTTCTTTTCTTTTAATTCTTAAAGAACAATGTCTTGATTTGGTGGCGAATTTTGACAGTGCCATTCACTTGATTTATAACTAACTGAAGAAGCTGGCTCGTGATGAGACCCCTTATCTTTTGATTGAAACAATCTCTAGCCATTACCCTGTTTTGGTATGTAGTTTGGCAATGTCAGCTAGTTATAATATTTATGATCATGATAAGCTGGCTCTTGACGAGACCTCTTATTCTTTAAGTTTATAGTGCATAACTGGATTATTCTTTGAAACTTGCAATTCCTAAAGTGGGGACGAAGTCATTGGCTCCTTAAGAGTTCTTCTGGATGACAATTGTAGAGTTTTATAAGTAGCTTTTCTATAGAGAATCTTTGTCTTATTATTGGTGCTTTTCAGGAGTGATATAACACAAATTCCTACTAAAGGTTGTTTTTTATCAGAACTTGTAAAGTTGAAAGAAAATACCAGTACAATATTTAGAATGATATAGCACTTGACCGTATTTTTAAAAAATAAAGATCAATTTTCCTAAACATTTCCATTTATACAAGCGAATTTTTTTTTTTTGACAAGAGACACTAATCTTTTTCATGGAAACCCAAAGGTAAACATTTTCAACTTGTTTTATTATCAAAAAGAAAAATAAACTAAAAATAATAATTTACAAAAATATAAGAGGTCATCTTCTATGGAAAGTATTTTTTAAGGATCTGTCCATTAACAGGTAAAGACTGTCTTTTCCCTGCTAAGTCTTGTAACATAAAAGTCGATGGACCTATAATTTCAAAAATTTGGAATGGTCCAAGCCACATCTGTTGGAATTTAGTATGTTTTCCTTTCTCTTCGTGGGCTTTATCCCATTTCAATACTAAATCTCCAATTTGAAAATCTTTTCTAGACACCAAGTTTGAATCAAAAGAAGCCTTTACTAATGCTTGATGATGCGCATGGGTAATTTTGGCTTGTTCTCGTTCCTCTTCTAACTTAAGGATCTGCAATTGTCTTAGTTGCAAGGATGAGGAAGGAGTTTCTTCGATGAACTAAACTAAGGCTAAAGAAGGAATAGCTAGGTGAGTTGGGAGAACCACTTCTTTCCCATAAACTAAATTAAAGGGAGAAGTGCCAATAGAAGCTTTTTTAGTTATTTGATCTACCCAAAGAGCATTCATCAAAGATTTGTGCCAAGTTCTATGACTTTGATCAATAGTCCGTTTAATGATTCTGATCAAGTTTTTATTTGTTGATTCGGCCAAGCCATTCCCTTGCAGGTAATAATTGGTAGAATACTTAAGTTTAAAACCTATTTTGAGTGCAAATTCAGTCATAGTATTACCAGAAAAATATGATGCATTATCAAACATTAAAGCAGAAGGTAAGCCAAACCTGGTAATTATGAATTGATCTATGAAATCGATGATATTTTCAGAGTTGGCTGTCTTGAGAGGAACTGCTTCTACCCACTTAGTAAAGTAATTGGTAGCTTTAAGGATATACTTATGCTGTTTAGAAGAGTGAGGAACGATCTCACCTATTATATCTAATCCCCATTGCTCAAATGGTTGATCGATGTTGACCGGTTGTAATGGTAATGATGGTTTCCTCTGTCTTCCAGCAGCAGTTTGACAAATCTGACATCTTCTTACATAGCTATGTGCATCCTTAAATAATGTTGGCCAGTAGTAGCCTGCGCGTAGGATTTTATGTGTTGTTGCATCTCCTGCGTAATGTCCACCTGCTGGTCCATCATGAAGTTCTTGTAACACTTTTTTAGCTTCAGATTTCTCAAGGCATCTAAGAAGAACATATTCATAATTCGTCCTAAAGAGTACGTCATTTACGATTTGATATTTCTTAGCTTTTAATCTAAGGGCTCTCTTCTTTGTATGATTCAAATCTGAAGGAGCATAGCCATTTTTAGGTAAAACATGATATCAGCATATCTTGATTCAATATCGTTTAGGCTTACCTCATACATTTGTACCTCATGATCTGGGGATGTTATTTCTAATATATGCAATGCTCCAGCCAACATCTTGTAAAAACCTTGACCTTTTACAATATTTGTTGCCTTGATTTCAACATCATACTCTTGGAGGGCCATGACCCAATTTGCTCTCTTTTCACCCATGTATTTCTGTACCAAAAGGTTTCTTACCGCTAGAAATGGCACTATTATTTTTGTATGGGTTTTGAGAAGAAAGGGTTTAAAGTGCTTGCTTGCTTTGAAAATAGCGTAAGCCTCTTTTTCAACATCGCAGTAATTTAATTCGGTCCCTTGCAAATTTGAACTGAAAAATAAAATTGGGGCTTCTTCTTTGTCTTGATTGGCTTGTGTGAGTATTGCAGCATATGATTTTTCAGAGGCAAATGTATACAGAATGAATGGATCAAAAAAGTTTGGAATCACTAGAGATGGGGAGTTTATAATTGCTTGTTTAATCATGTTGAACGCTTCATGTTCTGCTTGACCCCATTTGAAGAGGGAGTTTTTCTTGATCATTGCTTGGAGATGTGACACAATTCTTGAAAAGTCGGGGACAAACCTTTTAACGAAATTGATTTGACCAAGGAAGGATTGCATTGATTTTTTGTTATGGGGTAAGGTTATCTTAGAAATCTCTTTAATCCTATCTAGATCAATATGGATTCCAGATTTAGACACTATGAATCTGAGGAGTTTTCCTTCACTTAATGCAAAAAAGGACTTTTTTGGATTAAGTGAGATCCCATAATTTTGACAATGTTGAAAGATATGCTTTAAATCTCTAAGGTGATTGCTACGTTTCTTAGAATATACTATTATGTCATCTAAGTAAATCACCACTGATTTATTCACTAGTCCTTTAAATGCAATATCCATGGCCCTTTGAAATGTTGCGCCAAAATTATTCAGTCCAAATGGCATCTTTTGATATGCATAGGTGCCCCATTTGGTTCTGAATGTTGTCTTCAATTGATCATCTGGATGGACTAAAATCTGGTTATATCCTGAGAAGCCATCTAAAAAGGACATCAATTTAGATCCTGCAACTGATTGTAATATATGTTCCATAGGTGGTAATGGAAAATTGTCCTTTTGACAAGCTTTATTGAGATTTCGAAAGTCAATACAAATCCGAATGTCTCCATTTTTCTTTCTGACTGGTACTAGGTTAGAAACCCATCTAGAATGTTGAACAGGAAAAATAATTTTGGCTTTCAATAATTTATTCAGCTCAGACTTAATCTGGCTTTCCAGATTAGGATGGATTTTCCTCAGCTTCTGCTGGACTGGTTTCTCATCAGAGATCATCAGGATTGTATGTTGTATGATTGAAGTATCATAAGTTTTGAGGTCATCGTAATTCCAGGCAAAGACATTTTTATACTGCTTCAAAAGTTGAATGAAGGCTGATTTTTCCTCTGGAGTAAGACCAAGACCTAAGTTGATATTCTGCGGCTTTATGTCAGTCCCTAGATTCACTAATTCATATCTTAGAGTTAAACTCTGAAGTTTTGAATTAGTGGATGATCTGAATCTGTCTTTTAAATCATATAGGTCTTCTAATTTTACTACATATTTAGGTATAGCATTTTTGGTGCTTTCTTGTTGTAGCTGCTTGTCATGTTGGTCCTCATCAATTATCTGATTATTGTAAGAGCCTTCTGAAGTCATAAAACTTACAATATCAGGTTCATTGTTAAAAACTCTCCAGTTGGTAACATTATCGGGGATGGAGGGTCTAAAGATCAATTCAATTGAGAATCTATCTGGACTATATTCTTCTGAGGGAATGAGCTTGGAAGCTACATTAGCAAGAAGGTTAGCATTAGAATTTTGGAGTCTAGGAATGGATGAAATGTTAAATGCTATAAAGTGTGTAGTCAGGTCTTGTACTAATGATTGATAATGCTTTAAATGATATGATAGAAAATGTATAGTATTTCGTACCTTCTTAATAACAATCTCAGAATCCCCAAAGACTTGTAGATATTTGATGTCAAGTCTGATTGCCTTGTATAACCCTTGAACTAGAGCTTCATATTCTACAGTATTATTCGTGCAATCGAACTCGAGTCTACAGGTTAGCATAGTCTTCTCTCCTTCTGGTCTAATTAATATACAACATACTCCTGCTCCATCATTAGACTTAGAACCGTCGAAAAATAATTTCCAAAACAAAGATTTATTTACAGGCCTATCTATAAAACTAATGCATTTAGAAGTACCTGTTTGAGAAAATATTTCTACCTGAGATAAAACTGAATTTTCATAAGAAAGGTGAAGTATGAGCATTGAAGTTCCTTAAGAATGAGTCAATAGAATAATTTCCAATTATATTGTTGTTGTACGCTATAGGTTCATTTTCTCCTTCTAACTCCGTTACTATGTACTTTTGGTGTCTTTCCCGCTCAACCTTTATCTGATTCGGTTTACCATTGTAAGGGAGCCACATGTGTGACCAGTTGGCCGTGAAGTAATTGTGAAGATTTTCTGACCAATCCCTGCTAAGAATTAATCCATAAAACTCAGGAATATTTGCAACAAGAATATCAATGACTTGACATACCTTTGGATTTGATGGAGCCTTATGGTCACTTGATTTAGTTCACGAATGACCTCAACTTGAGACAGGTCTAGCTACACTATGCGTATTACAGACTTTTGAGGTTGGACGTTTAACTTTTCACAAACTGTCTTAGGCAAAATGTTAGATGCAGCGTCGGAGTCAACCAAACAGTTATGCAAATTTTTATTGAAAACTTCGAAGGTAAGGAGGAATGGAGGAGTATGGGATTTTGACCTACCTCCAATTAAAGAAATGTCATTTGGATCAACTTTATTTAACATACCAGTTTGAGGTCTCCCCATTTCATGAGTAGCTTGTGAGATTACAGTGGCAGGAAGAAGTGCAACAGGTACTGCATGCAACTCTTTCAAAAGTAGTTTCTGTTGATGCTTCAATTTACTCAGCTCATGAAAAGTAATATTGGCCCTAGTCTTCTTCATGTCTTCAACAATATTATACTCCATTTCGTCAGAAATGATAAGTGTTTTAGACGGAGTTGTTGAATCAAATTGCACTGGGTTAGTCTGAGTCACTTTAGGTGATGATTTCTTACCTGTGACTTTATCTTTGGAAGCTGAGCTTGAGATTTTCTATTTAGAACTGGATTGTGGAGGATCAAGTTGATTTATGTTTCTAGTAGTGACTGGTAATGCATCTTGATCCTCTTCATCTGGAAGAATGAAGTACCACATTCCTTGTAGTTCAATAACCTCATCGTCATCAGTATGTTCCTCATTCGAAGCTTCCTCTTCTTCTCCTTCCAATTCTGCATTCGTTATAGCATTGGGAGGCTTTGGATCGGTTGAAGGATTCCTTCTGAAAGGATTATAAGGCTTCTTAGAAGAGGTCTTTGCCACTTGTTTTTAATATCAACTATTTTGTTAGACATGGTTTTTAGAACTTTCTGTAACCCTTCCAAGTCAAATGGGTCCTTTGATTGTTTTTTCTTAGGGTCATCCTTAAAAGCAACTTTTTTATATTTTCTTTCATCAACAACGTTTTTCTTTTCTAAAGCTATGATATGTTTTTCCACCGCTATTGCTTCTTTCATATTTTTGGCCAATGTTGGCTTAGTGGCCCTATCTATAAAGATTGCTATGTTTGAAGATAAGGTAGATATGTACCATTCACTTCGAACTTATTCGTTAGGCTTGGATGTGGTAGGGATCTTATTTAAGAGTTTATAAAATCGCGAGTTGAAATATTTGATGGGTTCTCTTGATTCAGTTTTAAGATTTGAGAGGTCATTGATCAATGTCGCTGTAGACCTATCATCACCAAACTTTGTCAAGAACTGCTCTTGGAAAATATTCCAACTAGTAATGGATCCTGAAGGTAATGAAAAATACCAGGACCGAGCCGCTCCTTGTAAGGTATACGGGAAAAGCCTAACAACAACGTCTTCTTCAGTACCTCCATTTAAGTTTATGGACAACATAAATTTGTTTATATGTTCTTGGCATCCACTTTCCAGGATGAGCTGGCAATTGACTCAAGGGTGCAGGCATTACGACTACCCCTGGATTGGCGCATGGCCTTGGTGGAGGATTTCTTGCCATCATTGAGATACTAACAGAGGAAAGTGGAGATGAAGTAAATGGTTGGGAAGAAGATATTGTAGTTCCAGTACCCTGTTGAACAACGATATGGAGTTGGGGGGTGGATGGTTGACTTTGAAATGGATTAGATGAAATGGATGATGATGATGAAAGAGTCTCACTATCAGACCCTTCCGGTGTCTTCCTTGATCTTTTTCTTTTCGGAAGAGGGAATTATGTTGGTTCAATACTAAGATTTTCACTTTGTAATTTGGTAAGAGGGTGGGAAGGAATGTATTGCAAGTCACACTGCCTTGAGATAACTCAGAGTTCAGCAGTGATATGGAAAATCCTTGAAGCTTATGAATTAAAGACTGAACTTCAGGAGGTTCAAGAGTGGATTTATCTGAGATGTTCAGTTCTTTAGCAGTGGTTGTTGTTTTCTCAACTTCTTGCTTAGAATCTGGAGATTCAAAATGTGATGGAGAAGTTGGGGGAGATGTTGAGGGTGATTTACTCTCAGAATGGGTTTTGGATTTATGTTTGCTCGCCATTCATAGTTCAGGCCCTCCTTCTAGCGCCAAATATGTTGAAGCTCCAAAAATTGGGTCTACAACAAGGGGGATAACCACTCGGTCCGGACCTTGAAAGCAACTCCTTTTCCATTTGGAATAGTGGCTCCGACTCGGGGTGATGGGACCAATTTCCCATTTTGTTTGTGATGGTACACTAAGGGGATGATGTTTTTCTCTTTTGAAAGCTTTTATGGGGAGAATGCTTTATTATAAATCTAATCTAACATGTGAAATTTTATTCTAATGAAGCAAAACATCTAAGTTAAACTATCCTGGGAGTAATGCTTTGTTTATGCGATCTAGAATAATTTCCAACAGCAATTGGTAATAAAAATCATTCAATTACTACGAGAAAAGAATACGTTAAAGAGGATTATTTCGTATAAGAAATTAGCCGAAACAATTATGATAAACACATCGCATAATAAGTCATTCATACACTTGACATAAAAGAATAGTTATCACCATACAAAAGTGCAAAAATGATAAATGAACATTTAGGTTTCCATATATAAACTACTGAAAATAATATATGACTTGGCCTATAAGCAAAAAGTATTAAGAGATAAAAGTACCATTGATAACAGGTTCTACTCATGAGCTTTAGCGATATAGATTTATCTTCAAATAATTCAACATCTACTAAGAGTACAGAAGTGCATTTTAGTAGTAGACATTAAACTCAGATATAAATAGATCTTGTTCCATTCATTTATCAAAACCTTCTCAGAGGGGACAAAAGTGCATGCTCTGAAGAATTGGTTTTTGACAAATTTTTGGGCCCCTCTCTAAATGCATGAGAGAGGTTTAAATACTACTCTAATGAAAACTAAAAATAGTTATTACAAAAATAGATGAGGTTGAAAACGACCATCGTCATTTTAAGCAAAAATGAACTAATAATTAAACTAAAACTGAATCTATGCTAAATCATGTATCTGTTCTTTTAAGTTACAAATGTCCAGCATGGGCTTCAGAGCATCAGTTGGATGACTTCAGCCTTCAATTGACCTGCAAATATGGAATCAGTGAGTTCTGGTGCTATCTTCTCGGCGGAGGTTATGAGGCACTTCAAAGTCATACACTGGCTATGTGGTTTTACCAGATGTTTCCAGTAAGTGTCCCAGTTTAACTTGTTTATCTGCTTAATTGACTCTGCCTTCTCTCCCGCTGTTTGCTTCCACCTTGTCTGCAGCTACTGTGCATTTCAGAGAAATCCTGGAGTGGTTTCTGATATTAAATTTAGTAAATTTTCGTTGATGCAGTCGATGATGTTACTTGTTGCTATTGTTTCCCCCTCCATCGCATGCTCTACTTCCTTAAGCTGTGCATCCGATTTTGTAAACAGCATGTCTTTGTGGGATTCATCAATCCTGGGAAATTATGCTCTTTTTCCTTCCTTTGGATTCTGCCATTTCACAAAGTCAAAAAATTTCTTAAACATTAAATCATAATCAAGTCGTAAGTCTATGACTTGATTTGTAATGTAGTCGCTTTTCTCGCAATGGGAATTCCATTGCGAGATTCTTTGGCAAAGAATTTCTTCTTGTTGTAAGAGTTGGTCATTGAGGGCAAGGGCTTCTGTGACGAATTCTTTAATTTTAGGGTCATCTTTATGCAGTTCTATTGTGGCATGTAATTGTTGTTCTTTATTTTCCAAATTGTTTTGATAACTTAACTGCATCTGTTGTAACCTTGCCAACTGTACTTCTACTTCTCGGCTGACGCTGGCCGGCTGTATTTGCTGTTCCAAAAATAGGATTTTATCCTCCTTTTCTTTTAATAGCATTTGAACTTCTAATGGTTTATCAATGGTTGCATATGCATATACCCCTGCAATTTTAGAGAGCCTAGTGAGATTTTCTGTTGGATCGGTGGTCGGGTCTTGCCAAAGAACATCTAAAGGTTCAGCCTCTGGAGAAAGTACAGTATCTATTTTTCGTTTCTTTCTTTGTCTCCTGACAACAACCTTATGCTGCGGGCTATAAAATACATCTAGAGGGGGAATCTCCTCTATTTTCAGCACTATTTTAGATGACGGAGCAACAGGAATATGCTTTGTCTCTTGAGTATTAATAACCTCTTCTATTATGATTTATGTGGTTGTCTCCCCTGGGTTTATCAATGGACCTGCATTCTATTCCTCGGTGTTGATTAGTTCATTGAAATTCGCCCACTCCTTTTCTAGGTCTACTATAATTGGACTTATTGGCTTTGCAAGGGGAGTGGGAGTCTCGGCCTATTTTGGGGACAAAACCTACTAATCAAGATTTTCTATAGACTGAGTTGTATCTTTGATTGATGCTTCACTTCTGTTATGATCACTTTTTGACTGCTTATCAGATTTTTTAGCTGATTCCCTTTTGGACTTTGATTTAGACTTCTCTTCTCCTGGACTTTCACTTATACTAATACTGGGAGTGGGCTCCCTTATTGTTTCAAAATGCAATTTGTCGAATGGGACATTTGCCGATATCTGTTCTCTGTAATGGTTAAACTCTTGAAGATTCACTTGGTCAAACTCAATTTGTGCCATATTTAGAATCGCTCTGAGAGATCTCTTCTATCGAAAGACATCGTCGAAGATATCATCTTCTTTAGTAAACATTTTTATTTTGACCATGGTTGTAAAATTCTTGGTAGTATCCAAGGGATCATATCGCTTCCCTTAGAATTTTGGTAGTTGCAGACTTAGCATATTATCAACCTCTTTAAAAGCGTGTCCCAAATCAAATAATGCGAAGGCCCCACAGACCACAAGGAATTGAGGCCAGATGGCCTTCTTCTTATCCTTGAGTTCTCTGCTCATTCCCCCAACACCACAGGTCTGGTAAGCTATCTCTCGGGCCATAAGTTTGTCGGGAACATACAAAGGAAGCACATGAGGTGAGGAAATGCTCCCAAATACCCTAATGTAGGTGAATAACTCCTCCCCGAACCACCTTCCCACAGGGAGAATGTCAATTTCAGCTTCCGGGGAGAATCTTGGAGCATCTGTGTTATATAACATTTTATGAATGGGAAGCATTACTCCATGACAAATTTAATAGAAATGTGGGACGAAATTAGATTCCCACAGTTATTTATGGTAGACTTGAATAGGTAAAGGGTTTTGTACTGCCCATTTCCATCCCACGATGGGAAAATCAGAGACGAAAGAAATAGCATCCATGACATAGGTAGCTAAAAAGAATGGAGAGTAAAACCTTTGAGCAAAACTTCTTTTAGTTGGATAATTCAAAATAGCGGAAGCTAAATTATCCGATAAAATTTGGGCTCAATCCATGATGGTGGCATTGGTGGCCGCATCCAGTAAAGGCAACCATTCTGATGAAAACTTATTTATATCTAGCTTCCCAAATAGCCTACATAACATTGCAGTAGCAAAACAATAGGGAGAAGCGAGGGAGCGGGTGGCGTACATACCATTTTTGTCCTTCTTTAATGGTTCTTCCTTCGTGGACCAGTTCTTCATACAGTCTGCCAAATCCTCATTCTCTTTGGAAATTTTTTCCACAAATTGTTTGTTATAACTGGCGTGGAGTTTTGGTAGGTGATAGATACGCCTCAAATTACTTGGGGTAAATGACCCCATGACCTCTTGGTTTCGTGTCTTGAATTCCCTGCCGGATATATCAACATGGTCTATAATCCATTTTACCATATCTGTGTAAGGGAGTATCTTTGGCCTCGCTGCAATAGAATGCAGAAACGAGCATGCAAGCTTTGTTAGTGATGCTTTTGATGAGCCACGTCCATCTACTGTAACTGTAACCTCCATAACTCTTGGGTTTTCCTCTTCTAACAGTCAGTACATGCCTTCCCAAGTAGATATTCTTGCTTCCCTGGTACAAGTGGTGTCTGTGAATAACGGAGTCATCTCTGATTTTTCAGATGCAGGAGCTTTTCCTTCCTTTCCCATTACGTTTTGTGTGTTGTTATGCGTTCTGCTCTGTGTACTGCTCTTAAAAATAGTAAGCAGAGAACAGAGCTACAATAAGGATGGTGGTGAATAATGAACAACAATAAGGTGACGGGAAAGCTTTTAATTTTTAAAATCATATCAAAGATATCACCTTACGTGAAATAACCCTTTAAACCAGATCTGATTTGATTTTAATAAATATCATCAATGGGTCATTAAGAAAACATTAATTCTCATAACTCTTGCATCGAACGACGGATAATAATATCATTGAACTCTGAACTCTTAGTTTTGTGATAAAGTGATTTTGCAATTTGCTTCGCAATATCGCAGATCGTGATATCGGAAAACCTTTTATTGATTTTTTAACAATCATTCATTTCATCGTGTGGCTGCGAGATGCGATTTGCAAGAGCTTTATCGCATTTCACAATATCTGGGCGTTTTGTATTAAGTGGTGTTGTGATTAATGAATCTGCGATATGCGGTAAGTTTATAACACTTGTGATCTTGAAATCTCGCATTCTCGGTTTTCAAAGAGTTTCTTAATAAAAAATGCCCGTTGTTACCCTTTTACGATGCGATACAATGCTTATCCTTAAAATATCGGGTGTTAAATCCTTTTTTGCTTAGTACTCAAGACTTTCCGCTTACAAGGGTTTTCCTAGCTTTGTGATTGTATTGCGCTTTTTCACAAGGAGGCTTAACAATTATAATGTTTTTTAAGCGCATGAAGCGTGAAAAGGTAGGAATTCATATTTTTTGGAAATTTTGCCTTGATGTCATGTTTTATTGAAAACAAAAATCTAATCTTAAGTGCTAAGTTTTGATTTTTAGAAGGGTCCCCATTTATTAATGTTATTGCTAACACTAGAAAAAAGGGGGGTTCTTGATGGTCACAACACCTACCCATTACACCAGTTGTCCAATCAAGAAATATTTCTTTGGGATATTGAGGCTAAGTTCCATTTTTCTAAGCTAAATGATGACTTATTCTTTTCTCCCATTGTCCATTTGTAGAATACACATCAACCATTTAAAATATAAATGGATTCCTCTCTCTCTTCCATCGAGGTTGTTGTTAAATATGAATCTCACCCCATATCATACCATTTCAAGACTCTTGTAGAGGCTAAGCTTATGTACAACAGATATGAGAAGGAATTTTGTAGCTTAGTGCAAGAATTAAAGCAATGGTGTCATTACATTCTTTCCAAAGAAACCATACTCCATATCGATCATCATCCACTGATATTCATCAACTTGTAGACTAAGATTCAAGAGAAATTCCATCTGATGTGGGTTGCTTTCATCCAACAGTTCCATCTTGTGATTAAATATAATAAGGGCACAACTAATAAAATGCTTGATTTGTTAAGCTAACCACCTACTCCGGTCCTGCACAATCTAGAGCTTCATTGTGCCTTTTTTTATGCTTGGAAAGACATGTATGTAATACATATAGTATTTGGTTAGATATTGAAAGATTTACAATAACTTGCAATTATCAGCCGAAAAAACTTTATTGATTATGGCATTTTTGATGGTTGGCTATATAAACTTAGCTATTTGTATGTGCCACAATATGATTATTTTATCCTTCTCATATGTGTAGCACATGCCTTTTCATGCAGGGGTAATTTTGGCATAGCTAAGACCATTCTTAATCTCTAACACCACTTCCACTAACCCTCCTTACCCAAGAAAGTAGAAAAATCCATTTGATCATGTTCATTTTATTCATAAAGAAAGCCACCAAACTATAAACATGGTTTACACCAACCTTTACATATTCCCTATTGCCCTTGAGAATCCATTTGTATGGAATTTTGTAGCGGTGTTCCTACTACTTTCGATAAACATGATGCTACTTCGGTAGTGGTATTCAATTTTTCTGTGATAGCTATCTTTCCTCCCTATCATAAGTCTAAATTGACTACTCAAACCATAGGTCTCTTCTTACATCATATTTGGCCATGCTTTGGATTACTGAGTGGAATTATTTTTTATTGAGATTCTAACTTTCTTAGTACCTTTTGGCATATTCTTTGGTCCATGCTAGGCTTTAAACTTCATTTCTCCACCACCTTTCACCCACAAATAGATGGCCATTCCCAAGTTGTCTATTACATTCTATTTCAATCCCTTACAAATAGTTGAATTCCTATTTTCACATTATTATACATAATGACAATAGGGTGATACAATCCTCTACTAGGCTCTTCCCTTTCGACGTTTATTCTAGGTTTAAGCCAAGTTTTCTCTATGAGATGCCATTGTATATCACCCCTTATGGTTTTTTACATAAACAATAAGAAAAGAAATCAACATAGCATATTATATACTTCATATCTTAGCGCTATACTTAGATATTTGTTGTTTTCCATGTTTCCTCGGATCACGCCAAACAAAGGCATGAAAAACATTACACACCCCTTTCATTCAACCATGAGATCATGAGGGCTCTTGTGGAAAATAAACACCTCAAAGGCCACCACCATAAGCTTCAATCTGAAGCTCTTTGAAGCACCTATCCTTGATGAATCAATGATAGTTTAGCAATTTAAGGATAATATCTATAATTTTCATCCTCACCGTACTAAAAGATACAATTATTAGTTCCAATTTGACAAAAATTCGCCAACAGACATGCATATCATACCTTGTAGCTTGGAAGGAACACACACCCACATAGGAAAAATGGATAACAACATCGATATTACAGCGTAATTTTCCTCATTTGGTGGTGGAAGTAGGGGCGCTTCTGGCTATAAACAAGTAGGAATTGGGAAAACAATAATAGCATTCCTCTTTTGTGGCAACTCATAATGAGGAAGGAAACATTTATTAATGTGTTGGATGTTTCTCATGCAAACTAGTTGGGAAACTTAAAATAAGGAAGGAAATATCTAAATAATGTTTTTTTTGTTTCGATGCAAAACTATTTGTAATCAAGTTAATAAGAAGGAACATTTCTTGTAAAAGGTGACCTCTCCCTCATAATAGAATGGTGGTCTTCTTTCCAGGATCTTGTTATTATCTCTATGTTTTTTCATTGCCTCATGTATGATTAATAATTCTCAAATTTGAATGTAGATAAAATATGTAATTGCAAGTTACTAAGTTGGAATTTTTAATAATGAAATTTGTCCTTGCCGACTAAATACAAAATGAATATTAAAATAAAGTTTGTTCTTTCATGTTCAAAATATGTAGTAATTTTAATGAGAGATTTTAAAGTATAGATAGCTCAAAAAAATAGAATATGATAATTAACGTTAAAATTTAAAGCCTTTGTAGTGAGAGATTTAAACCATAGATAGATAATAGAGTAGAATATCATAACATACATTGAAATTGTCTTTGTTTTAGAAAAAATTGTGGATTATAAGAATTGAATAAATAGGATTTATAGAAGTAAATGTTAACGGTATGTGTCACCAAGGGGATAAACTCGACATTGAAGTTGATGATTTGTGTGTGCTAATGAAGGAATTTCATAAGGATGAGAAAGTGAAATGAGGAAGATATGCAAGTGGGGAATTGGAAATCAAAGTATAGAAGTTCTAACAATTAAAGACATCAACAATAAATAAATAACAAGGGGAGGATCCTGAGTTGGAAAAGTTTAGGCTTGGAAAAACACAGGATGAAGGTGTTCACAGTGAGGCTTGTGGACAGTAGCAAAACAATGTGTGGGATAGTGGAAGGTGTCATGAATAAGTAGTAGTAGGACTACAAAACAACCAAGCAAGTGCACAATGCCAAAACCAAGTGTGCGATACTAGAGGATTCAACAATCAAAGGAACTTGGACAGGAGGTCATAAATAATTTCAACTTAGGGTGCTTGTTGCAAGAGCATAAGCCCCAAGTTTTTCATGTCTCCTAGACCTATAGGGGTCTTGCAATTTATGAATGGAAGTAAAATCCCTTGCCTACAATTTTGTGTAAATTAGGAAATTCTCATGCAAAGGAAAGTGTCCTAGTTCTGGAAGGAATCTAGGTTTTTATAGGAATTTTGAAGAGTTGGCATTCTTTGCCATGTGAAACAACCTAAAAGAGATAAACAATTTGATTGAGATGTTTTCATATTTCTAGAAGAGGGACATATGTAGGCTTTCAATAGGATTGTTAGTTATAACCTTGACAATGTAATTTAGATATTTTTCTTACTTAAAAGTGTAGAGTATGAGTTCGTAAGAGGCACAAAAGTAACCTAGAAGAAAAGATAGGAAATATCCAATATAATATAAGGACAAAAAATGCCTGAGAGGAATATAGGAGAGGCTCATTACTATGTAAATCATGCCATATTGTATAGACCTAGTTTTAATAGAAAATGTGTGAGATTATCCTCCATCATAGTGTATGCTTGATCTTTGTGTGTATATGAGTTTATGTATGATTACAAGTTATTAAATGAATATAACCAGGAGGGTTTTCTCATTATAACATGAGAGTAGTGAATGAAGCTAGAGTTTTAAAAGAGATCACAAATGGCCTGAGTAGTGTTGGGATTGTTTATTTAGACCAAGTATTGGTGCAGTGAAGACCATGCTTAAGGACCAATAAATCACAGTTGTTATTCCTATAGAGGACGATTAGGTGAGGGACACCAATTGAGGAGTTATACTTTTACAAGGAGAGCATGAGGTAGCCAAAAAACTAGATCAAGGAGTTTTCCCCTTAGCATAAAGTGTTGAATATTCATAATGGAAGCTAAGTTTCACCCTACAAAAAAGTTCCATAACTCGACTCATAGACAAAACCCACAAGAGGTATTGGGGGGGTGAAAACGTGGTAATTGTTAATGAGTGGGGAGGCTCCACAATTGACTTTGATCTTTCCACATATGCAATTGTAACCACCGATGGATTTATTTATAGTATCTCACCCTTAGCTGATGGCATGCGTAGTGGCACTCATGAAGGACATGGGCCATAGATTTGACTACCCCATGATTTCATTAACCAAAATGTGATCATGTGTTAACAAAGGAACAAGCGCTAAAGTGTTGAATATCAACAGGAATAGAGGCCCCATGATCCATCAATTTTTTGGATCTAAGAATACTAAAGTTCAACTTGGACATGATTTAATGGAGGATCCCCTGGTAGTAGATAATGAATTCTTGATAAGTCTTAAGTCACATGAGTAGAGTGCTTAACACTCATTACTAAGATATTTAGCCTTATGTATATTCTACACAACCACAACTATGAGAAAAGAATTGGGACATGAAAGAGGCAAATGTTGAGTTATTTTTGTAACCAACTGATGTCACTGCCTCACCACCTATTCGACTAGTCCTCCTACTATGACCATTGCCTCATTATGCACACCTCGTAATACCCTCTGTTATACCTTCCGTAAGACTAATTCACATACCTCTACAAATTTCCAAGCACTTAAAAATAAACGCAACAATAAGAACCTTTTTACCAAGTTTGAGAAACCAGATTTCCCTCCCTTGCTTGTAGTTTTTTCTCTTGACAATCCTATCGTATTGAACCCATCTCTCATCTTTATGAATACCAATTTAGTTGACCCCTCTCTCACACCAATGTTTACCTAAAATTTGTAGATAAACCATTAATTGGCTACTCTTATACTTGAAAGTAGGATTCAAAGAAATCTTGTGGCCCATGACTTGGTTCAATTCCTTAACTTTCTCACCACTCCACACTCTACCCCATATCAACTCAGTTGGGTACAAAAGGAAAGCCCTCAACTGATTTTCTTCAAACATTTTTCAATGACCTTTAGTATTTTCCCTTCCTAAGATATTTTGGTGGGTCACGTTTCTCCTCTCGATTGTTTCTACCTATTACTCAAACTTCCATATCAATAGTCTAGGAACATTGTTTCTCATGCTAAAGATCACTAATACCACTTGCAACATGAAGGTCATACCTATGTGCTCATATCATATTTTCTTGAACCATGACACCCTCTTACTAGAAAATATCACATTAATAAAGTCAGTTCGATACAATGAATTTCCTTTTGTTTGGTTTTCCTTGTAAAACTAGATAAACTCACTCATGTGGTAACCCTTGATATGGTTCCCATACTTCAATAATTTTCATATGTATTCACAAAAACCACGAGCCTACCCCTAGCATACTCTATTAAACACATAATGCATCTGATTCTTGGTGCTTCTTTTCCCAATGCCCCATCCTATCACTTTGCTAACTAAGAGGCAACTAACATAGAATGCCAATTCACACAAACATTCACATAAAGCCATATCCAACCTTCATCCTCCCTATGTGCATCTCTCAATTTCATTATTCTCAAAATGGATAATTCATAATAGCATCTAGTGAGAGACTATTATTCCCTTAGTAAACCTTCCATTAAAAATTGTTATCCCCTGCACCAGATTGAGGATTCTTTGGACCACTTATAAGGGGCTTTCTTATTCACAAAGATGGATTTGACATCCTACCATCCAGTTTGCATGGATGGAGTAGTTCCATGGAAAAATAATTTGAAGACAAAATTTATACTATTTGAATTGTTAGTCATGCCATTTGGTTGACAAATGTGTCGACCACATTTATGAGATTAATCAATGATATGTTTAGGCCACACTAGGGTAAGTTTGTGGTCATTTATCTTGATGATATTTCAGTATTTAGTAACTTTTGGGTAGGACCTCTAGAACATGTTTGCAACACACTTGAGATACTACAAGAACATAAAATTTAGTTAAAAAAAAAAAAACATCCTATTTTTTGCAATCGTCAATTCAATATTTGGAGTTCATACTTGATTTAGATTTAGTTCAACTAGATCACTCTCTAGTATAGGGTTTGGAATAACGGTCAGTTCCTTCCAATTATCATGACCTCAAAAATTTCATGGGTGTTATTAAGTTATATGGAAAGTTTGTTTCTAATTTTTCCTTATTGACCTACCCATTGCACCAGTTGTCCAATCAGGAAACAATTATTTGGGATATTGAGGCTAAGTGCTATTTTTATAAGAAAAATGATGACTTATGATTTTCTCCCATTCTCGATATGTGGAATACACATCAGCAATTTGAAATAGAAACTAATGCCTCTCACTTTTATATCGAGGTTGTTCTTAAATAGGAGCTCACCCCATATCATACCATTTCAAGACTCTTGCATACTCCAAGATTATGTACAACACCTACGAAAAACAATTACGTAGCTTAGTGCAAGCATCAAAGTAATGGTGCCATTATACTCTTTGTAAAGAAATTGTACTCCATATCGATCATCATCAATTTATATTCATCAACTTGTACACACAAATTCAAGAGAAATTCCATTTGATATGGGTTGCTTTCATTCAATATTTCCATCTTATGATTAAATATAGTAAAAGTACAACTGGGAAAATGCTTGATCTGTTAATTTGACCACCTACTCAGGTCCTGCACAATCTAGAGGTCCATTGTACCTCTTTTGATACTTAGAAATACATGTATGTAAGACTTATAGTACTTGGACATATATGGGAAGCCTTATAACAACCTAATAATCAACCAAAACCCCTTTCTTGATTATGGAATTTGTGAGGGTTCATTATATAAACTTAACTAATTTCTTGTGCCACAATATGATGGTTTTCTCCTTATATGTGAAGCATGTACCTCTTCATGCAAGGGGAATTCTTTCATAGCTAAGACCATTCTCAATCTCCAACACCACTTCCACTAACCTGCATTACCTGAGCAAGTAGAAAAATTCATTCGAGTATGTTCACTGCATTCATAAAGAATGTCATCAAACTATCAACATGGTCTACATCTACCTTTACATATTCCATGTTTCCCTTGGGAATCCATTAATATGGAATTTTTTAGTGGTATTCCTACCACTTTTCACAAACATGATGCTATTTTAGTACTAGTATGCAATTTTTATATGATGGCTATCTTTCTTCCCTATCATAACGCTAAATTGACTACTTATACTGCAGATCTCTTTTTACATCGTATTTGGCCATGCTTTGGGTTACTAAGTAGCATTGTTTTTTATTGGGATTATCACTTTCCTAGTACCTTTTGGCACACTCTTTGGTCTATGACGGGTTTTGAACTTTGTTTCTCCACCAACTTTCAACCACAAACAGATGGCCATTCCCAAGTTTTCTATCATACTCTAGGCCACTTTGTTACAAATATTTGGATTCTTATTTTCACATTATCCAGCATAATGACAATAGGGCCATCCAATCCTATACTATGTTTTTCCCTTTCGATGTTTATTTTGGGTTTAAGCCAAGGTTTCTCTATGAGATGCCATTGTATATCAACCCTTATGGTTCTGTACATAAACAATAAGAAAAGAAATAAAATCAGTGTATTATATACTCCATATCTTACCTCCATACATAGATATTTATTGCTTTTCATGCTTCCTTGGATCACGCCGAACAAAGGCATGACAAACATCACACACCCATGTCATTCAACCATGATATCATGTAGGGCTCTTGTTGCAAAGAAACACCTACAAGGGCAACACCACAAGTTATGATCTAAAGCTTTTTGAACCACCTATCCTTGATGAATCAACCATAATTTATCATCCTAAGCACAATATTCCTAATTTTTAGCCTTGCCCTACTAAAAGATACAATTATTAATTCTAGGTTGACGACATTTTACCAACAAACATGAATATCATACCTTGTATCTTGGAAGAGATAGACACTAACATAGGAAAAATGGATGACTACATGGACATTTCAGTGTAATTTTCCTCATTTGGTGGTTGAAGTAGGGGCACTTCTAGCTCTAAACAGGTAGGAATTGGGCAACCAATAATAACATTCCTCTTTTGCAGCAACTCATAATGAAGAAGGAAACATCTATTAATGTGTTGGATGTTTCTCATGCAAACTAGTTGGGCAACTTAAAATAATGAAGGAAATATCTAAATAATGTTTTGTTGTTTCCATGGAAAACTATTTGTAATGAAGTTAATAAGAAGGAAGCTTGCTTGTAAAAGGTGACCTCTCGCTATTTAGAATGGCAGTCTTCTTTTCATGATCTTGTTATTTATCTTTATGTTTTTTCAGTGTCTCATGTATGATTAATAATTTTCAAATTTGTATGATAAAATATATAATTGCAAGTTACTAAGTTGGAATTTTTATAAATGCAATTTGTCTTTGGTGACTAAATACAAAATGAACATTAAAATAAAGTTAGTTTTTTATGTTTAAAATATCTCGTATTTTAATGAGAGATTTTAGAGTATAGATAGCTCAAAATAATAGAATATGATAATTAGCATTCAAATTTAAAGCTTTTGTAGTGAGAGATTTAAACCATAGATAAATAATAGAATAGAATATCATAACATACATTGAAATTGTCCTTGTTTTATAAAAAAATGTGGATTAGAAGAATTGAATAAATAAAATTTGTAGTGGCTTTTATAGAATATCCTAGGTGGTTTTACTTGAGAAAATTAAATTACAATTTTAGTGTGCGAGACGTAGAATGATTTGACTTGTTTATGATTTTTATATGTGATCATTGGATAGATTAGCAATTTTATTAAAACGATATTTTGTATGAAAACTAAAAAATGGAATCATTGTATTATTATATTATATTGATTTCTCCAGTAGTAAATTATTTATGTTTGTTTCATTAAATTTTCGAATGCATAAAATTTATCTTTGACATTACGTGCATACAATATAATCATTTTTTTATAAAATGAAACTTTTTAAAGATATTAGCTTTAGAAGTTTTTTAAGCAAGATTGGAAAGTGGAGAATATTTTGTGATGCTTCTCTAAGATTTTTTCAACCAACGAATGGAAAAGGCCAAATGAAATTGAAAAAATGTCAAATTCAAGCACAAGAAAGCAAAAAATAGGTGCTTTTTGTTTATTATTTAATTCTAGTTGGCCAAGAAAGTTAATATCAAGCATGAAATAGTTCAAACTAGGTGAATAAAATGATCAAAGTTCTGTGACTTCCTTTTTTAGGTATTCAGTTTTTGTAGAAGGAAAGTTATGGTTGAGAAATGTTAACTGTATGTCCCACCAAGGTGATAAAATTGACATTGAAGTTGATGAGTTGTTGTATGCCAATGAAGGAATTTTATAAGGAGGGGAAAGTGAAATAAGGAATATAAGCATGTGGGGAATTGAAAATCATAGTATAGAAGTTGGAAATGTTTAGCCTTGAAAAAAAATGGATGAAGGTGTTCATAATAAAGCTTGTGGAAAGTAGCAAAACGATGTGTGGGATAGTGGAAGGTGTCATGCAGAAGTAGTAGTAGGACTACAAAAAAACCAAGCAAGTGCACAACGCCAAAGCTAAGTGTGGGATACAAGATGATTCAACAATGAAAGGAACTTGGACAGGAGGTCATAAAGGTTTTCAAATTAGGGTGTTTGATGCAGGATCATAAGCCCCAAGTTTTTCATTTTTCCCTAGAACTATAGGTGTCTTGAAATTTATGAATGGAAGTGAAATCCCTTGTCTACAATTTTGTGTAAATGAGGAAATTCTCATACAAAGGAAAGTTTCCTAGTTCTAGAAGGAATCTAGGTTTTTATAGCAACTTTGATGAGTTGGCATTCTTGGCGATGTGACACAACGTAAAAGAGATAAGCAATTGGCTTGAGATGTCTTGGGACTTCTAGAAGTAGGAGATATGTTGGTTTTCAAGAGGATTGTTAGTTATATCCTCCATAATGTAATTTAGATATTTTTCTTAGTTAACAATGTAGAGTACGAGCTTGTAAGAGGCACAAAAGTAACCTAGAAGAAAAGGGAGGAAATATCCAATATAAGCTAAGGACAAAGAAGGCCTGAGAGGAATAGAGGAGAGACTCATTACTATGTAAATTAGGCAATATTATATAGACCCATTTTTAATAGAAAATGTGTGATATTATCCTCCATCATGGTGTATGCTTGATCTTTTTGCATATATGAGTTCATGTATGATTATAAGTTATTGAACCATCTGTGTTTATCATGGTTGTGTAGAAATGTGTAAATGAATATAACCATCAGGGTTTTCAAGTTGTAACATGAGAGCAGTGAGAAAGGCTAGAGTTTCAAAAGAGAGCACAAGTGGCCTGAGTAGTGTTGGGATTGTTTTTCCAAACCAAGTATTCATGCGGTGAAGACCATGCTTAAGGATCGAGAAATAATGGATGTTATCCCTATAGAGGAATGTTGGGTGACGGAGACTAGTCAAGGAGTTGTAATTTTACTAGGAGAGCATGAGGTAGCCCCAGAACTAGATCAAGTAGTTTTACCCTTAGCATAAACTATTCAATATTCAGAATGGAATCTAAGTTCCACCCTACACAAAATTCCATAACTCAACTCATAGAAGAAACCAACAATTGGTATAGAGGGGGGATGAAAAGGTGGCAATTGGTAATGGGCGGGGATGGTCCACAATTGATGTGAGCTTTCCACATATGCTACTGTAACCACCACTGGATTTATTTGCAACATTCAACCCTTAGCTGATGGCATTCATAGTGTCCCTCGTGAATGAGATGGGCCATAGATTTGACTACCCCATGATCGAAAGGAAGAAGGGCTAAAGTGTTGAATATCAGGAGCATAGAGGCCCCATGAGCCATCAATTTTTTGGATCTAAGAATCAAAAAGTTCAATGTTGACATGATTTAATGGAGGATCCCATGGGAGCAGATAACGAATTCTTAATATGTGTTAAGTCATATGAGTCACGTTCTTAGCACTCATTAGTAAGAGATTTAGCCTCGGTATATTCTACACAACCACAACTAGGAGAAAGGGATTGGGACATGGAAGAGACAATTGTTGAGTTATTTTTTTTAATGAATTGTTGTCACTACCCAACCACGTGTTCTACTATTCCTCCTACTATTACCATTGCCTCATTATGCACACATCACAATACCTTCTATTGTACGTTCCATAAGAATAATTCACATACCTCCACAAATTTCCAAGCACTTAAAAATACACACATCAAACGGAATATTTTTACCAAGTTTAAGAAACCAGATTCCCCTCCCCTGCTTATAAAAATTTGAATTTTTTTAAAATTTAAAGAAATTTAATCGAATGTAGTTTATTTTGTATCAATTTTAGGGCCAAAGGCTGAAATAATGACACGCGGCATTCCATACAAGCTTGCTCGATTCAATCTGTCCATAATCAGGGAATCATAGAAGATTCAACGTAAATTTACCTTCAAGAATCCAATATTGGTATGACATGTGTAATTAGAAAGAAGAATCAGAGGGATACCACTAGACAAAACTTTAGACTTTAGGAGGCTGAAAGCACAAAGATACAACATTTTCAATATCGAGCTCCGAAAAGCAAGAAAAAGGGGTGTATGTTTTTTAATTTTTTCATAATTTCTGTTTGAAAAAAGGTTTGAAATGATTCACAGGGAATAATGAAGAATACCTATCATTGTTTGATTCAAAAATTCCTCTAAACAAAAAAAACGAATAGAACTAGTAAGAAACCATAAATATCTACTATGAAGTCTGAAGATGAGGGAAAAATACAACATGATATATCAAAATTACGAGACCAATTGCAACATGTTTCACTCTTGCAAAGAGTAACCAAAAATGAATTGGAGTCCAATGTGGATGGTCTAGAAGAAAAATTAAAAGGCAACATGGAGGGTTTTAATAATGACGTGGGAGGTTTTAAAGTAGACATGGACGCGATGAATTTCAAGTTGGAAGGTTTGACAAAGTTGTTGCAAGAAAGGCATCCCAGTGGTGGCAAGGTAATCATTGAAAATCATGGTGATGGAAAAAGGAATATGAATTATGATTTTAGAGACTCCAATATTGCGTTTAAGAACCACCAAATTCCAAACATAGATACGAGGATGTTTGATGGCAAGGATTTGGTAAAATAGATACTACAGATGGATCAAGATTTTAATCTACATGATGTGTCGCACACACAAAATGTACACATTGGATCTTTATATTCAAAAAAAAATCACTTTGGGTGGTATCAATGGATTTATTCTCATAAATCAGTTGTCACTTTGCCAACCTTTGCAAAATAATTGGTAGCACATTATGAGGATAGAAAGAGAAATACCTTCCTTATCCAAATGATAAATCTCAAATAGAAGGGTTCAATGATAGAGCACATTGAGTACTTCAAAGATTCAATATCAAGGTAAATTATATTTTAGAGGATCATAGGGTTGATGTATTCATAGAGAATTTAAATGATAACATCCACATGAGGTTCTCATTCGTGAAACATATTAATTAGATAAGGCATTCAAGGTGGCAAGAAAAGTTGAAAGAAAGATTATCGAAATAAAGAATTCTACCACCCACAACTATAAATATGGAAGTGTTACTACTCCTAGCCTCGCACAACCTACAAGGTTATCACCCTAAAAGTTGGAGGAAAAAATAGCAAAATGGATTTGTTACAGTTATGATAGTTGTTGAGTCGCCAAAATGCCATTCCTTTTACCCTTTTTTCTTTCACTTTGCTTCAAAATTTACCATATTCTGAAGCTCCATAATCATGCCCTAAGACCATCTGCATAATTAAATATGGGTTTAGACATTATTTTCCAATACATTTATTTTGGTATTTTCAGTGAAATTATGGTTAAATATGAGGAAAATAGCATACATTCACTTATATATAAAAGTTCTATGAGTCTTGTGACATGTGTAGGCATATTTGAAGATTCCAACATAGTCATATTTTTCCTCTTATTCTCAAATTCGAATTTCCTCTTTAAAATCTTGAATATTTGAGGACAAATTGAGATCATTGATCAAGCACAATTCATGGAGAAGGACCATAGAAGTTTTCATAAGTGTCTCTTATCAAGGCTAGGAGAGATGTGTGAGAGGATATGAAGAGATGTTAATTTCTAGATGTCAACACATGGTTGTAACCACATGAGATATTTGTGGATTTGGGAGAGATTTATGGATCTACATTTATTATTTATCTTAGTTTTTGTATAAATCGTAATGCCTTCTCCTCTTAAAAGGTTTGAAAAGTTTGGGAGCTGTGCTGATGCTTCAATGTAGAGTTTTTGATGTTAAGGATTAACACTATGATTCTGATTGATGTAATGAATACCATTGTAGTTCACTTTGATATGATTGGTGTTTGATCAATAGTTTTATCAACTTTCCACCTCTTGTGCATTTAAAATTCCCACCTAATGAGTATAAGATGCATTTTAATGTTTCATTTTTTTTTTAAGGTAGATTACATTCTTTATGATTCATTTTAATTATTTTAATTAGATCAATAGTTTACATTATTTTCTGCTCATTTAATTTGTGTTATTTTGCAGGTCAAGCATTATTGCTTTCATGTCATAGACTCATTGTTTTTCAATTTGTTTGCTTTTTGATTCGTAGATACTCATGAATGATTCTAATTTCACAATGCACACATTAGTAATTTCAATTAATGTCTCATTGCTTTCAGAATAAGTTGCCTTTAAATTTCATAGATTAACGATTTAATGATTTCTTAGTATAATATTTGTTTCTTTCGAGATTAAATTTACTTTCATGTCATTATAATATATTTACTTTCTCGTTGATAAGATAGATTTACTTTCATGCCACTAGAATAGATTTATTTCATATCAATAGAATAAATTTACTTTCATGTCAATTGTGATTTCAATTTCATAGATTAAAATATTGCTTCCGAAGTTCTGAATTTGATACTTTTTAAAAGGAAAGTGTGTGCATACTCATCTTACACACTTGTCATGAATAGGTTTTATATTAGGTTTTCCATCATTTAAATATGTTAATTCACTCTTAATTGAAATTTGATTCCGAACATATATTGTCCAAGTGTACTTTCGAAATTTTCAAACCCTGAGTTTGATAATTTCAGGGAAAGTAATCTAACTAACAATTAAATTACACAATAATTTTGGTTTGTTTCCAAGGAAGTATACATAGGAGTTAACTTTCAATCTAGAATTAATTTTTAGCTTCACTCTCATTTTATTTTAGTTGCATTCATTTTTACATGCATAGACAAAAATTTGTGTTAAAAATGATTTAGATGCATAAATTTAAAACAATTTTGTACTATAAGAGTTTCGACACTAATCCATTTATGGGTAGGAGATCTAGAATGATGATGAACATTTCTTTGAGAGATAGGACTGCATTGAAGATTCATTCCAAACAGTGACTATGTCACAACATTCATCCATTATTCAACAAATCCTCCCACCAAATCCAAATGTATAATTAATCTCTCATATCTTAGTGAACATTGAGTGATATTTTTGAAATTTGGATGTGAGCATACCATATATTTTGATCTATAAATGGTTTCATTGGAAATACTCCTACACTTAAAATAAAATTCTTTTACAAAATAGCATAGGGTGGGATAAAAAAAAAGGCCAAGCTTGGTGATTATTTTTAGTTTTTTTTTCCAAGTTTTAGGTTTGATTTCATTTTCTTGAATTTTTCATTTTTGGTGGTGTAGTAAGAGTTACCTCATTCTAAAAATTAGCAAGAAACATTACAATAAAATGGATGTTTGTGAAGAAGGAGAACAAGTGGAGTTTTAAAATATACATTTTGAGGTCTGAAATCAAATTCTTCTTATATTGCTTTTCAAATTTCAGATTTCATTTACATAAAGAGTTGTTGAGTATGCTTTCTTCTTGTGCGTTGTTGCTACCTGGAAGAACAAAAAGGAAAATTAGATCACTTAGCTTTGAAATTTTGCAATAAAATTAATAGATATAAAAACATGAATAGGAGATCGAAATCTACTATTGAATCTAATTTTTTTTCTAATTTGATCTCTAATTCATAATTAAATTTGTCTCCAAATTTGCTCAAATAATTTCTTTATTTCAATATCTATATATATATATATATATATATATATATAATAAATTTAAAAGAAATAAAAGAAATATTAAAAAATCAATTGGAAAGAAATTATAATAAAAATATATTATAAAAACTTGAATAAAAAAATCATCTCATTTTGGGCCAAGGATTTGCCCTACGCATATGCGTGAGGCCAAGCCAAGGCAAGGCCCATGACTCACATCACCCTCACACCATTGAGACCTCATGCCTCAACATACGCGTAGGCCCCTAATGCACAACCAACTAAGGTTGAGGCCAAGGGTAAGGCTAAGACACAAGGCCAAGATCCCATGCCACACACAACCAAATGCACTGGACATGTACGACCAAGTTTGAGCTAGAGAAAAAAAATTAATTTAAAAACAAAAAAAAACTCTACAAATGAAGAGAAACCCAGCCAATAAAATTTGCAGAGAGAGGGGCCATATTTTCTCAATGCTTTCAACCCACAACAATAAAAAAAATTGTGAATTTTGAGTTTTTGCTCAATTTTTTATAGAATAAATTGGTTAAGAGATCCATTTTTTTGGCAAGAGCATGAGTTCAATTGAAAATCAAACATTTTGGTGAATGAAACTGATTGACAAGTTCCTTGCAACAGCTAAACACTTGGATTGCTTCTAAAAAATACCAAATTGATTTTTCTATGTTTCTGTCAAATTGTTGCCTCCTTTATCATTTTGTCGCATTGTTAAGATTTCAAAATAATAATAAAAAAAAATGTTTCACAAAACAATAATGTGGCCTAATTGAAAGTTGTTGAAATTATGTAGAACAAGTCATGAGTTCAAATGCCATGGAGATTGAAATTTTTTTACTATTCAAAAATTTTGACAATCCTAAAATAGGCGACAATTTTGTTGCCATGTGGCGACATTGGATTGTTCCACGTGTCAGTATAGTATTGGTCAACACCGCATAATTATCACCCAATTGTCCACCATGTCACTCTGTCACATCAGCCCAACAAGATAGTGTCCACATTAGCATCTGTACTGCCATATGGCACCTTCTCGAGCTGCCATGTGGTACTCCCTAGTGCTAGCATGTGGCACCCATGCCTCCATTTTCTATGTTCTTCTAAAACTTCAAACAACCATAAATTTTTTATACAAAATCCATTTGAGGTGATTCAAGCATCACTAGAAGGATATCAACAAGCACTACGCAATTGGATAGTTTTAATTAACAAATGAGACAATAAAAGAATTTCATTTTTTATATATTTTATAGCAATTGGACTTGTAAAACATCATCATATCATTAAAACATGTTTCTAATATTAATTTTCTTTAACATGGTTTTTGAATCACTGAAATCGGGCATCAAACAAAGAAATTATCAACGAAATATTGATGGGTAGTCCAAGATGCATCTCTTCCCGATAGGTAAAAGTGCATTTCATTTTTATTTTTATCTTCCTTGAATTTGTATTATTGGAACTATCTATGAATTCATTTCATATTTATTTTATGAAGATAGATTTTTCACCTCTCTCCTTCGATAATATTACGTTTTATTGTTGATTAGTGCTAATCTTGCAGGTTCCAGGATGATAAAAAAGATCAATTTATGCACAAGTGGTTTCCAAAAACATTTTTTTTTCAAAATAATATGAGGAAGTCAATTCCATGTTAGAAAAACATTCATCATTCCATTTATACTCATTCATTTCACCCTTTTTAAACTTAGAGTCCATACATGAATTTCCATCCTCCTACTACTAGATCATGACTGCAAAACCATTTTACCTTTGAAAATTTCACACTTTCTTGCCTTACTTACATTTCATCACCAACCCATGAATAAATTCATTCAACTCACTTACAATTCTCAGTTCTCTCATTGTCCTTTTGATTTTTTCCAATTAAAACTTGCTTCATAGATGCAAATCTTTTATCTATGGTCATTTAAATTAACGCATTATGCTTGTTTTAGATGATGGGGGATTTATTAACCCCTCCTTCTAACAAATCTTGACCCATCAACTTCAGTACATTATATGGGTTCGAGACTAGCCTTCCTTTTAGTACCTGGAGGCTAGCATGCCTTAATGGAAAGTTCTCTTGCCAATAAACAATGAGAATACATCAATGTCCCCTGTTTGTTGGATATTCTAAGTGATTTAACTTCAACTCATTTATCCGTACATAGTAAGATGTACATTGTAATCTTGACTCTCATTGACATTAATGGTGAGTAGTCTCATGGTTGTTAACGACGTTCATCAATGGTCGATAATCAAACAATTTATTTCTATGTTCTACATCAACAAAATTTATTCACATAGAAAATAATGAATGACGACTATATTATTCTAGCAGCTTGCAGCAATATTGCAATAAATCAAGATTAAGTTACAGAGTTCAACATTAATTCTAGCAATAATAAGTCATAAATATTCCACTTTAAAATTTCATCTACTATTCATAATACCAAGAGAAGATGAAGCAGATCAAATTATTTCACTTCATATTTCATGATCCAATAAAAACAACCAAGATCTCACAAATCTATAACTTATCAAATTTTCAGGTAGGTGAAGTTATGTTGTTTTCTAATATTTAATCATTAATTCATTGAATTCTAAAGAACATGTATTTGGAAAATTTCCCATGTGAGATTTCTTTCGCCATTTTCAAAAGACAAAAAAACCTTTAGGTGGGGGGAGAATATCCATTACCATTTTTCATTTCCATATTTCGTAACCTGATACATTCTTGACCAACATGATTCTCCCAACTGAATGTTGTTTCTATTTTTGGTTCTCTATAGATGGAAATATTTTTTAAAAATTAAAATTATGAGCAATAATTTATTGATACGTATGAATATGTCCTCGTTTTGAATATATTCTTAAGTATTCTTTAATGCAGCAAGAGGAACAATAAAATAAAAGTGTTGTCACACAAGAACCAACACTTAAAATAGTTATGGTTTCCACATAAGAACCAAACATAAGGGTTTCCACTTAGGTATATTTTAGATAAGCAAGACTTTTCAAAAAGATGCAAGTCTTGAAGAGTATCTCAAAGTCACAAAATGACTTAATCTTCTACCTCATAAAAGGATATAATCCATGACAATCAATGCAAATTTGCGTGAGGACATGCAACATCTTCAGTTAGGGGGAATGTTGGGTCTCCAAAATGTCATTCATTTCACCCTCTTTTATTTCAATTTGCTTCAAAATTTACAATATTCCACAACTCCATAACCATGCACTAAGACCATCTCCATAATTAAATATGGGTTTACACACAATATTTTCCAATACATTTATTTTGGTATTTTGAGTTAATTTTTGGTTAAATATTATAAAAATAGCATATCTTCACTTATATATCAAAGTTGGATTAGTTTTGTGACATGTGTAGGCATATTTGAAAATTCCGAAATAGTCATATTTGACCTGTAAGTCTCAAATTCGATTTTCCTCTTCAAACTCTTGAACATTTGAGGAAGATTTGAGATCATTGATCAAGCACAATTCATAAATGTCCCTTATCAAAGATAGGAGAGATTTTTGAGAGGATATGAAGATATGTCAATTTCTAGATGTCAAAAAAGTGGCCTCCGAAGGAAAAATAATAAAATAATAGTTACAATAATAAAATAGGTGTTATGAATTTTGGAGGGAAAATAAGAAAACTATTTTTTACTTGTATTTTGGCTTATGGCCTTATAGGTTTCCCTAAATTTCAGGTATAAAAACTTTTTGTATGGGGAATTAAATTCCGCATCCAACGAGTACCCATTGTGCATACTTTTGAGAAGAATCACATTGATAAAAATTGAAATAAATTAAAAAAGTTTGCTTAACATGTTTTTTAATGTATCTTCAATTTTTATCAATGTGTGTCTTCTGAAAATTATGCATAATGGATATTCGTTGGATGTAAAATTAAATTTTTCATATAAAAAGTGTCTACACTTCAAATTTGAGTAAACCTGTTGGGTCCCTATAATACTAGTGATTACCCCATTACTATTGTAGTTATACCCCCTATTTATATTGTTGTGCCCCTATTACCCCCATATTGTTATTTCTGTGCCCCATAGAATCCCTCTATTGTTATTTTTGTGGCTTTATATTATTATTGTTAGGTCGGCTGGATTATATTGTGACTCCTTAGACTCCTATATATAGAAAGGAGGTTTTGTCATTTGTATCATCCAAGAATTGTTAATTTATGTAATGTAAAGGAGGTTACCCCCTCGAAGAGGCTGAATTCTAAGGTGTTGATCTATATTTTCTATCTTTTCTTGAGCTGGTTTTATAACATTTGGTATCAGAGCTTTGGATTCTAGGGTTTCGCTGCTCCAAACAGGTCATCGTGGCATTTTCGCTATAACTATTTTTCTGTGACGTTTCAGAAGTCGCAAAACAAACCCATTTGAGAAGAATTGGCGCTGAACCTTGGGTCCGAATTTCAAAGCTTTTAGCGCAATATTTTCGGAGATATGATCTGAGGACGTTGGCATTGTTGCAGACTCCTGAATTACATTGAAAAAAGGTGACCTGGGGAAAATCTTCATAACTCTCTCTCTGAGGATCGGATTGAAATTTCGTAAAAAGGTACAGAAATAGGACGGACTGTAGTTTCTTTTCTGTGTGTTTCAGATTCAAAGGTTGAAACAGTGACTCGTGGCACGTCGTACAAGTTCTCTCTACTGAACCAGTCTAAAAGCAAGTCACTGTGGGAGATTTCACATAACTCTTCCTTGGAGAATCCAATTGGGCTAAGACTTGTGGCATTGGAAAGAGGACGCAGAAGGCTACTACAGGTTGCAACTTCAGAATTGGATGATCTGAAATTACAGAGATACATCAGATTCAATATCAGGCTTCTATAAAGTGAAAAAAGGTGTGTAGTTTTTTTTTAATTTTTGTGTAAGCTTGGTTTAACGAAATTCAAAGGGCATAGTAAAGCATTATTATCGGTAACTGATGCCCCGAGGAAAGAAAATGCAAACACCTAGTAAGGAACCTGAAAGCTCTAGCATGACTCATGAAGAAGAGGAAGAAATGCTACATGATATATCAAAATTACAAGAACAAGTGCAACAAATGTCACGCTCACAAAAGCTAACAGAAGCTAAGATAAATGGCGTGGAATCTAAGATAAATGGCGTGGAATCTAAGATAAAGGGCATGGAAGCTAAGATGGATGATTTGAAGACAGATTTGAAGACAAATATGGCAGATTTGAAGACAGATTTGAAGACAAATTTGAAGACAGACATGGCAGATTTGAAGACAGATTTGACAAATTTTCTACAAGAAATACTTACTAATGGTGAAAAGGTAGTAAAGGAAACTCATGATGAGAACAAAAGAAATGTTAATCATGATTCCATAGACTCTAATGTTGGATCGAAGACTCACCATGTTCCAAAAATCGATATGAGGAAGTTTGATGGCAAGGATCCCGCCACATGGATATTACAGATGGAGCAATTCTTCGATCTCAATAATGTGCAAAACACACAAAAGGTACGTATGGAAACTTTATATTTGGAACCAAATCAGTTTGTATGGTATCAATGGCTTTGTTCTCGTAAACAATTTATCACTTGGGCAATTTTTACGGAAGAATTGATAGCACATTATGAGGATACAAAAAGCAACACTTTTTTTAGCCAATTGATAAGTCTCAAACAAAAGGGTTCAATAATGGAGCACATTGAGGAGTTCCAAAAATTGAACATAAGGGTAAAAGATATTCCAGAGGAGCATAGGATTGATGTGTTCATAGGGTCTTTAAAGGATAATATCCAACATGATGTGCGCCTTTGGGAACCTGATTCATTAGAGAAGGCATTCAGGTTAGCAAGAAAAATGGAAAGCAAAATTATGGCAACTAGGAAGCATACCATTCACAACTATAAAGACGGAAGTGTTGTTGCCCATAGTCTTCCACAACCTACAAGGTTGACACCACAACAATTGGAAGAAAAAAGAGCAAAAGGGCTTTGTTACAATTGTGATAGCAAATACACAAAAGGTCATAAGTGTGCTGAGAAGAAATTATTCTACATAGATTGTGAAGAGGAAGAAGAAAAGGAGCAAGAAAGGTCAAAAGAAGGATATATTCCAGGAACAAAGCCTAGATGAAGAACAAATAAATCCGACCATATCTTGTAATGCATTGGCGGGAATTACCACTCCTCAAACCATCAAGATAGAAGGACAAATCAAGAAGAAAAAGGTAATAGTGTTGATTGATTCAGGAAGCACCCACAATTTTATTCATTGTAGGGTAGCAAAAGAATTGAATTGCTTCCTATATCCAGCACCAGAGTGTCAAGTGATGATTGCAAATGGAGGAACAATAAATTGTTCTGGAAAGTGCCATAATATCAAGCTATCCATGGGAGAATATGTATTGACTAGCCCAATGCTTTCCATTCCAATGGGAGGTGCTGATGTTGTACTAGGAGTCCAATGGCTACAATCCTTGGGTACAATAGCTTTTAATTTTCAAGAACTTTTCATGAAATTTTCTGTGGAAGGAAAGGAAGTTGAATTAAGGGGTATTGCAGGGAAACCAGGAAAGATAATCAGCTCTAATGGCATGACAAAGCTTCTAAAAAAGGAGCAAAGAGGTGTAATTGCACAATTATGTTCGCTAGATGTTTCCACATTGGAATCATCTATTTCTCCAGATCTCCAAAAAGTCCTGGACAATCATTCCAAGGTATTTGAGACTCCCAAAGGTCTCCCACCTATGCGTGATCATGATCATGCTATTCATCTGATTCCAGGAAGTGTTCCTCCAAACATCAGGCCGTACAGATATCCATATGTCCAAAAAGTGAAATTGAACGTATGGTTGCAGAAATGCTAGAGGCTGGTATAATTCAACCGAGTCAAAGTTCTTTCTCAGCTCCAGTAGTATTGGTGCACAAGAAGGATGGATCATGGCGCATGTGTCCAGATTATAGGGAGCTCAACAAGCTCACTATTAAAGATAAGTTCCCCATTCCTGTTATTGATGAATTACTGGATGAATTGCATGGATCAATTTACTTCACCAAGTTGGATCTTCGTTCGGGATATCATCAAATCAGAATGAAGATTGAAGACATTCCGAAAACGGCATTTAGAACTCATGAGGGTCATTATGAATTTTTGGTCATGCCTTTTGGCCTTACCAATGCACCTTCAACATTTCAAGGTTTGATGAATTCAATTTTCAAACCATTCCTTAGAAAATTTGTGTTAGTATTTTTTGATGATATACTAATCTACAGCAAGTCTTGGAAGGATCATGTTGAACATGTTGACAGGGTGCTACAACTATTGGAGGAGAAACAATTATATGCAAAAAGATCCAAATGTTTCTTTGGAGTCCAGGAGGTGGAATATTTGGGTCATATTGTATCTCATGAAGGAGTTAAGGTAGACCCTAGCAAAATTAAAGCCATTAAGGAATGGAAATCCCCACATCCATAAAGCATCTGCGAGGATTTCTTGGGTTGACAGGGTATTATCGCAAGTTTGTTAAGAATTATGGGAGAATAGCAGCACCTCTAACAACATTATTGAAGAAAGATTCATTTTCATGGACTTCGGAAGCAACAAAGGCCTTTGAAAATCTTAAAGAGGCAATGTGCCAAGCACCGGTCTTAGCTACACCGGACTTCACAAAAACCTTTATTGTGGAATGTGATGCTTCAGGAAATGGAATTGGTGCTGTTCTAATGCAAGATGAAAGACCCATTGCTTTTGAAAGTCGTCCAATCAAGGGAAAGTTTTTAAGCAAAGCTATTTATGAGAAGGAAATGTTGGCAATACTCCATGCACTTAAGAAATGGCGACCCTACCTAATGGGAAGACACTTCAAGGTAAAAACAGATCATGATAGCCTTAAATACTTTTTAGAACAAAGATTATCCTCTGAAGAGCAACAAAAGTGGGTCACAAAGATGTTGGGTTATGACTTTGAAATCATCTACAAAAAAGGGAAGCAAAATGTGGTGGCAGATGCACTCTCAAGAAAGGATGAGGATGTGGAAGCATTGTTGTGTGCCATTTCTATTATCCAACCAGATTGGATAAATGAAGCAAAGGAGGAATGGAAGAACGATGAAGAAGTGTGGGCACTTATTCAAAAGCTACAACAAGATTCCAGTACTTCTGATACATTTAGCTGGCAAAATGATTCGTTATGGTACAAAGATCGCTTATACCTCTGTAAGAATTCCCAGCTAAAACAAAAGATTCTTATGGAATTGCACACTTCTCCCTTAGGAGGGCACTCAGGATTTTTAAAAACTTACCACAGGGTTAAGAAGGAATTTTTTTGGGATGGCCTTAAATCAGATATTCAAAAGTTTGTGGCGGAATGTTTGGTTTGCCAGAAAAATAAAGTTGAAACAATTAAGACAACAGGTCTATTACAACCTTTATCCATTCCAAGCCAACGTTGGGAGGAGGTTTCAATGGATTTTATCACAGGTTTACCCAAGTCTGAGGGAAAGAGTGTCATCATGGTGGTAGTTGACAGACTTACCAAGTATGCACACTTTTGTGCATTATCACATCCATTTAAAGCCAGTACAGTTTCTACTGCATTTATGGAAACAGTTCAAAAGCTACATGGAAACCCAAAGATTATTGTAAGTGACAGAGATCCCATTTTCACTGGAAATTTTTGGACAGAATTATTTTCTTGTCTTGGTACTCAGTTAGCTCATAGCTCATCTTATCATCCTCAATCTGATGGGCAAACTGAGATAGTAAACAAATGTTTGGAAGGATATCTTCGTTGCTTTGTATCTGATAAACAGACACAATGGGTCAAATGGTTGCCTCTGGCTGAATGGTGGTATAACACTTCCTTCCATACAGCAACAAAAATGACCCCATTTATGGCACTTTATGGGTATCAACCACCATCCATCACATCATATTTAAGAGAAAATTCTAAGGTTCAGGCAGTGGAACATCACATCGAACATCAACAACAAGTCCTCCAACTCTTAAAGGATAACCTCGTGTTGGCACAAAATAGAATGAAACAACAGGCAGATCAACATCGCAGTGAAAGAAGTTTTGATGTAGGTGATTGGGTATTCCTACGGCTACAACCATATAAGCAAATGTCCCTAAAGCAAGCTAAGAAGGATAATAAATTATCACCAAAGTATTATGGTCCGTACAAGGTGTTGGAAAAGATTGGTACTATGGCATACAAATTGGAGCTTCCTGCAGCTTCTCGATTGCACCCAGTTTTCCATGTTTCATGTTTAAAGAAGGTTATAGGTGACAAGCTCCCAATTCAAACATATTGCCAGAACTTGACGAGGAAGGAAAAATTATATTGGAACCAGAAGCAATCACAGAAACAAGAACTCGACAGCTACGAAATCGATCAATTTCAGAGTATCTTATCAAGTGGAAGAACTTATCCGCTGAAGATTCCACATGGGAGGATGAGAATTTTATGCAGAAGTATCCAGAACTGCTGAAGCGTTGAGGACAACACTTTTTTTGAAGGAGAGGGGCATGTTGGGTCCCTATAATACTAGTGATTACCCCATTACTATTGTAGTTATACCCCCTATTTATATTGGTGTGCCCCTATTACCCCCATATTGTTATTTTTGTGCCCCATAGAATCCCTCTATTGTTATTTTTGTGGCTTTATATTATTATTGTTAGGTCGGCTGGATTATATTGTGACTCCCTAGACTCCTATATATAGAAAGGAGGTTTTGTCATTTGTATCATCCAAGAATTGTTCATTTATGTAATGTAAAGGAGGTTGCCCCCTCGAAGAGGCTGAATTCTAAGGCGTTGATCTATCTTTTCTATCTTTTCTATCTTTTGGCTTATGGCCTTATAGGTTTCCCTAAATTTCAGGTATAAAAACTTTTTGTATGGGGAATTAAATTCCGCATCCAACGAGTACCCATTGTGCATACTTTTGAGAAGAATCACATTGATAAAAATTGAAATAAATTTAAAAAGTTTGCTTAACATGTTTTTTAATGTATCTTCAATTTTTATCAATGTGTGTCTTCTGAAAATTATGCATAATGGATATTCGTTGGATGTAAAATTAAATTTTTCATATAAAAAGTTTCTACACTTCAAATTTGAGTAAACCTACGAGAAGACAAGCCAAAAATACAGTTAAAAAAAGTAGTTTTTCTTATTATCCCTGCAAAATACTTACATGTACCTCTTTTTAAATTTAAGGGATTTTGATTGGTTTACACATTATGACATGGAAATTATGCGAAATTTTCATGGGGACTTTTAGGCTTAAATATCCTCTAATGAATACACTAAGGGTCATAAGTGTGTTGAGAATAAATTATTTTACATGGATTCTAAAGAGGAGGAAGAGAAGAAACTAGGAAAAAAAAAAAAAAAGGATACACACCAAGAAACAACCCCAAAGAAAGAATAAATGAATCTGACCATATCTTGTAATTCATTGGTATGGATTACCACTCCTCAAGTTCTTAAGATACAAGGATATATCAACAAAAATGGTAATAGTGTTGATCGATTCTGGTAGTATGCCTAATTTTATTCATTGTAAGCCAAGGAATTGAATTTCATTCTATATCTAGCACTAGAGTGTCAAGTGATGGTTGAAAATGGAGGAATGATAAATTTATCATGGAAGTGTCATAATATTAATCTAATTATGGGGGAAAATGTATTGAAGAGTCTAATGGTTTCCATTTTAATGGGTGGTGATATTGTTGTATTAGGAGTCCAATTGTTACAATATTTGTGGATGATAGATTTTAATTTTCTTGAAATCTTCCTAATAAGGAAAGGAAATTGAATTAAGGGGCAACTCAGTGAAACTACGAAAGATAATAAACTCTAATGGCATGAAAAATATTTTGAAGAAATAAGAATGAGGAATAATTACACAATTATACTCATTAGATGTTCAAACATCGAAATAATCTATTTATTCAGACCTCTGAAGAACCTTAGATAATCATTATGTAACACCCTCCTCCCACACTTATCCAAGATTATCAGTCTACATCAAGGTGGTAAACAATGAACCCATGATCATATTACTTTATGTGGGTGACTTACTAATAACATTTTTGGAAAATCGTATTCGTGAACGTAAGAAGAATCTAGCAACTAAATTTGATATGAAATATCTTGGACTAGTGCACTATTACTTGGGACTTGAAGTGTGACAAAAAAGTGGTGAGGTTTATCTTGTTAAAGGAAAATACATGATCAAAATTTTAAAAAAAATTGGTATGATGGATAGTAAACCAATGAAAACTCCTATATTCACCAATTTGTAGAAGTTAAAGAGTTTAGACAAAAAAAAATCATCCAACATCCTACTCATAGTTGATTGGTTCCTTGATGTACCTTTCGAACACCTAACGAGATATATTTTTTGCAGTAAACACTCAACCAATTTACTATGGAGCCAATGCATGATTATTGCATAGAATCCAAATACATTTTGATATATCTTTGTGGGACTATACATCATTGCATAATATATGTTTCAGGAAAATATATTCAGTTATTGAGCTACATAAATTAAGATTGGATATGAAGTGATGCAGATCGAAAAAGTACTACTAATGTATTTTTTTGTTTGGGATCCTCTATGGCTTTAGGGATGCACAGAAAAAAAAAAAAAGACTTAGTTGCATTAAGCACTTCTACAGCTAAATATATAGCAGGAAGTGACGTTGTTTGGGAAGCGGTTGGCTCTAGAAGTTGCTTGCATATTTATTTGAACGAGCTTTGGATTCTACCATCATATGTTGTGACAACCAAAGCTACATAAGGATGATAATGGGTCAATTTTCCAAGAAAGGAAAAATAACATTAATATCAAGTATCACTACGTTTGAAGCTTGGTGCCGAATGGGGTCGTGAAGCTACAATACATATGCATTAGTGAACAAGAAGAAAATATATTGACCAAGTCTCTTCCGAAAAGGAAACTTGAGTATCTGAGAGACAAGTGTAGGGTTATGGACATCTCCTCCATGGTTTATTGGGAGTGAGGGTGTACACGATATTATCCTTGTGTCATGTACTATGGCTAGGATTAATAGCCATAAGCCTATTAAAGGCAAGCAGAAGAATGATGGATTGGATAAGAAATTGGGACATATATTACCTTATGATCTGTATCCAATATAAGAATAGTCTTGAGAATCTATATTCTTTGAGGATGTGTATCCAAGACAAGAATAGTCACGTGAGAAAAAACCTTCTGAACTTTTGTTGTAGTGTTTTCTTCTCAAATATGTACGTAAAGAACCCACTTAATATTGTGGATGATAAGCAATCTCAACAATATAAATGGATTCTAAACATTGTAGATCTGTAGAAACTGATAGAAACAAAACCTACCAAAGTTCAGATCTATGCCACAATCATAGTTAAACAGCAAAAAGAAAGAGTAATAACTCCAATCATTCAACAGAAACCAGATATACAAAGAATAGTTTTATTATAACACTTGTGAAGGGAACAAATAAATGGTACCAGTCCCCCTCTATGGGATGGGTTCTTGGCTATCCTCAAAAGTCTTCAACTTGTGAAGAGTCCCTCTCGTATAAAATGTAGAAACCTAGCAAAAATATGGTGTGCGACAATGGAAATTAAGAGATACAACAGTGAGTGCAACAATGAAAATAATCAAAAGTGAATAATGAATGGAAAACCCTTCTACTTATAACAAAATATTGAGCTATCCTTGAATAATGAGCAATAATAAAATATTATTGATCCCATACTTGGAATAACCACTGGAATATTTTATTATATTTGTTTAGGAGGGAAAAAGTATTTAAACTTTTATTTAGAAATAATAAATAAATAAATGATCTATTTATCATCTTAAGGAATTATTTAAGGAATAATAAACAAATAATGTTTTATTTAAGTATTCCTAAGGGATTTAGTCAAACTTGACAAAGAATAATAATTAATTAGTGATTAATTAATTATTCTTAGAGAAAACTAAGATAAGTAATTATTTATCTGTTTATTTTTCATGATTGGGTAAAATATGACAAGTAATAATAATTGAAAAATGGTTTAATTAATTATTCCTAGAAGAAAATCAAATAAATAATTATTTATTTAATTATTATTAATGGGTTTAACTATAAATTACTTAACAAGGGTGGTTTATTAAGCAATTTCTCACAGTGAAAGCTATTTTACTATGGTAAAATTCATTTTACATGGTGTACTTCGATCCATCTAGTGAATTAGGCTAGATGATAAATTTTTTTGTCATAATAGATTGTCCCCCGATGTACGAGTGTTAAGAAAAAAAACATATGACCAAAGTACGTTGTAAAGACACAACCACTAGACAACACAAGGGAGTCAGAGAGAGAGAGAGATAGAGATTAATAAAGCTAAATTGAAAGAGGATAATGACAGAGGGGGCAAGACTAATACAAGTCTCCTTTTATGTTGTGGTACTAGACCTCATTGAGGCGGGGGAGGCATACCCATACCCGCCGAGATAACTTAGTAAAAAAATAATGGTTCACCCAGAAATATAAAATTTAGCAATGAAGTACATGTTCAATGGTACATGACATGCTGGAATAACAGAGCCAAAAAATAATACAATGTGTCCCATATACATAATGCACCTAGAAAAACATGAGCCAGGACTGAATAATATAATATCTGAGTACATGAGATACAAAGCCCCTTCCCTCAAGAAATGGGTGGGAGGGAGGGTAGAACAACTCAAGAAGCCCTACTGAGCAAGGAAGGGCTCTGCAAAACTAAATGGATCATCTGGAGGAGACGTGCATGCTATGAACACTGCAATTAGTAGGAATTGAACCCATCAACTCTGTGGAACTGCATCTAAGGCTATAGCATAGTAGGTATGCATCCAGGCATATGGGGGGCTACCTGAAGGGCCACCCACTCATGAAGTCTGAAACATCTCACACACACCTAGGAATCAATGGTACAATATGTTGCATGAATGGACCATCAATTGTATGAATCACGAACATGAAACAACCAAGTTAAAGGGAAATAACTAGTCCCTCTACTAGATCCAAGATTCTGAACAACAACGGAAGCTGGAACGAAGATACACAACCCTATAGGTCGTTCTTCTGGAATAAATGAGTTGATGTCGATAGAATAGGTTCGCGATAGATGAGGAAATGAGGATCCTCAACCAAAGCATGAGGGAAAATAGTAATGTGACTGATGGAATAATGCCAGGGATAATGCGGAGAAAGCGGGACTGAGGGACAAACAGGTGACTATCCTTGTTAGAGAATAAAGTGCATGGTTGACCTAATAGCAACTGACTCAACTCCGGAGGGAATGGGGACAGTATGACTAGAGGAAAAAATGGGCAACACAGGGTGAACAATATGCAAATATGGGTGGAGTACTACGACATGATATAATGGGACATGAAATAGACTCCAAGAATGCAAGGATGACTCATCGCGGATGATTTGAACCAGGGTGGCTCAATGACACTGCCACATAGACTAGGCCCAGTGGGGATCATCAAAACATGAGTAAATGATGGTTACTCATGATGAAAGTGGACATATAGTACGACAAGTATGAAGTGGAGGTGGACCTCAAAGTACAAGTGACCTTTCCTGGAAAAAGGCTTCATGATGAGGTATCAAATCATCAAAAACTAATGAAGACCCATTATAGATATTGGTGAGAGATTTCCAACGGTGCTGATGGTTCATCAAACTGAGTTACGGTCTAGTTGATTTGGACGATAGAGAAATTGGAGATTTTTCTATCAAAGGATGTTTTCCCGCCAATTTGTATTCATTTTCTAAGTGAGCTGTGGTGAATTTGGAAAGGAGGAAATGACCCTAAATATTGTGGATATCGTAGCGGACAAACCGACTATCGGAATTCAGATCTACAACTTTCAAGCAAGTGGCTTACTTGTCTAAAGATGGCCTTAATGCTTCTTAAAACGATGGTTCCTAGGGAAGAATTAAGGGAAGAGGAAAATGAGAATGACCTACTAGAGGAGGTCTAGAATAATTCTCACCCACTAAGTCAAGCATGGGACCTATGTGGACATATAGTACAATATTTGTAGATATGGTATCAAATGCCTACGATATGCGATGTGCATATGACTCGCCACAGAGGTTGATAGGAAACACTATACAAGGAATGGGAGGAGAATCTACCATACCTAGATCTAGTGGGATCTACTATGAGAGTTATGTTAATGAATTAAGAGGATGGCCAAGGGAAAACCATCATCCCCCAAGCATGGGATACTTCCCACAAATGTATGTGATGAAGGGGACTGATTTGGTATGCAAAGGTGGGGATGATGCCGCCTAGCAGGAGGAGTTTGTGGAGTGCCACTATGTTCTGAGTTCTCGAAAATGGGATTCAAGCATATCAACCCAACTTTTCATGAGATCCTCCACAGGATGATAATGAGATGTAGGGGCCTATGTTCCCCCCCAGTATACTATGGGTGTACTGGATGTATTTATAGTGGTGGACTACAAATATGGGAGGAAGTACGCACGATGGTGCATATTGTTGCAAGGATAATCACGGGTAGACATGGCTTCCATGATGTCCTCATCAGAATGGAAGATGGGGGGATGACAGGAATATTAACTACATGATGCGGTGGCAATACCTGGTGCATCATCCTGAGAAAGAAGGTTCACATACGCATCATATTGAATGGTAGATGACAAGCTGGTAGATGGAGGATCTACAGATGTTGAGACCTAGGATTCTATCAAAAGGTGTTCAATAGAAGAGTGCGCAGAAAAATCAGAAATGTTTTACTGCGAGGAACTCAAAGATGACGATAGGTAAAGGACATGGCATGTGGAATTTGTCATCTTTACATCGTGGGGAGGGATCACAATGGTGGGAAGAGAGTCCCCCTGTTATGGTTTAGTGGTACCAAAATCCATGGGTAGAGGAGTAGGTGTTCAGCTACGAGTGGTCTCGTATTTGCGAAGCGCCTGAAGTAAATCATGAAATTTGTTGAGACGAGGACAACAATGGGAATAATGACCTTAATGATCACACAAGGCACAAGGGTGATTTGTGAGAAATGTTTTGAGTGTCTTTATTGGTCGTGATAAGGTAATTTGGACATCATGAATATTTGACTAATGGAACACTTCATGAACCAAAGGTTTAAAATGAGGAAGCTCGGGAAAATTATTGGTGGCATGCCCAACAAATTTACAAAAAGCACACAAAGGTGTTGCTTTGGGGCCTTAGGGTTTGGAGGAGTTGGGGGAGCCTTGTCCTTAGGTTCTCTCCTCTTAGATTTGTGCCCCTGTCCAGATCCTTTTGCAACAAGAGTGGGTTCCTGTTGAGGTTGTGATGGATCTGGAGTAGTGGCAGGGGTTGTAGGGACCAATTGAATCGAGGTCAAAGAATGATATGGTCTGAGCTGACCAAGAGGAGTGTTAGATGGGGGATTAATGCACCAAAGTGGGATCCCCAAAGTCATATTATGGAGGACCATCAAAGCCATGACAGGGGTATAAAATACTCCCAGAGGGGGAAATAAGAAAGGTATCTGGCCTGTACGGTATTGTCCCAATGGAATAGCTCTTGGATGGTTGAGACTTGGAGGAATAGTTCCTAGTGGAACATAGGAGAGGCACCCAGAAACGGAGGAGGTCCTGGGTGGGTGAATCTAGATGACTCGGCTAAGATGGTAACAACGGAGTGCTGAGGAGGTGGTTGTTGATGAGAGGTATTGACCACGTCAGAATCCATCATCAGGATATGGTAGTCACCGAGACATGAAGGTTGGGGAGCATGGGTTGCTTGACCTGGTTGACATTGAAGAGCAACAAATCCTTACTGAGGGAAAGGATTTCTGAGCACTTTTGATTGACATGGTGCAAGATTCTAAGGTGATTGTTGACCTTTAGAAGCTGCTTGGGCTTCCCACATTTGGTGCATCTAGGGTAAGAGAGGACACTCATGTGTATAATGGCCACGTACACCACAACATACACAAGGCTTTCTCGTACGAATATCTTTGTTCTCCTTGGGTTGGCCACCTTGTTGCTAGTTGGTTGTGTTACGCTGGTTCCCCTGGGGTTCACTAGGTTGGTTACCGTGATTACCCTCGTTACCCTTATTACCCTGCCCCTTATTTTTTTTCTTCGAATTTTGGGGACTGGTCGCACACTACTGTGCAAACACTTGACCCTGAGGGGGTGGTGGCTCCTGGGGCTGAGAATGTATGGTAGGCTGTGACACTAATGCTTGAAGGGATAGAGTGCTAGGTTGTGCATAAGGAGGAGAAAAAGTTTGGTAGACAGGCTGGGGTCCTAAAAACATGTTGCTAGTATGAGGGGCATGAGTTTTATATGAGCTGGTGCCCCCATGTAGATAGCTATAACTTTGCTGAGTATATGGCGAAGGGTGTGAAAGGGTTCCAATGATACAGTCATGAGCGTGAGATGCCCCCAATGCATTGGCACTTCTCGGACGAGGGAGGTCTAGAATGACAGTATAGACATAACCGAATTGCACATAAATCAGGTCATATCTCATAGCTATTTGGAGATCTTCTTCCTTGCTCTGAGGAAAAAGGGACGCGCCATATTTTCCCATGGGTGCTAAAAGGCTCCTAAGAAACCAATATAGATAGACATGGTCTTCGAAATACGGGGCACGACATGTGCTCCTTCTTCGACACCACTCTTGAACATGGTCGGAAATGCGAGTGGCGAAGGACTAAGAGAATGAGGTCAATATCTTCATACCAGTGTCGTAACAGATAGGTAACTAGAAATATGAAAGGAATTCTTAGCAAGCATCGTGAAAACGGAATGAGATATGGCGGGTTTGTCTACATACCATTTTTTAGTGTCTCGAGTGAGCGTGCGTTGGAAAAGTCAAAGACGAATGGGGTTAGCGATTATGGAGTTGGACGAACGCCACATGTTGAAGGATCGAACATGGTTGGTAGGATCTTCTCCAGCGTTACCCTCAAACTTTGCGATGTATGAGGGAAGCTTAGTCAACATAGAGGGCCAACCATCATCATGGTGTATGGGTTCGTTTATCAATTGGTTAAATTCTAGTAGACTTAACCTAACCATAAAGGGAAGCATGGGGGCTGCCCGAACAGTTCCTGAGACCGTTCCACTTGATGTGACCACCAGGATAGAACTAGAGCCAATACCAAGTTAGGTTCCTGCACGAGTTGTGGGTCTAGATATGGTGACGATATGCAGTGGAGGAGGCTCGGAATCAGATGAACCAGGAGAAGAGTCAGTGTGGGTAATAGGAGGGCTATGAACTCGAACCTGATGGGGAGGGGTAATATTCCCAAGATGAAACTGGGGGTGAATGCCTAATAGTCTCCACGACAAGTGCCTTGGTGGCACAAATGTGGTAAGACACATGTGACACGAAAATGGTAAAGGGAGGTCAACAATATGCCTTTGTATTGATGAGGGGAGATAAAGTTATTATGTTAAGTCTTGGGTTGGCGATGTAAAGCAAGTGACCTTTGCTTAAGGTGTGTTTTTGTGTGTAAGTGTATTTATTTATTAAGCCCAGATTATGTTTGTATAAAAGAAAAAATCTTGCTGAAACAAACTGAAATTAACAACAAAAAATGTACATTAAAACAATTAACTAAACCCCACCCAAACTGGGTTTGCAAAAACTATGCTGGTTGGTGGCTAAATCGACGGAAAATAAACTAAAATGATCAAGAGATCTAGATGTCGGTGTGACTGGGATCAAGTGACACTAAGTTGCTGGAAAGTGGTGCACCAACATTAAAAAACCATAGAGGAAGATCACTGCAAAAAGATAGGGAGATGGGTGAAACACCTAGGGCAACCAATGTGACCCTAAGGCCAATGACCAAACAAGTTTAAATGTGAAACTATGGATGGTAACAAACTATCTTAAAAAATCTGAAACAGAAGGGTACAAATCTAGAAAATGTGGCTGAAAGCGCTACAAAAACTCAGACTACTCACTCAACTAAACTCCTCCTAGAAAGGTGGAAGCATACTAAAAGCCTTAAGGGAGGCTAAATTAGACTTCAACGAGTAAATCAGAGTGGATCAAGGCCTAAGCGGGATGAGACAGAGGTCAAAAATCCCAGCAGATAACTCTCTACAAAACCTAGATACAAATATGAGAAAAACCCTAAAACCCAGAAATCACAGGTATTGACCTGTTTTCCTGTAGGGATCAGACTTTTTGGGATGGTAATTGCACTCTAGTCTCTACATCGCACTTTATGGGCCAAAAAGTGTGATTTTTGCTCCATGGATCCTGGTTAGCAAATCTCAGAAAAAATTGCCACCCTTGTCGCGATTGGTTCTTGTGACTTGCGGAAATGACCACAAAGCTTGAGGAAGTTAGAAATTTAATAGATCTAGGGTTAAAAAACTAGGAAACATTAAGCGAATTTAAAAAATAAGAAACCCTAAGCTGAAAATCAAAGGTCACCCAAGTTTCTGGATTTCAAGTATAAAACCCAGTGGAGTCTCCAATTTTGTGATTGGCAACAATCAAAAAATCCCCAGCGGAGTCGCAAATTTTGTTGTAGTGTTTTCTTCTCAAATATGTACGGAAAGAACCCACTTAAGATTTTGGATGACAAACAATCTCAAAAATATAAATGGCTGCTAAGAATTGTACATCTGCAACAACTGATAGAAACAAAACCTGCCAAAGTCTTGATTTATGCCACAATCATAGTTAAACAACAAAAAGAAAGAGTAATAACTCCAGTCATCCAATGAAAACTAGATATACAAAGAATAGTTTTTATTATAACACTTTTGAAGGGAGCAAATAGATGTTACCAATACCCCTCTCTGGCATGCATTCTTGGCTATCCTCAAACATCTTCAGCTTCTGTAGAGTCTCTCCTCTATAATGTAGAAACCCAACAAAAATCACAGGGGCTTCACTGGTGGAGCAATACCATACCACGTGGGTTTATATTGGGGGATATATATTGAGGAAAAAATGATATAATATATTCGGGGGCTATATAAGGGGTAAAGTATTTTTATATTTGCAGATATAAAAAATGGAGGTCAAAGTTAATGAAAAAATACAAAGGGGTATGAAAAATGTTAATGAAAAAATGGATACCTACAATATCTAGTGGAATTAATGTGGTTTTTAAATTGGGAAGGTGTATTGGGTTCATATTGGTAGGGGGTTAAATAATGTTATTTTTAGGGGTATTTTCCAATATGTAGTCAAGTTAAGGGTATTGTTTAATATGCCACGAATGCACGTGATAGGTTAGAGGTTCATTGAGTGAAGCCCCCGTGGAAAAAATATGGTGTGCGACAATGAAAATAATCATAGCTACAACAATGAGTGAAACAATGAAAATAATAAAAAGTGAATAATGAATGGAAAACCCTTCTATTTCTAACAAAATATTGAGTTATCCTTGAATAATGATCAATAATAGAATACTATTGATCCCATTCTTGGAATAGCCACATGTAATATTTTATTATATTTGTTTAGGAGGGAAAAAGTATTTAAACTTTTATTTAGAAATAATACATAAATAAATGATTTATTTATCATTTTAAGGAATTAGTTAAGGAATAATAAACAAATAATGATTTATTTAATTATTCTTAAGGTATTTAGCCAAATTGGACAAAGAATAATAATTAATTAGTGATTAATTAATTATTCTTAGAGAAAACTAAGTGAATTAATGATTTGTCTATTTATTTTTCATGATTGGGTCAAATATGACAAGGAATAATAATTGAACAATGGTTTAAGTAAGTATTCCTAGAAGAATATCAAATAAATAATGATTTATTTAATTATTCTTCATCGATTTAACTATTAATTACTTAACAAAGGTGGTTTATTAAGTAATTTCTCACAATGAAAGCAATTTTACTATGGTAAAGTTGGCATTACATGGTGTACTTCTATCCATCTAGTGAATTAGGCTAGATGATCAATTTTTTGGTGATAACAACTTTTGAATTGGGTATGTTCCTAGAGAGGTGGTGGCATCCAAATTTATGACTCTTAGCATTGTGCTATAATCTAGTGGAGAAATAAATCTTGTTCATCAAGGCCTTTCTATTTTTGACAATTTTTGTTATGATGATTCTTGTCAATTCAGATCCCTTCTTATGAGAATATTTTAACTTAAGAGTATCTCATTCTGTCATTATGAATACCTCCGTAGTTAAGAGGGAGTGTTGAAAATCTAACTCATGTCAGTCTTCATAATGTAATATAAATATATCATTAATGTGCTTAGTATGTTTATTTATTATAATATTCATCATTATTATTTTATTTCTATTCAAATCATTTTCTTCATGCTTATATAGTCAATTGAGTCAAAATATAATTTATTACGAATAAAAGAAATGTAATTGAGGCAAAGTCCCATTTGGACTATTTGTAAGAAAAAGGAAATTTATTTTTGTCTTGAGTCAAAGTGTTAAAAAACCAACACGAGACCAATTTGTCCCTTCCTTGGAGAAGTCGGCCTATGTGGAAGCCATTCAACCCCCGTGGATAGCTATAAATACAAGGAGGTTTGACCTCATTCACTCACTCACTCATCAAATAGATTTCTATGCAAAAAGAGAAGAAAAAGGAGTGACGTGAGAGGAGATAGAGAGAAGTCAAAGAAAAGAGAAATTCATATGATTCTAAATTATTTATTCTCACATGTGTGATGGTTTTAGGGTTACTCTATGAAAATTATAGATCCAAAACATCAGGTTTAAATTACAGGTTGTAAGTTTTAAGATTTCATAAAATTTGACAAGATTTGGCCAATATTGACGTTTGTTGACCTTGACTAGGTTGGAGGATATTTGATACACAACTGAATTGGATATTTTTGTAGTCCTAGCCTTGGTCTTGGGCCCTGGATATATCACTTTTTTTTGATTCTATAAGAAGAGGATTTTTGTTTTTTCCCACGTGCGGTTTTACACTAGCTTGGAGCCTAATTTCTAGTGTTATTTATATCTTTGTCATTCATATGCTTTTGGTAATCTCTTGATGAAGCGAAAAAATATTTAATAAGAAGCCAACAAACATCCATAAGTAATTATCAAGTTAAAAGAAATCATCGTTATCAACTTCCATTTGGTTTGCCAAGAGAACTATCCAGTGGAATAGCCATGGGAGTTTATAGATCACTCCTACTGAGTGGATATACAAATTTATTTTCTTTTCCCTTGATATGTTTTATCTCAAAATAAGATTCATTGATCAAAGCCAACCATATGAATTTTATAGCATTCAACTAAGGGTTATCAAATGCATACCTCAATCCCCTGCGGTATATCATCAATACAAACTTTATCCCCAATAGATAATGTCTCAACATTTTTTAAAGCACACACTATTAGTACAAGATCTAAGTCATGCATAACATAATTATTCTTGTATTCATTTATCTTTATCAATTCATAGCATACCACATATCCTTCCTGTTATAGACATTTTTGTGCCTTACAGCATGAAGCATGAAATGTCAATAATCTAAGGGATCCAAAGTCCCTAAACATGTTGTTCCTACCCCTAGAGGAACAAGGTCAACAAACCACAACACTAAATATCAGTTCTCCACCTGAAAACACTCAAAAACAAGCTAATTCTGGATCATGTCAACTGCTCCACTGAGCATCTGCGCTGAATGTCAACTTCTCCACTCTGTACCTGCGCTGAATGTCAAAAGCAATGAAGGCTACCTGCGCTGGGCGAGATTGGCCAAGTGGCACAGTCATTCCTCAAGGTGTCAAATGCCCAGGAAGCTTCCAAAATGACACTTGGATTAGGGAATTCACCTTGTGATGAGTAAGAGGATCTAGATCTCCAAGTGGAAGCAAGAAACTCCAAGTTGACTCAAGAACTGAAGAATAACTGAAGTGGGAGAGGACACTAGTCAGCTTCATGCCAACCTCAAGCTGACTCATCCTTTCTCCAAAACTCTTATATATAGAGCTCTCTCATGAGGTCTAGGGAGGCTGGAATCTTGTGAATGTAAGGAAGTTCTGTTGGTTTGAGTATAGAACTATTGGGTGATCTGCTTGAAGGAGGTGAAGAGGAGATTTCTTTCTGCTGGGAGGTGTTGCTGGATTGGGCCTCTTATGGTTGTAACACTCTCAGAACTTTACTTCTTCCATTAATAAAGTATTTGAGGTTCTTCTATATGCATGTGTCTCAATGGCTTATTGATACTTGTATATTTGATTTATTCTAATCCTTGAATCAATTATGAATGTATGCTTCTTGTAGTTTCCCTCTCTTGTCATTTTGCAGGATCTTGGTGTAGCTAGGCCAGTGAAAGAGCAAGGAGCTGGGAGCAAGCAGCAAAGAGGGAATATTGGATCAATCATTAGCGGAAGATAACGGTTAGTGGATCTCTTTCTCCTCTCTCTTACATCTCATAAAGAAGTAATCTTGAATAGCTTTGCATTCGGTTGTTGCTGAGGTACTATCACCCTTAGAGTGGGATAGGGTCATTCCGTATTGGATACTTTTCCCAACAACACTTCCTGCATTAAAACTCCACTAATCTTTCTCAATTCATAGCATACCACATATCCTTCTTGCATCAAAACCCCACTAAGTCCTTCCTTACAAGTATCCATGAAAACCAGAAAGTCCTTGTCTAGATTTTCTAGTCTTAAGATACATGCACATGTCAGAAATTTCTTAAGCTACCAAAAGCTAGCTACATATTCTTATGTCCATTGAAATTTTACTCCTTTCATTTGAAAATTATTTATTGGATGCCCAATCCTTCAGAAGTTTTGGATGAAACTTTGGTAATATTTTGCTAGACCCATGGAATATCTTACCTCTATGTCATTTTGAGGAGTGGGGCACTCCAAATATCCTTTATATTTTATCAATCTACATCCAATCCTCCTTTCAAAATGACATGCCCCAAGTAATGAACCCATGTTTGGAAGAATTCACACTTGTTGAGTTTTTCCTATAGCTTATGCTCTCACAATAATTTTAATACTACTCTGAGGTGGTATCCATGCTCTTCTTTATTTTTTGAATTTACCGGGTTATCATCTAAAAATATGAATACAAAAATTATTCAAATAAGGTTTGATAAAATTGTTCATCAAGAACGTGAATGTGGTTGTGGAATTTGTAAGCCCAAATGTCATGGCTACAAATTCATAGTGGCCATATCTAGTTCTTAAGGTAGTATTATTAATATGTTCATTTTTAATCCTAACCTAATGGTATCCAAATCTCAAATATATATTGGAAAACATTGTATCCCCTCCTATATTGTCACATAAATCATAAATTCTAGGAAATGGGCACTTTTTCTTTTCTATAGCCTTGTTTAGTTATAGTAATCTATTCCTAGCCACAACGTGCCATCCTTGCTTATGTAAAACAACTCTATGGCTCTATAGGGTGATATGCTAGGCTAAATGTATCATTTTACAACATCTCCTTCAACTATATATTCAATTACATGAGTTTGGTTGTACTCATGTGATATGGAGGCTTTGCTACTAGCACTATTCCTAAAATTAATTTAATAGTAAATTCAATAGCTCTTCTAGGTGGTAGTGTAGGAAATTCTTCTTAGAACACATCTCTAAATTGTTTTAACATTTGGTGGATTTCAAATTGATCCATGTTTCCTTCCAAATCCTTGGCCATGTGTATGGAATACAATGCACAACCCTTTTTGTTGCATTCGTTCACTTGAAGCACACTTATTCTTCTGATAATGGTTGGTCACTTTATTCCTTGCAACGTTATCTTCTCACCGATGTTGTTGAGGCATTCTAGTTCTTTTATATAATAGTCAATATTAATTTTATTTTCTACCAACTAGTTCATTCTGATTAAAAACATCATAAGATCCATATTATAATAATTTTAGAGTAGTCATGGTGGTCACTCCACCAATCGCCACTAGGCATGACTCGAATACGTTTGTCAGCTTCCTTTGTGTTCTCGTGGAATGTTGAACCAGTAATGATTCTATATAAGATTTCTTTGGAAGTTTACAGTTCTATAAATCTTTAGTTTGATATTAACTAAAATTAGAACCTGGTTCAATAAAAATTGAAATCGGTTAGTTGATGATAATATCTCCCATCTAGATTATTATAGCTAGTTGGTTTTCTTGTGTATTATCCAACACATCACAAATTTGATGTATCTTCTGGGCCATGTCATTCACCATTATTTATTCTTATACACTATTTAACTTCATGCCAGACTACTTTTTCTATGGACAACTCCTTCAAAAATGTTTTTTTCGACATGTCCAACATCATACAAGCCCTTCCTTAGACCCATCATCCCCTTAATTTACTAATTTATAGGTTTTATTTTTATTGATTATGGTGGAATTTCGTTTATAGTAATTTTTAGAAGTACTGAACTTACATTTCTTTTCTCCTTATTTATATCCCAAGGAATTAAATCCTTTTCCTTTTCAAGTTTTACTTATCTTTATTTTTCCAATATGTTGAAACTTTTGTCTTATGCTTGTATTATTCATAGCAATGCCTCGTCTTTCGAATGTCATCCTCCAGTGTTTTTGGTTCATAAAACTCTATTCTATCATGTTAAGCATGTGGTAATCCACTAATATACCTATGGATATTTGTCTTCTCGTCCTTTATGTAAGGCACTTGCCTGAATAGATCCAAGAATCTACTGTTGTTCTCATCAACTATCAGTTTCCCCAAATTTTTGTCATAGAATTTGCCTTGTTTTCATAATACCTTTTAGATAGGTATTGCTCCTAAAAGTATTTCTCAAACCTTCTTCATAACATCTCTTTCTCCCTAATGTCTTTAATATTCTTCAAACATTCCCACCATATGTTAGATTTTCCTTTCAAAATAAAACTAGCTACTCTAACCTTCATGTTCTTAGAGTAGTCATGCACCTTGAAGTACTTCTTAATCCCCAACAACCAACCCTCTACGTCGTTTGGCTTCTTCACTTCTCCATGAAAGGAAAGTGGCTTCTGTTTCTTGAACTCCTCTACAATTAAAATTTTATTCGTTCTTCTATGATAATGGTGTTTCATAACAACAATATCTAATGATGATTTAAGGCTTCTTGACTCTCTTTTAAGAGTGATAAGTATAATTTCCCTTTCTCATGAAAGCCTATGTTGGGTTGTGTTATATTCTTTCCACTGATTGTGCAGCGGGGGGGTCACAGTGGGTTTGAGGGGGCTGTTAGCCCCCCTCTATGGAGTCAGGGGCAACGCCCCAGGAAATTGTTTTTTGGATGCTATATTAGGTGGGCGAACCTACCTATGGTTTTGTGCATGGTTTTCACACTGGGTGCGATGGTTTTCGGTCCACGGTATTGGATGCTTCGGCATGTATATATATATATATATATATATATATATATATATATACATATATATATTGTAACATTGAAAGGAACATAATGAAAAATCAAGCCGGTAGTCCTGGTTTTAGGATCCAGGGGAAAATATTTGTGTATATTTGTTTTATGTGTCATTCTCTCGCTATTGTTTAGTTTCTGTGTTTTAGAATCAGGTAATTTTTGTACGGGGTTAAAACCTACATTTGGTATCAGAGTTGTTTTGGCTTCAAGGGGACGCCTTTGTTGCTCAGGGGTTTCGCACGAGCCTGTGGTAGTCCATGTTCAGTGGGAGATCTGCGGGATCAATTATAACTCTGAAAGAAGATTGCGAGCAGTGGAAAGATAGAGATCAAGAAATTTAATGGTCAGAGTTTTGAGTTATGGAAACTCAAGAGGGAGGAGATGTTGGTAGATAAAGATCAGTGGATCGTGGTAGATCCCGGTACTAAACCAACGGGAGTGTCTGATGAAGAATGGAAGAAGTTGGATTGGAAGGAAAAGAGCACAATATGATTGTGTGCCTCAGATTCAGTATTGCTGAATGTATTAGGGGAAGCTACAACTAAGGCTTTGTGGGACAAGTTAGGGACTTTGTACTAATCTAAGTCTATGGTCAATAAAATCTTCCTATGGAAAGAGATGTATAACCTGAGGATGAAATATGGAGAATCAGCGATAGAGCATCTGAACGCATATATGTCGTAAGTCAGTTATTATCTATTGATATTAAAATTTTATATGAAGATAAGTGCATCAGTTTGTTGTGTTCTCTACCAAATCCGTGGGATAGTCTGGTTATTGCAATAGGTAGCAATGAAACTGCCTTGCAGTTTGATGAAATAGTCTCATCCTTGCTGACGGAGGAAATGAGACGGAAAAATATGGAGAGCCAGAATGGTGATGCCTTGTCTGTACGAGGACGGTCCCAAAATAGAAACAAAAATAAGTCATTGAGTGGGAGATCTAAATCTAGAAGGAGATTTGAATCTCCAGGAAAACCTGTAAAGGTGTGCTGGAAATGCGGAAAGGAAGGGAAATACAAAATGGACTGTAAATCTAAAGATCCTGACAAAGGAAAGGGATATGTTGATGCTCCTTCTACAGAACTGAAAACCACCTCAGATGAAGGTGGGAATGTGTACTTGGCTTCTACAAGTACACATGTAGATCTTGAGGCATGGTTGATTGACTCAGGTGCATCCTTTCACTTCACTCCCCATAGGGAGTGGTTCTACAAGTATGAGAAATATGGTGGTGGTGATGTCTTCTTGGGGGATGATAGGAAGGCTAGAATCGTTGGTCGCAGAAAGCTAAAGTTGAAGTTGCAAGGTGGAAGGATCAGAACACTTCCGGGTGTTCTGCATATTCCTACATTAGCTAAACCTGATTTCTATAACCAAGTTGGATGATGCCGGTGTAAAAATATTGTTTGAGAAAGATACCTACAAGATGGTTCGGGGAGCATTCATATTAATGCGAGGAGTTTAGATTTGAACTATGTACAAGTTGAAAGGTAGCATTGTTATTGATGATGGGTGTAATAGTTCTATGGTTCCTGAAAGTGGAGCAGAAAATCTAGTGGTCTATGAAGAAAAGATCATGTTATGGCATCAAAATCTTGGACATACTGGAGAGAAGGGTGTTCAAATACTTCATGGTAAAGGTATGGTGGAAGGTATGACTAATAGCTCTCTGGATTTTGATTTTTGTGAAAATTGTGTATATGGGAAGAAGAATCGGGTGATTTTCCCCTCTCGTGGTAAGAGGGCGAAACAAACATTATAGCTTCTGCGCAATGATGTGTTTGGACCTGTGAAGGTTCCATCATTTGGTAAGTCTATGTATTATGTATCATTTATAGATGACTTATCAAGGAATACATGGATATATTTCCTTAAGAATAAATCTGAAGTCTTTGAAAGGTTTAAAGAATTTAAGGCTCTGGTGGAAAACCAGATAGAGAAGAAGATAAAGGTGATGAGGATAGATAACGATGGGCATTTTTGAAAGAAGGAATCTGAAGAAGTCTGTAAGAAGTGTGGTATAGCACGACAAAAGAATACTCCATACACACCTGAGAAAAATGGTGTTGTAGAAATAATGAACAGGACGTTGATGGAAAGGGCAAGAAGCATGCTCAATGTTGTCGGGTTAGGACAAGAATTCTGGGTAGAGGCAGTGGAGATTGCATGTTACCTGGTCAATGGATCACCTTCATTAGTGTTGGAGGATAAGAATCGACAAGAGGTATGGACTCATAAGAAATCCTCTCTTTCACATCTAAGGGTATTTGGATGTGATGCATATGTACATGTGCCAAAGGAGAAAAGAACAAAGTTGGATAGTAAATTTGAAAAGTGCATCTTTATTGGGTATAAGGATGGTTTAAAGGGTTATAAAATTTGGAACCCAGTAACAAGGAAGGTTGTGTACAGCTGAGATGTGGTGTTCAGAGAGGTGAAAGATGTTATTAAACATGAAGTCCAACCAAAGGAACCTGAGAAGATAGAGTTTGAGCTAAAGGAGGAAGAATCAGACTCTACAGCAGAAGAGGAATCAGAATATGAAGAGCCACAATCTACGGGTCTGAGAAGATCAGTTTGAGAAAGAAGGCAGCCAGAAAGGTATAGCCCATCTGCTTTCTATTCAAATTTTGCTTCATCGATTACTAATGATGATCCTAGAACTATGGAGGAAGCAATAGATTCAGAGGATGACAAACTCTGGAAAGAGGCCATGGTTGATGAAATGGCATCTTTGGACAAAAATGAGGCTTGGGATCTAGTGGAGTTGTCAGCTAGAAGGAAACCCATTGGCAACAAATGGGTGTTCAAGAAGAAGACAAATACAGAAGGAAAGGTGGAGAAATACAAATCTTGGTTGCTAGAAAAAGGTTTTTCCCAGGTGCTGGGAATTGATTTTGGTGATATTTTTTCTCCTGTTGCCAAGGTAGCTTCTATTAGATTACTTTTGTCTGTTGCTACACCTTTTGATTTTTAGGTAGAACAAATGTATGTGAAGACAAAATTTCTTCACGGGGATCTGAAAGAGGAAATCTACATGAAACAACCTCAAGGCTTTGCGGTGAAGGGTAAGAAAGAACTGGTATGCAAGTTAAAAAAATTCTATGTATGGGTTAAAATAGTCACCAAGGATGTGGTATAAGAAATTTGATACATTTGTACGGGGACTTGGCTTCACCAGAACAAAAGCAGATCATTGTGTGCATTTTATATTAATTTGTGACTCTGTTATTTATCTATTCTTGTATGTGGATGATATGTTGCTGGTTGGAAATGGAAAAGAAATTAACCCGGATTTGAAGACCCAATTGTCCTCCGAATTCGACATGAAAGATCTTGGTGCTGCATACTATATTTTGGGCATGGAAGTTAAAAGAGATCTGGAAAAGAGGAAGCTCTGGTTAAACCAGAGGAAGTATGTTGAGACAATACTGCAGAGGTTTAATATGTAGGATAGTAAACCGGTGAAGGTTCCTATTCCTGTAGGTGTGAATTTATCTGATGAACAATGTGCCAAGACACAAGAAGAAGAAGAGGACATGTCTCGTGTTCCATATGCAAGTGCAATCGGTAGCCTGATGTATGCGATGGTCTGTACTAGACCAAACATTGCACATGCAGTGGGAGTATTGAGCAAGTTTATGTTAAAACCATGGAGGGAGCACTGGACAACAGTGAAGCAAGTTTTTAGGTATTTGCGTGGCACTAGTGTTTATCGTTTGTGCTACCAAGGAAGACCATGATTGGACAGAGCATTGGATATTCATGGCTTTGTTGATGTAGACTGTGCTGGAGATTTGGATTAAATAAGATCTAAAAGTGGTTATGTGTTTAGCCTATTTGGAGGTGCAGTCAGTTGGATGAGTAAGAAACAATCTATAGTGGCACTATCAACTTCAGAGGCAGAATACATGGTAGGCACTCATGCAAGCAAGGAAGAAGTTTGGTTGCAGAGATTGTGTTCAAGTATGGGGTTAGTATAGGGAGCTATATGGATAGACTATGATAGCCCAAGTGCAATTTTCTTGGAAAAGAACCCTTCTTATCATTCAAAGACAAAGCACATTGATGTTCAATATAACTTTGTGAGGGATATGATAAAAGACAAAAAGGTGTTGTTGATAAAGGTGGATACTTTGAAGAATACTGCAGATGCATTGACAAAATTTTTGAGCTCTGAAAAGTTCTCTTGATGTAGAGAAACAATGGGCATTGTAGAGTTGGATAAATGACTAAGCTCTCATATGGTCCCTTGTGGAAAGAAAACAACAAGTGGGAGAATGTTGGGTTGTGTTATATTCTTTCCGTCGATTGCACAACGGGGGGGTCACAGGGGAGGCGGCAGCTCCCCTTGTACGGGGGGTTTGAGGGGGGCAGTTAGCCCCCCTTTACGACGTCTGGGGCAGCGCCCCTAGGAAATTCTTTTTTTGGACCCTATGTTAGGTGGGAAAACCTACCTAAGGTTTTGTGCTTGGTTTTCCCACATGGTTTTGGGCGCGATGGTTTTCGGTCCATGGTATTGGATGCTTTGGCATGTATATATATGTATTGTAACATTGAAAGGAACATAATGAAAAATCACGTTGGTAGTCTCGATTTTGGGATCCAGGGGAAAATCTCTGTGTATATTTGTTTTATGTGTTATGCTCTCGCTATTGTTTATTTTCTCTGTTTTAGAATTCATTTGCAGGTAATTCTTGTATGGGGTTAAAACCTACAACCTATGTATCTTCCTTAACCTTCGTCCTCCTACCCTATTGGTATCCAACCTTTCCCTTTGGACTTTTGATGAGATAAGCTTCAAATTGTTCATGTATAGATAGATAGCACTAAGATCCTACTATTTCTACCTTTGTAGGTCTGATAGGACATGCAATAGCACAACATTTACCTCTTCTTGCCTTTCTTATGTTCCTGCAATATTTTTCATTATATTCTTTGCAACTTCATATTTCATCTCTTAGGCTTTTAACAATGTCTATTGAATCAGGAGAGTCTTCTTCTTTTGTTTTCCCAGCTAAATCTTCTTCTTGATCATGTTAGGATCTATATGTACCAAATTGTTCCATCCTACTACTCATCCTTTTTTCTATTGTTGTTCCTTTATGTCTTCTTGTTGGGCGTGTATTATATTCTTTTCACGACTAGCTTGATGACTTGTATGTTGCACCAAGCATAGGGAGGAGGTCACGGGGGGAGATAGCCCCCCCTATTGGGGAGTTTTCATGGGGGTGGTATCCCCCTGCACATGGACTACGATAGCACCACGAGAATTTTTTTATGCATACCCAAGGATGGGGGGCAAACCCAAAGGTGGTGGTTGTACCTACCCATGGTTTTGTGCATGGGGTTTGAACATGCTTTTGGGCATCATGGTTTTCTACCAATGGTATTTTGTGCATCTTGTCAAGTGAACTATGGTTATGTTCTAATCCAGGGTTAGTGGATTGGGGTTTATGAATGTTTTAATATGTATATATATGTATTGTAACATTGAAAGGAATATAATGAAAAATCAATCTGGTAGTCCTAGTTATGGGATCCGGGGGAAAATATTTGTGTATATTTGTTTTATTTTCTCGCCATTATATATTTTTCTATTCTAGGAATTCGTTTGCAGGTAATTTTTGTACAGGGTTAAAATGTACATTTGCTTTTAGATTTGTTTCGACTTCAAGGGGACACCATTTCTACTGAGGGGTTTTTCTCAGGTCTCTGGTAGACATTGTTCAGTGGGAGATTTGCAGGATCGATCCTTGTGGTGAAAAAAGATGGCGAACAATGTAAAGATAGAGATCGAAAAATTTAATGGTCAAAGTTTTGAGTTGTGGAAACTCAAGATGGAGCATCCGTTGGTGGAATGCGATTAGTCGATTGTTTTAGATCCTGGTTTAACACCAATAGGAATGTCAGTATAAGACTGTATGAAGCTAGACTGAAAGGTGAAGAGCACAATATGATTTTGTCTCTCACATTTAGTATTGTGGAATGTATTAGGGGAAGCTACAACAAAAGATTTGTGGGACAAGTTGGGGACTTTGTACCAATCTAAGTCTATGCTAGGCAAACTATTCCTATGGAAAAAGTTGTATAACTTGAGCATGAAAGATGGAGACTCATTGATAGAGAATATGAACACATTTAATACTTAAGTAAACCAATTTTTATCCATTGGTATAAAAATTTTAGACGAAGATAAGTGCATTATATTGCTGTGTTCTCTACATGATATGTGTGATAGTCTTGTTGTTGCAATACGTAACAATACAACTACCTGAATGTTTGATGAAATAGTCCCATCCTTGTTTTCAAAGGAGATGAGTTGGAAAAATATGGAGAGCTAGAATGGAGATTCCTTATCTCTATGAGGACGTTACTAGAATAGAAACAAAAATAAATCCTCAAGTGGGAGATTTAAATCTAGAGGGAGATATAAATCTATAGGAAACGTTGTAAAGGTATGTTGGAAATGAAAAAACAAAGGGCACTACAAAAAAGATTGTATTTCTAAAGCTCCGAAGAAAGGGAAGGGATCTAATGATGCTCCTTTTGTAGAGGCAAAACCCACCTCAGATGAAGGTTCTGATGTGTACTTGGATTCTTATTCAAGTACACATGTAGATCATGAGGCATGGTTGATTGGATCAGATAGATATTTTCACTTCACTCCCCATAGGGAGTGATTCTACAAGTATCATAAATATGATGGTGGTGATCTCTTCTTAGGGGATGAAAGGAAGGATAGAATCATCGCATGGAAAAGTAAATCTGAAGTTACAAGGTGGAAGGATTAGAACACTTCTTGGTGTTCTGCATATTCCTGCTTTGGCCAAAAATGTGATTTCTATAAGAAAGATGAATGATGCAGGTGTAAAGAAATTGTTTGAGAAAGATACCACAAAGATGGTTCGAGGAGGACTAGTGTTGATGCAGGGAGTTTAGATTGGAACTTTGTACAAGCTTCTGGGTAGCATTGTTATTGATGGGTGGAATCATTATGTTGTTCTTGAAAGTGGAGCATAAAATCTATTGGTCTCTAGAGAAAATACCATGCTATGGCATAAAAGGCTTGGAGATAGTAGATATAAAGGCCTTTAATTACTACATGGTAATGGTATGGTAGAATGTATTTATAATTTCTCTTTGGATTTCAATTTCTGTGAACATTGTGTATATAGGAAGTAGAATCGGGTGAGTTTCCCTCAGGTGCTAAGAGAGCGAAAGGGATATTAGAGCTTGTGCACACTGATGTGTTTGGACCTGTTTCAAATCTATCTCTAGGTAAATATATGTACTAGATGTCATTTATACATGATTTCTTGAGGACTACATGGATATATTTCCTCAGAAAGAAATATGAAGTCTTTGACGAGTTTAAAGAATTTAAGGCTCTGGTGGAAAATCAAACAGAGAAGAAGATCAAGGTGTTGGGAAGAGGTAATTTTGGACTATTTTGCAAGAAACAATTTGAATCGTTATGTAAGAAGTGTGGTATAGCATGACAGAAGAATACTCCATACACACCTCAGTAAAATGGAGTTGCGTAAAGAATGAATAGGACATTGATGGAAAAGGAAAGAATCATGCTGAGTGGTGCTCGATTATACTAGTAGAAAATGATGAAATTAGTGACTAGGTGCCTAAAAATGTTAGTTACCACAATTATTTCAAGTGAATTACTACGAAATTTGAGCAATTTTAAGTGAATGAACTAAAAATGACAAACTGAAATGACTAATTTAGTCTAGGGATAGAATATATGACTAGATGATAAATGACTAAACTAAAAGCAACCAACATAAATGACTAATTTAGTCTAGGACTAAAATATATGACTAGATAATAAGTGAAAAAAATTAATAATGATTAACATAAATGACTATTATAGTCCAAGAATAAAAATATGACCAAATAAAAATTACAAGAAGAATATGAATTAGTCATTTATGTTAGTAATTTTTAATTTGCCACTCCCGAAATGGAAAATTAAAATTTTTATACCAAAGCGTTAACATTTCACTAGAGGGGTCTCTGAATCCATATGTAGTGCTAAAATTTAGAGACAAAGGAGTCTTTGAATCCATCTAAAGTGTTAAAATTTTGCGTGCCCTTTGTCTCTAAAGTTTAACACTAGAGGGTTGTTTCTACTGTCACCTTAGCAATGAAGCCTCTCACCTTGGGGGTATCCTAAAGTGCAAATTTATGGGGTATTTTGTGTGACTAGATCACTAGCATTGAAAACCATTTGTCCCCTCATATACATTATGATCCATACATCATATCAATAGAAATATGATCACCATTCAACCAAACATTTCCCCAATGTTTCACTATTCAACCATCTAACTCCTTCTCTCAACCCATACAATGGTACTTATACATTTTTCCATGCAGACATCTTGACATGGTAGAAAAATTTAGCTAACTAATTTCAACGACTATATAAATACAATTCATCATAAACAAAATAACTTCACTATTCAAACCTTGAATTTATTTTATTTTTTATCTTGAAAACCCAATAAAATCATTGAGTTTGATGTCCTAAGCACTAAATAACACATTAATTATACATATGTTACACTAATACCTACCATATCATCCTTTAATAAAAAACCAGGGTAAAGAAAATTTGAAAAACACCAAAGCCCCATTCTAAATAAATTGTCCCTTTCCCTTTCCCTCTTTGTTTTAATGATTTCCCTAAAGGAAGCAAGAGAAGTTGTGAGAACCTATAGAAATTGTGTGGATACCGTATGGCTTCCAATTTCCCCTTGGGTTATAGAAAATAATCGTCTGGTGAATTCTGCAAATGAGTATTTGGTCCATTGATTTGATGGTTTTCTCCTTATGTTACCGAAAAGAATCATCTGATAAATTTTACAGATGAGTATTTGCCACTTTGTTTCAATGGTTTAAAGAAAATTTTAGATCAAGGTCTTTGTGATTGTTAGCTTAAATTTGCAATGAGAAGCCATAACTAGCCAAAATTTTGCTTTTTTCATGGAATAATTGGTGTAATTTTGGGATATTTTTTATCAAGTTAGGGCACAATATCCATTAGATCCTAGATTGAAAACACTGAACTATAATAATATATTTCAATCCTATTAGGGAGGGATTTTAGATTCAAACATTATAGCCACCGAACCCTAATTCAAGGCCCTGCGATTAAATAAATCCCAAGTCAAGGTTGTGCAATTTAAATTTAAATGGAAACATCTAGTACTAGTCTAGAAGTACTTATGAACAATAGTTCTAGAGGATATGCAATGTGTTTCTCTGCGGGTAATGTAATTCAGGCGCCTTTATCTGTTGTGTTGGAGTATACATGGATTTTTATAGGTCGACCACATTATCATGAATCCCAAGTGATATAAGTGAACACTCATCAAGAATAATTTGACACAATGCCATGAATTCATAATGACCAACGACTTGAAGGTTGTGAGTACAGTTAATATCGCATGAAGATAATCATTCCCTTGTACATTAATCCCACACATCAATCCTTGATGAAAAGGGTTTTTTGGCATGCCGTCTACCAATGAAGGTAGAAAGAAAACCCCGCGTGTCTTCTTTCCATTGAAGAAGGTCGAAATTGAACGTGCATCCATACCAATCTTGATGACACTCCAAATAATCCTATTGTACCTGGAAACGAGTTTCCATGCCTACAATGGTCCCGCTTAAGGACAACACAAAACACAAATCTTAAAAGAAATAGATGTACCTACTACGAACTATATCATAGAGGAACAAATGCTCAAGTATACAATGTATATGTGTAGGCTTAGTCGATATTAAGTCATATTTTTATATTTAGATTGATCCTTTTTCGTTGAGATTAGGCTAGAACACTATTCATCCCTAACATAAGTTTAAGAGGATGATTATTTATGGTTGAAAATGAACAATGAGTTTCTAGTGGTTTGACTAAATGATCCTTAGGGTAGCTCATTTTTCCTTTTATAGGTGGTGCATTGGATAGTTCTTTTGAGGATTTAACCTTGGTGTGGACCTCAACAATACCCGCTTTCACTAATCTCGCTTGCCTTTCATGATTGATATTGGAATTTTTGGTCATGAACTATTTGATGATAGATTTGATTAGTTTGGTGATGGGTGATGAATCTTGTAAGTTGCATTTTGTGAGGTTATGTTTTTTAAAGGATCTCATGGCCTTTGAGTGGTCTTCTTCTATGAGGAACTAGACATTATTAATTGAATGATTTTCCATTTGAATTTTGGGATGTTGGTTATTATTTTTTTATAGTACATTCAATATCATCCTTAAATCAAAATTTTATTTTTGGAAGGTAAACCTTGGGTTATGACATCGCATGCCTATTCAAAAGATCAGATACTGAAGACAGTCTAGCAAAGGCTAATGGTAATTCATTATTGTTTGATTAAAGTTTCCATTTAGGAGTTGACTAAAAATTATATCTAATAGCCTACCATTTTATCAATAATTATAGGAACCATCCAATGAGCCACTAGCATAGACCCTTCCCTTTCCTCCTTCATGTTTCCTCTAAAAAGATTTAACATTTATTTTAAATTATATTAGGCTATTTTAAATCTATCAAGCATTGAAGATCAAATTTATTTTTGGTATTGTAAATGTTTGTTTGGCCTTGTTAATTTTATCAAGGGGAGGAGGTTAAGCACTCATGGTTGCATGAATCTTAAGCCATTAAATCTATCATGTGCTTTCATTTACATATTTCCTCGAATTTTATCCATCATTATTCTGAGACATCTTTCGGTAAAAATCACATTACAGAAATTTTGTCGACATGTTTCGAACCATCGAGTGTGGTTCATCTTCAGGACAAGATGAAGAATCATATCAAGGCAACAAATTAAATAGAGAATGTTTCAAGAAGAGAAATCCAACGCTAACGGTTATATTAAAATGAATAGTTTGACACAAATAAAATAATATTAAAAATAGGAGAAGAATTTAATTAAAATCCAAAAAATATATATAATAATTGGAAGGCCTCAAGAAGAGAAAGTCAATTCAAATTGCTAGATTAAAATAGTTATATTGATTAAAAAATAATATTAAAATAGTCATATATCAAAAAAATACAATTAAAAACCAGAAGGTATAATAATTAGGGTCAAATTCCAACCCAAGGAATAGGGGAGGGAAACCCTAATTATTTAAATAAATCTATATTAGGGTCAAAATTCTGAGTTATAATTAATTATATTTTATTAGTCAATCTTGTTATTCTAATAATTCTAGTTACTATAATATTTAAATACAATGAAATATAATATAATATAAAAACGATCAAACTAAAATGAGATTCATAAATAAAAAATTAAAAGATTGATCCAATATTTGATATAGAGGGAAATAAACTAGGATGAAGAATGAAATAATATAAAATAATCAAAGGATCATATCATGATTTCGAATGAAGAAAAAAAAAAACAACTTCTGCAAAAGAAGGAAACAAAGATAAAAACCAGGAAGGGGGCAAAACATGAAAAAAGGAAAACCCTAAAATAAAAAACTAAGAAGAGATGGTTGGGATCTAACAACTGCTAATTTTCCACCCATCATCCTTATTCATATTCCTAGGCCTCCTTTCGATCTCTAACGATTCCCTAAACTTTTGGTAATGGAAATGATCAATCCTTGCAATGTCCTGGGCCACTTCAATGCATATGTGGTGTTTTCTCTTCTCAGCATGTTCTACTAATGTTGAGGAGTGGGCCCTCGCATGCTTGATGTCGGCTAAAGGAACTTGAATCCTTTGAATTATTGAGCAACCTGTATTACCAATGTAGGGACTCCCACATGCACAAGGAATAACATAAACACCTTTCATGTTCTTGGGGTCTAGAGGGTCTTTCAGTGACCTTAAGGAGCTATGAATGGTTCTTAGGGGCCGAAAGGTCGAGGGGACCTTATGCTTCCTTAGGGTATTTGCAATATTATCTGTGGTGCCTTGGATGAATGGAAGATGCACCCTTGTGTTTCGATCTTTGAGTTCATATCTGACCGGTAGGACCTTTACCAGCTTTTAGGAAAGCCTTTAAACACTCGTGCCTACTATAGCCATTATTAATGAACATATTAAGGAGATGGGTCATTTCCTCATTAAGGTGGTTTTCATCCAAAATTCTTAACGCATGAGTGGTAAATGTTTTTAAAACACCTAGCTTCTTAGCGAGGAAATGATGGGACTTAGCATGAAGGCACCGCTCCGTGTGGGTTTTCTTCTGAAAAGCTTGGTGGGAAAAAGAACCATCAACCTTCTTAGAAATAAGGACATAAAGGAAAGGAAGGCTACCATTAATTTCATATTCCATGGTAAACTGGATGGAGCTAGATTGATTATTGAGATTTTGGAAAAAGAGATTCAATTTTTCCTGACCATGGGGCCATATGGCACATGTGTCATCCACAAATCTCTTCAAAAACTTTGGTTTGAACTAATCTAAGGCTAGGGCTTTAGATTCAAAGTCCTCCATGAACAAATTCAATACAATAGGGTAGAGGGGGAACCTATTGAAGCACCACATGTTTATTTGTAGAATTCACCCTCAAAGATGAAGAAAGTAGAGGTGAGACAAACTTTGACTAATTTAGCAGTATCCAGATTCGTAATTCTCTTTATGACCTCAATGGTGTCATTAATAGGGACATTAGTGTGAAGGGATATAACATCGAAACTTACAAGAATATCCCTGAGATGGAGCTTAATACCTTTTAATTCATTGACAAATGATGAAGAGTCATTGACAAAGGACTTAGTGAGGCCAACAAGAGGTTTAAGATTTTGGGCAAGATACTTAGCAAGAAGATAGGTTTCTCCTCCTATAGTCTTGACGATGGGTCTTAGGGGAGATCCCTCCTTATAAATCTTGGGAAGACCATAGATCCTCGGAGTGAAAGGGTTACTCTCGATGGGTTTATGGAGAGCTGACCACGCTACTGGATTTTATGGCTAGAACAACAACTTTGGAGATATTCTTTAAGGGATTTATATTCACTGTTTTATAGCTTCCACTGTCACAAAGACGGTTTGACATCTTTCTCCACTAATCTACTATATCCAAGATGACAACTACCTCACCTTTATCAGCCTTGAGAATAACAATCTCCTTGTTATGGTTCAAGGAACTTAGGGCATCGAACTCCTGCTTGCTAATGTTACTTCTGGGGGACTTTTACTTTCTATGGACAACAACACAGTCTTGCTTGATATTAATTTTAGTGTTGTCTCGTAACCCCCTTATCCCATGTTCTATATCGTGTATAATCTCTTCTATGGGGATTTTTCTAGGGGCCAATGAAAATTTTAATCCCTTACCCCAAAGACTAAAGTCAAGGAGGTCAAAGGAAAAGCTAGAAAGATTATTTACCTTACTATTAATAGCTAAAAAAAAAAAAAAATTAATAATTATTATTGTTCTTATTATTAAAAATCTCAAGGGAGGAGAATATTCATGAGATGAATTATTATTATTATTACCTACGAGTTTTTAAATATGATTACATACAAAAGAACGAGAAGGGATATCAATAATACGTTGAGGGTTAATATGGGGAACTTCCCCATTAAAACTGTTACCTGGAAGGTGAACACCTAGTTTGACCTCGATGTAAGCATCAAGCTACTCGACTTTCCAGTGGAGAATCTGAGGGTGAAGAGGAGGGAAACACATGAGGGAAAAGTTGTAGCATAGATGTGGAACGATCAGAGTGCAATGAGGGGATTACATAAGGAGAGGAGCATTTACCATCGAGGATCCGATCTGTAGGAAGCCATGATGACAAGAAGAGGGATCTGATCTGTATAAAGTCACCATAGGAAGAAGGATCTGATCTACAGGTAGTAGGGATGACAAGAAGAGGGATCTGATCGGCATGCAGTCACAGTAGGAAGAAGGATCTGATCTACAAGAAATCAGGATGGAAGGAAGAGGGATCCAATTTGCAGGCAGTCACAGCAGGAAGAGGGATCTGATCTATAGGTAGTCATGGTCAGGACAACAGGAAGAGGGAAAATTTGTGAAGTCACTGTTTGGAGAGTAGAGAGAAGGCACTGCAACAACTTCTGGAGCATCGATGGAGGAGGAGCCATCTTTGGAAAGAAGGGAATCTGGTGGTTCTTCTATTGAGCGATCAATCATACAACTTACTTCTGAAACCTGAATGGGGGAGGAATGAGGTGAAAGAGGTTATACTCGCAGGCCATAGTCACATAATGTGATGGTAACAAACAAGATTATTTGCGTAATGAAATGGCTGCAAATGAGAGTTATAACTTGTGAAGTGTCATTTAGTGTCATTGAATATTTCCAATACTCCCTATGATCACTCAAATCGAATCACGTTCTGGATTACATGCAGGTAATCTAGTTTTCATTTCGCCTGTGTGCAACTACTACTATGTGCACATTTTCACCACTTGTAGTTGCCAAACCCTTAGTTTTGGTGATGTCGCCAAAATGACCTTGCACATCATGAAATTTCTCAAAAGAAGATAGAGGGAAACTAATAGCTCAATGGGTAGGACCTATCACCTCAGAAATTCTAAGAAATTGGCCCCCGTTGTTACACCCGAGATCAAAATCAACTTGAATCACTTTTGAAACAACTGCTTCACCCATATCTTCTGTTGGAGTTAAAGCCATGGCACTGTCACCTATTTTTTCTACCTTAATCTCTACCTCTCCACTTCCACCTAATAGGAATAGGGTTGGAGCTCAGTAGTCTATCTGCATTCAATTCAATTTTAAATTTCCCTCTCTTAGTTATGGTTTTTCTTCATGAATAACGATGGTATCTCAATCGTCATAGTTCAGTTTCGATTTCTATTTATGGAATCTACGATCTCTCTATGTGTTGGGATCCCCCAACCTCGATACAATTCACAGTTAAAATAAAATTTAGGTTTAGAATGAAAACCCTAGATTGACTACAGTCAAACAATCTTGTGGTCTCATACTACTCAGATCTCTCAGTATGGGTTTAGAACGATAAAGATTTCTATAGGCTAGAACACTTTCAATTCAATTGGAAACCCAACATTAGCAACAAACTACACCAAGGAAAGAACTAAGCAAAGAAAGGAACGAACTGGGATAAGATGATAGATACGATGAATTGCCGAGAGTGCAATAAGAAGACGAAAGTGGCATTTTATCACTCTACGGGGGACATAGTATGTGTGGAGTACAGACTGCTGTTGGAGGCACATTCAATAGATGAGACGTTGGAGTGGAGGACATTCGCAAACGAGATGGGGGACGATGATCTCGTCTGTGTTGGTGTTCCACCAAATCCTCTTCTCACCAATGGTGCCCTCTCTACAGTCATATCGAAGCCCAATGGAGTGTCGAGGAAATTTATCTCATCATCTCTAGGGCACTGCAAGAATCACAGGTCCAATATAGACTTGTCGCTCATCATGGCCTTCAAGACAATTGGAACCATGTCGGATCGGTGAGTTTGCACCCTTCATTTCATTTTTTTGCAATCCTAGGTACTGAATTGACATTAATTTCTGCGGGAGTTGAACTTGTGATCGTTGTTTGATTATCCATGCTCAAATCTATCTTAAACCTAGATTCTTACTTCCCGTTGGAATTCGTAATTTATTTTTCTATTTCCTATAATGATCTCTCCTTAGTTTATAATCTATTTAAACAACGTTCCAACAAAGGAACAGAGTGTTAGTGGTTGTTTTTCAGCTTCCAATCAATTATTGTTTGAGCTTAATCAACAACTAAGGAATTTCATTAATAAATTAATCTATTTGTGCCATTTAGGGTGTGTAATTTTGAGCTATAAGTTATTTATTTATTTGAATATTTGTGTTTTTGAGCCTCTAGTATTAAGTTCTCTATTCATTCGAATTTTTGGGTATTTGAGTTTACGTCATTAAGTTTTTTATTCGTTGGAATTTTTTGGTTTATGAATCTCTCATATTAAGTACTTCGTTCATTTTAGTTTTTTGATTGTGAGTAGGTGTCAAAATTTTCTTTCTTCCCATGCTTCTTTATCTAGATTTTTCCTCTAGGTAAGCATGCCATACATATTCACTTGGAGGATGGTAAAAAATGCAGAAAATTTATTAACATCTTATTAAACATTTCATGTTTGGCTATCATTTTAGATGTATTCATGTTCAGGTTGGGTTTCTGGACCATATTTGCCATTATTATTATTCATTAGCATGCGTCATGGTGGTTTCATGTTTCAAATTCAGCCTTTTGGGTATTATAATATATCATGAGGGACCCATGCATAAACAATGATTGCAAATCTCTACATTTTAGCCTATTCAAATTTATGTTTTCTAATTATAAGATAGGATAATTTTAGTATTCTCATCGAATGACAAAAAAAATTAGATCAATGGAACCAAAATGTAAGATCCAGTAACGTCAAAATGTGAGAGTGCTAAAGCAACCCCTAGAATGTAAAAGGTCAAGTTTAAGTAAAATGAGCTAAACAACTAAAATAGATTCATTATTATAAACAAATAATATAAGGATATTGTGATAAATGACCACACATTATCATGTATAGGTGATAAATATGAAAACAAAGGTGTAAGTGGATGAGGAACATGATGAAGATGTCCTTGTTGTACCATCAACTGTAGACAAGGAGCCAATACACTGCCTCATGATGTCCTTGAGTGAGACTCTAGGATTAAGGGGACTTGACTGTGTAGCATAAGAGGAGTTGCTAATAATTTTTTAATATGCTCCTAAAACTTGAGGTCTCCATAAATACTTTGGTTATGATATATCACTTACCTGTAATGAATGGGGGGCGGAGTAACTGAACTGTGCATAGAGAAAGAGCTCCTTGAAAGCCTCATGGGGGCAGGTTTGGTACCCAAAGATTGAGATGTGCATGCCTTCATTAATCTATTGTTCAATGCATCATGGGTATCTATTTGTTTTTTGTTGCCATCAACAGATAAGATAGAAGGGATATCCTCATGGGGGGAGCTTACTAAAAAAACAACTAAAAATGACCTAAATTCTGCAATATCTATAAAACTTTCAATTCTCTAAATATCTATGAAAGTCTACAGTTCCATTTTTTTATTTAATTCTTCCTTATGAAGGCATGCATCATATATTACCTTACTACACAGAGAGATACATCAAGCGATACATAAGAGTATAAATAAATACTCCAAGCAGTGGCTAGACAAGCATCCCCTCCTCATATATTCCAAGAGTGGTGGCATGCCAACCTTCTGCCCAATCTCTAAAGAGCTTCTATATTTGGTAAAGATTCTTATCTCAGTAGAGAAATGAACTTCTAGTGTAGAGGGTTGACCGAAACAATAGCAACCATTCCCATAAGTATGGTGTCCCTCAGCAAGTCTCACGCGACAAACTTGACAGTTTCAGACATGGTTTATTGTAAAACCATTTCCAATCCTTCCAAATTCATCCTTGAGTGTTCAGATAAATTTTGAATAAAATAGATCGAGGTAGAATCTTGCATAACTGAAAAAATGCTTGTTCTTTGCTACAAAAATTGTTACGATTTATTCACTACTCTCTGCTCCAACCAAAGGCCATCTTGTCCCACAAATACTAATACCATTGCTTGTAAAGGGAAATGTATAGATGAATATCCCTACCAAATCTGAGTCATTTATTGGCCTATTGAATTCCCAATGTGACTTGGATAATTTACTCGTGCCTACCAAATTCTTTTGAGAATAACTAAACCTATGAACTTGAAATCTCTAGCTCCTCCTACTTCATCGTTGGTCTTAAAAGGCCCTTTGATATTGCACACATGATCAACATTTCTAATATGGCATGAAATAAGAATCTTCCAAGGGCCATCCCCTCCAATGGATCTTATATTTGTTCAACTACATGGACTATTACATAACTCAAATATCAGTTACAAGTTTATAATCAAGAACCCATTTCATTCATGCTAGGTTTTCCTAATGGAAACTCCCCAAAAATCATCTAGTTTTCTTTAGCCAACCATGGATGGGGTAAAGGCAAGAACAATAGAATTACATATTCTATTGTCAGGATTCTATTAACTATGCTAAGGTTCCAATTAGTGGAAGATCTCTACTAGACATTTTCTGGATTTCACTTTGAAATCTACATAGCATCCATCTCCACTAATCAACTAGCGACACATCATATGAAGTCAATCTAGAAATCCATCTTGACCAATTGTGAGCACTTTTTTCTTACCCACAATAATACTTGTTGCTAGAGCAAAAGTGTCAAGGCACTACATTGTTCTTTCAACTAAATCATGTGTAAGTTTTGGCCCAAGTGCAGATCCAATAAAGGGAATATTAATAATTTAGCTCTTTAAACATGAGGATTTCCCTAATTTGACCTTGAATGTGTGTTGCGCCATTAGGGAGTGTACATCCATCATAACTTTTGATCTAGGGAGAAACCTACAATTTGACCTTGAATATGTGTTGCTTCATTAGGGAGTGTACATCCATCTTAACTTTTGATCTAGGGAGAGGTCTAACTCAATTGTCTTGAACTCCTGCATAATAGAAGAATTTCCAGCATAATAGAATGGGTGGCACCCCATATCAAATATTTCCTTCCTTCTCTAGAAGCATCCCTCGCATTCCATGATATTAAGCTAATAAATATTGAAGGACCTTAGTGTCTAGTCTTGTGCCAATTTTATCTTTATCCCATTCCACCATATTGAAATCTCCATTCATAATCCACTCAATAGTAGGAAGAAATTGCAGTATGTAGTTTTGAAATGGCATCTAACTTATGGAATCATTAGTTGCATAAATTGAGCAAAGAGGCCAAACTATCCAAGAAATCACCACAATCCAACGACATATTGGAAATGGGTCCCTATATTTATAATATGAGGGATTAACCAAGGACCAAGTATATAAATAGAAGAAAATCCAACCCAACAGAATTGATGGAACTCCAAAGATCGTTTTCCTTCCCCAGAGATACTGAGATTTTGAATAGAAAGGGAAACAAATATGGCATTTTTGTACTTTTCTGTCAATTGTTATAGCTACCCAACCATAAGTAGACACATGCACACTAGAATCCTCATCTCCTATGTTGAACATTTATCTTTGAAAGTATTCTTGATTTTGCATAATTTAAAATGTAATTTATTTATTTATTTTATTTAAAAAATAAATAAATTTTATTTTATTTTATTTTATTTTTTTAATTAATTAATTAATTGATTTTTTATTTTATTTTTCTAAAACTACTGTACTGCTTGCAGCTGCCTTAGACAAAGATGGTGGTCCTTTGCAGAAAAGGGAGATACTTATCTTCTTGTAGTAGGTCACTATAGGGCAGAAGATTATCTGAGGAGCAGATTGTGCATAGACCAAGAATTAAAGGTATGTGTATTGTTTTGGATCCATTTTTATGTCATATTTGTAGTATATTTTTTCAAATTTAAGCTAGAAACCATATATAATAGATAGGACATATTTGGGGTTCTTGCTTGATGTGAATTGACATTGGAAAACCTCATAACTTATATGCTTCAGCTGCTAGAGATGGAACACTAAATCTAACTTCCATATAATGACCTAATATATGTTAAAACTTAGAAGGGCCTCTAGAATACTTTTCCAAGTTTTTTCAGGTCAACATATAATCTAGATTTGAGAATCCTGACTGAGAAATACACATCCTTTTTGCTACAGAAACAAAAAGAAACCTGCTCTGTATACAACTTCCTAGAAGTACTTGAGGTGCATTCTTCTATAATCCTCCAAATGTAAGTCAAATTCAACAACATATTGGAAATCCAACCCAACAGAATTGATGGAACTCCAAAGATCGTTTTCCTTCCCTAGAGATACTGAGATTTTGAATAGAAAGGGAAACAAATATGACATTTTTGTACTTTTCTGTCAACTTTTATAGCTACCCAACCATAAGGAGACACATGCATGCTAGAATCCTCATCTCCTATGTTGAACATTTATCTTTGAAAGTATTATTGATTCTGGATAATTTTAAATGTAAATTTTTTTCTGTCAAATTCTATATAGATTTGTGCTCGATGCAAGGGCAATAGGGCATGACACACATTAAAATTATTGATCCATATATGGGAGCTATTGGATCTATTAATCATGAGGAGCTAGGAATGGATTTTCGAACCAAATGGTAAGAAGAGAAATTACAGCAAGACCACAAAGCAAGGTTCCTATGAATACTTTGCCACGGATAAGTGTAACAAAATTAGAGCTTAAAGCTTTGAGAAGTGACCCAAATTTTGTTAATTATTCCACTACACCTAAAAATATTTGATTTAATAATGTGCCAATTTTTTTATAAAATTTAGCTCAAAATCCATTCAGGCTCGCACCCTTGTTCTTTTGTAATGAAAACAGTACTCCTTGTAGTATTCCTTAGTGATGAGTGCCCTAAGATTTTTTTTGACCTTGATGCTTATAATATTTCAGATATGTTTTCACATAACTCATTGCATTCGGGGGCTATGTCACTAGCTTCCATTAACAAGTTGTTAAAAAACCTGTGTCCTTACATATTTGTCCTTTAATCACACTATTATTTTCCTTCATAATTTGGGAGATTCTATTATGGGTTCTTCTGCTTTGCGTGGCTTTATGAAGAACTTTGTGTTTCTCTCCCCTTCCTTAAGACACAAAAGTCTTCATTTCCTCCTCCATAAATCTTCCTCCATTTGATATATATCTTCTCATTCTAATTTTGAACATTATTTTAATCTAACAAACCTCATTTTATTCTATTTTGTCATGGAGTTTATTCATCTCAACCTCGAGTTCTACTTTTTTATTGTAGATATTTTTGAAAGTATGCCTATTCCCTTATTTTAAGATTCTGGTGGACTTTATGTAGAAAAACATTTTTGATCCCATGAACAATATCATTATTTCCTCATCCCACCATTCCCACATTTTTATTTTCCAAATTAGGTTGGGTGAACTACATATTCACAAACTTGAAACAGATATTTTTGGGTTTGCATTGATCTGATAATGCTTCATTTAGATTAAAATATTCAACTTCAAATCCCCAATCATGCCAATCTTCACTTATCTGTAATATATTCAACATTTCCAACACAAAAACTTAGCATTTTCTTCTGTTATTCCAGGTATAATTAACATTCTTTGGTTCCACATCTACCAAGGAATTCCTATTTAATGGAATATGCTAATAATGAGTTATTTTTGCTTGTCAACCATCCTTTTTTGATGATCACCCCTAATAAAGTTCATGCCAAGGTCCATGGAAGGTTTGGGTGATTTTCCATTTCCATTGTAAGAAGATGCTATCACTTGGTTCCTCGAAGCACCAAATTAGGTCCATACACATTTGTGATGTAGAAACTAAGATCCCACATTCTAGAGAAAGCTAAGGTGATGTGATCCAAAACCTTCCTTGGAAAGAACCTTTATGTTACACCTAGGACTCATCCATTTTGATATTCCTCTGGGTTTCCTATCCAATTTTGTATATTTATGTTTCTTATCTAAACACATAACTTTTCACAATATCCATTCTAAGGTCTAGTAGTTTTGTCTCATGAATAACTACAATATCGGGCTTTTCTAAATGAACCTTACCCCTATTGATTCTTCTCAATTCAATGGCTATGTGATAAGTATTCCAAGTCAGAATATTAATAGCAATGACACCAAATAAATATTTTTAACAGGAGTTAGAAAACATGTGGAATTTTTGCGAGAAACTTTGGGACCTCTTTTAGAGTTTGGAAGTGTTAATTTAAAACTTATTTTTAAAACACTAGAATCATTGGAAATACCTATTCAAAGTTTCTTCCTTTTGACCACATATGCTAGGAGTATCACTTTCTCATACACCCCCCCTAGGATCATACGATTAGATCCACTGTTGGCCCCAAGGGACTTTGGCAGTGCCCCTGTACCCAATTCACCTTCCTTGCCATTAGTCATTAGAATCAGGAGCCCCTGACATATCTAGCTCCATTGCAAGACCTTACCATATCGCTCACTCATTCCTTTTTAGCAGGCCATTGAGTATATTGTATTATACCACAGTCTCTTATATACGTGTTGCAACAAAATTACCACTAATTTCTTTCTCTATATGTTACTTTTAGCATTTTTTCTAGGATATGCACTTGCACTCCTACATTGTAGTCATATTGACTGCACTCTTCTTCAGTCCCATTGACCTACTTTTGTGATTATCAGTAGGAAATTAATATTTACTTGTACAGTTCAGTGACAATAATTTTAGGTAGCATTTAAAAGCCCAACAATGGTGTCACATGTAGGGATATACAAGTAAGTAGTGTCTAAACTATCCCTAGTGTTGGTAGTGTGCAATAAGAACCCAAAAGAGTGGTCTGAATCTGAGAATGGGGCAACTGGAATGTTTTGGATGCTCTCGAAGCCATTAGTGGGAATTTCAAAACATTTCATTACTGCTCCGAAGCCCGTGGATATGGGTCCCCTAAAACCGGTAAGTAGTTCTTATGGAGTCATGGTTGTAGATTTGTAATCCACAATCTACTTACATTTTTTTGGAAGTATATCCAATTATAAGTTTTATTTTCCATTTTTTCCTTAATATAGGCCCTCCAATTATAAGTAAAACAATATTTTCATTTCAACTATAGAAATAATATGTTAGGGATTGGCATTAAAGTTTCAACTATAGAAATAATATGTTAGGGATTGCCATTAAAGAGAAATGAAACCTAATTCAATACTTATATTATGTAGTATCATGCTATGGTATTCTGGTAACACTGCTGAGAGACAAAAGTGAGGTGGAAGGAACAAAGGTAGTTGATGCAATCTCAAGAGAAGTCAGTGAGCTAGTTCCATTCCCAAGAGTAAGAGAAGAGCTAAGTACTTGTTACCCTGTCCCAAATATTGGAGAATCAAAAAGAGAGGTGCTACTCTAGAGGTATTGCAGGTTAAGCACACTAGATACTTTTGGTTAGTCATCTGATTAATGACAAATAGAGTCACCATTCTGGAGCATTTAGCAGAAAGAAAATGTGAATTTGTTTTAGGGGGCTTGATGATAGGTCAAACCATATGTGCTTATATCGGAGAGTAAACAAAGGATTCATTCATGATCCGACATGTTCCCAATGAACCAAGTGATCTCTCAGTCATCATTTACCATAGGAAAATATACTGAGAACCAATAGTTGCATAGGAAATGATAAATTCACAAGAAGACACTACAGAGAAAGCCCACTTTTTTTGGATGCTCCTGCAACTAAATAAGAGATGAAGTAGTAATGAGGGAATAAGTTTCTGGAAGAAGAAACATGAAATTATCCACATTGAAACTTTGTCTACAACTAATTTTCCATTCAATTTGTCAACTCCCACTTGTCTCTCGATGAACATGATAGTATAGCCACTACCCATCAAACATCAAATAGCATTTTATTTTATTGTAATTCCAATGAAGTAATGCTACTTATTGAAATCCCAATGAATTAATGATACTTATTGAAAACAAAAATTAAATATTATAAATTAACTAATTAATTAATATGGAAAAGATATGAGATAGGAACATGGGCTTGCATGCCGCTTATGTGCACCCTTTACAAATCACGATAAATCATTAGCCTAGATTTCGACTTCCAAAGTTGTCGCCTATTTGCTCCCTATTTGATAGTATGTGTGTGGAGTCTAGGGTTATGAAGTCCTTTATCTCTGGCGAAGCAAAACTTTTCAACCTTACACTAGTATAAAATGACTAATTAGTTCCTCAAAAAACAACTAAAATTTGCATATAAATGACCACTTTTCAATCGGTGACCAATATTAGCTAATTTACAGTATCTTATAATGCGACAAACTTTTAGTCATTTTTAGCTTTGTCATTAATTGGTTTCCTCAATTTTACCATCTAGTACTATATTTAGTCATAAATTTGGTCATTAATTTGTTATTGGTTTAGTCATTAATAGCCGCAATTAATGACCAAATATATAACAAAATATATTACTATATGAATCCTCGAGAAACCCAATTAATGACTAAAGAAATATGACCAAAACATTGGTCGTGTTATAAGATACCGTGAATTAGCTACTAATAGTCATATATATTCAAATTTTAGTCATCATTTAAAACCAATTAATGACCAAAAAAATATGACTAAATTTTAGTCACGTTATAAGATGATGTAAATTAACTACTAATAGTCATATATATGCAAAATTTAGTCATCATCTAAAAATAATTTTTTTATGATTTGCAGTACTCATTTATCATTTTTTGGTATTTTCATATTCATTATATAAACGACTAATTTAGTAGTTTCTATCCATTTCATTTAATTTCATTCATAATCATTATAAATGACTAATTTAGTCAGATATTCATTTTATTCTAGTTCATCATTAATTAATATAAACTACTAATTTAGTAGTTTTAGATTGATTTTATGTGTTTATTATTAATCACCATAAATTAATTAGTATGATTTTGCGACTAAATTTTAAGAAAATGTCATACAATGTGCATGTTTATCTAATATGATAACACAAAGTTACATATATTAATTACATGACTAAATAATATCAAGTGCAAATAAAAATAATTTCAATGATATAAAGTTTATTATATAAAATATCAAGTATTACAATATGAGTTTCCATCTTAATATGGGTTGGGCTACAATTTACACATGAAATATTGTTTCATCATTTCAAAACATTATCACTGTGTTGCCAAAGCATTGCAAGTGAATTCACCAGCTCTGAAGGCTTGACCATCAGTCTCTATGAGTGTGTCTTATGCAAGACACATTCTCTAAGGGTATCACTAGACAGATTCTCTTTTCTCTCTCATTTTGCATTTGTCGTTCCAGTGTTATTGTTCTCCTCTTTCCTCAATTGTTGCTTCTTACCATCAATGTTGAGTTCCTCTCCTGAAAATGAAAGAAGATACAATGCAAAGTATAATACATGAAAGAAGATGAATACTTGAATATAAAATAAAGTAGACAATAAAATATTTATATGACATATACCACAAAATTTGATAGTGGCCACTGTGTGGCTAGATGACCTGTATAAACAAAGCAAATAAAATGTCACCATAGAAAATTGAATTGGAGGGGGATTCATCATCACTTATAATTGTATTAAAAACAAAGAGTATGCACAATGACATGTACTAACATATGGGTGTCTATTTGACTTAATGATATGCTTGATTTTTTAATCAATTCCAATCCTACCATAATTAAATTAAGAGAGACAAGGAGACAAGAAAAACTATAAATAAATGAAATTAAAGACTTTAGAATGCAACTCAATTGTACCTGAATTTAACGATAAGTATTTGCAGCTTCCTGGTCACCGATGAGAATCAAATCACACTGTGAAAAATTCCTTGCATTATGATAATTTGGTTTCACCCGCACTAATTCTTCTGTAGTAGTCCCTTGACTTTCCTATAAGTATAATTTTAGAAACAATCCTACTCCTGTAATTATTCCCTATATGGATCATCTTTGTCCCCCCTATTGATAGTTATTTTTCAAGGCAACATAATAGAACTCTCCAATTGCATCATTGCCTTTCAAAACAATGCTTGAGTATTTACAGGTGATTTTTGAACCAATCTCTTCTCAAGTCCATGAAATCCTTGATTTTTCTCCATCGCACAAACCTCTTTTCGTAATAAAATTATAAATCCCACATTTGCATTCCTCATCCCCGACATACCAATTTTTTACAGTGGAATACTTTATCATTTCTCCCTCGATGTAATAGAGATCCACTATTGTGGCATGGAGATTATTGGTGTCATAAAATGGTACAATTCATCCTTCAATATATGTCACATAACTCCTCTCACCTCACATAACTCCTCTCATCTACAAAAATAAGAGTCCTCTAAAATGCCTGGTCTCCATCTCATTCATCCTAAAATAAGTGGATATTTTCGTTGGTGAAAAAGTGTGCTTGGAGATTTAATAGAAGGAACTATCACTAAAAAAATAAAAATACAATGCAGTATAATAGTTATCAGTAGGAGCAACAACCCTGCCAAGCTACTTCCTAACTAGATAAAGATACTTCTGAATTTCCTCTTATAATGAAAAAAATATAACCTCAACTACCTATAGGGTTTACCTATGCATGGTAGCAATGAAAACACTATCAACAACAACATCTAGAACAATGTTGGTCAATCTCTTTTTCTAGTCAAGGGCATGCCCAAATTTTGAATAGTATCAAGCACGGCAGGGTCCACCTCATCCAGGGTCCTCTTCTTCTTCTATTCTTTATGTTTAGGTTCATAATAATATCAAAGGTATTTGAAATTGATGGCTGGGTAAAATTTATCATACCACTGAGTTCTTCCACTTTTAATCATTGTCTGTAATAATTGAATCTAAATTGCAAAAGTCGTTCAGGTTCCTTCTTTTTAGCTGAAATTAACCTAAGCTTTGGAGAGTTGTAAGGTTTAATGGATCTAAGTATATTCTACTTAAAATATAGTAACATGGTTTAAAAATGTAGGCATTGAGATCGGAGTCTAAGGATGAAACATAAAAGGTTTTATGTTCATGATTACAAGAAATCTTAATTTCATGTAGCAAAGTTTGAGGAAGGTCTAGCATTTGCATCCTACCAGCAAAATTTTCTTGCTTCACTTGAGCCCTTTTAATTTGGGCATGGTAGAGTCCATTACGCAAAAAATCAACCACTAAAAAAAGGTGAAAAGAAAAAATAAAATAAAATAAAATTTCATGCATTCTGACCCTAGAAAAGTTAGGGAGGATCGAACTCATTTGTACGATAAGGACATGCAAAATGCTTACCTGTCCATTGCCTTTTGATGAATTGTTGGTCGCAATCAAGATCTGCATTATCATAATCATTAAACCCTTTGTACAATAAGGACATGAAAAATGCTTACTTGTGCATTGTCTTTTGATGAATTGTTGGCTGCAATCAAGATCTGCATCATAACCATTAAACTCTCAACTCTAGATAAAATTTATGATTTGATCATATAAACCCTCAAAACTATTTACCCATAAGAACAAAAATCCTCTTTAGTAAAAAAGAAGAACATAGTCCAAATTCATACCCATGTACAAATTACCAAAATATCATAATCATTAAACCCTCAACTCTAGATAAAATTTATGCTTTGATCATATAAACCCTCGAAATTATTTACCCTTAAGAACAAAAATCTTGTTTAGTAAAAAGGAATAACAAAGTCCAAATTCATACCCATGTACAAATTACCAAAATATCATAATCATTAAACCGTCACCTCTAGATAAAATTTATGCTTTGATCATATAAACCCTCGAAATGATTTACCCATACAAACAAAAATACTCTTTAGTGAAAAGGAAGAACATATTCCAAATTCATACCCATATACAAATTACCAAAATAACATAATTATTAAACCCTCAACTCTAGATAAAATTTATGCTTTGATCATATAAACCCTCAAAATTATTTACCCATAAGAACAAAAATCCTCTTTAGTAAAAAGGAACCAAAATATCTATGCCAATGACATTTCCCTTATCAAAATCATTAAACCCTCAACTCTACATAAAATTTTTGCTTTCATCATATAAACCCTCGAAATTATTTACCCATACAAACAAAAATCCTCTTTAGTAAAAAGGCCATGTACAAATTACCAAATTATCCATGCCGAATGACCTTGCCCTTATCAAAATCATTAAACGCTCAACTCTAGATAAAATTTATGCTTTGATCATATAAACCCTTGAAATTATTTACCCAAACAAACAAAAATTTTCTTTAGTAAAAAGGAAGAACAGAGTCCAAATTCATACCCACGTACAAATTACCAAAATTTATGCTTTGATCATATAAACCCTCGAAATTATTTACCCATCCAAACAAAAATTCTCTTTAGTAAAAGGAAGAACAGAGTCCAAATTCATACCATTGTACAAATTACCAAAATATCCACGCCAAGTGACCTTGCCCTTCCTCCATCTAATCGTTGATGTTCACCTAAGGTGTTTCCCATGCAAACTCCATCTAGGGTTTGAATCCCATGAAATCTCATACCCATGTACAAATTACCAAAATATCCACGCCAAGTGACCTTGCCCTTCCTCCATCTAATAGTTGATGTTCACCTAAGGTGTTTCCCATGCAAACTCCATCTAGGGTTTGAATCCCATGAAATCCATAGATCATGTTGATGGGAATTTCCACACAGGTATAGACGAGGCAGAGAAAAATACAGTGCTACAATGTGATGTTGTAATCTGTGAATATTTTATTCTAACTGAGCGCTAAACTGGAAATGGAAAAGAAAAGAAATATTTTTAATAGAAAAAATAAAAGAAATATTTTTAATATAAGATAAAATATATAAATTGCAATTGGGTTAAATGATTTATTTTTAATAAGGATTTGTTATTTTTGCCGATGATGATAAATTAAAAAGAAGAATAAGAAGTTAAAAATGATATTGGAATGAGTGTAATCATTTAAATATGACCTCAATTAATAATAAAAAGTTAAATTAATAAAAGTTATAAAATTTGATTTGTTATATTTTGATTTTGTTATTAACTTGTGAATTGGCTGTGTTACAATACCATGAGCCAATACCATGGCTTATCAATACTACAAGTCCAAAAACATAACTTATTTCACAACCAAAATATTTTACAACAGTATGACAAGATTCTTAACCATAGATATTCACCCTCACATTACGGTAGATATTATTAACATGTAAAAAATATCTTTTGTTACAATACCATGGATTATCAATACCACATGCGCAAAAAACATAAAATATTTCAAAATAAAAATATCTTATAACAATACCACATGCCCAAAAACACAAATTATTTCACAATGAAATATTTTATAACAATATGACAATATTGTTAACTATGGATATTCACCCTCACTTTACCATGGATATTAACTTGTAAATAGGCTTTGTTACAATACCATGGGCCAAAACCATGGCTTATCAATACCACATGCCAAAAAACCACAACTTATTTCATGGTAAAAATATTTTATTTTAATGTTACAATTTGAGATATATCTAATCCTCTATCCTCACGACTACTAAAAATATTCCCATAGAAATTAAAATAAGGGTTTAATAAGATTAAGCTTAGATGGATCTATGCCGGATTATATATATATATATATATATATATATATATATATATATATATATATATATATATAAAGAACTGGCATAGATTAAATACAGTTCATGTTTTTTTTAAGTTTTTCATTATTTTATTTTCGTTGACATGATTGATAAATAATATAGGTTTAATATTTTACAACCAATTAAGTTTTTCTAATTTAGATAATTTCTTAAACACAATACAATGTGATCAAATTTAAGAGAGAGTTTGGGAGGGGGTGGAGAGAGGGAGTGAGATGGTCTATCATAACTAAGAATCCAAGGGATGAGAGCAAGCAAATTGACTAATTATAATAGATTAAATATAGTTCATGTTTTTTTAAAGTTTTTCATTATTTTATTTTCGTTGACAAGATTGATCTAAAATATAGGTTTAATATTTTACAGCCAATTAAGCTTTTCTAATTTAGATAATTTATTAAACACAATACAATCTGATCAAATTTAAGAGAGAGTTTGGGAGGGGGTGGAGAGAGGGAGTGAGATGGTGAAATAATTGGAGGATAGAGAGAGAGAAGGAGAGAGTGATGGGGGGCAGAGAGAGTGAGGTGGGAGAGAGGGAGCGAGAGGAAGGAAGAGAGAGGAGAGAGAGAGATAGATGGAGTTGGAGTGGGAGAGAGAGGGAGGAAAGAACAAAGACATAGAGAGATAAAGGTGGAGAGGGAGAGGAGTGAGAAGGGAGAGATGGAGAGAGAGTGAGGGAGAGAGGAGAGGAGGGAAGAGAAAGAAGAGGAGGGGATAGAGATAGGGAGAGAAGGGGAAGGGAGAGAGATGGAGACATAGAGATGGAGAAAGATAGGGAGGGGGGGAGATAGTGATAGAGTTGGATGGAAGAGAGAGAGAGCGAGAGTGATTTGGGGGGGGAGAGATAGAGGGAGGTGGGAGATAAGGTATAGAGAGGAAGGAAGATAGATATGAGGAGAGAGAGATGGAATTGGAGGGGGTGGGAGAGGGAAGGAACAAAAAAAACATAGAGGGAGAAAGGTGGAGAGAGAGAGGGGGTGACAAGGGAGTCATGGAGAGAGAGTGAGGAAGAGAGGAGAGCGGGAGGGAATAGAGAGAAGGATATAGATAGAGAGGGAGGGAAGGGGAAGGGAGAGATCAACAGAGAAGGGGAAGAGAGGGAGAGAGAGTGTGTGTATGTTTCGAGGGTGATATAGAGAGAGTTAATAACAAAGAGACACAAATACAAATATAGACATTATATAACCAACCTAGATCCATATTAACCCTATAACTATCAAGTGCCGAGAGGGATCCAATCTCTCGAGGTGAAAACATTTCCTCAAGTTTTGCACTAGAAAAAAAGGTTTGCACCTCGAGAGATTGGACCGCTCGATAGATTCGAGGTTAAGATAGATGTAGGTCAGTTAATATGAAATTAAAATAGTTTCATTTGATATTATAGTCTTGAAAAATAAAATTTCCATTTGAATTAATTTCAAATTAGAACTAGACCCAATTAGATTCAATGAATATATTTTTTAAAAATACATAAAATAATTCTTTTTTATTAAAAAATATATTTTTAAAATTACAAATTATTAGAGATACATAGTGCAAAGTTGGCTCACCTATACACCATGTGAGGATGAAGAAGTGTAAAAGGAAGGATAACCTTTCAACCAATCTTTAACAACCTTTCAATCTGCTATCACTTGTAAGTTTAGATTGCTTAACACAATTAAGATGAATAACATAAAAAAATGATTCATATTATTGTAGTACTTGTTAGGTAGTTGTATTTTTGTTCTTAGAATAAAATAGTCATTCGTGTTAGTCATTTTTAGTTGAATTACTTATTATCTAGTCACGTATTTTAACCCAAGGCTAAATTAGTGATTTATGTTAGTCATTTTTAGTTCGGTCACTTAACATTGCTAATTTTTGGTAGTATTTCACTTCGAAAAGCTGTGGTGACTAATTTTTTTAGTCACCTAGTCACTAATTTCTCATTTTCTACTAGTATTATCAGGGCTAAAAATCATGCTCCTCCCAGTTCCAACAACCCCCTTCTAAGGATATGTACAACAATGAGCCCTCTACATAGCTCACTATAGGCCTCCACTGATATCAGGTAGACACTAAACCATTAATGGGGTTTCAATATATCTACAATGTTGAAATCCCTACCTAGTGTAAATCAATGGCACTGAAATTGTTGAAATATTCATAACTAGTTTAAGAGGTCAAATAGGTGCAAGCAATTGATGCATTGACTGCTAAATTCCTATCTAAGGAAAAGACCATTGCAATTCTACCTCAAACTATAGGTTCAACGACTGAAATGGGTGGGGATGCATATCAAAGCTTAGCGTTGAGAGAGGAATACCATAACTTAGAGTAAGGTAATTGTAATTTGATTTCAATTTTGTATACATATTTGTTGATTTTGAATTCCACACAACCTTGTGGATAAGTATGATGAATTTCCTTATTTTTCAATTGATATGCATAATGTTTCTGTTAAACTACACAAATCTCCAGGAACTGACAAATGTCCTACCATTCTATGTTTTGGATGATGACATCCAAGCAACAATCGAAATGGGTCCTCAGAATATATGCCTTCAACCTCATTATGATATAAAGATTACATTGGTTAAGGAAGCAAGCACAAAGAAAAGCATGATAAACATAATGTTCCTATTATAGAGCAGAAGACTATACATCATATTGTGAATCCCCATGGATGGCATACTCACACAAAAGATAAGGAAAACCGTTTTAGCAAGTTACTTATGAAGGTCACAGAGAAAACTCATTAGTTTGGGTGGTGGCAAGTAGCTTGGAAGGGCATAAAGAATAAAACCATTAGCCTAGTTTGGTAAGATTTTAACGTCAACAATGAAGCAACAATTCACATTTTGATCCCAACAGAGCTACAATTCTCAATAAATAAGGTTTTTTCATGCATTCCTTTGAGTATAGCTTTCTTGTTCAAATAAAGGAAGTTCTAAAAGATTAAATTAAACATGTTTCTTTTAGAAAAAAACTCAAGAAAGCTCTTTCAATCCTTTCCACTCACAGGGTTCAATCAAATAATTTAAAATGAATAATTTTCTGTATATAGAATTGACCTAGAAACTTTTATATTGAATACAAGTATGCATTGCAAACAAATAATTTTTTCATTAAAGTGTCATTGCAAGTACAATAACTATTACATTGAAAGTATAGAAATTAGATGTTGGGGCTTACCATTAAAGAGAAATGACACCTAATTCCATACTTATATTATGCATTATTGTACTAGGTTATTCTGGTAGTGTCAGTGAGAAAAAAGAAATGATGGTTGAAGGAACAAATGTAGCTGGTGCAGCCTAAAGAGATGTCAGTGAAGTAGTTCCATAGCCAAGAGTAGGAGAAGAGCTAGGTACTTGTTACCATATCATAGAGTTTGGAGAATCATAAAGAGAGGTACAACTCTGGAGGTACTGTAGTTCAAGTGCACATGATCCTTTTGGTTAGTCATATGGTTAATCACAAAGAGAGAGATCGTTCTAGAGCTATTAATGGATATAAAATGTGAATTTTTTTTAGGAGGAATGATGATTTTTTAATCTATAGGTCCATATATCGGTGAGTAATTGAAGGATTCGTTCATGATTTGACATGTTCCCAATGAAATAGGTGATCTCTCATTCACTTACCTCGCATGCATCATTCAGCGTATCAGAATCACTGAGTGACAAAAGCTGTAGAGGAATCGATAAATTCATAAGCACACTCTATAGGGAAAGTCCTCGTTTTTGGATGCTCCTACAGCTAAATAAGAAACTAATAAATAATCATGGAATACGCTTTTGGGGAGAAAAAACATGCAATTAGCCACATTGAAATTTCATCTAGAATTAATTTTCCATTCCACTTGTCCACTCCCACTTTTCTCTTTGTGAACATTATAATATATCCATTGCCCATCAAGCATTATATCACTTTTGATGTTACTGAAATTGTAATCAGGTAACGCTACTTATCGAAAAGAAAAATAAAATATTATAAATAAAAAAAAAAAAAATATGGAAAACATATGAGATAGGAACATGGGCCTGCATGCCGCTTATGTGCACCATTTGGAAATCACACTAAATCATTAGCATATATTTTTACTTCCAAATTTTCCGCTTGTTGGCTCCCTAGTTGATTGTATGTATGTGGTGGCTAGGGTTATGAAGTGCATTATCTTTGATGAAGCAAAACATTTCAACCTTTGCAAGGCAAAAATTCATCCTCCGCCTAGTTTCAAAAACCCCCTTCGAAGAATATGTACAACAATGAGCCCACTACATCGCTCTCTATAGGCCTCCACCGATATGATGTTGAGATGAAGCCATTAATGGGGTTTCAATGTATTTGCAATGTTCAAATCCCCTAGCTAGTGTAAATCAACAACGCTAAAATTGTTGAAATGTTCATAAGTAGTCTAAGAAGTAAGATAGGGGAAATCCATTGATGCATTAAATGGTAAATTCTTGTCTAAGGGAAAGCCCACTCCAATTCTACCTAAAACTATAGATTCAACAACTCAAACAGGTGAGGATGCATATCAAAGCTTGAAGTTCATAAAGGAATACAAAAACTTAGAGTAAGGTAATTATAATTATATTTGAATTTTATATGCATATTTGTTGATTTTGGATTCCACATAATCTTGTGGACAAGTCGTATGAATTTCTTTATTTTTGAATTGACATGCATAATGCTTTTGCTAAACCACATAAATTTGCAACCAACATATGTCCTACCATTCAATGTTTCAGATGATGATATCCAACAACAATTTAACTGTGGCCTAAAAATGTATTCCTTCAACATTATTCTAATATTAAGACTACATTGGCTAAGGAAACAAACACAAAGAAAAGCAAGAGAAATATGATGCGTCCATTATAGAGTAGAATACTAGACATCAGTGTGGGAATCCTTATGGAACATATACTCACATTAAATATTAGGGAAACCATTTTATAAATTCACTTAGGAAGGTCGAAGAGAAAACTCATTTGCTTGGGTGGTGGAAAGTAGCTTAGAAGGCTGTAGAGAATAAAACCATAAGGCTACTTTGGTAATTTGTTGATGGAAACAATAAAGCAACAATTCTCATCTTCATCCAAACAGAGCTACAATTCTCAATAAATAAATATTTTTCACTCATTCCTTTAATAATATATTTCTTGTTCAAATAATGGAAGTTATAAAAGCTTAAATTAAACATGTCTCTTTCAGATTTTTGCTTGTTTCTTTGTTGTTGTTGTTGCTTTTTTTTTTTACCAGTTTTTTAGAAAAGAACTCAACAGAGTTATTTCACTCATTTCCACTCACATGGTTCAATGAAATACTTTTAAATGAAGAATTTACTATATATAGATTTCACCTAGCAACTTTTATATGGAATACCAGTGTACAATGCATACAAATAATTCTTTCATTAAAAGTGTCATTGCAAGTATAAAAACATTTACATTGAAAGTAAAGAACTAAGATGTCAGGGCTTACCATTAAAGAGAAATGACACCTAATTCAATACTTGTATTATGCAGGATTGTGCTAGGGTATTCTGGTAGCACCGTGGAGAGAGAGAAATGAAGGTGGAAGGAACAAAGGTGGTTGATGGAGTCTCAAGAGAAGTCAGTGAAGTAGTTCCATACCCAAGAGTAGGAGAAGAGCTAGGTACTTGTTACCCTGTCCCAGAGATTTTAGGATCATAAAGAGAGGTGAAAATCTAGAGGTATTGCAGGTCATGCTCACTGGATCATTTTGGTTAGTCATCTGATTAATCACAATGAGAGCAACAATTATGGAGCTATTAGCGAATAGAAAATGTGGATTTGTTTTATGGGGCCTCATGATAGGTCGAGCCATAGGTCCATATATGGGTGAGTAAATGCAGGATTCATTCATGATATGACATGTTCCCAATGAACCAGGTGATATCTCATTCACTTACCTCACATTCATCATTCACCGTAGGAAAATCACTGAGCACCAATAGTTGGAGAGGCAATGATAAATTCACAAGAAGATTCTATAGGGAAAGCCCTACCTTTTTGATGCTCCTAGAATTAAATAAGAGATGAAGTAGTAATTATAGAATAAGATTCTCAAGAAAATAAATATGAAATTATCCACATTGAAATTTCGTCTACAACAAATTTTCCATTCCACTTGTCCACTCCCACTTGTCTCTCGATGAACATTATATTATAGTTGTTAAAATTATGCAACTGCAGTCAAATTCCACTTTTGACAACTCATATGATGAAGATAATAATTTCAATAGATTCCTCTTTTTGAGAGGACCAAAATTGACTTAAATATCACCTTATTTGGAAAAGAAGAAGTTGGTTTTTGAATTTATTTATTTACTCATATATATTGGATTAGGTAAGCCCTATGCACATATAAAATTGGACATATCAGAGTCAACATCAAATATACCCTCAAATCATTTTGGACACAATAATTAAGAACTCTCTTATCTCTTCTATTGTTTGGTTTGCACGGGTCTGGCGGAGGAAAGCTCGTGCAAAGGGTCTGAAACTACAGGGTTGAAGCTTACACATGTCTAGGGTTTCTATTCCTCAGATGCACACTTGTAACTAAGAATTTTCGGCCCCAGAAACACACACAAAGTTGTTAAGGGTGCGTCTGGGAAGTCTCAAGAGCATGCACATAGTATCTCAGAGTGCGTCTGGGAGGCTAGGGTTTCCGCAGTACACTTTGTTCCCTAGACGCACGCATACAATTCTCTATGGAGAATCCATATCAGTCTTAGATGCATGCACATAGTCTCTCAGCATGTGTCTTGAACCAAAAGATAAAATATCAGTATTATGAATATTCTACTTAGTGATAATTATATTTAGGAGTTGACTACAGTTAGTGACAATGCATTACAGTCCTCAGAATCAGGGTTTTGGGTTTTGTGTAGAAGAATTTTTAGGGTCATGTCATAGATGTTCTAGTTAATATTTTGCATTGACGAAGATATGGATGATTTTACTCTCTTTTTTTGTATCATTTGATGACGATCTAAGAAGAAGAATAATTTCCTAGGGGTTTCCCCATGGTGGATTTTGTCGTGATATCTAACCAATCTTGGTGTCTCTATGTGTGCATGCTTTTCTTCTATTGTTTCTTAATGTTATTCTACATTGAAAATGATGATATTATTCTTTCAACATAGTTGCATATGCTAATGAATAATAATGTAAATCTAAATAATTTTATAATGTTACGAAGTGAACTTAATTTTTTAATGTAGAAATGCAATTATCAAAGCAAAGAACAAGGTATCCCTATGAAAAATTAATATGGTATCAGAGATGGGCTGAAGGAAAGTCATGGAGATCACCCCAATGATGACACCATTGATGGAAGCAAGAAGAGGGTGTTGGAGAACTAAAATAATTTTAGGACTTGAAGAAAACTGTAGGAAACTTGGTTATTAGGGTTTTATGGATTCTATAAAGTTATGGTTGGAGAGAAACCCATGGTTTATGGAAAAGACATGAGATATAGCACGGTCAATGTCAAGAGGTGCAAGAACTTGTGAAAGATTTGATGAAGTTGTAGATGTGATAATCTACAGTAGGTCTAGTTGGATAATTGAAGGAAACATTGGTATGTGGACAATGGAAATTGATGACTCTTGAAGGTTGATTCAAGATGAAGAGGATCGCCTCTTATTGAAGATAAGTATTTCTTGACTTATGATGCTTCTTTTTCTCCTTACTTTTTCTTAGACTTATGGTTCTGATTATTATGATTATTGTTCATTCTTCCTCTATGTGTATTTGAGTATATGGATGTTTCTAACATCCTTTATGAGATGTGATAAGTGGATCCTTCTTGAGGATCATTTGAAATTCTGGAAAGGTGGCTAGAGCTGAAAAAGGTAAAGAGGCACTACATGAAAAGATGAAAAAGTGCTACAAGCTGCCTATGCCTAATGAGAAGGTGTATAGGTGATTTGATTTATGATTAAATTGTGTACTTGGCGTTGAACATTTTTTATCTTCTTTAATTCTATGAGGCTGCCTAATGTTGATCGTTGATATACTTGACGCTAGATATTTTGATCCCATAAAGAAAGCTTGGACCTTGAATCTAGTATAAGATATTCGTGATACTTGACATGCATAAGACATGATGGATTTCACATATAAGGTTAGATCCTTGATTCTTATACATGATACTATTATGCTTACGGAAGGGTTGACACTGGTTGTTTTGATAAAGTTTTATTGACTGACCTAACTTGATCTTATTAATAATGATAAGCATGACCATGGTCTTGTCTTTATGTGATAATTAACTACATCATATGGTAAAACTCGATGGATTGACTTCATAGAAAGCATTATCATGTTCCTGATATTTGAGATATGATGTCACATATTTCTACTACAATAATCACTTAAATATAACCTTTGATGAAAGATCGATGTTATGATGTTGATGACCATGATGAATATGTATTTTATTTTATGATCTAACAAATATGTTGTTGCATGACATTAGTATAAGACAAGTTAATGAATAAAGAGGAATGAAGTGGATTCTAAGTTAGAGGGAGAATCTCTCCACAAGATTCTTACTCATATTACCATTTGAATTATATATATATATATATTCTATACTCTTGAAGTATGATTTATGTGCATCTGAAATTGTTGAACTGCAATAAAATTCTAATATGAGATAAGAATATTTTTCATGATTCAAAGTCCGAGTCGCACAAAAAAATAGGGTTTCATTCACAGAAGCATGCATGCTAAAGCCAAGGGAGCGTCTAGGAGCTAAATATGCTCACATGATAACCTGAAGGGAGCGTCCAGGGGTTTGAATACAATTGACCATCATCTAAAGTTTGTTGAAGCATGTCGTCCTTTTAGATATGGAGAAAGAAATATCTGTGAGCAAGAAAAAATTATATATTTTCTATAACATGAGCTTGTGTTTGCAGGTGACTGAGATAAGAATATAGATATGTCATTATGATTTAACCATTGGAAATTGTGATACAAGATATTTGGCTAAATGATATAGATAAGAAGGTTTTGATGTTTGACATGATGCTTGAAAATGATTTAGAACTCTGACTTGTATTGAGATATTTTTTGGACTATAGATCTCTCTACGATAACAATTTTTCATTTGACCTAATGTCTAATGATTTGATCTTATGATTGATGATTTTCCTTGATGAGAATGATATATGAGCATAGTCACTTCCAACGATTTATATTATGATAGAAATGACTTGTATTATAATTATGAGAATGATTTGATTGGAATTCCATGATAGATGACAACTTTTTGGTATAATAATAAATGAAGTCAAAACTTGATATGAGCTCTATCTATCACCTGGTCTAAAGAATTGATATTGTGATATTGATGACTTTGATGAGTTGACTTTGTTGATGGTACAATATGATTTATGAAAATCTGAGCAAGTTGGCTTGGTAAAGTTATGTGTTTTCATAAAGCATTCCATGAAGCAATCTTCCTGATCAATATATGTCTGCATTGACTGTTATCTAGTGAAATCAGGATGATGTGTTCCAAGGTATGACTTTGATTTTGGTTTTGATTTTTATACATTGATGGTCTACTCCTGATAGGTAATGAGCCTTTGATGATTTAAGTAAGAGGGATATGGATTTTGAAGCTCGAGACGATGAATCATGGCATGATGAATAGATTTCGGAAAAAAAAAAAAAAGGAAAAGATATTGAAGAAGTATTGAAAAGAGGAAATGTGAATCCTTGGACACTCTGATTGAAGATATATTGTTCAAATTGACTTGGAAACCAAAAATTTATTGAAGCATACATTATTTGTTTTTTAACATCTTTCTGTATACATACATGATGTGCATAGAACCTGAGTTGATTCATTCACATAGAGTTTCCACCAATCACCCGTCAAGATAATTGCATGGGACGATATATTTTTGGTCTGACGTATTACTCCTATGATATATGGCTGTGTGGATGTGTTGATGAGATGGGAACATATGATTTCTACCTTAGTATGAGATCTGCCATGATATAAGAGGTGTGTAGCACACTCGAGGTTGAGAATAATGTTTCTAGAATGAATATCTATGAGGCGGAATGAAGAAGCATTTGAAGAGATGTTTGAGAAATATTTTGGATACATTGCAATGATAAATAATGGGATATGATTCATACATAATCCCATATATATAGTTGAGATGCTTTCATTGAACCAATGTTTCTATTCAAGACAAGCTTAGGCTTGTGATCTACAACTCTTTGAGAGGGAGGATAATTATGATATCCTTTTGTGATTTATACGATTATTTATGTTCTAACGTGATATTTCATTTGATGTCATGTATGAATAGGAGACAACTTCTCTTGAGACATGATGATTACCAAATATATTTTTTTATAGAGGGCATTACTAATCAAGGACATCGATTCACACTCTTCCACCCTTTTTTAAGCTCCCAGGGTGTGGAATTCAGATATAGGGCTCTTGGGGTTGAGGGAACTCTGGAAGATAGGGTATCACCCCCATCTGTTACCCATAGGGTTGGAGTAGTAGCTCACTCTATCTTGTTATTTTCTGAGTATACCTAAGTTGGCATCATACCCACAAGCTAGGCTTGTTGGGATTATCCTTCTTCGTATAGCCAACGAGTGAGGAGGCTTGGGGGCATGAGATCCTTACCTTTGGTAAGTCAGATATCTTTCCCAAGTTAGGATTACGATGCAGGTGTTCTACAACATCTATATTGAGGGTCATTGCTGGGAAGATCAATAGGTGATAGGATGGGATGAGTAGTAGCTCCCTTATATTAACTATTGCTCGATATGGGGTCATAGTAGTAGTACCCCATGACATTCTGGGTTGAGTAGTAGCTCCCCAATGTGATTCCAAGTTGAGATGTGCTATCTGATGATATGCTCTCCAAGGATGATACACTGACAGATAGTCCAGTTAGTAGCCCGATGACTGATATTCTCGGTAGTAGCCCGTCGACTCATATTTCAGGTAGTAGCCCGCTGACCGATATTTCAGGTAGTGAGCCACTGATAGATATTTCGCGTAGTAGCGCGCTGGCAGAGAGGCCAGGTAGTAGCCTCATGAATAGATAGTAGTAGCTTAAGCTCCCCTCTGGTAACAAATGCTTTTTCTTTTAGATTCGAGAATATTCAGTATATGAGGAGGGACAATCAAGAGATAAGTTAAGGATGGATTGCTATGTATATTGATGATTTGTGATCATGGTCATGACATGACGACCACATGACATGGATGATCAATGACGATACGTGATGACACTTGAGACACTAGGATAGGATATTGATCGATGGACGATAATTGGGAGGTGTAATTCTCCCTACTTGAGAGGGAGTGTTAAAATTATGCACCTGTCGTTAAATTCCACTTTGGAAAAATCACATGATGAGGAAAATAATTCCAATAGATTCATATTTTTGAGAAGACAAAAATCGACCTAAATATCACCTTATCTAGACAAGAAAAAGTTTATTTTTCAATTTATTTATTTACACATGTATACTGGATTAGGTCGGCCCTATGAACATATACAATTGGAAAGGTTGGCCTCAACATAAAATGGACCCTCATGAAATCCTATAAATAGAAGGGACCTCAAGCTCATTTTTGACACAATCATCAAGCACTCACTTCTCTCTTCTATTGTTTGGTTCGCACAGGTCTGATGGAGGAAAGCTCATGCAAAGGGTCCGAAAGTACACAATCGAAGCTCACACGTTTCTAAGATTTATGTTTCTCAGATGCATTCTCGTAACTAAGCATTTTTAACCCAAACGCATGCATAGAGTGGTCAAGGATGTGTCTGGGAAGTATTAGAAGAATGCACACAGTATCTCTGGGTGTGTTTGGGAGGCTAAGGTTTCCGCAGCCCAGTTTGGTCCCCAGACACAGTGATCATGTTCTCTAGGAAGCGGCGAGATCAGCCTGATATGCATGCACAAAGAGTCTTAGTGTGCGTCTGGGCCAAAAATATGAATTATCAGTATTTTGAAGATTCTTCTCAATGACATCTGTATTCAGTTGTTGACTACATTCAATGCCAATGCATTACATTCATCAGTATTAGGGCTTTGCGTATAATCATTTTTAAGGTGATGTAATAGATGTTCTAGTTGTTTTGTTGCATTGATGAAGATCTGGATGATTGTGCTCTCTTTTTGTGAATCATTTCATGACGATCTAAGAAGAAGAATAATTTGTAAGTGTTTTCCCCATAGTGGGTTTTTCCCTCGTCTCTAACCAATATTGGTGTCTCTATGTGTGCACGATTTTCTTCTATTCTTCTTTTATGTTTTGCTACATTGATGATGATGATATTGTTCTTTCTACATAGTTTCTTATGATGATGAATACTGATGTAAATATGAATAATGTTATAATGTTATGGGGTGAACTTAGTGTGTTAATGGAGAAATGAAATTATTAAAGAAAAGAACAATGTAGCCCTATGAAAAATTAAGAATAGCCACTACCCATCAAACATTAAATTGCATTTGATGTTACTGAAATTCCAATGATGTAATGATACTTATTGAAATGCCAATGAAGTAATTCTACTTATTGAAAAGAAAAATAAAATATTATAAATAATAATAAAAATTAAAATGGAAAACATATGAGATAGGAGCATGGGCTTGTATGCTGCTTATGTGCACTGTTTGGAAATCACACTAAATAATTGGCATAGATTTCGACTTCCAAAGTTGTCACTTGTTGGATCCCTAGTTGATACTATGTTTTTGGAGGCTACAATCATGAAGTCCTTTATCTCTACTCAAGAAAAAACATTTCAACCTTAGCAAGGCCAAACTTCATTCTCCTCCTAGTTCGAACAAACCTTTATAAGGACATGTATAAGAATGAGCCTATTACATAGCTCTCTATAGGCCTCCATCGATATGATGTTGATATGAACCCATTAATGGGGTTTCAATGTATCTGCAATGTTGAAATCCCCTAGCTAGTGTAAAACAACGACGCTAAAACTGTTGAAATATTCATAACTAATCTAAGAGGTGAGATAGGGGCAACTCATTGATGCATTGACTAGTAAATTTTTGTAAAAGGGAAATGCCACTGCAAGTCTACCTAAATCTACAAATTCAACAACTCAAATAGGTGGGGAGGTGGGGATTCATATGAAAGCTTGACGTTCATAGAGGAATACCAAAACTTTGAGTAAGGTAATTATAATATATTTGAATTTTATATGCATATTTATTGTTTTTGGATTCCACACAATCTTGTGGAAAAGTATGATGAATTTATTTATTTTTAAATTAATATTCATAATGGTTTTGTTAAACCACACAAATCCGCAAGAAGCAATAGATATCCTACCATTATATGTTTCAGATGATGACATCCAAACAACAATCAATCTGTGGCCTGAGAATATATGCCTTCAACATGATTATAATATTAATATTACATTGGCGAAGGAAAAAAGCACAAACAAAAGCAAGAGAAACATGATGCAACCATTGTAGAGTAGAAGGCTAGACATTAGTTTGTGAATTCCTATGGAACATATACTCACATTAAAGATAAGGGAAACCATTTTAGCAAGTAACTTATGAGGGTAGAAAACAAGACTCATTAGCTTGGGTGATGGCATGTTGCTTGGAAGGTCATAGAGAATAAAACCATTAGGCTAGTTTGGTAAGATTTTAATGTTAACAACAAAGAAACAATTATAATCTTGATCCAAACAGAGCTATAATTCTCAATAAACAAGATTTTTTCACTCATTCCATTGATAAGATATTTATTGTTCAAACAAAGGAAATTGTAAAAGCTTAAATTCAACATGTTTCTTTTAGAAAAACCTCTTTTCAATTTTTTTGAAAAAAATCAAGAAATCTCTTTCAATCCTTTCCACTCACAAGGTTCAATGAAATATTTTCAAATGAAGAATTGCTTATATACAGAATTGACCTAGAAAAGTTTATATGGAATATCAATATGTAGTGAATACAAATAATTCTTTCATTAAAAGTGTCGTGGCAAGTACAATAACATTTACATTGCAAGTATAGAACTAATATTCTAGGGCTTACCATTAAAGAGAAATGATACCTAATTCCATCCTTATATTCTGCATGACTGTGCTAGGGTACTCTGGTAGCACCGATTAGAGATAAAAGTGAAGGTGGAAGGAAAAAAGGTAGTTGCTGCAGTCTTAAGAGAAGTCAGTGAAGTAGTTCCATAGCCAAGAGGAGCATAAGAGCTAGGTACTTGTTACTGTGTCCCAGAGATTGGAGAATCAAAAAGAGAGGTGCAAATATGGAGGCATTGTATGTCAAGCGCACTGGATCCTTTTTGTTAGTCATCTGATTAATCATAAAGAGAAGCACCATTTTGAAGCTAATAAAAGATAAAAAATGTGAATTTGTTTTAGGGGGACTCATGATTGGTCAAGCAATAGGTCCATATCTAGGTGAGTGAACGAGAGGATTCATTCATGATCCAACATGTTCCCAATGAACCAAGTGATCTCTCATTCCCTACCTTGTGTGCACCATTCAATGTATGAGAATCACTTAACACCAATAGTTGTCGTAGAAACGATAAATTCATAAGCAAACTCTATAGGTAAATTCCTCTTTTTCGGATTCTCTTGCAACTCGATAAGTTACAAAGTAATAATTAGGGAATAAGCTTCTCAGGAAAAGAAACATGCAATTATCCACATTGAAATTCCGCCTACATCCAGTTTTCCATTCCACTTGTCCACTCTCATTTGTATCTCAGTGAGCATTATAATATAGACACTTCCCATCAAACATTAAATCACATTTGATGTTATTTCAATTATCATGAAGTAATACTACTTCTTGAAAAAAGAAAATTAATATGGAAAACATATGAGATAAAAACATGGGCTTGGATGCCGCTTATGTGCACCGTTTGGAAATCACACTAAATCATTAGCATAGATTTCGGCTTCCAAAGTTGCCTCTTGTTGGATCCCTTGTTGATAGTATGTGTGTGGAGGCAATGCCTATGAAGTCCTTGATGTCTTCTGAAGAAAAAAAATTCAGCCTTAGCAAGGCCAAAATTCATCCTCCTCCTAGTTCCAACAACCCCATTCTAAAAATATGTAAAAAAATGAGCCCGTTACATAACTCTCTATAGGCCTTCATCAATATGTTGTCGAGATGAAACCATTAATGATTTGTCAATGTATCTACGATGTTGAAATCCCCTAGCTAGTCTAAATCAATGGCACTTAAACTGTTGAAATGTTCATAACTAGTATAAGAGGTGAGATAGGGGCACACCATTGATGCATTGAATCATAAATTCCTATCTAAGGGAAAGGCCACTACAAGTCTACCTAAAATTATAGATTCAACAACTCAAATAGGTGGGGATGCATATCAAAGCTTGACGTTCAAAGAGGAATACCAAAACATGGAGTAAGGTAATTATAATTATATTTTAATTTTGTAGGCATACTTTTTTATTTTAGATTCCACACAATCTTGTGAACAAGTATGATGATTTTCTTTATTTTTTAATTGATATTAATAATGTTTTTGTTAAACGAACTTACACTAAGGTAATTATAATTATATTCTAATTTTGTATGCATATTTTTTTTATTTTAGATTCCACACAATCTTGTGAACAAGTATGATGACTTTCTTTATTTTTTAATTGATATTAATAATATTTTTGTTAAACCACACAAATTCGTAGGAAGCGATAGATGTCCTACCTTTATGTGTTTCACATGATGACATCCAAGCAATAATCAAACTATGGTGTGAGAATATATGCCTTCAACCTGATTCTGATATTAGTTAAAATTACATTGGCAAAGGAAGCATGCATAAAGAAAAGCAAGAGAAACATGGTGCATTCGTTGTAGAGTAGAATACTAGACATCAGTTTATGAATCCCTGTGGATCGTATACCCACATTAAAGATAAAGGAAACCATTTTAGCAAGTCACTTAGGAAGGTCGCTAAGAAAACTCATTAGCTTAGGTAGCTTGGAATCTCATATAGAATAAAACCATTACGCTATTTTGGTAAGATTTTAACATCAAAAACAAAGAAAAAATTCTCATTTAGATACAAATGGAGCTACAATTCTCATTAAAGAAGTTTTTTTCACTCATTACTTTAATAATATATTCCTTGTTCAAATAAAGGAAGTTATAAAAGCTTAAATTAAACATGTTTCTTTTAGAAAAGGCCTCTTTTCAAATTTTTAGAAACAAACTCAAAAAATCTCTTTCAATCCTTTCCACTCACAAGGTTCAATGAAATATTTTCAAATGAATAATTTCTTGTATACAGAATTGACCTAGAAACTTTTATATTGAAGGGCATACAAATAATTCTTTCATTAAAAGTGTCCTTGAAAGTACAATAACAATTACATTGAAAGTATAAAACTAAGATGTTTTTGCTTACCATTAAAGAGAAATCAAACCTAATTCCATACTTATATTATGTAGGATTGTGCTATGGTATTCTAGTAGCACCGGTGAGAGAAAAAAGTCAAGGTGGAAGGAACAAAGGTAGTTGATGCAGCCTCAAGACAAGTCAGTGAAGTGGTTCCATACCCAAGAGTAGGAGAAGAGCTAGGTACAACTTGTTACCCTATCCCAGAGATCAGAGAAGAGCTAGGTACAACTTGTTACCCTATCCCAGAGATCAGAGATTAACAAAGAGAGTTGCAACTTTGGAGGTATTGCAAGTCGAGTGAAATTTATCCTTTTGGTTATTCATCTGATTAATCATAAAGAGAGGCACCATTCTGGAGCTGTTAGCAGATAGAAAATGTGAATTTGTGTTAGGGGGTTGATGATAGGTCGAGCCATAGGCCCATATATGGGTGAGTAAATGAAGGATTGATACATGCTCCGACATGTTCCCAATGAACCAAGTGATCTATCATTCACTTACCCTCGTATGCATCATCCACTCTACCTAGAGAACACACCTTGGGCCACACCATCCACTAAAATGGCTTGATTTTTATGAGTTTATGAACCGGTAACCTTCACATTCTAGATTTCGTTAACAATACCTCATTACTCACATGCATAAATATATATGAACCATTGTGAAAATCATAAGACTTATGTCCAAATATTTCCGGAGTCAAAAAAACTAATGTATATCATAAAAATTTAAAATATTATAAGTATCGTGTGCACTCTACTATTGAGTATAAGGGAGATCCTTGCCTTAATATAAAAAAGATATTGTAGAATCTGTAAAATAAAGCATTACATGAAAAATAATAACATTAAAGCTAATATTGTTTCAATTGAAAAAAAAAACATATAAATCTATTAAAATATTATAATTTTATTTTTTATTAATATATTACAAATATTTGTTTATTTAAAAAAGTCATAATCTCATTAAAATAAATTTAAATAATAATGATAACGTATAAATTTAAATATTTATAATGATTCATATTTTAGAAAATATAATTCTTAAATAAATAAAATAATAATAAATTTAGATAATAAATATCAGTTATAAATTAACATGCAGAAAACATATTCAAATTCAAAATTTACAATAACTTTCTTTTGACACACAGAGAACGATACAAAATAAAAGTAAAATGATTATAAACATTTATGTATATGTATTACTAGCACAACTACAATAATAAATGTGCTTGTTATATGTTAAAAAGCCTTTATCAAATACATGCACAACCACATTAGTAAATGTAATTGAAATATGTCGATAGACGTTAATGGTATAGATTCAATATCAAAATTAATAATAATAATAATAATATAAAAGTAAATATAATATTACAAAATATTATTAACATTAAGATATTGTGATAGAATTAATAATAATTATAATACGTATTTTTAATAAAAATAATTATATTACAATTATGGTGTATCGTATAATTATAATAATTATTATATGAATTATTATTATTATATCATAATAATATGATAATATTATCAATAACATAATAAATCTAATGAATTACTCATATTGTTAAGAAAACAAATTATTAATATTATAAACCCAAGGAATGATATATATGGGGAATAATATTTAACTGAAAGGGATTGTAAACACAACATATTATGAACCAACCTAGATCCATCTTAACTCTGAATCTATCAATCATCCAAACGGATCAAATCTCTTTTTACTTAAAAATAATTTTGCATCTCAAGAAATTTGATCCCCTTCCGTGCTTGGTAGATCCGAAGTTAAGATGGATCTAGGCTAGTTTAATTATAAATATAATTATTAATTTTATTTTTTAATTAATTAATTTTGGTTTTTTTATTTTTATTTTTATTTTATTTTGGCCAAGTCAAAATGTTGAACATTAAAACATCTCTACCATTCTAGAATCAAATATTTACATAGGAGTTAAGTTTACTTATGAACCTCAAATACAAATTATTTTTTCAATAAAAAGTTGATCCATTGACAGAAAATCTTGGATAAAATATAATATTATAGCATTATATTTTACCCAATATTTATTACTATTCATAGCTAGTAAAAGGAGGCCAAGGGTGGGGGGATTACTAATTAAAATTTAATAATATTATAGTTTACCTAATACTTTTTATCACCCCCCCCCAACCTAGTGCTAATTTTATAGTTGATTTCATTTACTTCTAAACTTCAAATATAAGGAAAAATTATAATGAAAAGTGGCCCAATTGAGGGAAATATTGGGTAAAATAGAATATTATAATATTATATTTTACCCAATATTTCCCACAAGGTAGTAAAATGTGGATCAATATAGGCATAAATATTAGATAGAATGTAATAATTACATTTTACTTAATAATTCTCCCACCTCCTCCCCTCACCCCACACTTTCATATTTAAGCTTACTCATTTCTAAACTTATCATCCTAGATCTGTCATAACTCCACTTCTATAGCACATTGTTATACATAAATTAAGAGAATATATTACATATATTATATTAATGTTATTGTTAACTCGGCTACAAGCTTCAGTGGTTGAAGGTCAATTTTCGGTCTGGTGATGGGTTTATGAAAAAATAGGTGCTGGCAGCGGTCTTTTCTTCCTTCCTCCTTCATTTCTTTTACACTCCCATAATCCCTGTTATCTCTGTTTCTCCATAAAACTCTTTCATTTTCGTTTAAAGTGCCTAAACCCTTCTTTCCCCTGTTCTCGAGCATTTTTGTTTAAACAACTATAAACCACGATTACCCATTTAAACCCATTCTATGTTTAGTCCCTGGGCGCTAAAGTCATAACACATATGACCGCACACCTTAACCATTTATTCCTCATCGTTTAACCATAGCCGTTGATCATCGCGATCCAACGGTCATAACCCTTTTTCCCGCGTCTGTTAAACATCACGTGCTTTCCTTATCATCTGGTCGTCCATCGCGAGATCAACGGTGGACGCTTCCCCCGATCGCGCAACTTGCGCACCCGTTAACCCACAGGGGCGGTGGTTTTGGCTGCCACGCGTCATGTTTTGATTGGATCATGCGGCGATTTATGGGTACCGCCTACCCCTGATAGGCGATGCGGGGAAACCGCCTGCTGCCCAAAACCACCTTTCTCCTGCGCGTTAACTACCCTGCATCTTCTGCCCCTGATCACCATTGGATCTTCCCGACGGTGATCCAACGGCCCTCATTAACCCATATCGTCCATCTCCCGATAGACTCCATAAACTAATCTAGGCCGTCCGTTTATGTGATCTGACGGTTTATAATTGCTCCGCCCATCTAAACTCCCGATAGCTTCTCCAGATGTGATCTCTACCGTTCATCTGTGGATCTGACGGCCATTATTTGTTCTCCTCCTATGCTCGCCTCCGCCATACTGTCTTCACGCCTTTAACCTATTTTGTGCTCCCGAGGGAGGAAGAAGGCCAGATCTAGCACTTTGCACCATAAATCCTCACCAACTACATTTAAAGAAGAAAATGGCCGAAGGACAAACAGGACAACCTCGAGCAATTAACACAGTTATTAGCTTGTATCAGTCAGTACTCCATCTGCCTGAGCAGGACTGCAGAACATCAGAAAAGGCCGATTTTGTCCATAAAAACACCGAGATTGCAGCAGAGGCCCATTCCAGATTGTAAATGTGGTTGGTGGTCCATTAAGACACCTCCACGCATAGGTTAGCAGAGATTTTTTGTATTCAACCTCTATATATATCCAGATGACAGAATGTAATAGGTTGATGAATGTTATTTTGTTGTAAGCTTCAACTTCTGGAGACTGTAACTACTATGATACCTGCAACATCTGGTCTTCATTTTCAGCTAATGCAAGCTTCTTTTGTTGTTAATTTCTCACTTTCCACTTCTTCTTCTTTGTTCCAGGTTGTGCCTGTTTTGCATTCACTCATGTGATGTTAATGTTTAGCATTAGAGGGGTTGTCATCCCACCTTTGTGTTAGAATTTAGCATGTATCATTGAATTTGTATGCAGGTTTCTGTTCTTTTAATGCCAGAGAGCTGTCATCCTATCTGTGTATTAGGAAACAAATTTACAAACCTTTTAACTGGTTGCAGTCGGCCATAACAAGGTCTTGTGCATCTGCTGGTGTGGTCAGTCTTCTCCATCATCACATTTTCCTTAAACTATGAGTAATTGGTGGTCTAAAGCCTTGTAGTCTGGGGGTGTTCACCCATGTCTGGGGTTAAGCATAGTAGAAGTGGTTATCTGGCTTGAATATGCAGCATTTCTTTCATTCATCCACCATTTATCCAACATTTTGTTGAGTTTGTAATGTTCTCGAGCATCTCTGATATACAACCTAGGAGAGTTTCTTGGGGTGATAACATTAATTGGCGTCGTTGCCGGGGAGAGGAGAATTGAAGCTCAGCTTCCCTGGGAGAACGACACAGCTTCAAGCTTTGATGACAGACAAGGTTTGAACACAGTTTCTTGTTGTAATCATCTGTTTGGCGACTCCACTGGTGGAAGACCATTGTTTGGCGACTCCACATTGCAGTTCTGGCACAGTTGGTGGGGCATGTTCAGAGATATATTCAGAAATCATCAGCTGAACCAGTGCCTGATTCTGAGAAGATCATTTAGCAAAAGAAAATACCACAGTAAGGAGGATCAGGGTTAGGTAAGCCATAAAGAATTTTTATGTATCTCTTCCAGCGTAGAAATACCTTTAGAGATTCATACAACTCCTTAGTCATTCATTTCCCTTTCGAACCTCAATTGAAAAAAGCATCCATGATATCCATCATTTTCCTTTGTCTCTGTCATTCCTTTCATTGATTCATACAACTCAGTCCACCAGTTTCCCTTTCGTATACCTCAGTCATGGCAGGCCAGCAAGCCCTCACAAAGATAGAAAGAATAGTTGCTGCTAGGTATGGGCCCTTGGTCTTGCCTACCCCTTTGAATGCCATGCCTGCAGGAGATTATCAAGAATTTATGCCAAAGTTTACTGGTGTAGAAGGAGTAACAGCTGAAGAGAATTTAGAGTCCTTTTATAGCTATGCTGATAACCTGGATATCAATGAAGAGGATGTCTGGATGAGGGTTTTTGTTCAAAGCCTAGATGGGGAAGCTAGAAAATGGTTTAGAAATTTACCCCCTAGGTCTGTTGCAGACATTGAGGCCTTAGATGATGTGTTTTTAAAGCACTGGGGAATAATAAAGATCTACTATTTTATCACACTAAATTTGGGAACTTGCAGAGAGAAGATGGTGAGCTGCTGTCTGATTTCAATATTAGATTCAATCACATGTACATCAGAATGCCAGTTGAAGTAAGACCTACCCCTGCTTCTGCTATGCTCACTTATGCTAATGCTTTCGATTCTCAATTCTCTCTACTATTAAGAGAAAGAAAATGTGATTCTTTGGCTAATATGCAAACTGCAGCCTTTGAAGTAGAAGAAAACGTCATTACTGCAGAGAGACTTGAAGGTGATGCCGAGAGGAGAAGTCAGGGAGGTGAATCATCATCATCCTATGATCCTGAGATCGATGAATTAGCAAGGATGATTGAGTTTTTTGCCTCTGAAGTTTCCAAGCTAAAGGCTTTCCAGCATTTTGATGAAGCAGGAGCTCCTTGTGATTGTTCTTTTTCAGCTCCAAATCCATATGAAGGAGCACAGGAGCAATTGCATATTTTGCAGAGAAACAGAGATGCAAACGAAGATCAAAGGGTGAAGACCCTTTGTCAAAATATAGTCATGGAAGAAGTGCAGCATGAGGAGGAGGTCCATGTTTTCGAAGGTGCTCCTTTCCTAACAAGAGCTTCATATGAAGAAGCATTGTCAAGAGGCATTGCTTGTCATTTTGTTGTGCCTGCAGAACAACAAGATTACTAGCAGCAACAATCAGCAGAAGGCACCTTCATCTTCCAAGAATCTGTGCTCAATGCTAGCTCATCTTCACATGGCTATGCAGATCTGCCAATGTTCCAGCCTGCTTTTGTCCCCAGTCCAATGATTAAAAAGGGAGAGGAAAGCTCTCCATCATATTTTGTTTCTCTATCTGCTCAAAAAACAATCCCTCTAAGTTTCCCATCGAACACTCGGGCAGAAGAAAGTCTAATGTTCAAGGCTCAAAATGATCATCTAGGTTTTGATTTTCTGATGCCTGCCCAAGAGGTCTCCACACAGATTGAAAATGCAGCTTGTCTCATGACAGAGGAAGAGGATGCTCAGTCTTGGAACTCCTACATGGATGTGGACTGTTTCAAGAAAAATGAAGGAGCAGATAATGTCTCTGTGTCCCCTGCACAAGAATACAATGGTGCATCTTTCATATTAGTTTTGTAGACTACAAAAGACACAGACATGTACACAGCAGTCATGATTATTTAGTAGGTGTATAGAGGCTCCTGTGAATAACATCCAAGGAGGAGAGCACACAGAAGGGAAATGAAATTTGATCCATATCTGCCTATTAAGCTCAATTGTCCTAAACTGTTTGAGGTAGAGGACCAAATAAATCCGGTTTTGCTGATCTATGATGAACCGGCTAACAGGCAGCAATTTTGGTGGCCTATCAGTTGGCCAGTTTTTGAATATTTATGTTGTTTATGGCTCTCAAGATTTAGTGATTGTAATCATGTTATTTTACAGGTTTCTATTGTAGGCTTAGATGACTCCATGCCCAATGGATACTAGGCAATTTTTTTTTGAAAGCTGATTTTGCATGAAGGCATTGGTCTGTAGTTCCTAAGACCTCACAGGGAGGATCTCATCCCCAGAAGGAGCCAGTGTTAGCTCGGCTACAAGCTTTAGTGGTTGAAGGTCAATTTTCAGTCTGGTGATGGGTTTATGCAAAAATAGGTGCTGGCAGCGGTCTTTTCTTCCTTCCTCCTTCATTTCTTTTACACTCCCATAATCCCTGTTATCTATGTTTCTCCATAAAACTCTTTCATTTTCATTTAAAGCGCCTAAACCCTTCTTTTCCCTGTTCCCGAGCATTTTTGTTTAAACAACTATAAACCCTGATCACCCATTTAAACCCTGTTTAAACCCATTCTGTGTTTAGTCCCTAGGCGCTAAAGTCATAACACATATGACCGCATGCCTTAACCATTTATTCTTCATCGTTTAACCGTAGCCGTTGATCATCGTGATCCAACGGTCATAACCCTTTTTCCCGCGTCTGTTAAACATCGCGCGCTTTCCTTATCATCTGGCCGTCCATCGCGAGATCAACGGTGGATGCTTCCCCCGATTGCGCAACTTGCACACCCGTTAACCCACGGGGGCGGTGGTTTTGGCTACCACGCGTCATGTTTTGATTGGATCGCGCGGTGATTTACAGATACCGCCTACCCCCAATAGGTGGTGTGGGGAAACTGCCTGCCGCCCGAAACCACCATTCTCTCGCGCGTTAACTACCCCGCATCTTCCGCCCCCGATCACCGTCAAATCTGCCTGACGGTGATCCAATGGCCCTCGTTAACCCCGATCGTACATCTCTCAATAGACTCCATAAACTAATCTAGGCCATCCGTTTATGTGATCGAACGATTTATAATTGCTCCGCCCATCCGCTAAACTCCCGATGTGATCTTCGTCATTCACCTATGGATTTGACAGCCATTATTTGTTCTCCTCCTATGCCCACCTCCGCCATACTGTCTTCACGCCTTTAACCTATTTTGTGCTCTCGAAGGAGGAAGAAGGCCAGATCCAGCACTTTCCGCCATAAATCCTCACCAACTGCATTTAAAGAAGAAAATGGCCAAAGGACAAACAGGACAACCTTGAGCAGTTAACACAGTTATTAGCTTGTATTAGTCAGTACTTGATCTGCTCGAGCAGGAATGCAAAACATCAGGAAAGGCCGATTTTTTCCATTAAAACACTGAGATTGCAGCAGAGGCCCATTCCAGATTGTAAATGTGGTTGGTGGTCCATAAGACACCTCCACACATACGCTAGCAGAGATTTTTTGTATTCAACCTCTATATATATCTAGATGACATAATGTAATAGGTTGATGAATGTTATTTTGTTGTAAGCTTCAACTTCTGGAGACTGTAACTACTGTGATACCTGCAGCGTCTGGTCTTCATTTTCAGCTAATGCAAGCTTCTTTTGATGTTAATTGCTCACTTTACACTTCTTCTTCTTTGTTCTAGGCTGTGCTTGTTTTCCATTCACTCATGTGCTGTTAATGTTTAGCATTAGAGGGGCTGTCATCCTACCTCTGTGTTAGAATTTAGCATGTATCATTGAATTTGTATGCAGGTTCCTATTCTTTTAATGCCAGAGAGCTATCATCCTGTCTATGTATTAGGAAACAGATTCACAGACCTTTTAACTGGTTGCAGCCGGCCATCACAGGGTCCTATGCATCTGTTGGTGTGGTCAGTCTTCTTCATCATCACATTTTCCTTAAACTGTGAGTAATTGGTGGTCTAAAGCCTTGTAGTCTGGGGGTGTTCACCCATGTCTGGGGTTAAGCATAGTAGAAGTGGTTATCTGACTTGAATATGCAGAATTTCTTTCATTCGTCCACCATTTATCCAACATTTTGTTGAGTTTGTAATGTTCCTGAGCATCTCTGATATACAACCTAGGAGAGTTTCTTGGGGTGATAATGGTTATTACCAAAGAGGTCAATAGACTGAAGAAGCATCTATTGTTCTGTACTTTTTGAAATCTTGTTTAACCTTACACTTCTTAAAAACATTGTCCCGAATCACCCATTATGTATTCATCCACTTACTGATCAAAACAAAATATACAAAAATACATAGTACAAATGCCAAGTGCAAACATATCTATAAAAATGTTTTACTTTTACACGCTACATGGATTCAACGCCATCATTTTGTACATCTAATTATGTATCTAAATATAACATCAAACTAAGATGGATCTAGGCTACTCTAATTGCCCCCTTAGATAGGTTATATTCCACGTGAATACCATGGGTCAGTACAATAGATCCTTAATATTCTTTTATTAATTTTTATGGGGTTATTTCTATTTTGTTATTTTCATTTTATTTTCACCGAGCTAAAATGTCTACATTATATTACGTTACATTAAGTTACACATCTTTAACATATTTTATTTTCATTTTTTTGGAGTCAAAATATTTACATTAGTATTACACGTCTCTAACATCCTAGGCTCGAGAGTACTAAAAAAATAAAAGATATTATATTATACGATAAAATAAAAATATTATATTCAAAATCTAGAGTCCGCCAACGTTAAATTAGCTATTTTACTTTAATTATTTGACATTTTCTTAGAAACATAACTCCACTTCGCAAATCAATTCCACTTCACTTTCTATAAAACCAATGTTGAATTTATCTTTTGTTTATACATAATAATTATATAAATTTTTAATTATGGCCAACATTGACATTAGATTAAATTTGTTAAATGTTAAATATTAAATATTTACATTTGACATCTAACCCATACTAGGTTCTACAACGCATCTCGACACAACTAAAGGGGTTAATATTATAAATATTAGGATTGACATTATAAACCCAAGGGATTAATACTATAAATCAAAGGGATTAATAAACCCATGGGATTGATATTGTAAAAAAGGGATTGATAAACCCAAGGGATTAATATTATAAACCCAACGTATATAAACTGGAAGGTAAATATTATAAAACCTAATATTAATATTATAAACCTTATAATTAATATTTTAAACCTAATGGATTAACAAAACCCAAGGGAATAACATCAAACCCTACTATTAATATTAAACCCTAGGGATATAAATCCTAAGATTAATAAACTGAGAGGATTATAAACTCAACAAATTAATATTAAACCCTAAGATTAATATTATAAACCCTAGGGTTAATATTAAATATTAGGAATATAAACCCTCTGATTAATATTAGAAACCATAGGATCAATATTATAAGCCCAAGATATTGATAAACCCATTGAATTATTATTAAAAATCCAAGGGATTATAAATGCAAGAGAATAAAATTAAACCTTAGGATTAATAATAAACCATGAGAATATAAACCCTATGATTAACATTAAAAATATTAGGATTAATATTAGAAACCCCAAGTATTAATAATATAAATTCAAGGCATTAATAAACCCAATGGATTAATATTATAAATGCAATGAATTATAAACCCATGAGAATAATATTAAACCCAAAAGATTGTTAAACCCAAGGGAATAATATTAAAAACCCAAGGGATTAGTCTTATCAATCCAAGGGATTAATAAAACCAAGGGATAATTAATATTATAAACTCTAATATTATAAATTATGAACTCAATATTAATTTTAATATTATAAACCCAATATTAAAAGGCCCTAATATTATAAACATAGTATTACACATAAATTTTGTAATGTAATAATTTAACATTGAATAAATTGCAATGTAATGTAACGTCGCCACAATGGTTGTTAGATTGATTTTCATATTGAGACAATGTTTGTCACAATGTAATGTTTGATACATTTTTGTACCATTCCAATGTCACAACATTAAACCCTACTAAAAGAAAACCCAAGATTAATATTATAAACACTAATTTTAAACCACCTTATTATAAATTATAAACTCAATATTAAATCCTAATATTATAAACCCGATATTACAAACCCTAATGTTATAAACACTAATATTAACATCCATTTTTTTCTATGTTTCATTGTGATGTTCATTGAATTGTAATGTAATGTAACACTATGACAATGGTTGATCACCATATTGAGACAATATTTGTTGCAATGCGATGTTGGATACATTTTTGTAACAATATAAAGCCAATATTAAAAACTGTAATATTCTTTTGTAATAATTATAAAGTGAATATTATAAATCCTAATTTTAAACCTCAATTTCGTAATGTCGCAATATGACATTGAATAAATTGCAACATATGTAACATTGTAACAATGATTGATTGTCACATTAACATAATGTTTTCTCACATTCAAATATTACCCAAAGGATTAATATTAAAAACCCAACGGATCAATATTAAACTCGAGGATTAGTATTGCAAATCCTAGGAATAATATTAAACCCTATGAATATAAACACTAAAATTAATATTACAAACCGCATCATTAATATTTTAAACCCAATGGATTATAAACCCAAGGGAACAATCTTAAACCCACCAGATTAATATCAAAAACCCAAGGGATAGATAAACCAAAGATATCAATATTAAAAGCGCAAGAGATTGATAAACCTAATGGATAAATACTAAAAACCCAATGAATGAATATTTTTTTTTTCTAAGTAAAGTCTATCTATTATATAAAAAAGGTAAAAAATATTTACAGAGAGGTATGGACCTCTGAGGGGGCTACAGCCAGCCCTCTATCACAAAATCTGCTGCATACAGCACTGAAATATCTGATTACAATCCATAAGGCAGTTTTCAAAATACAGTAACCCCAAAATAGAACATCCTGCTTTTCTTGCCATACAACAGTTCTGAGACTATTACAAAAGACTAGAAAAAAACACTTATAAGCTGGAAGATAGTAGTGAGCCATAGTGAAAAAACTGGAGAAAAACCACTGTGCGCGAGTTCAAAACAAAACCTTCATTCTGAGACTTCTTGTTGAGATTGAAAGCTTAAGCCTGAGGTGGCATATCTTCATCTGCATCCATATCGCGGCCGGTGGAACTGACCCATTCGACCCCCATGTTCTCCTCTTTATCCTTTTCTGCTCGCTCCGGCAGAGACATCATGTGTAACATATTGCCTGAGGAAGACGCTGGAGCGCAAGGAATGATATCATCATTAGCAGAGATTGAATGCAGGGGCGAATCCTCGCGTTGCTCTTCGGTCTGAAGCGGGTCTGGGGCATTGAGAATGTCACCGGCTTCACTTTCATGAGAATTACTGGGACTGTGAGAGAGTGGACTGTCCCTGATGTATTCCTCTGAGCTTGAGGAATCCTCTTCTTCCTCAGAAAAAATAACAGTGAGCAGGGCAGAAATGGTGGGCTTGTGCAATTTGCTTTTGAATTTGAACCGACAGGAGTGAAGGGAACTGTGCAGAGAAGGACCAGAATGTTCAGAAGAAGGGGATGACGGAGATTTGGAGGTGAGCGGGACGATACAGGGAGGAATAGGCTCTCCTCTGCCCCTATTACCCCCACGACCACCATAATTGCTACCTCTTCGGGGAATTCCGCGCTGTCGGGGAGCCATTGCAAGGGGGCGAACCAGATTATGGGTGCGAAAGCACAACAAACACCAAATATACCAGTATCCGGAGGATTGGACGCTTCGGAAAGACTTTACACAATTAAGACTCTGAACTTCTAGCTCTATCCTTAAACCTTCAAATCTTGGTCCAAATTGAAGATAATCGACCGACCCGCAAGCAGAGACGTGAGCTATGCCATAAAGAAACCAAAAAACCAGATAGTAATCATACCAGATGCAAAGCGTATTCGTCGTGATCCAGGTGATGGAATTGGCCAAGAGTCTGCGCCTATGGAACCAGGGAGGTTTCCAAACGCGCCACTCTGCCTCAGGAGCACGCGTAACAATTCTCTCAGGAGCGTATTTGCCAGAGCACTGCCAAAGGAATGTCGAATTCCTGAGAACTGCCTTGCTGAACCTATTAACCATCTTGATAAACAAACCCCGCCTGCCGTGAGCCAAGTGAGGCATTAAGGGACATAAATGCTCTGCCATGCATTTAATCATCGCAGACTCTAGGTCGCCAGCTGCCCTCCTCGCTCGCTTGAGCATTTACACTGATCTTACCACCCGCATCCGGGGAACCCAATGAATGAATATTATAAAACCAAGGGATTATTAATATGATAAAACCAAGGGAATAATATTAAAAACTAAAGGAATTAATATACCCAGGGGAGGTTAGTATTATAAATTCAAGCCATTAATAAACCGAAGAGAAAAATATTAAACCCTAGGATTAATATTATGAACTGAAGGGATAGATAAAACCAAGGAACTAATATTATAATCCCAATGGATTAATAAAGCCAACAGATTGATATTATAAGCCTAATGAACTAATATACCGAAGGTTTTAATTTAAAAAACCAAGGTATTATAAAACGATGGGAATGATATCGAACCTTATGGATTAATATTGTAAGCCCAAGGGATATAAATTCTAAGATAAATATTAATAAACCAAAGGGAATAACATGAGACCCTAGTATTAATATTAAAACCTTAAAATATAAAATTGACGATTAATATAAAAATCCTTAAGATTAATATTATGAACTCAAGGGATTAATACTATAAATCCAAGGGATTAATATTTTAAAGGCAATGGATTATAAATATAGGGGAATGCTATTAAACCCAATGGGTTATTATTATAAACCAAAGGATTAATATAAAAAAAACCCAAGGGATTATTCTTATTATAAACTCAAGAGATTAATAATAAAAACTCAAGTGATTAATAAATATAAGGGATTATTAATATTATATGCCGAGGCCATTAATAAACCTAAGGGATTAATATTAAACCCTATGAATAATATTATAAACCCTAGGAATCTAAACTATAATATCAATATGCCCAAGGAATTGCAGACTTAGGGGATTAATATTTAACAATAAGATTAATATTATAAATTATAAACCCAATATTAAAAATCCCTAATATTATAAATGTATTAATAAACCCAAATTGTGTAATGTAATAATGCGGCATTGAATAAATTGCAATGTAATGTAACATTGCGACAACGATTATTAGATTGATTTTCATATTGAGACAATTTTTGTCGCAATGTGACATTCGATACTTTCTTGTATCATTCCAACATCAAAGTATTAAACCTTAATATAAAACCCTAACATTATAAAGACAATATAAAAAACACTAAGATTAATATTATAAACCCTAATATTATACCACATTATTATAAATTATAAACCAAATATTAAACCATTTTAATATAAACCCAATATTAATAACCCTGATGCTATAAACTCTAATATTAAACCTCAATCTTGTTATGTGATGCTAGCCTAAGCCGACAATAACCACATTATGCAAATAAAATTGCATGTCACTGGTCCTTAGTCACCTGATCCATGGTGAAAACCTTCGCAAATAAGGTTTAAGGTTTCTTAATTAAGTTTTATGCGGAAACGTTTGGTTTAACTTATCCGAAGTCTAAGCCCCCGATAAACCTTCAAGCGGAACTTTAATAACCCTTCTTAAACTTTAGTTAATATTTATACCCAGCACATATTGACCAAACCTCATACCATGGTGTTGGTTAGCAGAAGCCCCGCGCAATGGTTAGGGGGCTCGAAGCCTGACATTTTGGGTAAAGTTAGGGTAAAGACTCTGCTGAAAGTGCGGAGCGCGAATTATAATAGGTTGAGTCAAAGGGTAGTCCACCCGAAAATAATGTAAAGAAATGTAAATAGAGTCGGCCCGCTCAGGGATCGTGGGCCAAGGAAAGGTATAAATAGAGCGAGGCTCTATGGGTAGAGATAGCGAAGTTTTGGTGGTTAATCTTGAATATGAAATGTAATGGGTTTTTGAAGAAAATAGTCTGAAAGCGTCTGTAAGTCTGAGTCAAGGGTTGGGGTAGTAGATAGAGGCTCTGCAGCTGTGTGCGCAGAGGCCTCGAAAGTCCGCAGCTCTGTGCACGGACCTCTGCAACTGAGTGCACAGGGCGGATCTGGATGTATTGAGGATAAGTGAAAATAAAGATAAGTTTCTCTAAAAATTTTGTGTTCCTTCTGAGCTATCGCGAATCTGACTTTTATAATATATGTTTAATTAATCTTATTATTGTATAAATGTATGTAAATCTGGGTTCATTTTAAATGCGCAAATCAGTTACGTTGGTTAAATGTTTACTTAAAGACCTTGTTGAACAGATCTGATTTATAACCGCATCCTCCAATAGAATAGTGCACTAATAGAAAGGTATAATCACTCTGCATCTGTGTGAATACCGAGAAGCGCGGGGCAGTAGACCAGTGCGTGAAACCCCAAGACCACATCTAGACATCCCTAAGGTGCGGAAACCTGGTTCCAGCACCCTCCCCTGCTACCTCGGGTGTGACCTTAGTCCGCGCTCCGCAGGCTGTTACCAAAAGGGCCAGCAACTACGTGATTTGTTTGGCTAAATAACTCTTTCGAACCTGGGTCAGGCCCATATAAGCCAACAAATGGTTCCATTACCGGGACCGAGATCTGCCTAAGGGGTGTCTAATGTGGGAACACTGGAATCCTACAAAGAAAGAGCTTGAAGAGTGGTGGGATCTGAAGCTTCACGAGTTCGTGGTTCAGGAAAACAGAAACTCGCGGATATCAGAGGAAAAGTGGTTGGATCGCTATATATTCACAGATATACATGAGATCTTCTTCGCAACATTTCCGATAGAATTGTACGAGTGGATCACGAAGTTAGCTGATAGCGTGGGGAGGTGCAGATTAGACCAGCCGATAGTGTGGACTCCAGAACTGGTGTGGAGGCTAGAAGCCACCAAAGATAATCTTGCGCACACGGTATATCACTGGTTAGATCAGATCATAAGGGGATTTATCACTGAATTCACAATAGATACAACCATAAGTTACAGTGAAGCAGAAAGGCAATTTCTCCAGGGACCACGGGGTAAGTATATCAAATCATTGAATACTTTGATTAAGATGTTGTTGTGCGAAAAACAGATTCTGCGCATATATTGATGTCTAGAGTAACGCAGAGTGGAAGGGGTCATCGAGGAGTAGGAGGAGTAGAGAACAGCCCTCTGATTTCTATCTCACAGGAGAGTGAGGAGGATCTCACTAGGTTCTTGCCAGGAAGTACGGTCCGATTGATTAAAGAGTGCTTCCCCCTGATACCACCTCCTTCTACACCACCACCCACTTCACCCACGTTGAGTCCATCCACACCAACACCACCTCCACCCCCTCCACCACCAAAAGCTGGGATGGGGACTGCAATCAAGTTACCGACATTTCAGGGTGTAGGTAATGAAGAGCCAAGTCAGTTCTGGTTTGTGAGAAAATTTGTATGGGACGCACAAGGCCTAATAGATGAAAACATCAAAAAAGCTACACTGGTCAGTGCACTACAAGACCGCGCACTGACATGGTACATAAAATAATCAACTCACCATCCGAATGAGGGAATAGTGGCAATCCAGGATGCACTAAATAGAGAGTTTGGCTGACCAAACTCTAAAGCCCAATCGGTCATTGGGTTCAAGGAGATAGCAATGTTGCCTAGCGAAACTCCGTGGGATGTGGACCAAAGGCTAAAGAGTAATATTCGTGAAGCTAACATGACTTTGACAGATGGGAAGCATTGCGCGTGGTTTATGGCATCATTGACACCCCATCGAAGGATGACTTTTTCACAAAAAAAGATCTCAACCCAAGCCGAGGCACTGGAGATAGCAATGAGGTTACACGCGACCCTAATACCAAACCCAGGGTTGGGAGTTCAGCAAATCCACGTGCATCTTCAAAACTTGAGTTTGGAAATGCAAAGCTTGAAACAAGGAAGAATGTCCCAACCAGAGGTACGTTCGGGGGTAAGCTGTATTAAATGTAAGAGCCAAGCACATGACAAGGACCATTGCCCTGTCTTCGCGAACTATCTGGTGGGAGGAGGCCCGATGCCATTAAAAGTGGAGGTACAAGTAGGATCAAGTGTCGCACTTGTGCTCTGGTGCACGATTTGCCAGGTAGGAGGAAAGCATGCCACAGACAGCTGCCACCTATTTCCAAGCTTACGACAACCTCCTCAACACTTATTTTGTAACTTCTGCAGAATGATGGGTCATGAGGAAAGAGATTACCACATGTTGATGGATCAACCACCTACATATAGGATGCAAATAGAGATGCGTGGGTAGGACCCAGCCGCACCATTCGCGCGAGGGGGATTCCCGGTATGCGGACGGGGTTGCAGTGGAATGGGACTTGGACGGGGACGAGGACAATTAATCTGCTATAATTGTGGAGGGCCAAGGCATTATGCGCGGGATTGTACGAACCCAACCAAAGCCTGTTTCCCATCATGCTACTAGTTTGATCACGATGAAGTCGACTGCCCTACGCTAATTGCTCAATTGTGAGAAAAAGGAGTGCTCCCAGCTAGCCCCACTCAGAACGTCCAAATGATGAAAGCTGAACCACGCACCGAAGACCCCAACATAAGCATGATGCTAAGAAGTGGTGCAACTACAGGGGAATATAAGGGGAAGAAGCCAGAAGAGGATACGTGGGTTTGTAAGGTTCTCGCAAAACAACTAGAATTTGTTTTGGCGCAAACGAAGGAAACCTTTCTGGAGGCTAAGAAAAATTTCACAGAAGCATCTACTTTGGTTAGTAAGGGGCAACTGGAACTAGAACATGATATTTCTTTGATAACTACCTTCTTAGAAACATGTATGAAGCTTCTAAGGGATGCTAATGCGGTGAAAGGGTTACAAGAGTTAATAACTAGATGTGCAGGGGCAGACGAACCACGCTTGATCCGCAAATTGGGCAAACATGTTTTGCGTACTGGTCAGGAGATGCGACTGACCGTCCAGATTGGCGACTATGAAATGGACTAGGTCATTTTAGATTTGGGGTCCGACGCAAATGTCCTACCAAAATAGACTTGGGAACGCATGGGCAGGCCTATGCTGCAATGGTCCCCGATCCAATTGCAGATGGCAAACCAACAAAAGATTCTGCCTATGGGAAGGCTATAAGGGGTTATCGTGGACATCAATGGCGCAAACCAATTTTGAAGTCATTGAAATCGTGGATGACAGTTCCCATATCCGACATTGCTAGGGATAGATTGGGCAACAGACAAGAATGGAATCATCAACCTTAAGAAATGGAAAATGATCTTCGAAAATAATTCTCTCCGAGTAGTGATTCCATTAGATCCCGCTGAAGGGGCATGTTAAACCGAACCTGTACGTGACAACGACAGTGATGGGGAACTAAACTGTATCTACCAGCTCACAGCGCAAAATCGGAACAAGGTGAATCCAATAGCGGACGGTCGACTCTCATGGGACCGCGATATCTCTTGCACGTCGGATTCAGATGAAGAGGTTGAACGATGGCAGAACCAATTGCATGAAGTAACCACATTAAATTGCAAGATGATGGTCGCGATAGGAGCCGTCGAGCCACCCGCGAAGGAAGCTGAAGAATCGGTCGCCTCGATGAAATCGAAACCAGGTGCACCAAAAGTATCTACGGTAGCACCCCAAACGACCATGGCTTCAGCAAAAGGGGCAGTCTTGACAAAGTGAAGGAAAAAGCGTGGAGGTCGCGGACAGGCACAGGCACAAGTGGCCAGACAAACTAAGGAAAGCAGCCTGAAGCGACTCTGGTGGCCAGTAGCGGACGACAAGGTCCGCAGGGACTCAAATGGCAGCACACATCGCGACCTTCCAATGACACAGCCCTCTTGGAAGTTGCAAATATCACGGACTAGATGGGTCTGTACTAAGTGATGGAAGAGAGCTTAGAGGAAGCTGAGTAGTTGCAGGCCCCGCGCTAATAGCACACTCTAGGCATGTTCGGGAGACCAAAGCGTGATATATGGGAATGGATTCAGCAAAATGTCACGTTGCGATGCTCACAAAGGCGCAGCGCCTCTGCACATAAGGCGATTCGGACCGCTTAGGAATACTGCTAAGAACGACCGAGCCGTGATCCTGCTATCATGGCTACGCACACATCCTCAGAACAAAAAATTGGCTACCCGACCACTCAAGCGATGCTCACAACCCGGGCTGGCAGGGACATTACGACTTCGCACCAGCGGTGCGAACACCTGACTAGTGGTCGACGCTACAGTCTCAGTGCCCCGAGCAGCTGAAAGAAGGCGTGGGACTATAAACAAGTCTGCATGAAGCCGGTCTGGCGAAACGCTTCCCTCCCAAATTACTCTGCCCTCTCGATCGCAGTAGTGCCCAATGGACTGTGCTACCGTGCAAACCAGTCAAGAGATGACCATTAGCACCACTATTCATGTCGAGGATGTTACGGTATGGCAAGAAGGAGCGGGCGGCGAACCTTTAAGATGAAACTTCCGAGTTAGATCCGCTAAGATCTGCCGAGGGAAAGTTAGTACTAAGCTAGAAAAGGAGGGAAGCGAGTTGTTCAAAGTTACGGCTTTATTTTATGACCTGGGCATGACACGAGGATATTGGCACTATACATCAGAACAGAGAAGCAAGCATTCGTCTCCCAGACAAACCATGAGAACCATGGCCAAAACCCCAGCACGATTCGCGGAAGAAATGCAGCTGAATTCGAAAGAACCAAAGGGCGTGAGTCGAGCACCTGGGATTCCGAAATCCCCACGCACATCGCGAAAGAAGAAGACTAAGCAGAAGATAGGAATAGTCTGAGCCTCACCACGGTTCACCAAACAATTCGCAGCCGATAAGGGCAAAGCCATTTCCACCGAAACCGATGAGGATGACGATGCTCTCCAGGAGCTGCTTGACCAGATAGACGCACAGGTTGAGGAAGAAGTGGATGCATTCCAATTCCCATCATTACCTCCATATCTCTCTCCATGGCGAGGGTCAACCAAGCTACCCAAGGACTTAGACGTTGCAAAGGCTGAGCTTCAAGCCTCGCTTCTTCCAAATGACATAAGGTTTGAAGGATTTCCGTCGGGCGCATTCCAAGCCTAAAGTTTGAAGATTGGGATCTAGCTGACTGCGATAAGTTCCATAATTTGGCATAAGACATGTTATTTCCATGCGCATGGCTACTAGGTGTGGAGAAGGTGGGCATCCTCAACCTCAGATGGCTACCTCACTACCACCGTGTGATTATTACCACATTTGTAATCCAGAAACTACTTTATTTGGTACATGATGGATCCCTGTGGTTGGAAGAGCCGATCCCGATCACAGCTGAGCTAATCCACCGAATAACGCACCTACCGCTGAAAGGAAATGACCCCACTGACACCGCAGGAACCAACTGTGAGGTAGGCCTCGCCAAAACAACAAAGACGTGATACCAGCTGGAGAAAGGTAACCGCGGATATGTCATAGCCAAAATCAATGACCGAGCCATCCGAGTGGCTACCTAGCTCCTCGCTAGTAGACTCATGGGGAAGTGTCACGCAGACGAGGTACCCGCTTCTTTCATTGCCCTGGCCGGACAATGTGCCGAAGGAGTTCAATTCAATTGGGCACAGTTCTTATGCAACGAGTTCCTGACCAACTGTCAAGAAGCACAGGACAAAGGTAAGACATTTCATTATGCATGGTTTCTTTTGTCAATCCTCTTGGTTACAGGTGAACTACCGTAGGATAGCTAGTTCCCCAGCATTACAGATGACCTCCCTAAGGCAGTACGGTATATGGCGCTATGCGGTACAAGGGATGCGACAAGGGTTTCTACAATCCGAGAATTTTGGACCTCTATGGAAGGAAATATAAGGACAAGGATTGCTCGATGACCATGAATGTCTCCCACGATCTACAATAATTTCCAGAGCACGTCCGAGTTTAAAGCTAACATGCTTCAGTTGTACATCTGGGTGCTAAATGATCTAGAACGATCTTGGGTCACACTCCCATTCATGGCAACGGATGAGGCAATTTACGTAGTTTTGGTAGCATGGGCACTAGAATGGCGCGCTCCAGATAAGGCCATCCTTGTCCAACTCACCGTGCAACAGCAGAAGAAGGACTGACAGTAGCGGCTCATGCACATTGCAAAAAAGGCACATCGGGAGCAATAGATGGCTTCGCAATAAGAGGCTCCCGAGAACCTTCCAGCAGAAGAGACCATGGCAGAGCAGGTATTGGAGTCAGACCAGGAAACAAAGATGCAGGACCACACGGACCAGGTCAAGCGGTCACGCAGACAGGACTCACCAATTGCCCGGAAAAAGTCCAAAATAGCGAAGGTTTTGGAGAAAGAATTCACAGTGAGTCCTACCACTACCAGTGCATTGCCTACTCTAATTACAGAGCAAACAATTGTGTTGGGGGAGATCAGGATGCAATTGGAGGCATTATAGGCGTGCTCTCTGGGCAGGGTCCACCTCATTGATAATACAGCCACAGCTGAGCAGATGGTGTGCGTGCTCGCACCGAACACTGTACCGTTGCCAGCTGATGCTATCCTAGTCAAAGGCACCGACAACGAGCGTAGTTGGGAGTTAAATCTAGCTGCCCTACCCAGTGGGTTACTCTACCAACTATAGGAAAGACTCACTAATGAACTCCAGGCTAGGGAAATTTGTGCCCTTCACACTTTAATGGAGCAAAAAGCCGAGTTAGAACAAGTCAATCTTCAGCGCGTTGTCTTGGACGAACGTTATCAGGATGTCAAACAAGCCGTGACAAAAGCATGCAGCACGCTTATGGAGTTATCTATCCCTATGGACCTTCCAACCATTACCAAGGTTCAACACATGGCCGCAGGCGTCCACACGGCCCAAGAGGCAGCTGCAAAAGCACAAGGGGAGCTTACTCTACAAATAGCAAAGCTCAGACTCCAGGCACAGCAACCCTTGGCCGATCGTGAACAATGTCGCACAGAAATTCAAGCAGGAATGGAAACAATGAGGTGCGTTGTTCGTGAATATTCGGGGCTCTTAGATCAGTCTATTGGTATACTTACATCTCTCCAAGAGGACCCCACCATACAACTCGTGGAGATGCACAAATGGTCCCTATCACACAGTGGCTGGCCAAAATGAGGAAGGCCCAGGCTCTCAAAGCCCAAATGGACGTTGTGTGACAACAAGAGGTAGAGCTTAAAGAACGCATTCAACCTTGGCTCGATGAAGCGTTTACCGTCTCTACAATGATTGAGGTCAATTTACCACATATGCAGGCAGTATGTGATTCCGAGCAGGTGAAACCAACTTACACGAATGCATCAGTGACTCGGTTGGAACAGGTACAACGAATCGCCGCAGAATTTGTTGAGGAAACACGCGTTGTGCAGAAGTTGTTAACAGACCTCCGTGAGAAGATTTCCGCACCAGCCGAGTGACTCGGGACGAGTCACAATAATTTTGTTGGGGGACCGTTGGGTAGCGGAAGCCCCGCGCAATGGTTAGGGGGCTCGAAGCTTGACATTTTGGGTAAAGTTAGGGTAAAGACTCTGCTGAAAGCGCGGAGTGAAAATTATAATATGTTGAGTCAAAGGGTAGTCCGCCATAAAATAATGTAAATAAATGTAAATAGAGTCAGCCCGCTCAGGGATCGCGGGCCAAGGAAAGGTATAAATAGAGCGAGGCTCTATGGGTAGAGATAGCGAAGTTTTGGTGGTTAATCTTGAAGATGGAATGTAATGGGTTTTTTAAGCAAACAGTCTGAAAGCGTCTGTAAGTCCGAGTCGAGTGTTGGGGTAGTAGATAGAGGCTCTACAACTGTGCACAGAGGCCTGGAAAGTCCGCAGCTGTGTGCATGGACCCCTACAGCTGAGTGCGCAGGGCGGATCTAGATGTATTGAGGATAAATGAAAATAAAGATAAGTTTCTCTAAAAATTTTGTGTTCCTTCTGTGCTATTGCGAATCTGACTTTTATAATAGTTGTTTAATTATTTTTCTTATTGTATAAATGTATGTAAATCTGGGTTCATTTTAAATGCGTGAATCGGTTACGTTGGTTAAATGTTTGCTTAAGGACCCTGTTGAACAGATCTGATTTATAACCGCATCCTCCAATAGAATAGCACACTAATAGAAAGGTATAATCAATCTAGATCTATGTGAATACCAAGCAGCACGGGGCTGTAGACTGGTGTGTGAAACCCCCAGACCACATCTAGACATCCCTAGGGTGCGGAAACCTGGTTCCAGCACCCCCCCTGCTACCTTTGGTGAGACCTCAGTCCGCGCTCTGCGCGCTGTTCCCAAAAGGGCCGGTAGCTGCGGGATTTGTTTGGCTAAATAACTCTTTCGAACCTGGGTCAGGCCCATATAAGCCAACACTGTTGGGTTGTGTTATATTCTTTCCACGACTAGCCCATGTAGTTAACGGGGGAGTTAGAGGGGGGGCGGATACCCCCTTCGTTGCGCCGATTCTGTAGCGAGGGGTGGGTGACAGGGGGATTGAGGTGTACCCGTAACCCCACTTTATGGGGTCCGAGGCTGCGCCACGAAAAATTTTGGTTCTGGACCCTATGTTAGGTTGGGCGGACCCACCTATGGTTTTGTGCATGATTTTTGCACATGTTTTTTGGACGCGATGGTTTTCGGTCCATGGTATTAGATGCTTCGGCATGTATAAATATGTATTATAACATTTAAAGGAACATAATTAAAAATCAAGCTGGTACTCTCGGTTTTGGGATTCAGGGGAAATCTCTGTGTATATGTGTTTTATGTGTTATGCTCTCGCATTGTTTATTTTCTGTGTTTTAGAATTCGTATGCAGGTAATTTCTGTATGGGGTTAAAACCTACAAACACATAGTCAATTGCCTTTGTTTACACCCAACTTAACCTAAAATACATTTAATTCCTTTATTTCTATTACAACTCTAGTATCATATAAACACACATAAGCTTTACCTTTCCGCCTTTCCACAGCCTTGACACATTTTACGAGGATCACCTTTTCGCATTCACTCTCCACCATCGATTTCAGTCCATCAGATCAACGACTATCACGTCATATCACAATGTTAACTCATTCATCCACCGGAACTCAAATAACTTTAACTCGCGTCCATAACCATATCGGGTCCGCTCAACGAATTAACCTGCGCACACCTTCTCCGTGCGATATCCGTCCAATCAGTCCACCAACGGACGGTCCTGATCACCGGATCTCAACAAAACCTTAACCCTGTTGTATAAACTCTTATCAGGTCCATTTTTCAAAGATTCCTCCATACTTGCTTAGCATGCGATATCTGTCCGATCTTGGATTCAATGGACGGTCCGATCTCATCCAGATTTCAACTCAATTAAGATATGGTTTGTGAACCTCATCAGGTCTGTTTTCTGGAAACCACGTATGGTTTTGAGGCTACCGGAAAACCACTTCTGCCTAAGGAAACCGCTCTCCTCTTCCGCTAACTCTTAGGTTTAATCTTTGTTGTTCATTTCTCATTCACTATATTCTGCATGACTTAATCTTGGTCTCCCATCACCTTCAACCTTGTTCATTGATCTTTTAAATCCAACGGCCCTTGTGCATCGTCACCTCAGTTCTTTGTCCTTCCCTCTATTACAGTTTTATGCCATTTCTCAGTGTTTCTATGGTTTTGGGTTTCTTCAAGGTTTCATTGTTTAGTTGCCTTGCAATATAACTCCCTCTTGATTCAACTCTGCATGCTCTTAATACAGCCACTCCTGAATCTCGATTGTGATCCTTTGACTGGATTCGAACGTTGCAATACGATCCTTCATATCACTTCTTCTCTGTGTTCTGCTTGAACTCCACCTGCAACCTCTGTTACACAAAACTTACTCTAGTTCACACAAAGATTATAACTAAATTACTCCATACACACATAAACTCATAATCGAGTTGTTTGTATCAATAAACAGGTATTTACACAGGAAATCTCTCCTTGTCCTGATCTTCTATATCAATGGCCTCTGTTTTCCTAACTGCCTATAGGCTTACAATCAAACCTCTAACTAGCTAACTGGCTAACTATCGAACTTGAGTCACTTGACTAACTGGCTATCTAACCCCTTTCTATGCCTTTTAGGCTTACATTTATACAAAAGGAGTCTATAACCAATTTCTGGTTTAGATCCATAAACTTCTCAACAAAATCCTAAAATCTCATCTTTGTCCCTAAGGATCCTCTTTGATCCACAAATCATGAAAGCAACTCCTAATCTAACATCTACAACTCGTTCCCAACCTTTAAAATATCCTAAATCTCTCATGTTCTCCAACATTCAAGAACATTTATAAATATGCCTCACAGCCTCACAGTAAGTAATAATTCATGTTCTCATTAAAATCGCTCAAAAGCCTAAATAATTACTATAATTTAATACTTAGCAAACCAGCTTCCTTAAAACAAAAGACCCCTATGTCTACTAAAATACAATGATTTTTCTCGATTTGAATGCTCCTACATCAGACTCCCAAGGTAGAAAACATTCATGATCTCCTGATCATGTGTCTTCATGTGTTGATAGAAAACCTCTAGGGTCCCAAAAATTAGTTTTTTGTTGTCTGAAAGCTCTGCACCTTTGATGTTGTTGTATGTCTGTTGTCTTTTGTTTCATCTTCCTCTTCTTATCAATTGGGTTCAAACTCTGATTGATCATGCTTCCTACTGTTGTCAATCTCCTCCATATGGACAGTTTCATCATCAACTGCCATAGTTCTTCAATCTCCATTTCTAGCACATCCTTGGATTGGTACATACGCTGCCACTTACTGCTATCTCTTTTTCTCTAGTTCAGTTTGTTGTTGTTTTCCACTAACTTTGGCACCTTCACATTCTGCATCTCACTGCACATTTTCCATTCATATTTAAACTGTTGATTACTTTCCTCAACTTTTTCTACTTCAGCTTCTGCTATTACTCTTGATATTGCTACAGGTACTGCTATAGATATTGCTTCCACTCAAACTTCTTGAATATCCTTTAAGATATCTCCCTCTGCAACATCTAACTTCTGCTCCTTGTTTGCAACAAAACCTGTAATCGTAAAGAAATTATTAAAATAAAAATCATAAGCCCTCAGTGCCTCTTCTTCCTTCGGCAACACATCAATATGATGCTCTGACTTCTCCTCCTCTATCATCACCTCAGTATGCTGATATAAATTCTCAAAAGAGTTTATGAGACTGTCAACTAGTCTCTCCTCCACACCATCTCCTCCAATGATGTCTTTATGCTCTTGCCCAGTGTAGTGAACTCCTTCCTCTACAATCACCCTGTCATACTCTGAATTTTCTAGTAAATACTCCAGAAATTCAATTTCTCTGTTACACTTCATAAGTACTTCATTATTACTTATGACTCCTGCATTTATACTTAAATTATCAATTTGAAAATTATAGAGTTTAACAGTCTCAATTGTTGCTTCACATATCAGTTCTTCAGACTGAATTTCAACTCCTTTCAAAAAAAAATTGTTCTGGTTTTGTAACAGCTTCAAACATAAATGTTTTACTAAAGTCTTTCTGATGTTCCAAGTCTTCTACATGACTCAGAAATATTTCAATGGTCTGCTCTTCAGCCTCTTCAAGCCCTCCACTTGGTTGCTTGATATCCTTCTCCACTTCTTCTTTCAAAACAAAATTTAGATCTACCTGTCTTCTTCCTCCTTTATGACAATATCAGCAAATTGTCCTTCTTTGCATGTTTCACCTGCAAACATACATAAATCATCAGATTTAAAATCATGTGGCCTTTTGGTTTCACTTGAAGTTTCAGTCTTCAAGTCTTCATCTTCACCTTCACGCAGAACCTCACCCCGTAATGGTTCTCTAAGTTTTTCCATCAACCACTTCACTTGCCTCTGTTGTACCCTCCTCTGTAACTTATACCACTTCACTAGCTTTTTCTTCAAGACCCAACCTAGTCTTTGGTTTTCCTCAAGTATCATCCTTAATACATTGAGTTGTTCTTTCATCTCAGCAATCTCCTTGTCAATTTCCTCTTGAATCATTCTCTTTCCATTTGCCTTGGCATTCTCCTTCTTCACTTTGTGGCTTTTCTCGGAACCTCCGCTATGACTATCGGTAGTAATCTTCTTCTCCATCTCTATGAGTTACTCACTCACTCACTATGAGTTATACAAGTCTCTGCAACGACAAGTTCTCCCTGCTGCATGATACCTCACTAAGCTTCTCTCCTCTAAGGTTAGTCTTTTAGCATCTCTATGGTTCTCTCTTCTGGAACCATATGGGCACTCCAGGCTCTAGACTTCAACCCATCTGCAGTTTTGAGAACACAACTATCCTCTGGTATTTCAAACTCAATTAAAATACTAGATTCTTCCACTCTCTCTCAGAAACCTTTACTGGCTTCCCTCATCACCGCTCTTCATGCTGTGATCTTCTTTCTGAGATGCTTCATTAATTACTGTTACCTGCATATAAATGATAATTAAACAAATGATCATTTCCAGCTTTCAAAAGCTTGTTGTTCAAATTCCTTCTGAGAACACTCTTGTCCTCTTTGTCCAACATTCAGTCGAATTCTTCAAGTTCACTACCACCTGTTTTTCCAGTCTTTCATTCACTTTGTTCTTTAAAACATATACAGCTTTCCTTGTCTATCTTCCTCTATCAATCTTTAGTCTGTCTTTAACCTACAAAACTCAAACCAAAGTTAAATAAAACAATATTTGTATGAATTCACAAGCATTCTCCATCCACTCTTCACATTGAGTGAATCTCCATTTTCCTCAAGAAAACAAACATCAATGTGTTTTCTTTATGCTTTTGCAACCTCTTCTTAACAGTATCACTTACTCTCATCTTATGTCATACCTTCTACTTATCAGATCCAAATAACTTGATCTTCCCTTTCCTTCATATACATCTTTAAAACATAACACAAAATTTCCTTATTCTGTTGTGATATCAATTGCTTCAACCACAATTCTCCTCTAATACCAAATGATGCTAGCCTAAGCTGACAATACTCACATTATGCAAATAAAATTGCCTCTCACTGGTCCTAGGCCTTAATCACCTGATCCATGGTGAAAACCTTCATAAATAAGGTTTAAGGTTTCTTGATTAAGTTTTATGCAGAAATGTTTGGTTTAACTTATCCAAAGTCTAAACCCTCGATAAACCTTCAAGCAAAACTTTAATAACCCTTCTTAAACTTTAGTTAATCTTTATACCTACAACATATTGACCAAACCTCATACCATGGTCAATTGCCTTTGGTTACACCCAACTTAACCCAAAGTACATTTAATTCCTTTATTTCTATTATAACTCTAATACAATAGAAATACACAAAAACACACGTAAGCTTTACCTTTCCACCTTTCCACGGCCTTTACACATTTTCTGAGGCTCACCTTTTCACGTTCACTCTCCATCATTGATTTCACTTCATCAGATCAACGGTTGTCGCATCGTATCACAAGGTTAACTCATTCATCCCCTAGAACTCAGATAACTTTAACTTGTGTCCATAACCATATTAGGGCCGCTCAACGAATTAACCTACGCACACCTTCTCCGTGTGATATCCGTTCGATTAGTCCACCAATGGACAATCCTGATCATCGGATCTCAACGAAACCTTAATCCTGTTGTATATACTCTTATCGGGTCGGTTTTTCAAAGATTCCTTCGTAATTGCTTAGCACACGATATCCATCCGATCTCGGATTCAGTGCGTACGACCATATAAATATTTTTACTTGTTTTAATGTGTTTGATTGAAGACTAATAGGCATTATTTATAATTGAAACAAATATTAATTAGATTAGGGATGTTTTGTTACACTAGCTTAAATAAAAAGAAATATTTAGATAAAAAGTTTTAAAAAATCATGGTTGATCATGGTTGACTATAGTGGATATTAGTTGAGCTTGGTAGACCATGGTTGACCATCACTGATCTCAGTTGACCATTCTAACCATGTTGATCTTTGATGACTTTGGTTGACCGTCGTCTTGACTGATCATTATCGTTGATCATGGTTGCCCATTATCATCGATCATGGTTAACCACGGTTGAATGAGGTTTACCATGCTTGACGGTCTTAACCTTAATAATCTTGGTTGAAAGTTTTCACCATAACGATTTTGAGTTATCTTTGTTAATAATGGTTGACTTTTTGGACATCATATACGACGGTTACACATAATAATAACAATAATAATAATACCTATAAATTATTAATTATTAATAAAATTTATTTTTAATTATTAATAGTATTAATTATCATCAACAACAACAATAATTATTATTATTATTATTATTATGAAACTTCATTATCAAATAATAATATTATATAATAATTATAATATTAAAATATATATAGATATATAATTATTAATTATTAATTATTTTAAATATTAATAATAATACAATAATAATTTTTATAATTTATAATTAATAAATTCATAATTATAGTTAATTAATTCATAATTATATATATATATATATATATATATATAATTATTATTTAATTTTAAGATTAACATTAATAAAAACATTAAATTAATATATAAGACTCCTTTATTTGTAAAAGGAAAAAACCTATTTAAATATAATTAAACACAAATTATATATAAAAATGTATACATGGCTAGACCGACAAGGACACTATCCTTGATTAAAAAACCCTGCAAACATACTTATTTGACTATCTACGTCGTCACCTTTATTTGTAAAAGGAAAAAACCTATTTAAATATAATTAAACACAAATTATATATAAAAATGTATACATGGCTACACCGACAAGTCACTATCCTTGATTAAAAAACCCTGCAAACATACTTATTTGACTATCTACGTCGTCATTTTAATCAGGCCGCAGGGAAACCTATTGCGAGGAAGAGAATCCTCCTCGTGGCGTTGGAATTTTCCGGATAGCAAGCACATCATTCAATATAACCATTAGAGTTTCAAAGCAGGTTAATAACCACTGCCCTTCTCCATTAATCACTTGGTAAGATAAACGCTTAAGGGACAATCCACACCGGAGATCGATGAAACGGTTGAGGGACACTCAACCACCTGGTGGAGGTGGGCGTTCATCCCCTGCGTGCAGTTAATCAAGCGTATTGGAATTCAAAAACATGCCGATTCTGCTTGCCACCTAATAGGTGGTCATATTGTTATTTAAATATTCTTTACTCATCAGTCATGCCCAACCTTTTGACAACCCTCTATGAAATCAATGAGGTGATTTCAGGTTATAATATAACTACGTCGAAAAGTTGATTGGGGATTGTAGTAAAATGAAAATATATATATTTATATATTTATATATATATTTATATATTTATATATTTATATATATAAAGATAGCTAAATTTATTTTCCCAATTAACTCATACAATATAAGAGTGTTATGCTATTTATAATTTTTTTATATGCTTAATTTTAAGTTGACACCTATTTCTTTTAAAATAAAAATAAAATATATTTTAAATAAAAATAGAATATTTTGGTTAATTTTAATTAAGAACATAATAAAATATCAATAATATCATTTTCAATTTGTTGACTTGGTTTTGGGTTTTGGGTTGATTTATTGTTAATATTCCAACCCTATGCAAAAATATGTGACAAAAAATTTGAGGTTTAAAGAGAATGTAATTTAAATTAAATAATTTTTTGGTGTAAAATTGATATATAGTATTTAAATAATAATTATAATAGTAAATTCATTATAAATCAATTATAAAATATTTCAAATGTAATTTTAATAATATTGATATATATTTAAAAATATATTAATAAATAAAAAATATTTTTATGTAAACAACATATTATACAAATAAAATATTTTAATGGGTAAAATATTTGAATATTATTTACATAAACATTATATACCATTCAATTTGTCTTACTATTTTACATTTTTATCTTATTTTATTTATATTTTTATACTAAATCCAACAAATCTACATTTTCATTTTATTTTACTATATTTATATATTAAATCCAAAAAATATTTATTAAAATTATAAATTTAATATATAAAATTTATAAATACAAATATCCTCCAAATTTTCAAGGATTTAAATCCATCCATTCATTTGTTCATAAATACGCATTAAACAATGTAAATTCCACAAAGTATATATATATATAATAAGAAGATCAATATTCTTGACTTACAAAATTATTTCCAATTTTAAAATAAAAAATTTACACCTAAAATAAAATTATATAATTATATATATGTTTAAGAATTTTTTTTTAATAATTTAATTTGCATTCACTTTCTTAATCATTTTTACATCATATTTGAAACATACATGATACCGTTATTTAAGAAGCTTTTTTTATTTTAATTTCATATGATTAGGGATATTGTGCATTTAGATAAAATGAATATTCAAAAGAAATTATTCTAACAAAAGATACCGTAAATATTTATAATTTTCTAACTATGAATATTTTAAATATTTAGAAAAAGGGTGGGTAGGACCATAGATTTGTTTTGTTTGAATCTGGTAAAAAAAATATATAAAATTAAGAATATTGGAGTGTAATTATTTTTCAATGTTGAAAATAGATTTAATATTATTAATAACTCTTTGGGCATTTAGAAATTATTCTAACAATAAATACCGTAAATATTTATAATTTTCTAACTATGAATATTTTAAATATTTAGAAAAAGGGTGGGTAGGACCATAGATTTGTTTTGTTGGGATCTGGTAAAAAAAATATTCAAAAATAAGAATATTGGAGTGTAATTATTTTTCAATGTTGAAAATAGATTTAATATTATTAATAACTCTTTGGACATTTAAATTTTTGGAAGTTTGACCTCTCTAATCTAGATTTTCTAAAAATATTTGTCAAACTTTTTATACCATATTTAAAAAATATAACCTCTCAACAATTAAGCGAAAGTGAATTTCAGTCCTTGGCTCTAGTTTAAACTTGTCATAAATTGTGCTACACTTATTGACCTTTGAAGACCCGATTGATAGAATTCGGGTGCATTTGAAGTGGACGAAGAAAACTCCATGTCTCTCCGATCGCTTAGTTCGAACAACCCAAATTGTAAGTGCTAGTGCAAAGGCTGGCTACGTGATTACATTTTTGGATTGTTGCTTCTGCTGATAGAAAAGGCCGTATCAGCATTGAATTCAGAAGCCTAAGGTCCTTTAATCATTAACCGGATAGACCAGTTGCTATGTTATCCATTTTATTTTGATTTTGTAGGTTTTTTTTATAGTTTAACGTTATAGATATAATTGGAATTTATATTTTTTTATTAATATTTAAAATTATTAAGATATAATAATGTACATAATTGTTATTGTAACCTTTGCACGTTAATATTATATAGATAATGGCCTCATATTTTTCTGTCATAACTTTTGGATGCAATATTTATGCCATGAAATTTAGATAGTTTCACCTTTTTCATTGTTAAGGTTCATAGAAACTACAAAAAAATTAAAATCCTTCAAAATATATCATATTCATGTAAATAACATATTTACTATCAATTAATACTCACCATAATTTGCATAAAAAAATCGAGAGGAACAATATGTAAATAAATACACTTATGAAGAGTTATTACTACCCACCACTATTTATATTTTCTTAAACACTTTAACAAGTAGGAGTAAAAATGTAAATGTGTATACTAAATTATATAAGTTTACTTAATATCGAAAAAAATCAGTAAAAAATTATTAATAATAAATTAAAATAGTTATCAAAATTCAAACAACACCTAACTAAGTAAATAAAGAAACTATGTTTTTAATATTTTTTTTAAGAAATATATTCAACTTATTTTTCAAAGCTATATTTTGAAAGAACAACTACCATTTAAAATATATCTATCTATCTTTAGAGAGAAAATGTACAACATGTTAGGTCTAAGACTTTTGTGATCCATAATGTAGATATATGTCTTTCCGATTAATCACATAGTAAGGAGATCTAAAACTTTTGTGATCCATAATGTAGATATATGTCTTTCGGATTAATCACATAGTAAGGATTTGGTCGAGGTTTTCAACAAACTAATGTGGTTCATCCTCAAGAGGAAGTGACATTCAAATTGACGAGCCTTGTCAGTGATTTCCCTTTCGTGTAGGGTAATAATGTTAGATCTAAGACTTTTTTGATCCATAATGTATATATAAGTATTTCGTATTAATCACATTTTAAGGATTTGGTCGACGTTTCAAGCCAACTAATGTGATTAATCCTCAGAACAAAGTGAGACCAACCTTCTACATAGCAACGCTAAAACTACAATAAATCATTATGATTGTTGATGGGTAGGATTGGATTCTCCATGGATAAAATTACAATTAACAAATTACCTCATTTTACTAATCATTAAAACTTAAATTAACTAAATTCTAAACATTCACACTATCTTAAATTCATTATTTTTACTTTACTTTAACTATATCTAAACTAAAATGCAATGCACAGATAACTAGTATGTAACACTGGTCAAATATTAATTTTAACCTTTGAATATCTATTATAAACATTAATGATGTCAAATTAAATATTTGACTTCTGGTCATTTACTATTTTTAAATTTACATAATTTCAATTTATTGTTTTAAACGTTAGTATCTACCATTTTTCTTAGGACATATAGATTCTAAAATTATTTCAAATTCAAATAATACATCAATATTTCACTATTTCTATTTTATTTATGATTTATAGATTCATATATTTGATTTGTAAATCATGTCTATTTGGTTTTTACGTAATTTGATTAATTTTTTTTTAATAAGCTATTTCATTTAATGTCACAAACCCACATGTAAAGATATGCATAAATAAAATTAATATTATTTGATATTAAAAAAAAATTCTTTCATCATTAAAGTGCACATTTATGCCAGGACTGTAATTTCTTACCAATGTTATTTTTACAATTGATCGGATTAATATAATATGGTCCTTTTGACAATCAAACAAATCATATTTTTGTTTTTTATATAAACTTGGAACGACTAATGTTTAACCTAAACATACATTGGTTTGAGTTTCCAACCAAGTCAACTAGCTCATGCTTACCAACCTTCGAACCATGACTAGCTATATTGTATATCAAACTGTAATTAAGTTAAGGTCTTTAATTCTGTCATGTCACTGTGCTAAGCATTAATTTGCAAACCGTCTTCATTTATGCTGCATTAACTCTATCGCTGATGCATCAGCCTAGGTGTGGAGGTATTTCCCCTTTAGAGTCTTCGTTGTTGTGCAGCTTTGTCATCGACCTTGGGAGCGGCTCCTCATCAACCATACCCAAATGTTAAGTCAGATGGAGAACCTCGGGGTTCTATGCCTCTGGTGTAGTGCCGTCACCTTCTCATTTCTTTCTTCCGGAATTAGGCACAACGCGCTCTCCAAAGGGGCTTTCCTATGCTCAGTTAACTATAGGTCCAACCTTTGTCATTTGAGCGAGTTTGTTTCCCAATTTTGGTTCACCCTTGTCATATTATGCTTCCTACTCGACAATTGCTACCTTTGACAGGCGCATCTTGGTTCTGTTTCGACATTCTGTTGTGATGAGGGTTTTTACATGCAGCTTCAATTGAGGTAATTTCTGAATGTGCTCGATTCAATTTCTGTCAACAAGTTTTACCCATTCTTTGTTTACATGCGTATTGTTTTAACCTTTGTTACTCCTCCCAGGAGGGATGGAGGGTTTCACAAGTGACGTTGGTTTGGGGGAGTTTCCGGAAAAAGCCTTTGCTCGGCTAACTCAACGCGTTGATGATTGCTCCAGCCCATCTACTGGGTACTTGAGCTTTGCCCATTACGATTTTTAAGGGTTTCTTAGGTTTGAGATTTTGGATTCTAAAAAGAAGACTCCGAGTTGTTAACTTATCTGTCTATTTATAATTTGTACTATCTGGAATATCTTTAGTATTAAAAGCTCATTGGCTTTAAGGGCAAATTGTATTTGTAATATGTTCTGTAATAGGTTTTAACGATGTACCAAAACCCTGTCGTAGCTCTATTTTCGTCCTTTCTTTGTTAATAGATTCATAACAGTTTCTTAATGTCGTTAAGAGGGTTTTCCGACCGACTTACAGTTCTTGTTTGCCATTTAACATAATTGTTCTATATACCTCTTCTGGATAATGTAATAGTTGGTAAAATGCTTTATCATTTTCTTCAGAAATAGAAGTCGAAATGCTCAACTATTTTTCAAGTTGAATCTATAATTTTTGGTCTACTATGATTTGCCAAGTAGAGTTTCCAATTTATCTAGCGTCGCCTGCAAGGGTAGGAATCTGGTCATGCATGAAATAAAAAGATGTATAAATGTATTTACCCATCACACGTCTATAAGCTCTATTTCATTTAGTTTTGTTTACTGTTTAAATTTTTTGTTATTACGGGAAGGTCTAGGTTCCTAAATGATTCCTCTTTACACAGTTTGAAAGTTTATAGCGATTTTTTATCATATATTATTGTTCCTTCTTTCCCCTGTAATCAAGGTTTTCCTTCACGTTTTAAAGGGATTATGGGCATACTAGTTCTTTTATAAATTGTGTGGAAATCTTGGCAATTCTTGATTTCCTGTTTTGTTTTATTGCCATAATGTCTGCATATCTAGGCTCTGTGAGTTTCCGTGTAATTATAACCACGTTTGCCTATGTTTCTCACTCGGTCAGAGTAAATTAGTTTTTCTTTTCAACTAGGTATATAAAAATTGCTTGTGGGCTATTCTACACAGGACACACAAAATTATCCATTCTATCTCTAAACCTTTGTTAGCAAATATCAAGCATAATTTTATATATACCAGATCTCTACTTATTTGATATGAAATTTCACTTATCTATCTTCTAGTTTTGGTCTGCAACTAAACCTTGAGCTGGACCTTGAGCTGCTTGCTACTTTTCTTCCCAACCTTGACACTACTTATACCAACTAGTCTCCCCCGGTGTTGTTCCTGAATATAGGAACCGTCTTTTTTTTAGAAACCATTGTCTCACAGCTATTTGGTTCCTGAATATAGGAACCGTCTTTTTTTTTTAGAACCCACTGTCTCACAGCGATCTGGTCCAAACCAGACGTAGCTACAGAAAACTGCCTGACATCTCAGTGCAGATTTTCTTTTTTTTCCTTTGTTTTCTTGCTCACTCTCTCTCCTTGATCTCAGATACCCCTATCCTCTTGATCTTTCTTGAATAAATCCTCAAGAAATTAGTTAGGGATAGGTAAGTGTCAACCTAACTACTCTAACAGGTGAAAACAATATTTACATGTAACTACTATTTCATTTCTGCATAATTTAATTCAAGAAATAGTTTTTATAACTTAAAATAATAATCAGTTTGTTTAATTTGTAGTAAATTAAATATTTACATTGTCTCGGGATATCACATTTAACGTGAAAATTATGAGAATTTTTTATTTCTTATTTAACCATTTTTCATAAACATTTATATATATACAAATTATTTTTAATATTAGAAAAACTCATTAATAATTTCATTAAATCTTTTATAATCATATTATTTATAATTTCATTAAATCATTTAAAATAATATTAAATCAAAAGATATTTCGTTGAATGCATCTCTATATCAACCCCAGGTACTGGATTGAATTTTGTGTTTTTTTACAAATGGACGATCCTGGAATATTCTTCGTCTGAAATCTATATACGCTTGTCGTTTGAGGAGTGCGAAGCATCTCATTCCTCCCCGCTACTTTGCCTGCCTCCGTTCTCCATCTCAAAGCTGGCATTTAGGGTGTTTTGTAGAATTTTATATCAGTTTTTTTAGATTTCATTCCTTTGGTTTTTTTATTGCAATGGCAATGGCTGCTTCCACCATGATCAGATTGTCTGCTAAGGTGGGATCATTTCCTGAAAATCATCGTTCTTCGGTGGCGTTTGATGCAAAAGATCCGACCGAAAATAACTAGCACCGATGGCACAGTCCGATTGCGTTTCGATTATCATTTGGGGTAACAATTATCGATTATCGTTTCCTCTGTAATGTTAACATTATGCTTTCTAATGTTCTTGCCTGCAAGATAAAGTGAAGTAGGAGGGCAGTCTCAGATCTCATTCTTGTGAACATCGAGAACAACACGCAGAGGGAGGATAATCGATCTCTATATATTATTCTTAATATTAGAAAAACTCATTAATAATTTCATTACATCATTTATAATCATATTATTTATAATTTCATTAAATCATTTAAAATAATATTAAATCAAAAGATATTTCGCTAAATGCATCTCTATATCAACCCCGGGTACTGGATTGAATTTTATTTTTTTTACAAATGGATGATGAGGGTAGATGATTCCTGGAATATGCTTCATCTGAAATCTATCTACGGTTGTCATTCGAGGAGTGCGAAGCGTCTCATTTCCTCCCCGCTGCTCTGCCTGCCTCCGTTCTCCATCTCAAAGCTGGCATTTAGGGTGTTTTGTAGAATTTTATATCAGTTTTCTTAGATTTCATTCCTTTGGTTTTCTTATCGCAATGGAAATGGCGGCTTCCACCATGATCAGATCGTCTGTTAAGGTGGGATCGTTTCCTGAAAATCGTCGTTCATGGGTGGCGTTTGATGCAAAAGACCCGACCGAAAATAACTAGCACCGATGGCCCAATCCGATTGAGTTTCGATTATCATTTGGGGTAACAATTATCGATTATCGTTTCCTCCGTAATGTTAGCATTACGCTTTCTAATGTTCTTGCATGCAAGATAAAATGAAGCAGGAGGGCAGTCTCAAATCTCATTCTTGTGAACATCAAGAACAACACGCAGAGGGAGGATAATCGATCTCATGGAGGATAAACTCGGGTAAAATAGATTAGATAAATCTTTGTTCGAAGGGATTATAGAAATCGCCCCAAACAAATTTCAATGGCTCTCGTTCAAGTATGGTGGGTTCGCCGGCTAATTGTGTTTAACTTTACAGTTGTTGATTTGACAAAGATGATATGTGAGTGAATAAGTGCTCTACGATGAATAGATAAAATTGCAATCTCGTCAAGAAGAACGTGCGGTTTTTTGGCGATTTAGCGGAGCCATCCGGTGACAATGTAGCATAGAGGAGCAAGAACGCTTTGGCCTTCATTTAGGGTAGCCCAGATCCCAAGAGCCCAACAACTGTAATGCCCCAAGGAAAAATGTAAATATTTTATTTCACCGTAGTAAGAACAAACTGAATACTTATTGTTGTTATCTATTTGAATTAAATAATATTTTTAATTATTGAAATGAGAAATGCTTTAAGCATTAACAGAACTGGTAACTTCTGAGAAGGGAAGTTGGAAAAGACAATTGCTGGAAAATGCAACCCGAACTACCTCCCCTAACTAGAAGGGCTTCCAAAGAAAAGGAAGAGGGGGAAGGGAAAAACTGCACTGTAGGGACAGACAGGGAGAGGAAATATGGCTATGTCTGGTGATGACCAAATAGCATTGCACCATGTGCAAGCAACATGCTGAGCAGCGTGGTCTGGCAAGTAAGCTAGGGGGAGATTTTGGTCTTGAAAGACGAATCTCATGGTTGGGAGGTCGAGATACAACAAAGAACTAGGTGAATCTCTGAAGAGTCCTTTACATCTTGGAAAGACCAGGTAAGTAAAGAAAATACCTGGATAAATCTGTTGAATAATCTTTTATGTGTTTTGTTCTGTAATGAAAAGTAGAGCTGAGGTTTACCTTTGAGATTAGCAAAGGACTGCATATTTGGAAGTTAGATTTTCTTTTCTTAAAAATGCAAGGAATAATTTCTATGTAAGAGTATTCTTGAATATAGAACTCAGGAGTAGAAATTAAGTCTGTTGTAATAGTCAAATAACTAAACTTGAAAGGTCTTGATTACAGCAGACACCATATTAGTTTGAAAGCCGACTCTTTGATTGCAAAATAGGTAAACAAAAGAACACACTCGTGAAATAGGAATTTGGCAGAATGTAAATAGCTAATCTAATGAAAAACAAAAATAGGCGGAAATGGCACCTTTATCTTAGAATTTTTCGTTTATGCAAAAAGGAAAATTGTAGCATTACAATGCCAGAACATGAAAGCAAAGCAGAAACACAAATTCGATACCCGAACCCGAGAATCGTAATAGAACTTTCTTACATCTCAGTCATGGATGAGCCAAGCAACACTATGTAATAAATTGAGTTTATAAACCATGCATTCTCAACAGAAGTATAAGACGAGGTAAGCACCGAGCCTCTCTAGGGTATCTACTCTTACCTTAAGATGAGTAGAAAGCCTGAGAGGGTCACAACAATCAGTGAGAAAATATATCATTCCAATAAGCGCACAAAAAACGAGGATTCGCCACCAAAGTAAACCATATATAAATGCAGTATAGAAAGGTAACATCCTGGTGAATATACAAATAAACATCCTTGTAAAAACAGAATTCGATGGCATGCAACTACAACTTAGCACTGATAATTTCAAATGTGAATTCATGCGTAAATGGAGCTCTGTTCATTAAATTAACTATAAGAGCAAATCCATAACACAGGAATGGTATCTCAAAGACTGAACAATGTAAACAGAAATAGACGACATATCTTTGAGGGGAATTATAAACAAACCCCAACAATTTAGTTCACTTACTTGCCAGAAAAACCTTATAGACTCTGCTTGAAGTTCTAGCATAAATAAAATTAGTCCAGCACTTACAGTTCCAACCCTAGGTCTCCATCTAAGATGGAACGACGAGAACATAGCAACCCACTGCAATAACCAACAAGGGCTCGACCCCAGACAACTATAACAATACTACAAGCAAAATCCCTAGCAGTTCACATACATAACTACAGGAAGTCAAGCCAGAAGGCAAATAAAGCCTATAAATGCACCAAAGCGGCCAGGTCTCAAGCCAAGAGGCCACAGCCTCAAGAACTTCTTTGCAAAACCGGAGGAAGACCACAGAATGCTCTGTTCCGGTCAGTGAGGACTACCACCATAACTGTAAAGCATTAAGGAAAAATTACAAGTCTATAAACCCTTGAGGTGCACCATTGCAAAATATTTCGAACCCTCCGCTAACTAATCAACTCAGAATATCGAATCCCTCAACAAAGCCTTGAAGCTTACCTGGAGGCCATCACTGGAGGGGGGCAGCTTGAGGAGCCTCGCTTTTCCATGCTGCATGCGGGCATCCTTTGGCCACTACCATACACCTTCATTAAGAAGCAAAAACGAAAAAAAAAAGCGTTGTTACTGTAATGACACATGAAGCTGCTAAACAAAAACTTGAATTGAAGCAAAATTCAACACAAATACTTACATGAGAAGCATGAGGACCTGTTTCTGTAGTCGAATCCTGGGAAGAGACCACAAAATTGCAGGTGGGTTTGGGTTGCGGAAGGTGGAGCAGAGCTAGAACGAGCGCCAAGGCACAAAACTTAGAATGAACCCAAACCACCCGAGTATACAACTGAGAAACGCGCGAAACAAGGCTCAGCCCTCGGTTCACGCATCCCTTACCTCTGTCGTTGATGAGTGCGGAGGACCAAGGTGCACAGTGGCTTAAGCACTGCCTGCCCGTGCCACGCCACCATGACAGGGCAGAGGAATAAGTGTTATGCCAAGTGTAAGGTGCAGGAGAACGCAACTACTAGAAAGGTATTAAAGCGACTGTAAATGTGGTACCATGAGTTTAAATGCGAGTGACAGTCAACTTACTGAAAAAATCTCACTGATTGTCTAAGTTTATGTACCTTGTTATGATCCGTTGTTGTATAAATAATTTTTAATTCATTTGCGCAAAGGCATGGTGTGCTTGTTACCGGGAAAAGTGTCTATTTAGAACTGCTCTATCCCACTAAGGTGTGACGGCTGCCTTAGAAACAAACAGAGAAAACTACTTTTGTATTTCCTTTATGAATTAAAGATAGAGGGGGATAGAAAGAACCGACCTGTGTCTTGCGCTAATGCTTTGATTCAATCCCTCTCTTCTTTGACAGCTTCCAGCTACTTGCTCTCTTACTTGCCCAGCTTCACCAAGTACCTGTAAGATCACAGAAGAAGAAAACTATGCAAAGACATGGATCTATATTCATAAACAGCTTAGGATCAGATTTAAGCTAACCATACAAATGTAACAAGCATCAATGATACACAAAAATGGAGGAAAAACTCAAATAGTTTTTATTGATATAACAAGAAGATCCAGGAGGAGTTACAACCGATGATTCCTAACCCAGCATCAACCTCCCAGCAAAGAAGCCCCTCTTCACCTCCAACAAAGCATAAATCACCCAATACTCTGATCTCTATCTCAAAACCAATACCAATTCCTTACAATGTGCAAAATTCCACCCTCTGGATCTCTGGGATGAGGGATCCATATATAGATGTATGCAAGGAGGATGAGTCAGCTTGTGATTTGATTAGTGGCTTCTCTCTATCAGTTCTTGCTTCCACTTGGAGACTGAAGGCCTCTTACTCATCCTTGGTCGAATTCAGCGAGGCAAGTGTCATAGGAGAAGATTCTGGAAGCTTCCATTATCTCTCCACCTCGCGGAATGACACTGCCATTTGTCATTTCCCGCTCAACGCACCCTGATAGTGCATTTAGGTGCGTTGCAACGCACCTAGCTAGTGTGTTTAGGTGCTATGCAACGCAGTTAGCCAGTGGAGGAGCTGAAATGATCTTGTTTTGACTTATTCTGAGCAGTTTCTGGTGGAGAACTTCTGGGAGAAGCTGTAATTGGTTGACCTTGTTCCTTTAGGGGTTAGAACAACACTTTTAGGGACTTAAGAGCCCTTGGTTTATGGACATTTCATGCTTGGAGCTGCAAGGCACAAAAATGTCTATAACAGTTGCCCCCTAAAGTATGAGGTCGTTAATAGGGTGAAATGCTTTATTATGAGGATCTGAAGTTCTTTCAATGCTGGGAGGAGACCTGTAATAAGATACAATACAATACATTATCTTCATACTGTTTTTCATGATCTAGCTGAGACAGGCATTCCCATGCTCAGCTTTATAAATTCATTTTCATGTACATTGGACAGACAATCGTCTGAGGGTAGACTGATGATTCTGATAGAGCCATCATCCTTTTGGTATGATGATTATCTGTGCTGCGATGCTGTACATTTCAATGTCTTTATTTCCCTGAATATATATCGCAGCCCGGATGGATGAAACTAGATCCAGGGTCTTCAATCTCGTCCGATCTTCACTCAAAGTACAAGTCGATCCATGTGAGAAATGTCCTGAAGTCGAACATGGAAAGACATCGCTTGATTACCAGTCAATGATGTAAACTGTTAACAAGCGCGAGAGGAATCACCGATAATGATAATGATCCTCAAGGTACTGCAGTACAATTCACGTGGTGTGAATAAAGGACTTGGCGTCGAACACCATGCAAAATCTTTCGGTTGAAGGTCATTGATGTAAATCTGTTGCCAGAAGTGAGAAACTTGCCATTGAGGCATGCAAGCTTCAAAGTATTAAATGGGGTGTTCCTAGATCAACTTCTTGGATAATGAGCTGATGTCGACAAGAAGTGATCCGTCATAGGAGGGCCTTAATGAATCCCACATCAATGACACGGAATGGAGCAAATGATTTTGATGGAGGTGAAAACAATCTGATGATATACGATTCAGGGTGGTGGTCATGAAAGTATGGAGTATAATGTATGGTAGTGGGTGGGACACAAGTGACTTCTCTGGATGACTTCTCTTGAACATGTCGGCGACACTTATGTGATGGATTGGTAGCATTAACCCCAAATGTGGATGGTATGGCGTGACCATGGCGATGTGACCGGTGAATGAAACAACCCAGCCCGACTCGGACGCGGAGCAGAAGTGTCATGTTCAAGAGCGACTTGCTACCAATAAAGATTCTTTGAGTTTTCTTCCCAATTTTTCCCCAGTCATTGCTGACCAGTACCTCTTTATTTTTGTCAAGCTTGAAGAGGATAACATATGCTTGTTCTATAATTTGCCCTTCGAGCAAACCCATCGCTATGTTTTAACGAGCCTAGCGATAGTGAAACTCGTTCTCGTCTAAAGACAAGTTTGTCGCTATTAATCTTTTTAACGAGTTTAACGACAAAGATAACTCGGTCCTTTTCATTTTTAGAGAGTCTGAAAAGGTATGTAAAGGTAACTCCAAAATTCATTTTTCGTCATCTAATCCCTTAAGTCCAAAAAAAGTATAAAACAATAAAAAAGGGATGAATTTTCGATAGCTTTAACGAGCCGAACAAAACAAGCGCTCGATCTTTTTGTGTAATAATCCCTCAGGTCCAAAAAGATTAAAATCTAGAGGAGGGATAGCACTTCCTGTCCCTTTAACGAGCTGGAGAGGCCAATGGCTCGGCAATCTTTTCATATTTACAAGTCAGTTGAAAAGAGCTTAAAGAAGACTCGTCTTTTGAGGAACGAGTGATAAAATGGGTAGCAGCTAATTCCAGGTAAGGTTTGAAATTTTCCAATCACGGTAGTGTCACAAGGATGGCTAGTGAAATCACTCTTCGCAGCTGTTCCTCAAAATGGGTAAACAATCAAATGGAGGTGAATGATCGGCCAATGTAAAAGTGGAGGTGACGGTGCAAACACAACCAAGGCTTTAATGGCTAAAGTACTACATTCACGGTGGTTATTTACCGGGGAATAGTTCATTTTTTAACGAGCTTAAACACGAGTGGAAACATTTGCTCGGTCCGGGTTTATTTTTTAACGAGCTTGAACCTCGCGGTAACACTGCTCGATTAATCCAGTCATATGATAAGAATGTCTCATATAAAACGGCAATTTTTAGAGTTTTGCCCCACATCCTTTCTTTATGCAAGTTAGGAAACGACTAATCCAAAAAACAGATAAATAATCGCTCTTTGCTTACACTCCAAAAGGTTTGCATGCCCCCAGGTATAAAACAGAGTTTCAAGGTTACCTCTACTTCACTCGCTAAAACATTTGTTTTACCGAGAGAGGCCTACCTCTTACAGGTTACCCAAATATTGTTCCATTCACACTGCGAACAAAACACTTCTTCGGTGATGTCTATCGAAACAAACAAAGGTGAGCGACGATGCCCGCCAACTCACATAACTTTGACAAGAGAATCTTGTTCCAGAATAACCCCCTCTTCCAATCACAGACGAGGGTACAGACTAATCATATTCTCCTACGGAAACCTACCCTATACCCGAAGTTTTCCTGCTGAAGCAGACCAGGATGCATGCCCCCTGGGTTTCAGTCATATCCCTCCGAATTACTCGCGCTCATCGGGAGGACAGACTGGAGATTGAGGCATTTCTTGCGTGAAAAGACCATTTAGGGACGGTATATGACTATTTGCTATGCGTGATCCGGGAAATGAAAGTTGGTCCACGAGCTTGACCACTCTTCCTTCGTGTGGAAAACACATTACTCTAAAGAGTGAAGAGACAATTGCTCCCATGCAATAAACATAGTCTCGTCCAAAGAGTAGATTGTAATCTAGGAGTCCTTGAACTACCATTACGTTCATGCGAACTGTCTTCCTTCTCAATGTTATGGGCACATCGGGAAGGATCCCCAAAGGTCGACTGGTTCCTTTATCAAAGCCTGTCAGATTTCTCATCTCAGGCAAAAGCGATGGCGAACCAAACGCCTTCCAAGTAGTTGAGGAAAGGATACTCACAGAAGCCCCCTCATCTATGATGGTACCAGCCATAACCATTCTATATATTTGAACGATAATTCGGAATGGTATTCTTGCTGGTAAACGGGGTCTGCCTAGTTGATTCTAGTCGAAGGAGACAACTAGGTTGCTTGGAGGTGGGACTGAATAGACGGCCAGGTATGACTCTGATGAACTTCCTTCGTACGGTAAAGGAACGGGTGAATTGCCCCCATGTTCGTTGGAGTCTGTGCTTATGAAGAGAATTTGGACGGTGTCATCCTTGTTCTCCTCAGTGAGTGTATCATCTGAAGATGAAACCTCTGAAGGCAAGACCGGGTCAACTGCCGCCTCGACCTTTTGACTTTCATCTGGTATGGATCCAGATGGTTTATCTTCAATGATAGGTGCTTCAGCCGACCACCTAAGCGGGCTAGCGAGATTTTCAACTAGTGACGGACTCGGCAAGAGTTTTTTATATCCAGAAGGAAGTCGTAACGGTGAAACCGGACGATCATCCAAAACTCTTTTAGCTTCGTCTAAGAAGGGACAACGGTGGATGGCATGATCGCCTTCACACAGTTTACAAGGAAATCTATATTTTCCTTTTTGTCCTAGGACTTCACTTTCACTAGTCGACGGTGTGCTTTCAACATGATTACCAGAGGTTGACGACACCGGGTTGTGCAATTTAGGAGACCAGTCCCTTAATATCCGAGAGATGCAAGTACAATCTCTGTGAAAGTGGTCCTCTTTGCAAATGACACATGGCGATTTAGGCCTGGTCGGTGCAGTGTGTGGATTTTCGTTAGACGACACTCGTTTTCCCCCATTCGCCTTTGGCTCCTTCTTCTTCTTCTTTTCCTTCTTCTCCTTAGGAACTTGACTTTTGGCTTTACCAGCCCCATCAAGCGAAGAAGAAGGAGGAGAGGAAGAATTAAAGGAAGTAGAAGGTTGGTGGGCAACTCTGGACTCGTCTAATTACTGATTCGATTGTTCAGGAATAGTGGTGTTCTGAACGACAGAGGTTGAGAAGACCCATACATGCAAACCAATTGTCAGTCTTGGAAGCGACAATGTGGCCATATGGGGTGCACCAACATCTCCCCAAGAAGAGAAGGGACTAGGATTTCCTCCAAGGGGAATTCCTTGGTTGGTAGACTCCATTTTCTCAACCCAAGATCAACGTAGGAAAGGGGTAACTAATCAGTCATATACTGATCACAGGCTGCAAAAATCAGAGACAAAACTGGAAAGAATGAAGCACAAGAACCTCGGCTGCACAGGGCTAGGCTGATCAGCGCACCTGTTACATAGAGAAACTGCATTGCAGCGCAGGTTGCCCTTTCAGGAAGTGCGTTGAAATGAGGGATCTCTTCACAGTGCCTGCGTTGGGCCAGAAACGAAAATTCTATCCGGGTGCTGGGTCACGGTTTGCAGTTTAGTCTTTGGTTTTTGGCCGAGTAAAAGCAATCAATAATGCACAATCAGGGGGTAGATCTAAGGAGGGTCTAAGAGCTATCACAAAGGGCAATCAGATCATTTGTGGATCAGCTGTTCAAATCATAAACAAATCCAGTGAATGGACAGAAGCAACAGACGTCTACTTTGCATTTGTTATGGCAAATGCAGTTCGAATGCTACTTATAAGTTTATGAAACAAACAACAAAGAAATACACAAACAAACTAATTAGACAATCGTCCCCAGCGGAGTCGCCATTTTGTTACCGGAAAAAGTATCTATTTAGAATTGCTCTATCCCACTAAGGTGTGACAGCTGCCTTAGAAACAAACAGAGAAAACTACTTTTGTATTTCCTTTATGAATTAAAGATAGAGGGGGATAGAAAGAACCGACCTGTGTCTTGCGCTAATCCTTTGATTCAATCCCTTTCTTCTTTGACAGCTTCCAACTACTTGCTCTCTTACTTGCCCAGCTTCACCAAGTACCTGTAAAATCACAGAAGAAGAAAACTATGCAAAGACATGGATCTATATTCATAAACAGCTTAGGATCAGATTTAAGCTAACCATACAAATGTAACAAGCATCAATGATACACAAGAATGGAGGAAAAACTCAAATAGTTTTTATTGATATAACAAGAAGATCCAGGAGGAGTTACAACCGATGATTCCTGACCCAGCATCAACCTCCCAGCAAATAAGCCCCTCTTCACCTCCAACAAAGCATAAATCACCCAATACTCTGATCTCTATCTCAAAACCAGCAGCAATTCCTTACAATGTGTAAAATTCCAGCCTCTGGATCTCTGGGATGAGGGATCCATATATAGATGTATGCAAGGAGGATGAGTCAGCTTGTGATTTGATTAGTGGCTTCTCTCTGTCAGTTCTTGCTTCCACTTGGAGACTGAAGGCCTCTTACTCATCCTTGGTCGAATTCAGTGAGGCAAGTGTCATAGGAGAAGATTCTGGAAGCTTCCATTGTCTCTCCACCTCGCGGAATGACACTGCCATTTGTCATTTCCCGCTCAACGCACCCTGATAGTGCATTTAGGTGCGTTGCAACGCACCTAGCTAGTGTGTTTAGGTGCTATGCAACGCAGTTAGCCAGTGGAGCAGCTGAAATGATCCTGTTTTGACTTATTCTGAGCAGTTTCTGGTGGAGAACTTCTGGGAGAAGTTGTAATTGGTTGACCTTGTTCCTTTAGGGGTTAGAACAACACTTTTAGGGACTTAGGAGCCCTTGGTTTATGGACATTTCATCCTTGGAGCTGCAAGGCACAAAAATGTTTATAACAGTTGCCCCCTAAAGTATGAGGCCGTTAATCTGGTGAAATGCTTTATTATGAGGATCTGAAGTTCTTTCAATGCTGGGAAGAGACCTGTAATAAGATACAATACAATACATTATCTTCATACTGTTTTTCATGATCTAGCTGAGGCGGGCATTCCCATGCTCAACTTTATAAATTCATTTTCATGTACATAGGACAGACAATCGTCTGAGGGTAGACTGATGATTCTGATAGAGCCATCATCCTTTTGGTAGGATGATTATCTGTGCTGCAATGCTGTACATTTCAATGTCTTTATTTCCATGAATATATATCGCAGCCCGGATGGATGAAACTAGATCCTCAAAGTACAAATCGATCCATGTGAGAAATGTCCTGAAGTCGAACATGGAAAGACATCGCTTGATTACGAGTCAATGATGTAAACTGTTAACAAACGCGAGAGGAATCACCGATAATGATAATGATCCTCAAGGTACTGCAGTACAATTCACGTGGTGTGAATAAAGGACTTGCCGTCGAACACCACGCAAAATCTTTCGGTCGAAGGTCATTGATGTAAACTTGTCGCCGGAAGTGAGAAACTTTCCATTGAGACATGCAAGCTTCAAAGTACTGAATGGGGTGTTCCTAGATCAACTTCTTGGATAATGAGCTGATGTCGACAAGAAGTGATCTGTCATAGGAGGGCCTTAATGAATCCCACATCAATGACACGGAACAGAGCAAATGATTTTGATGGAGGTGAAAACAATCTAATGATATACGGTTCAGGGTGACGGTCATGAAAGTATGGAGTATAATGTATGGTAGTGGGTGGGACACAGGTGACTTCTCTGGATGACTTCTCTTGAACATGTCGGCGACACTTATGTGATGGATTGGTAGCATTAATGCGTTAACCTTTCTTTTGTTTCTCTTCTTGTGCTAAGCACAGGAAAACAAATGACAGCCTATATGAAAATAACAGATAATGTTCCGCACAAGTTTGTGGCGGGTCAGAGACCTACTACAGGCCCTGAAACTAATCCTGAGTTATGGATACAGCTTGGAGAGGAGGCTTGTAATATGAACCTTGTGATATTAGAGACAGTACAGGAACTAAAGAATGAGATGGCCCGTTTGCGAGAGGATAACGTGAGGTTAACCATGGAACAGAAAAATATCATAAAGAGCCTATCTGACAAGCAGAATCAGCACCCGCCGAATCCCAGCCCTGAGCAGCAATGAGTGTCAGAAGAACAGGGCTACCACACAGAACGGGAAGAGTCAGAAGGAAGGGAAGAGAATCAAGAAGAAAGGTCGGATAATGCTTCTGAGCAGCAAACTCCAAGACACAGTGGATAGAATTGCAAGGGGAGTTTCGTAAAATAAAACTGTCACACTTTGACGGAGAATTGGAGGAGGCAGTCGAGGCTTGGTTGATTAATATGAACAAATATTTTCAGCTATACAAATACGATCACAACCTCAAGGCATGGCTGGCCATTTTCCAATTATAAGGGAAGGCCACCCTATGTTGGGAAGAGGTCAAGATTGTACGAGGGGTGGAGGAGGCAGTCGAGGCTTGGTTGATTAATATGAACAAATATTTTCAGCTATACAAATACGATCACAACCTCAAGGCGTGGCTGGCCATTTTCCAATTACAAGGAAAGGCCACCCTATGTTGGGAAGAGGTCAAGATTGTACGATGGGTAAGCGAGCAAAATATAATTTGGGAAAATTTTCAAAAATATTTCAAGGAAGGATACTTGACTGAACGATTTTACGATGAGAAAACAAGAGAATTCCATGGTCTGCGACTTAGACAACAAACAATGGATGAGATTATCACCCGATTTACCTCGTTATTCTGTTATGTACCCTATATACGTGAGGAAAAAGCTAAGGTACAACAGTTTGTCAATAGTTTACCCTTGGCAATGAGGGAAAGAATTGAGTTTGATAACCCAAAAACGATGGATGAAGTAATGCGAAAGACCAGGATGTGTTATCAACAAAGTAAGTAGAAGGGAGAGATTTTAGGAAAGAGGTGGGTTGATAAGAAAGGTAATAAGATGGATGGAAACAATAAAGGAAATCGTGGCAGTGTTAATAAAGGATTTTCCAAGGGCCAAGGCAAAAAAAATCTACAAAAGAAACTGCTCAGATTAAAGTCACCCATGGAATCCAGAATCAATGAGCAATCTGAAAAAGTTGACAATGAGGAGACAGCGAGGCCTCCAGTACAATGCTGGGGATGTGGAGGACCTCACTATGTTAAAAATTGTCCTCAACGAAAAGGTACCGAACAGGTTTCACAGATTTATGAAGCATTTACAGTTGGCAAGGTGGGGCGTAGTTTACCAAGGATTAATGCTGCTCTAGAGGATCATCAGGTAGAGTACTAGCCGACCATGGTGGAGTTTGAAAGTAAAATCTTTGATTATGCTATAGCTATTTTAATTGATCTTGGAACTACGTTAAACTATGTTAGTCCTAAGGTTGTGGAACAATGTAAGTTGCAAACTGTCAAATTTAAAGACCCCTGGCTGGTACAGCTAGCAACAGGAGCAAAGAGACATGTGCTAGCTAAGGTCAATAACTACCCTTTGAAGATAGCAAGACAGCCGATGATGGCAGATTTAAATGTCCTTCCCTTGGTTCATACGATGTGTTGATAGGTATGGATTGGTTGGAAAAACGCTGGTCCATTATAAACTGTAAAACAAAGACTATCTGTTACAATGATGAGCTTGGAGAAAAGGAGGAGATGCAAGGTATTAAGAGGTCAGTGGAGATTCGACCAATAACCACTTCTCAGTTGGCAAAGTGTATTAAGAAAGGATGTCAGATTTATGCCATCCAAGTGGGTTATGCCAACTCAAAACACAAAACTGCCACATTGGAGAGTATTTCGGTGATACAAGATTTTGCAGATGTGTTTCCGGAGGAAATACTAGGACTGCCACCCAAGAGAAACATAGACTTCACCATCGAATTTGTGCCAGAGGCAGCCCCGGTATCCCAAGCACATTATAGAATGAGCACACCAGAATTGACGGAGTTAAAGATGCAATTGCAGAAACTGTTGGACAAAAATTACATCCACCCCAGTGTGTCACCTTGTGGAGCCCCGGTGTTGTTCGTTAACAAGAAGGATAGGACCCTTCGTATGTGTATGGACTATCGTCAGTTGAATAAACTGACAATCAAGAATAAATACCCTCTACCCCGTATTGATGAACATTTTGATTACATAACAGGGGCAACGATATTTTCAAAAATTGATTTACGATCAGGGTATCACCAAATTATAATTAAAGAGGAAGACATAGCCAAAACTGCTTTTAGAACACGTTATGGACACTATGAGTTTGTGGTGTTACCCTTTGATTTAGCCAACGCCCCTGCAACCTTTAAGTGCTTAATGAACAACATATTTCCTCAGTATTTAGACAAGTTTGTATTAATTTTTATTGACGATATACTGATATATTCTCGGAATATGGAAAAACACAAGGAGCACCTGAGATTGGTACTACAAACTCTCCGAGAACACCAGTTATACGCTAAGTACAGCAAGTATAATTTCTTTAAGGAACAAATACAGTACTTGGGGCATATAATCACTAAAGATGTAATCGCTGTGGATCCCGAAAAGATAATGACCATAATGGAATGGCCGGTGCCAAAGGACGTGGCGGACATAAGATTCTTCATGGGATTAACAGGTTATTACAGGCGGTTTATGGAAGGCTTTTCGAGAGTGGGTTACCCTATCACTTCTTTGTAGAAAAAGGGAAAGGCTTTTTAATGGATTCCAGAATGCCAAAAGAGTATTGAACAACTCAAGCATCTCCTCACCACCGCACCTATACTAAGCATAGCTGATCCAAGTAAAGACTATGTGGTGTGCACTGATGCGAGTAAGGAAGGAGTAAGATGAGTATTGATGCAAGAAAGAAAGGTAATCGCATATGAGTCTAGAAAATTAAAAGAGCATCAGCAAAAATATTCTGCCTACAATTTGGAGTTGTCGGTTGTCATTCATGCATTAAAAATGTCGCACCATTATCTAGTGGGAGGAAAGTTCTATTATTGACGGATCACCACAGTTTGACTAATTACTTTAGTCAGCCCACCTTAAATACTAGGCAAGGACGGTGAGTAGACTTCTTAAGTGGTTTTGATTTCGAGATCAAGCATTTGAAAAGGAAAGAAAACTAGGTGGTGGACGCTCTAAGTCGAAAAATACAATGTCTCTATGAGATTTCTTGCAGCGAAGGGAGAAGTACCTTCAACAAAATGATTAAAAATGCAGCAAAACAAGATCCAACATATCAGCAAATAGGACAACAAGTTCAACATTCAACGAGCAAAGAAAAACAACAAGGATATGCTATGGATGTCGCTGGTATGCTATATTATAAAAAAAGGTTGTATGTTCCCAATCAAAATAGCATTAAAAACTTGATTTTGGATTAATTTCATAAAAGTCACTATGTTGAGCACCCCAGATATCAGAAAATAATCACTACACTCCGGAGAGAATATTATTGGTTAGGGATGAAAAAAGACATGGCTGAATATTTAATCCACTGTCTAGAATGCCAACAAATTAAAGTGGAACACCAGCACCCTGCGGGGTTATTACACCCATTACCCATTCGAGAGTGGAAATGGAAAACCATCTCTATGGACTTTATTACAGGTTTACCCAAGTCCAAGAAGAACAATGATTTTATCATGGTGGTGGTGGAAAAGCTAAGTAAATCAGCCCATTTTATACCAGTGCAATCTACATACAGAGCTGTGCAGATTGTCCATATCTTTATGCAAAATATTTTTAGGCAGCACGGTTTACCGAAAACAATAATTCCAGACCGTGATGTAAAATTTACATCGACCTTTTGGAAAACCGTGTTTGGAGAATTGGGAACTCAACTGAATTTCAGTACTGCTTATCATCCTCAGACCGACGGACAAACAAAACGGGTGAACCAGGTTGTGGAAGATATGCTAAGATCATATGCTATGCAGCAACCATCCAAGTGGGAAGATTATTTACACTTGGTCAAGTTTGCGTACAACAATGGTTGTCATACATCCTTGCAAATGAGCTTGTTTGAAGTGATGTAGGGACGAAAATGCCGCACACCCTCAAGCTGGGGTGGACCAAAAGACAAGCTGATGTTGGGTGCCGAAATGCTCAAGGAGATGGAAGAAATGGTCAAGAAAGTGCAGTCCAATTTAAAGGCAGCTCAAGATAGGCAAAAGAACTTTGCTGACCGGAAACAGACTTTTAAAGAATATCAAGTGGGTGATCATGTGTATGTGAGAATCCGAGCTAAAAAGAGCAGGTTATAATGGAGTGGGAACGTCAAGCTGACACCCCAGTTTTGTGGACCCTTTCAGATCTTAGCGAGAGTTGGGCGAGTGGCATACTAGCTCGCTCTCCCAAGTCATATATGGTTCCACAATGTCTTCCATGTATTGGTGTTAAAAAAATATGTTTATGACCCTAAGCATGTAATGAGTTGGCAGGACATACAGGTAAGAAATATCTCTAGTGGACCAAACAGATTATGGCAAAAAAAAAAAAAATGACTTAAAATGTTGTCTTTCAGGCTCCAGGAGAAATCTTGGTCTTGGTCGAGCCGCTGAATATACTCGATCGGAGAGAAGTAGCGCTGCGGAAATGAGCCATCACCCAGGTTAAAGTGCAATGGCAACACTTTGGGCCATATGAAGGCACCTCAGAGGATGAACTCATTAGAGAAGCTTATCCAGGGCTATTTATGACCGAAAAAACATTGGGACGATGTTTGATTTCAAAAGAGGGAGATGTAATGCCCCAAGAAAAATGTAAATATTTTATTTTACCACAATAAGAACAAACTGAATACTTAGTGTTGTTATCTATTTGAATTAAATAATATTTTTAATTATTGAAATGAGAATGTTTCAAGCCTTCACAGAACTGGTAACTTCTGAGAAGGGAAGTTAGAAAAGACAGTTGCTGGAAAATGCAACCCTAACTACCTCCCCTAACTGGAAGGGCTTCCAATGAAAAGGAAGAGGGGGGAGAGAAAAACTGTGCTGTAGGGACAGGCAAGAAGAGGAAAAATGGCTATATCTGGTGATGACCAGATAGCATTGCATCATGTGCGAGCAACTTGCCAAGCACTGTGGTCTGGCAAGTAACCTAGGGGGGAGATTCTCGTCCTGAAAGACGAATCTCGTGGTCGAGAGGTCAAAAGACAACAGAGAACTAGGTAAATCTCTTAAGCGTCCTTTACAACTTGGAAAGACCAGGTAAGTAAAGAAAATACCTGGATAAATCTGTTGAATAATCTTTTATGTGTTCTATTCTGTAATGAAAAGTAGCGTTGAGGTTTACCTCTGAGATTAGCAGAGGACTGCATGTTTGAAAGTTAGATTTTCTTTTTTTTTTAAATGCAAGTAATAATATATGTGTAAGAAAATTCTTGAATATAGAACTCAGGAGTAGAAATTAAGTATGTTGTAATAGTCAAATAACTAAACTTGAAAGGTCTTGATTACAAGAAACATTGTATTAGTTTGAAAGTTGACTCTATGATTGCAAAATAGGTAAACAGAAGAACACACTCGTGAAATAGGGATTTGGCAGAATGTATATAGCTAATCTAATGAAAAACAAAAATAGGTGCAAATGGCACCTCTATCTTCTTAGAATTTTTCATTTATGCAAAAAGGAAAACTGTAGCATTACAATTCCAGAATTTCAAAGCAGAAACTCAAATTCAATACCCGAACCCAAGAATCATAACAAAACTTTCTTACATCTCAGTCATGGATGAGCCAAGCAACACTTTGTAATAAATTGAATTTATAAAACGAGGTAAGCACCGAGCCTCTCTAGGGTATCTATTGTTACCTTAAGATGAGTAGAAACCCTGAGAGGATCACAGAAATCAGTGGGAAAATATATCGTACCAATAAGCAGACAAAAAACAAGGATTTTCCACCGAAGTAAACCATATAGAAATGCAGTATAAAAAGGTAACATCTTGGTGAATATACGAATAAACAGCCTTGTAAAAACAGAATTCGATGGCATGTAACTACAATTTAGCACTGACAATTTCAAATGTAAATTCATGCGTAAATAGAGCTATGTTCATTAAATTAACTATAAGAGCAAATCCATAACACAGGAATGGTATCTCAGAGACTGAACAATGTAAACAGAAATAGACTACATATCTTTGAGGGGAATTATAAACAAACCCCAGCAATTTAGTTCACTTGCCAGAAAAACCTTATAGACTTGGCTTAAAGTTCGAGCATAAATAAAATTAATCCAACCCTAGGCCTCCATCTAAGATGGAACGACGAGAACATAACAGCCCACTGGAATAACCAATAGGGGCTCGACCCCAGACAACTATAACAATACTACAAGCAAAATCCCTAGCAGTTCGCATACATAACTACAAGAAGTCGAGCCAGAAGGCAAATAAAGCCTCTAAATGCACCAAAGTGGCCAGGTCTCAGGCCAAGAGGCCACAGCCTCAGGAACTTGTTTGCAAAACTGGAGGAAGACCGCAGAATGCTATGTTTCGGTCAATGAGGACTACCACCATAACTGTAAAGCATGAAGGAAAATAAGAAGTTTATAAACCTTTGAGATGCACCATTGCGAAATATTTTGAACCCTCCACTGACTAATCAACTCAGAATATCGAATCCCTCAACAGAGCCTTGAAGCTTACCCGGAGGCCATCACTGGAGGGAGGCAGCGTGAGGAGCCTCACTTTTCCATACTGCATGCGGTCATCCTTTGGCCGCTACCATACACCTTCATCAAGAAGCAAAAACGATAGAAAAATGCTGTTACTGTAATGACACAAGAAGCTGCTAAACAAAAACTTGAACTGAAGCAAAATTCAACACGAATACTTACATGAACAGCATGCGGCCCTCTTTCTGTAGCCGAATCCCGGGAAGAGACCACAACATTGTAGGTGGGCTTGGCCTGCGGAAGGTGGAGCGGAGCTAGAATGAGCGCCAAGGCACAAAAGGCAGAATGAACCCAAACCACCTGAGTATACAACTGAGAAACACGCGAAACAAGGCTCAGCCCTCGGATCGAGCATCCCTTACCTCTGCCGTTGATGACTGGGGAGGACTGAGGTGCACAGCAGCTAAAGGACTGCCTTCCTGTGCCACGCCATGATGACAGGACAGAGGAATAATTGTTATGCCAGGTGTAAGGTGCAGGAGAACCCAACTACTAGAAAGGTATTAAAGCGACTGTAACAGTGGTACCATGAGTTTAAATGCGAGTGACAGTCAACTTAGCGGAAAAATCTCACCCACTGCGTGAGTTTATGTACCTTGTTATGACCCGTTGGTGTATAAATAATTTTTAAAATTCATTTGCGCAAAGGCATGGTGTGCTTTGGGTTAAACAAAGTTTAAAAAAAAAATTGAGTTAGAGGTTAGGTATATGACAACAACTCTGGGCGTCAAAATAAAAGAATTAATTATTCAAAGAGCGACGCAAATCAACGCAAAACCTTGGCGAATATTCCGCCCTACAGAATTGCTCTCTATGTTGGGATTTGTAACGACAGGTCTCAGCGATGGCTTCTCCATTGATCTCAAATCCCCTGTTTCCAATTCCCCTCTTTCCTTTTGTTCCTCAGGTGGAGAAATTATTCCGAGATCAGCATCAGGAGATTTGTTTTGTATGCGATGTATAATTGTTTTTGTATATGATGTATAATTGTTGACTGGTGGAGCTGATTATGAAACATTTTTATAGATTCATATGTAATTTTAGTTTTCTTCCTCTCGGAAAACATACTCTAATTATGGATGAATTATTTATAATTTTTTTATTAATGATATTCTACCAACTAATTCTGCGTAAAATTTTCTAAAATTGGTGTCGTATTTGCTTACTTGCACTTCAACAATTTCAATTTCTAGTGAGAGATCTCTCCACGCTGTCACGCACAACTAACGTTAACACAACTTATTTCACATTTTTGTTTTAGAATGGATTTTTTTAATTGTATTTTCTTTGAATATTATTTTTATAATTATTTTCAATCGAAATTGAATAAAAACTTAAGATTAAGTACTTAAAGGTACAATTTAAATATTAATACATTTTTTATTTTTATTTTTTCAGAAGGTCACTTAAACCTAATTTATATAACTTTTTCTTTAAATTATTGTGAAATTGCATTATAAATAAAGTCAACTAAGTAAACACAAACAAAATACATTTTCCCTTTTAAAATAAGTCTTTTAAATACTTGGAATCACACGTCCAGATTTCATAACTTAAGTATTTGTATAATTTTCGTTTATATTATTTTGAAATTACACTATAAATTATGAAGTACATTTAAAATAAGTTATTAGGTACTTAAAATAAGTTATTAAGTTTTTAGAATTATAGGGTCAATCATGGTTGGATGTTGCATTGTGAAAATGATTGTTTCAATTTGAAAATCAACTATAGTCAAACATCGCATTGTGACAAATTGTCTCGATATGAAAATCAATCATGGTCAACCATGGTCCATCGCATTGTGACAAAGATTGTCTCAATATGGAAATCAATGATGCTCAACCATGGTCCATCATCGCTTGTGACAAAGATTCTCTCAATATGGAAATCAACAATGCTCAACCATGGTCAAGCATGTTTACTTTTGGGTTTATAATATTTATGTTAGTGTTTATGTACCTTCGGTTTACAATTTACATCGCATTTCTAAAGATTGCCTCAATATGATAATCATAGTCGACCATGGTCACCCATGGTCAATCATGGTCAACCATGGTTAACCATGTTTTATAAAATCAAACATGGTCATCTATGCTCAATCATGGTCGAACATCGCATTGGCACAAAGATTGTTTTGATATGAAAATCAACTATGGCTAAGCATGGTCAACCATGGTTGAATGTCACATTGTGACACAAATTGTCTCAATATGAAAATCAACCATTGTCAACGATGTTTATTTTAATGTTTATAATATTTATCTTAGGCTTTATATACCTTGGGTTTATAATATTTGTCCCTTAGGTTTAATATTATTCCCTTGGGTTCATAATCCCTTGGGTTTTAATATTAATCCCTTGGGTTTATTATTTCATTGGGTTTATGATATCAATCATGGTCAACCATAGTCAATCATAGCCAACCATGGTCGAATGTCGCATTGTGACTAAGATTGTCTCAATATGAAAATCAACCATGGTCAACCATGGTCCAACATCACATTGTAACAAATATTGTCTTGATATGAAAATCAATCATGGGGTGGCATGGTGAACCATGGTCCAATGTTGCATTTTGACAAGGATTGTCTCAAACGTGGTAAACCATGTTTATTTTACGGTTTATAATATTTACATTAGGGTTTATATATCATGGGTTTATAATTTTTTATCGTTAGCGTTTATTATTCCCTTGGGTTTATAATATTGATCTTTGGGTTTAATATAAATACATTGAGTTTATAATCATGGTCAACCATAGTCCAACATCACATTGTGATAAAGATTTTCTCAATATGCAATCAACTGTGGTCCAACGTCGTATTGTTACAAAGATTGTCTCTATATGAATGAAGGTCAACCATGGTCCAATGTCGCATTGTGAAAAATATTGTCTCAATATGAAAATCAATCATGATTGATTGTTTTAGGGTTTCTAATATTTATCGTAGTGTTTTTATACCTTGAGTTAATAATATTGATCTCTTGGGTTTAATATTATTTTCTTAGGTTTATTTCTTTGAGTATAATGTTATTTATAGGCTTTTTAATGTTAGTCCTTGCTGATTAAACTCAAATATTTATATTTAAAAAAAATATATTTATATTAATTATTTTTAATATAAAACATTATTAGTTAATATAAAATAATATTAATTAATTAATTATATTTATATTAATAATATTTATATTTATATTAAATTTTTGTCTACTAAATTTAATAAAAATAATATTAAATATTACCATATAAGTTTTTGACCAATATGAACTACATTTATTAAATTTATTAATGTAAATATAATTGTGATAGTCTATTAACTACATTAAATAACGGTTTGTATGAATTTGAACTCTCTTTTCTATATATATATATATATCGTAATTTTCAAAGAGGAGCCGGGATTGGATCTATGAAGTTCAGCTGTAGAATCTACATGTAATTTCCAGAGGAGTTGGAGTCTGATGTATGAATTAAAACTTCATAATAAGTCTGCAATTTGAAGGTCTAGTTTACACTTTGGTGAGTTGTTCTTTATTATTGAATACTGCACAGAATGTATGTGTCATGTTTGGATGCTTAGGATTTTAGTTTCATAACGTGTAATTAATATAATAATTAAAAAGTTTAATAAAAATAGTGTTGATTTAATTATAAATAATTTTTTATATTCCATTGGTTATTTTAATAAATACATTTATTTATGAAAATAATGATATTAAAATGTTAAGAAATTTTGGAATTTTTACACATTGTAGGTTTAACTTTTAAATATTATCCCAATCTACTTGCATTTGCGTAATTATTCCTAAAAAGTTTGCATTTTAAATTTATATTTTTGAAGTTTGCGTTTTAGATTTGTTTCATCTTTGAAATAAAAAGGTTTTTTTATTTAATGAAAATTTAAATGTATAACATCTAAAGTTAATTTACCATATATATGTATATAATTGTTTACTTTGTAACTATGTCTATCTTCGACTTTGGCATTAAGTTCGATGTATGTAATTGGATTAATTTGTTATATTCAATAGTATGTCTTTAGACTTGATATTTATGAGGGGTCTAATGAATCACATAGTTTATATTAAAGGTGAAGAGATTGGGTTTAAGTGCGTATGATTCACAATGTGATTTCCCTGTCCTTCTCCTTGTGTTGACTTGTTGTCCTCTATACCTAGAGCCATGCGACAGGGGGACATGGTGGGAGGCTATGGGCACTGGTCAGATGGTTCACGTGTCTCACGCCATCTGTGTAGTACTGCATCCATTGATCAGGATCTTACGATGTCACTGTGGAAAACACTTAGGGTTTCAATCTCTAACTAACTTCTCATCCTCAGTCTTCGTGTGGTTCATTGTTGGTGCTGCTCCTGTAGTTTCTTGTTGCTCCGCAAGGGTTTGTTGTTCTGTAAGGGTTTGTTGCTCTCACCATGGCTTCTTCTTGTCTATGCGTCCTTTGAGAATGATGAAGGTGGTGACATTTGGTAAAACATAACCAGGTACCCCATCAGGTCGTTGCTCTGTTGTTTTCTTGGACTATATAGTGAAATTATTGTACAATGCTCTACCTTCGCTGCACAGGAAAACCCCATGGCTCATTCATCGCACCTTATGACAATTGATTTCAGGACTTAGTTGCATAAGGTAACTATTAAGTGTTTCTTACTTTGAATGTTTCTTTTTATCTTTCGGTTGTTAAAAATCACTCATGATATGTGTTCACTGGTGAACAGGGAAGCTGCCTAACGCGGAAGCCTTCCATTCCCAAGTAATACATCTTCTCATTGTCTGTTTGCTTGGTCTATGAACTTTTTCCCATCAAGGTTTTACTAATCTAAGTTTTCGAATGTCCATGACAGGTAAATTCACACAGTGTAACGCCCCTTGTGAAAAGTAACATTAGTAATTGTGAAAGTAATTTTGAGTAAAAGACTTTATTTGAAAATTACATTTATAATCCTGTTATGAATTTATGTTAATAAAAGATAACTGTGTGGTTATTATTTGAACTGAGTTGTGACTAATTATGGGTAGTAACTGAGGAATCAGTTACATTGGAACCCTAACTACCTTGAGGTAGTTGAGACCCCAGAGGAAAAGGGGAAGAATGCCAAGTCTGGTTAGGATCAGATGGCAGAAAGAAAAAGAAAAATATTCATGCTATGTCTGGTTAGGATCAGATGGCATAAGAGGAAGGAATTTCCTGTGCACGCTACGTCTGGTTAGGATCAGATAGCGTTACTGGCGAGACCAGTGTGATTGCGGTCGAGTAGGACCTGCAAGTGCTTGGGGGTGGAAGATTTGAGAAGGACTCTTCCTACGGACGGGAGGATTGACAAGCATTACAACAGGTTTGGCACAGAAGCAGGTATGGCTTCTTGCTTATGCAACTGTTTAAAGGTTAAATGTTTACTTTCTGTTCTGTACAGAGAAAAGTGAAATAAGTTAAGTATTAACTGCTTCTATTATGAGACAGTATCAAGAAAACAGACATGATACTCTGTGTGCATTATAGACAACAAATCCAGCCTTAGAAAATATGTATATGTTACTGTGTAAATTATAAAAACAACAGAGTCAAGTGCATTACGGACTTGAACAAAAATCTGAAGAAAGAACCTAAAAATCTACATGAGAAATGTTAATAGAGTCTGCGTTTACAGTACTCTACTAAAACCCTAGCCTATACTCTATAAGGGTTTGTGATTACAGTGTAGATAACCTACTCGGAACGAAACCCTGTGTATATGAAACAGGAACGAAGAAAATGTGAACAAGTATAAGCGAGAAGCTGGAATAAAGATACATATATTTATATGACTATTTAGCAAAAGCAATAAAGCATACAGCCGTTCTCTGTAACTTCGAATGGGGTAAAACCCTGATAATACACTGTATACACAGAAAATAAATCTAGAGGCTCGCGTTCAAGCGAGATAACAGAGCAATGAAATCATCGTTATATACATTGCAATAAGCCAAGAACCATTACCACAGAACCTTATTATGAACAACCTGACCATAAACATTACAGAGATTGCAGAAGAATTACATTCCTGAAGATATCTTATATATATAAATACGCATTCAAATAACAACTGTATTGCATGTTATGGAAAGCACATTATTTCATTTAACGAAACAAAACAAGAGTATAAACAGGAACGCCGAGACAAGGGAAAACTGTGACTGTAAGTCCATGACCCCGGCGGTTCTTCACATCGAAATACCGCTTGGTGAAACCCCTCAGGCCGAGCCGTAGCCTACGCTAGGCTGGTCGAGGCATCAAGCCGGCGTCCATAAACTAAAAGACACATTTATAAACATTAAGAAAGCAATACACAGTGCCTCGATGGGAAATACGCACAACTATTTAACCAGGCACAAAGCTATTCATTTATATTGAACCGGTAAAGACCAAAATATATCTCCATATATAATAGACCGAGTCTATACATAACTGTGCGCTTGAATAACACACATTTATCACAGTCAACCTGAGCAGGAATGTCTTAAGGTTCGAAAACAGAGTTAAAAATTAGGATTACAGCTGGGTTCAGAAGAACCAGTCTAATATCGTGAAATAGAATAACCAACGACATCTAAGAATGTACATATATCAACCGAGACTTTCTGCCTCATTAGCAAAAGAGATTCCGAGCTTGAACAGAGAGGAAATTGTATCAATCCGGTAATCCCTGCCAAGGGAATAATGTTTTAGCTAAATCTTAAAAAACCCACATAAGAATAAGGCCAGTGTTCAAACCCTTACCCGGTGCTGGGTAGCCGGCGAAAAGAGGAAACCCCTTGCTCCAGAGGCGAGGTCGGTGACCATCTTCATACCACCATCAATAAATGTTAACATAAACCCTGGCAGAACCTTAATGCAAACTGTAAAACAAACATCGGAAGGTATGGTTCATCACCTGTGGAAACAAGACCTGGAGGAACCAATGCCATTAACGACGAAGTGTGCAGAACCTGGAAGCCATGGCTGCATACCGGTGAACCTCGGAAGACAGAGGATGTGGAACAGCGTTGGATGGTTGCAGAGCTGCAGCTGCAATGCTGTGTAATGAAATGGAAAGTCTAAAGCCGTGTTACAAAATCCAACATACAAATAGCCCAGCTCAATGACCGCCTCGTGGCTCAACTGGAGCCGTGGATTTGCGGTGAGCACATCTGCATCGTTCATTAGTCGGTGACCTCGGGATGGGATTTGGCGCGGAGATAACAAGTCCAAGGCAACAGTACAAGCACATGGCCGCATGTCAACTCACCGTTGATCTAGCCAGATGGACATCATCAACGCCACCATGTGGATCATTGCTAGACCCGGACTTGCCAACTCCTCCGTTAGATTTCTCGGGATATGAAAAGTGCAGTTGCCATAAATAATGCAATGAATACCTTGCCCACTGTGGTTCCGTGATATCAAATCATGTAATTGCATATTGTAAACCTTATCATTTACACCATGAAATATTATGTGCGGATAATCAACAGTTGACATATATATAGAATGTGTCAACGCATGTGCATTGACATGTAATATAAACACTATGATTATTACATAACTTAAATTGTGATTCCGGATGCAGGTTAAATAGATATATTTAACATGTTAAGTAAAGGTAGTATTATATGTGAAAGGAGTCAATATAAAAAAAAATTGTATTACTGTAGTTTACTTATGGGTACGTGACAAATTGGTATCAGAGCCCAAGGTTTACAACTCTGTGACCTTTGGGAAAATTTTTAAGATTACAGCAACCTGAATATAAACAGTATTATGGTAACAGTTCAGCAATATACCAAGATAAATTAAATCTGTTTAATGAGTTGTTCTGAAGCAGGTAGTAGCAGAATGAGAAGAGCAAACAGTGCTCCTTATGGGAATCCGGAACCTCCGGATAACATGGAACAACCTCAAGGGAATTCTGAGTTTTGGGTACAACTGGGAGCAGCAGGTCGCACTACTGACTCAACGCTTTTGAGGACATTGCAGGAGCTAAAAGATGAAATGGCTCAGCTGCGTGCAGATAACGCAAGATTGAATGTTGAACAGGAAAGGATCCTGAAAAGCTTATCTGATAAACAACATCAACAGCAGTCACATCCGAGGCCGGAACAAGCACAAATAACAGATGAACAGAGCTATCATACTGAACAGGAGGAAGCCGAGGACAGAGGAGAGACGCGAGGAGAGAAGTCTGTTAACGCCTCCGAATATCAGACTCCAAAAAGACCCCGGATGGAATTACACGGAGAATTCAGGAAGATTAAACCACCTCATTTTGACGGAGAATCTGAAGAAGCTGCAGAGGCATGGCTGATTAATATGAATAAGTATTTTCAGGTATATGAATACGATCATCATCTTAAGGCAAGGCTGGCTATATTCCAGTTGCAAGCCAAAGCCACGCTATGGTGGGAAGAGGTCAAGATGGTGCGGGGAATAAGCGAACAGAATGTGACCTGGGAAAAGTTTCAAGGATATTTTAAAGAGAAGTACCTGACAGAACGCTTTTATGATGAAAAAGCGCGAGAATTCCATGATCTGCGGCTTGGGCAGCAGACTATTGATGAATTTGTAACTAAATTCACGTCCCTGCTTCGCTACGTTCCCTATATTCGTGAAGAGAAGGCTAAAGTACAAAGATTTGTTAGTAGCCTACCTCTGACAATGCGAGAAAGGATAGAGTTCGATAATCCAAAGACCATGGATGAAGCAATACGGAAAGCTAGACTGTGTTATCAGCAGAATAAATCAAAAGGAGAAAATTCCGGAAAACGTTGGACAGATAAGCGAGGCAGTAAAATGCCTATGGGTGGTAAGGGAGCACGCAGCAGTTTTCAGAAAGGATTTTCGAAAGGAGCCAGCACTAAAAATCCAGCAAAAACTCAGAGCAGATTCAAACCTCCTGCAGAATCCAGATACAGTGAACAGCAAGTTAGATTGGACAATGAAGGCTCAGCTCGACCACCTGTTCAGTGTTGGCGTTGTGGCGGACCCCATTATATCAGAAACTGCCCTCATCGGAAGGACAGCGATCAGTTGTCCCAGATCTACGAAGCTTCAACAGTAGGAGATGTGGCTCGATCCATGCCCAGAATAAATGCAGCACTGGAGGATCGGCAAGCTGATTACCAGCCAACAATGATAGAGTTCGAAGGTAAGATCTTTGATCGAGCTGTTTCTGTTTTAGTAGACCCAGGAGCTACTTTAAGCTATATAAGTCCTAAAGTGGTAGAAAGTTGTGGTTTGCAAACCACTAAATTTAAAAGCCCATGGTTAGTACAGCTGGCCACCGGGACCAAAAGAAGAGTACTAACCAAAGTCAGCAATTGTCCATTAAGGTTAGCTGGCCAAACCATAACCACTGAGTTAAATGTACTCCCTCTTGGTTCCTATGACGTGCTGATAGGAATGGACTGGTTGGAACGACGCTGGTCTGTAATTAACTGTAAAACAAAAACAGTCTCCTACAGAGATGAGTTGGGTATGGGAAAAGAAATTCAAGGCATCCAGAAACCAGTGCAGATTCGGCCGATCACAGCCTCTCAGCTGGTTAAGTGTATCCGGAATAAGTGCCAGATTTATGCAGTACAAGTGGGGTTTGCAGATTCTGTGGATAAGGTTGCAACTGTTAAAGATATACCAGTAGTGCAAGAATTTGCAGATGTATTTCCTGAAGAGATTCCAGGGCTGCCACCCAGAAGGGATTTGGACTTCACCATTGAGCTGATACCCGGAGCAGCCCCAGTGTCCCGAGCACCCTATCGGATGAGTGTGCCAGAGTTAACTGAGTTAAAAATGCAGCTGCAAGAGCTGCTAGAAAAGAAGTACATCCGCCCCAGTGTCTCTCCTTGGGGAGCTCCTGTGCTGTTTGTGAGGAAGAAGGATGGGACTCTGCGAATGTGCATAGACTATAGACAGCTGAATAAACTAACAGTCAAAAATAAATATCCACTACCCCGCATTGACGAGCTGTTTGATCAGGTGAAGGGGGCGACCATCTTCTCAAAGATCGATTTGAGATCAGGATACCACCAAATTAGAATAAAAGATGAAGATATAGCCAAGACCGCTTTTCGTACTCGTTATGGACATTACGAGTTTGTGGTACTGCCTTTTGGGTTAACTAATGCGCCTGCAACATTCATGTGTTTAATGAATAGTGTATTTCATCAATACTTAGACAAATTTGTATTGATCTTTATTGATGATATACTTATCTACTCCCGGAATAGGAAAGAGCATGAGGAACATCTAAGGATAGTGTTGCAGACTTTACGGGAGCATCAGTTATATGGAAAATTCAGCAAATGTGACTTCTATAAAGAACAGATCCAGTATTTGGGTCACATTATTACAAAGGAAGGTATAGCTGTAGACCCCGAAAAGATTAAAACTATAATGGATTGGCCTACACCCAAGGATGTAGCAGATATTCGGTCCTTCATGGGGCTGGCTGGATATTACCGGCGGTTTGTAGAAGGCTTTTCTAGAGTTGCTTTCCCCATTACCTCCTTGCAAAAGAAAGGAAAAGCGTTTAAGTGGACAGCAGATTGTCAGCGGAGCTTCGAACAGCTCAAGCATTTACTCACCACAGCACCTGTGCTGTGTGTGGCAGATCCTGAAAAGGAATATGTAGTCTGTACAGATGCCAGTAAGGAGGGCGTGGGTGGAGTACTGATGCAGGAAGGCAAAGTGATTGCCTATGAATCCAGAAAGTTGAAAGAACATGAGCAGAAATATTCTGCCTATGATCTGGAATTAACCGCTGTGATCCATGCCTTGAAGATGTGGCGCCATTATTTAGTAGGGAGAAAGTTTCTGCTAATGACGGATCACCACAGTTTGACTAGTTACTTTAGTCAACCCACTTTAAACGCAAGACAAGCAAGATGGGTGGACTTTCTGGGAAATTTCGATTTCGAAATTAAGCACTTAAAGGGAAAGGAGAACAGAGTAGCCGATGCACTAAGTCGAAAAGTGCATTGCATTTATGAGATTGGTATCAGTCAAGGATGGTCCACTCTTGACCAAGAGATTGAGGAAGCTGCAGCGCAAGATCAGATTTATTTGCAAAAGAAGCATTTGGTGCAAAATTCAGATGCCCGTTCTATACAGCAAGGTTATACCTTGAATACAGCCGGCATGTTGTGTTTTCAGAAAAAGATTTACATACCCAATCAGAGCAGTATTAAGGAAAAGATTCTGGATGAAAATCATAGAAGTCCTTATGCAGGGCATCCTGGTTACCAGAAATTAATCACCTCACTAAGGAAGGAGTATTACTGGCCAGGCATGAAGAAAGATATTGTAGAATACCTGGCGCGCTGTTTGGAGTGTCAGCAGGTGAAAGCTGAACATCAGCATCCTGCGGGACTGCTACAGCCAATACCCATACCGGAATGGAAATGGGAGACCATAACCATGGACTTTATTACTGGTTTGCCGAAATCCAAAAAGAATAATGATTCAATAATGGTAGTAGTGGATAAACTCAGCAAGTCAGCTCACTTTATACCGGTTCAATCCACCTATCGTGCAGCCCAAATCGCAAACATTTTTATGCAAAACATATTTAAGCTTCATGGGCTGCCGAAAGTAATAATATCTGATCGTGATGTTAAGTTCACCTCAGCTTTTTGGAGGACCTTATTTGAAGGACTGGGAACACAATTGAACTTCAGCACCGCCTATCATCCGCAAACTGACGGACAGACTGAGCGAGTGAATCAAGTGTTGGAGGACATGCTAAGAACTTATGTGATGCAGCAACCTACGCGCTGGGAGGAGTATCTGCATCTAGTGGAGTTCGCCTATAATAATGGCTATCACTCATCCTTGAAGATGAGCCCATTCGAAGTCCTCTACGGCCGAAAGTGTCGCACACCCTCCAGTTGGGGAGGACCGGAGGATAAATTCTTACTAGGTCCTGAGATGTTGGAAGAGATGGAGGTCATGGTGAAGAAAGTGCGAGCCAATCTAAAGATGGCACAAGACAGGCAGAAAAATTTTGCAGATCGGAAGAGAACATTTAAAGAATATGAAGTGGGTGAACATGTGTACATCAGAATTCGTGCTAGGAAAAGCACCCTTCAATGGAATGCCTGTGCCAAATTGGCACCGCGATTTTGTGGACCATTCCAAATTCTGGCACGAGTAGGGCCTGTAGCCTACCAGCTCGCCCTACCTAGCCATATTCGGGTCCATAATGTCTTCCATGTATCAGTCTTAAAAAGATATGTGTATGACCCTAGGCATATAATAAGTTGGCAGGACATTCAGGTAGGGGAAGACTGTTAATTAGTATAAATTGAATTAGAATACTATTAAGCAGCTGACCTGATTGTTATGTATTTCAGGTGGAACCGGAAGGAGAATTTCTGGTAGAGCCAGTGAGCATATTAGATCGGAGAAGGGTCGAGCTGCGGAAAAAGGTCATCAGCCAGGTTAAAGTGCGCTGGCAGCACTTTGGGCCTGAAGAGGCCACCTGGGAAGATGAACAACTGATGAGGGATACTTATCCCAGATTGTTTTTAGATGACCAGCAACATCGGGACGATGTAGACTTTCAGGAGGGGGAGATGTAACGCCCCTTGTGAAAAGTAACATTAGTAATTGTGAAAGTAATTTTGAGTAAAAGACTTTATTTGAAAATTACATTTATAATCCTGTTATGAATTTATGTTAATAAAAGATAACTGTGTGGTTATTATTTGAACTGAGTTGTGACTAATTATGGGTAGTAACTGAGGAATCAGTTACATTGGAACCCTAACTACCTTGAGGTAGTTGAGACCCCAGAGGAAAAGGGGAAGAATGCCAAGTCTGGTTAGGATCAGATGGCAGAAAGAAAAAGAAAAATATTCATGCTATGTCTGGTTAGGATCAGATGGCATAAGAGGAAGGAATTTCCTGTGCACGCTACGTCTGGTTAGGATCAGATAGCGTTACTGGCGAGACCAATGTGATTGCGGTCGAGTAGGACCTGCAAGTGCCTGGGGGTGGAAGATTTGAGAAGGAATCTTCCTACGGACGGGAGGATTGACAAGCATTACAACAGGTTTGGCACAGAAGCAGGTATGGCTTCTTGCTTATGCAACTGTTTAAAGGTTAAATGTTTACTTTCTGTTCTGTACAGAGAAAAGTGAAATAAGTTAAGTATTAACTGCTTCTATTATGAGACAGTATCAAGAAAACAGACATGATACTCTGTGTGCATTATAGACAACAAATCCAGCCTTAGAAAATATGTATATGTTACTGTGTAAATTATAAAAACAACAGAGTCAAGTGCATTACGGACTTGAACAGAAATCTGAAGAAAGAACCTAAAAATCTACATGAGAAATGTTAATAGAGTCTGCGTTTACAGTACTCTACTAAAACCCTAGCCTATACTCTATAAGGGTTTGTGATTACAGTGTAGATAACCTACTCGGAACGAAACCCTGTGTATATGAAACAGGAACGAAGAAAATGTGAACAAGTATAAGCGAGAAGTTGGAATAAAGATACATATATTTATATGACTATTTAGCAAAAGCAATAAAGCATACAACCGTTCTCTGTAACTTCGAATGGGGTAAAACCCTGATAATACACTGTATACACAGAAAATAAATCTAAAGACTCGCGTTCAAGCGAGATAACAGAGCAATGAAATCATCGTTATATACATTGCAATAAGCCAAGAACCATTACCACAGAACCTTATTATGAACAACCTGACCATAAACATTACAGAGATTGCAGAAGAATTACATTCCTGAAGATATCTTATATATATAAATACGCATTCAAATAACAACTGTATTGCATGTTATGGAAAGCACATTATTTCATTTAACGAAGCAAAACAAGAGTATAAACAGGAACGCCGAGACAAGGGAAAACTGTGACTGTAAGTCCATGACCCCGGCGGTTCTTCACATCGAAATACCGCTTGGTGAAACCCCTCAGGCCGAGCCGTAGCCTACGCTAGGCTGGTCGAGGCATCAAGCCGGCGTCCATAAACTAAAAGACACATTTATAAACATTAAGAAAGCAATACACAGTGCCTCGATGGGAAATACGCACAACTATTTAACCAGGCACAAAGCTATTCATTTATATTGAACCGGTAAAGACCAAAATATATCTCCATATATAATAGACCGAGTCTATACATAACTGTGCGCTTGAATAACACACATTTATCACAGTCAACCTGAGCAGGAATGTCTTAAGGTTCGAAAACAGAGTTAAAAATTAGGATTACAGCTGGGTTCAGAAGAACCAGTCTAATATCGTGAAATAGAATAACCAACGACATCTAAGAATGTACATATATCAACCGAGACTTTCTGCCTCATTAGCAAAAGAGATTTCGAGCTTGAACAGAGAGGAAATTGTATCAATCCGGTAATCCCTGCCAAGGGAATAATGTTTTAGCTAAATCTTAAAAAACCCACATAAGAATAAGGCCAGTGTTCAAACCCTTACCCGGTGCTGGGTAGCCGGCGAAAAGAGGAAACCCCTTGCTCCAGAGGCGAGGTCGGTGACCATCTGCATACCACCATGAATAAATGTTAACATAAACCCTGGCAGAACCTTAATGCAAACTGTAAAACAAACATCGGAAGGTATGGTTCATCACCTGTGGAAACAAGACCTGGAGGAACCAATGCCATTAACGACGAAGTGTGCAGAACCTGGAAGCCATGGCTGCATACCGGTGAACCTCGGAAGACAGAGGATGTGGAACAGCGTTGGATGGTTGCAGAGCTGCAGCTGCAACGCTGTGTAATGAAATGGAAAGTCTAAAGCCGCGTTACAAAATCCAACATACAAATAGCCCAGCTCAATGACCGCCTCGTGGCTCAACTGGAGCCGTGGATCTGCGGTGAGCACATCTGCATCGTTCATTAGTCGGTGACCTCGGGATGGGATTTGGCGCGGAGATAACAAGTCCAAGGCAACAGTACAAGCACATGGCCGCATGTCAACTCACCGTTGATCTAGCCAGATGGACATCATCAACGCCACCATGTGGATCATTGCCAGAGCCGGACTTGCCAACTCCTCCGTTAGATTTCTCGGGATATGAAAAGTGCAGTTGCCATAAATAATGCAATGAATACCTTGCCAACTGTGGTTCCGTGATATCAAATCATGTAATTGCATATTGTAAACCTTATCATTTACACCATGAAATATTATGTGCGGATAATCAACAGTTGACATATATATAGAATGTGTCAACGCATGTGCATTGACATGTAATATAAACACTATGATTATTACATAACTTAAATTGTGATTCCGGATGCAGGTTAAATAGATATATTTAACATGTTAAGTAAAGGTAGTATTATATGTGAAAGGAGTCAATATAAAAAAAAATTGTATTACTGTAGTTTACTTATGGGTACGTGACACACTGCTTATTGGTATTTGTATTATTAAAGACCACCCATCACTGGAACGTAAATGCTCACAACGACACTGTTGGCCCTTCCAGGTTGGCTTCTTACCTCTGGCATGAACTAATTTATGGAAATATGACTCCCATAGTCGAAGATAGAGACCCAGTCTCGTGTTGAGCATGTAGCTGGCTCCAATTTTTATGGCTCTACTGTTTCTATAATTATGTAAATATGCATAGATGGTTTAAGGAACTCTGTGTAGGTTTTTTTGTAGTTTTGGGGGAGAATACTCCCACTCTGTCATTGACGGAGGGTTTTAAGCTCTTTCCTGTGGAAGAATTTATTTATTTTGTTATGCGGCCACTGAGGTGAACCAGTTTATGTCGAGTTACATGGAATTCTTAAATTATATATTTGCCTCTATGGGACTGATCCTATCTATTTATCTATTTGGGAATAGTTAAGTTATTTTTCATCGTTGTTGCTTTTTGGGCTGAGAGGACCCTTCTTTAATTCATGCAAGTATTTACCAGGTTGATGGATCAATTCCAACAGAATTCGATCAAATTTTCATTCAAGATATTGTTAGGGTTTTAACAATTATTCTATTATACTTTCATGATGGCGTAGTCAAGATATGTTACTAAACCTGCATTCAAATAGTTAATTGAATCTTGTTGTCTTATATTCTAAATCTACGTTCAACAATTACATAATGACTGTATTTATATTCTGCATTCAACAGCTGTATAATTACTGTCTTTCTATTTTTGTCATTAGTAACAGAGTGTGTATAATTACACAGGTCATTCTACACATTCTTGGTTTAAAGCACATTATAAATGATTTTATTCTATAGCATATCAGTTTGACTTTGATAATCAGGAACAATGAACCATAATTACTGAATGAGCATCCTCTTTCCTTTTTGTTGTGTCATATAGAAATTCTATAGATATTAGTATATATTGTCTAAATTATCATAAAAGAAAAGATGCTTCTATATCCTGTAATTATACCTTTCCTTACAATAATGATCCTTCTAATATAGTTTATTATTCCAGAACTTATTCTATGACAGTGCAAGCATCATAAATTTTACTCTGTCATTAAATGTTAATCTCTACATTATAGCATTAGTTCTAGAAAGAAACTGACTATAATACTTATCTATTCCACCTGTAGTCAATAATTCTAGAAAGTCTCTCCTCCCAGCCACGAACTTGGAAATTACGTCTAGGTCCTCCCCCGAGCACTTTCTCTGCTAGAATAATTTCCACTTACAGTCAGTGCCTTGGGCCTCTAGACTCCATTGTCCAGCCTCAAGTCCTGCACTTAATTTGACTATTCATGAGCAACTTCCCACTGGTCACACTTTTTCTAGATCTCTGATAGTTTTCTATTTCTTCCTTTCCCCATATATTTCCCTTTTCCAAGGCAGGGGCATAACTATTTCTTGTAATTTTAATAAACAATTTCTTTTAATTAATCATGTTTCCACCTCCAATCACTCACAATTAGGTAACAAATTAATATTTGTCTTTCCAGCCTTGGTAATAACATAACAGAAAATAAATGCAGTAAAACATAAATCAAATTAATATCCACAATAGATCCTTTCAAGGAGCGAGGGGTGTTACATCTCCCCCCCCCCATGCGTAGAACACTGTCCTTGTTGTTCCTTCTAGATTAAGAAAATAATGCAAGGTAAGCTTCTCACATAAATCCTTCCTCTTCCCAAGTGGCCTCATCCGGGCCAAAGTGCTTCCATTGCACTTTAGCCTGGGTGATGACTCGCCTCTGCAAGGTGGTTTCTCTCAAATCGAGAATACAAAGAGCTTCTGCCAGAAACTCTCCTTCCAGTTTGACCTGCAGATACAATAATCATAGTAATATTCTTTCAAAACAGTTGGCAAAGTATATATAACCTGAATATTTTCCTAGTTTATTATATGTTGTGGGTTGTACACATGCAATGAAACATGGAAAATGTTGTGGACCTGAATGTGACTTGGAAATGCAAGTTTATAGGTTACAGGTCCAATTCATTCCAAGACCTAAAAAGGTCCACAGTATGGAGGTGCTAATTTAGCACAACCCCTACATTGTAGGGAACTTTTTCGGGGCTTAACTCTTAGATAAACATGATCTCTTCACTGAAATTCTTTGTACGTCCTTTTCCTATCTGTATATATTTTCTAACTATCTTGGGTAGCATTTAAGTTCTGTCGAATTTTCTTAACAACTTCCTCCATTTCTACTAGCATGTATGGACCTAATGCTAACTTATTCACAGGGTTATTCCAATCCATAAGTACCCTACACCTTCTTCCATATAATACCTCAAGAGGGTTCATGCCGAGTGATTCGTGATTTCCGTATGGAAATTCCACGAGGTGGGGGTAATCCTCCCACTTATGTGGTTGTTGCATTACAAACATACGTAGCATATCTTCCAATACTTGATTCACCCGTTCAGTTTTTCCATCTGTTTGGGGATGGTAAGCCATGCTAAATTGTATCTGGGTACCCAATCCTAAAAAGAGGGCTTTCCAGGATAAGGATGTGAATTTCACATCCCTGTCTAAAATTAACACCTTACGGATATCATGCAGTTCAAAGAGTTCTTTCATAAATATGTCTGTAATTTCCACAGTTTTGTATGTGGATTTCATAGGTATAAAATGTGCAGTTTTGCTCAATTTTTCCACGACAACCATAATTGAATCATGTTCTTTCCTAGTGCGGGGTAAACCTATGATGAAGTCCAATGATAAGGTCTCCCATTTCCATCCTGGAACAGGCAGTGGTTGTAACAAACCAGCGGGATGCTGATGCTTTGCCTTAACCAACTGACACTCCAAACATTTGGATAAATATTTCATGACATCCTTCCTTAATCCAGGCCAAAAATACCCTTTTTTAATAGCTATTAATAATTTATGGTAACCTGGGTGGCCCGCACAAGGTTTCTGATGAAATTCATCCATTATTAATTGTTTAACAACACTTTGATTAGGAACATGAAGTCTATTTTTAAATGTAAGGATCTCATCTAGACCTATGTCGAAATTTGATTTTTCTGCTCTTAACAAAGCTTCTTTTGTTTGCAGCCAAAGAAATGTATATTATGGATCCTTGACTGATGCTTCCTTTATAATTACTGGAATGGTTGAGCATGCTTGACCGGTTTGAACCTCATAGATGTAGTGTACCTTCCTACTTAGTGCATCAGCTGCCCGATTTTCTTTTCCTTTTAAATGCTTTATGTCAAAATCAAATTCACTTAAAAATGATGTCCATCTAGCTGGTCTAGAATTAAGGTCGGACTAGTTGAAGAAATTGTTAAGGCTGTTATGATCTATTAGCAGTAGAAATTTCTTCCGTAGCAGGTAGTGTCGCCACATTTTGAGTGCATGTACCACTCTTGTTAATTCAAGAGGTCATAAGCAGAATATCATTGCTCATATTCCTTCAATTTTCGTTATTCGTAAGCTATAACTTTACCTTCTTCTGTTAGTACTTTGCCAACACCTTCCTTACTTGCATCCGTGCATACCACAAAAGACTTTTCCGGATCTGCCACTTTTAGCATGGGTGCAGTGGTAAGTAGGTGTTTTAATTTTTCAAAGCTTTGTTGGCATTTTGTTGTCCATTGGAAGGTGCGTCCCTTCTTTTGTAAAGAAGTTATTGGAAAGGAAATTTTTGAAAACTCTTTAATGAATCGATGGTACTATTCAGCTAAACCCAGAAAGGACCTAATATGACCGACATTCTTGGGAGTGGTTCATTCCATAATGGTTTTAATCTTTGCTCGGTCTACTGCTATCCCTTCGGCTGATATAACATGTCCCAAGTATTGGATCTGTGATCCAGATTTAAACAAGAACGCAACAAATTAGAGAGATAACCATAAACACAAAGATGCAGCTTAAATAATACTTCATTTCATTAATGTAAAATACTGAAATATGCTTACAAACAGGAATCAAAATAAACCAGCCAGAGCGATGGTAGCTTATCTCTGAGAGGAGATGTGACGGCTACATGCCTCTAAACTACCTTACAATGAGGCTCAGGGGCCTTTTTATTGTTGAAAAATAAGACCAAACCCTAAACAACCAAAACCCTAACCCAAGGAGATGTAACACCAAGAGTTTATGGGCCCCGTTGGGGTGAGTTGGACAGCCAACTTCCCGGGGTCGTGACTTGGTCATATTATCTCCATTTAACATGCATGATAGCCCCTTGGAAAGATCTCTCTCGAGGGCTATGATGGAAAAGACGCTTTTAAATAAAAAATCGCTGGTGGTAGATTTCCAAAAAACGTCGTTTAGTGCCTCAAAATGGCTCCACAAGTTTAGGACCCGAAAAAATGCTAAAAATAGTAAACTGTGCTACAACTAAGGAAACTGAAAAAATGAAAGAAGCAATGGTGGGAGTCCAAGTGGAATTTTTCGATGTCCACCAATATCCACTTGGATCATTCCTCCCCACTTAGGAAGCAATGGTCCCCATTGCATTGAGTTCCTCCATGAGATGAGGGAACTTCTACTGAACTTGGTCCCTGGTGAGCCACTTACCCTGCTTTGACAACTCGATACAGTTGGATATTCTGTTGGCGAGTGTGCTTGATTTGTGTGTCCATGATCCGATCAGTTGCAACTTGTTCCATGCAATCTGGATTTAACTCTGTGGATGTGAGTTGTTCTGCAGTGTTGGATGTGTTTAGTAATGGGGGAAAGTATGGCCAAAGGCGGTCCGCATTGAACACTGGGTGTAGGCCAAGGAATGGGGGAATGCTGATCTCAAATGCATTGTCTCTCAAAACCTTGGTAATGGTGTAAGGACCATATCATAGTGGTCTGACTTCTTGATAGGCTCCGGTAAGGCATTCCTTTTGCAAATTCAACTAGACTTTGTCACCCACCTGAAACTTGTGTGGCACCTGACGTTGATCATGTCGTTGCTTGTACTTAGCATTTGATTTCCCCAGAATGTCATGGACCTACTGTTGAATATGTTGGATGTGCTCAATGAATCTTTTTTCCTTGTCTATTTCGAACTGGACATGAGTTGAATCTGCATGAGTAGCTGCAAATGGAATGGCTACATCAATGGGGCATAGTGGCTGGAATCCCAAGCCCACCTGAAAAGGGTTGTGGTTAGTCGAGCTATGGAGAGACCGGTTGTAGCTGTGTTGAACATAGGGGATGCTCTCGTCCCATGTACATGGATGCTTTGAGTTGTACATGCACATAATGTGTATGATCATCCTATTGACAACCTCTGTCTCACCATCAGTTTGAGGATGGAAGGCTGTGGACTTAGTGAGTTTGGTGTCCACCATCGACTAGAGACTGGACCAAAATGTACCGAGGAACGTGTTGTCCCAATCTGAGATGATAGACTGTGGGATCCCAAAGTGTGCCCACACTCTTTCAAAGAAGAGTGTAGCAGTGGCTTCTGCTGTGATATTCTTCTTGTAGGTTGCCATAATGGCCATCTTTGAGAACTTGTCAACAACCAAAAGAACACAATCATTTCCATGCTTAGTGGAAGGAAGGTCTGACATGTAATCCATGGATATTTGCAATGTTGGGTATTTTTTGGTGAAAACTAATAACCCCAGTGGGTTTTTTTCTGCCATCATGGACTGGTTTCCCCATCCTTGGGGCAGTCGAGATTAGACGGTTATATTTTTTGATTACTAATGCTCAGTAATTCTGATGCCCGAGTCTCGTTGTAATTATTTTTTTGTTTCATATTAATAGACTAGTTTAACTTAGAAAAAAAAATTATAGAAATACATTATATAATTAAAAAATTAACTTAAGAAAATATTTCTCGTAAAAAATTATATACTCACATTCTTATATAAGAAAATTATATACTTACAGATATTTCTCATATTCTTATATATTAACAAAATTATGGAAGTAAAAAAATTATGTAATTAAAATTAACCTAAGAAAATATTTCTCATAAAAAATTATATAATTGGAAATATTTCTCATATTCTTATCTATTAACAAAATTATTTTTATCAATTAATGAAACTATGGAGGTAACGAAATTATATAATTAAAAAATTAACCTAAAAAATATTTCTCACGAACAAATATTTCTCACACTCCAGTAGCCCAACTGTAGTGAGCTTCCCAAATCATCTTGGCATGCTCGCTTGAAGGAACAAAAAGGTGACCCAGGTGGCAGAATAGGGTATCCTTGAGGTGAAAATATGGAACATGCTGACCCTCAAAGAGTGTTTGGTATGTGTGGCCAAATTCTGGGTCGCTTTTGTAGAGAAGTGGCCAATCAGAAGTCTTGTGCCCACAAGAGTTGCGCATGGTGGTTAACGCCATGATCGGTGGTCGACTAAGGCAATCTGCAACATTATTGGTGGTGCACTTCTTATACTTGATATTCAAATGGAACTGTTGCAGGTATGTGGACCACTTCTAATGGCGATCATTCTGAAATTTCCCTTGGATCTGTATGAACTGCAGGGGTCGGTGGTCTATGTGGATGACCATTTCCTTCATCAAAATGTAATGCTTCCATTGTCAGTAGACCTACACAATGGAATACATCTCTTTGTCATAAGTGGGATACTTCTGGACTGTGTCTGAAAGTGTCTCATTGTGATATGCCACTGGATGCCCGTGTTGAGTAAGGATTGCCCCAATAACATAGTCAGAGGCATCAGTCTCGACCTCAAATGGTTGTTTCAAGTCTGGTAATGCGAGCACTGGTGCCCAGAAGAGGCGATATCTCAACTCTATGAATGCCTTCTGTTGAGATTCAGACCAAAAGAATTTTGCTTTCGCTCCTCCCCTGGGGACTTGACTCAAGGGCCAAGTGATATGAGAAAATCCCAACGTGAACCAGCGGTAGAAGTTGGAAAGACCTAGAAAGCTACGAAGCTCTGTCGGAGTGGTTGGATATGGTCAATCCCGAATGATTTGGATCGTGGCTGGATCCACATGCACCACATGTTCATCAATAATGTATCCCAGATACTGAACCTGGGTCATGCCAAAAGTGCATTTCTCCAAATCGGCACATAACTTGTGTTGTCGCAGTGTTTGGAGAACCTATCGGATGTGGTGGAGGTGATCCTCCCAACTCTGGCTGAACATCAGGATGTCATCCAAGTATACCACTACAAATGAGTTTGTGAATGGCTGCAAGATGTCATCCATTAGCTTCATGAACGTTGCAGGAGCATTCGTCAATCAAAAAGCCATAACCAAGCATTCGAAAAGGCCCTCCTTGGCTTTGAAGGCAGTCTTCCACACATCGGAGGGTTCAATTGGTACTTGGTGATATCTTGACTTCAAACCAATCTAGCTGAAATATTTTTTCCCCCTTAAGTTGGTCCAGGAGGTCATCAATTTGTGGTGTCAGGTACTTATTATGGACAGTGATCTTGTTCAGTGCTAGATAGTGAACACAGAGTCTCCAAGTCCCATCCTTCCTCTATACCAACACGATTGGGCTCCCACAAGGAGATGAACTCGGACGGATGTGATATTTTTGTAGCAACTCCTGAATCTGCCTCTTGATTTCATCGTTCTCCAGAATGGAGCATCGATAGATTGGTCCATTAGGCAGTGGTGCACCTGGGGTCAGATCGATGGAGTGCTTGATGTGACAGTGCAAAGGAACCCCTGCGGGGGAGGTGAAGGTGTCCTCGTACTCCTCCACAACCTTGTCCATCTGTAGTTGTCGTGCAGATTGGACCTATCTGGAGGTTGTGGCCACCGTCTTCTTCTTTCCTTGAGGGCGTATCATCAGGAAAACAAATTTCCTGGTTTTGGAAATGAGCTTACTGCATTGTTTTGTAGTAACCAAAGAGATGGCGGTAGACAATGCTACCTCTGGTATCCTGTACAATGTATTTCCCAAAGTAACAATAACAGCACGGGGCTTTGATTCATACACATCATGTCACTTCCACAAGTATGGTTGTCCTACTAATACATCACAAACTTCAAGGGGAGAAATTTCACAAAATACCTCATCCGTGAAGGGATTGATGTTTTATGGAAGGTGACATTGTTGGCTCACACGAAGATCTTGTCATTGGTGAAGCCACTTGATGGTGTACGGTTGTGGATGTGTTGTGGTTGGTAAGCCCAGCCACTTCACGACCTTTGATGAAATGAGGTTCTTTTGGCTCTCGTTGTTGATAATGAACCGTAGCAGGGAGCCCTTTACCCACATCTGGGAGTGGAAGAGACAATCCTCCTCCTCTGGATCTTCGGGTTCCTCCTTCTGAATCTTCGTGGTGGCAACGGTGGCATTGGGCTCCATATTAATAATATGCTTCCCTTTGTCATTCCCCTTTTTGAGGTCTGACTAAGAGTCGGAACATGCATCTAATTCTGAAACCTTTAGCTCGGCCACCAGTCATTGCTTGGCCCAACACTCATTTTCATTGTGCGTGGAGCTCTTATGGAACTCACACTACTTTCCCATGTCCTTTTTCGGCTTCATGGAATTTCTCTTTGCTTACAGCTTTGGCGGGTTGTCTTGCACTGCCTTGCCTTGGATTTGTCCTTTGTTCAGCAGTTTGGGGCCACCTTTCCCTTGCTTCGGATTCGCAGATCCAAAGTCTCACTTCTTATGTTTAAAATTTTGCTCAACCTTGACAACATATCGGTATGCCATGCCGAGCGAGGAGATGTTTAGGAATTCTATTTCTTCCTCAATGTACTTGTGCAGGTATCTGTGGGATTTGAGTACCAAATGGTTCTTCGTATCCTTAATACCCAACTTTTTGAGAAGGGTATGGAAAACATTGGTAAACTCTGGCACTTGTTGGTCCCTTCCTTGTTGCAGCATGGTCCACTTTATGTATTGATCCTCGTAGCCTCTGATAGGGTAGTAATGCTCCTTGATGGCATTCCGGAATGAATTCCAAGTGGGTGCTACTGAAAATAGTGAGCCTGTACTTTCATCCTTCTGCTCGTAGTAGGTTTCCGACCAATCCTTGACGTGGGGGGCTGCTTTGAGAAGAGAGAAAATAATATTTTCCTGACTAGAAAAATCATGAACAGAAAATAACCCTCTACTAGATTTAACCATTTATCGAAGGCATCCACGTCTATCTGACCCACAAATATGGGGATTTCAAAATTAACTTGTGCCTTAAACGGTGTGACATTTCCATAGCAGCTCTTGGAAGCCGATGTGTCACCCCTCGGTAGCCACTAAAGGTTCTAGGCAAAGCTTTCCATCATCGCATACCTTTCTCGCTTGAGGGCTTCTTCGAGCAAGATTTTGATAGGATCTCCTGCCCCCTCATCTTTATTTTCATCTACCATGGAAGGCCATTGGGATTTGCAACGCTGGTCTTGCAAAGGTTCGACTAGTTCAAGTCCTGACTCCTTATATCCCGACCTCGTTGGGGACATGCAAAGAAAAACAGAAAAAAAATAAACCGCTCTGACACCACTGATTTGGATTTAAACAGGAATGCAACAGGTTACAGACATAACCATAAACATAGAGATGCAGCAGAAATAATACCTCATTTCATTAATGTAAAATACTGAAATGTGCTTATAAACAGGAATGGAAATAAACTAGCTAGGGTGCCGATAGCTTATCTCTGAGAATAGATGTAGCGGCTACATGCCTCTGAACTGCCTTAAAATGAGGCTCAAGGGTCTTTTTATTATTGAACAATAAGAGCAAACCTTAAACAACCAAAACCCTAACCTGAGGAGATGTAACACCAAGAGTTTATGGGCCCCGTTGCGCTGAGTTGGACATCCAACTTCTCAGGGTCGTGACTTGGTCATATTATCTCTGTTTGACGTGCATGACAAACCATTGGAAAGATCTATCCCAGGGCTACGATGGAAAAGAAAAATTTAAACACAAAATTGCTGGCGGTAGATTTCCAAAAAAATGTCGTTTAAGGCCTCAAAATGACTTCGAAAGTTTAGGACCCGAAAAACTGCTAAAAATAGTAAATTGTGCTACAATTAAGGAAATTGAAAAACTGGAAAAAGAAGTGGTGGGAGTCTAAGTGGAATTTGTGGGTGGTCACCAATATCCACCTGGATCAATATGATATTTGAAAAGTCACATTTACTAAATTTAGCATATAATTGATTCTCTCGTAATGTTTGCAGCATAATCCTCAAATGTTCTTTATGCTCCTCCTAGTTTTCAGAGTATATCAAAAATGTCATCAATAAAATTTAACACAAACGTATCAAGATAGGGCTAGAAAATACCATCCATCAAACACATAAAGTTGGCTGGGGCATTGGTGAGGCCAAATGGAAATACTACGAACTTGTAATGACCATAACGAATTCAGAATGTCGTTTTATAGATGTCCTCCTCCTTTATCCTTATCTGGCGATAATCGGATCTTAAATCAATTTTTGAGAAAAACTTGGCTCCCTGCACTTAATTCAATAGATCATCAATATGTGGCAAGGGGTATCTATTCTTGATGATTAGCTTGTTTAATTGACGATAATCGATGCACAATGTCAAAGTTCCATCTTTCTTTCATACAAATAGGACAAGAGCGCCCCATGGGGGCACACTGGGGCAGATATACTTTTTATCCAAAAGCTCCTAAAGTTGCATTTTGATTTCCGTCAACTCAGGAATGCTCAGGTGGTAAGGGGATTTAGACACCAGAGCTGCACCTGAAATAAGTTCATTGGTGAATTCAATACCCTACTTTGGTGGTGAAATATGGATATGTTTAGGAAATACCTCTGCAAATTCCTGAATGAAAGGAATATTTTCCAAGGAGGTCATTTTTTTCTTGGAGTTGGTAAATCCCACTTTAACCGCATATATTTGAGAACCCTTCCTAATACACCTTCCTAGCTGACTGGCAGTAATGGTGTGCTACTTGGTGTTAGACTTAATTCCTTGCAGTTCCCTCCTTTGTCCTAATTCGAAAATAAAACTAATGGTTTTTTGCTTGCGATCAACCAAAGACTAGCATTTTTCCAACGATTCCATTCCGATTAAAACATCATATGAGCCCAAAGGAAGAATGTTGAGGTTTACATGAATGGACTGTTCAGAAATTATTAAGGGGCACTGATCTGTTTTGGCAACTACCTTTCTTTTTGCCCCAGTCTCTAACTGAACTAGCCAAGATTTTGGGAATTTACTGGTCTGTAGTTGACATTTTTCTACCACATTAGGACTAACGTAACTTAAACTAGCACAAGGATCAAATAAAACTGAAATAGTTTGCTTAGCAATCGTACCTTCACATTCAATCATGGTGGGTTGATATTCTGCTTGATGATCATCCAAGGGAGTGTTAATTCTAGGTATATTTCTCACCACTTCTCCAACAGTAGATGCTTCCTGCAGGTTTGCAAGTTGTTTCATCCTTGCCTTGTGCAAACAGTTTTTGCAGTAATGGGGTTCTCCGCATCCCCAACATTGCAACGACGGTTTTGACTGTTGTTCATTACTGAATTTATTAGCTCCTTCTGACTATCGATCTTCAAAATAGTCAACGTTGGGTTGGTTCCTTGTTGAAAGTTTATGGAGAGACTTTTGTTATAAATTTATGTTATTAGTAAATTTTGGGTGTTTACTTGAAATTAGATTCCTTCCCTTAATCGTCCCTCCTCTAGACCCTTCATTTTTTTGTTTCATTTGCTGGTAACAAATGCGGGCTTTCCACACTGCGTCATGCATTGTTTTGGGGTAGTCAAACTCAAGTTTCTCCTTCATGAAATTGGGTAAGCTACTGATGAAATGTTGAATCTTGCTTTTCTCTTCCTGCATATAAGGCACATAGCGCATAAGGGAGGTGAATCGAGGTACATACTCACCCATAGTTAAGGCCCCTAGTCTTAATTTATGAAATTATTTTGCTTTTTCAACAGAGTAACAATCAATTAGATACTTATGTTTAAAATGTTTTTGAAATTCATTCCATGTCACTTGTTCCTCGTCGAATTTTCTTACTGTCTTGATTTCTTCCCACCACAGGGTTTCCTTCCCTCTTAACTGGCAGATTGCCAACCCTTCTGTCAACCTTTCTGTGTATTCATAAATATGAAAGTACTTACCCATATAAATTAACCAAGCCTCCGTTGCTTGTTCGGATTCCCCTTCAAAAAGTGAGGGTTTAATATTTTTGAATTCTCCTTATAGTTCTGACTTTTGTCTTTTAGCTTTGTGTTGATCAGACACATTATTTGAGCATCCTTCATCATCCTCCCTATGTCTCTTAGCTGACTCGGCATTCTCATCACCATGCTAGGCTTTTGGGGTCTTTTCTCTATCCTCAACACTAGGGTCTGGGTGTCTTTAAGTTTGTCGATTAGACAGACTTCTGAAGATCCTTTCCTATTCCAGGCATAGTCGTTCATTATCCGTTCATAAATTTGTCATTTCAGCACATAACTGCTAAACAATTTCGAGTAAAACTGCATTAGCTTGACGAGTCTCCTCTCCCAACTGTATCCAAATGTCAGGGTTGGAATTTACATAAGCTGGTTCCGGGGTATTGGGCGGTCCTGAACTTCTCTGCATTATGACTTTTGTATAGAGACTGTTTCTGTGTTCACATATGAGTTTTATTTAGTTAGATTTTTAAGAAAAAAATCAAGTTATTACATGCACATTCATATAATTATCTATCCCAAAGAGTCTTAGTGTATGTACTTGAGCTTTGATACAACTTGTAACGTCTAAAGTTAATTTACCATATATATATATATATGTTTACTTTCTAACTATGTCCATCTCTGACTTTGGCATTTGGTTTGATGTATGAAATCGGATTAATTTTTTATATTAAATATTATGTTCGTAGACTTGACATTTACCGGAGGTCTAATGAATCACACAGTTTATATTAAAGTTGAAGAGATTGGGTTTAAGTGCGTATGATTCGCAATGTGATTTCCCTATCCTTTCTCCTATGTTGACTTGTTGTCCTCTATACCTGGAGCCATGCGGCGGGAAGAAATGCTGGGAGGCTATGGGCGTTGGTCAGATGGTTAATTCTACTCATGCGATCTGTCTGGTACTGTAGCTGTTGATCGGTCTCTTACAACCGGATGATGGAAAACACTTAGGGTTTCAATTCCCAACTAACATCAAATCCTCAACCTTCGTGTGGTTCATTGTTTCCATTGCTCCTGTAGTTTCTTGCTGCTCCACGAGGGTTTGTTGTTCTGTGAGGGTTTGTTGCTCTGATCAGGGCTTCTTCCTATCTGTGCATCCTTTGAGAATGATGAAGGCGATGACATTCGCTAAAACAGAACCAGGTACCCCCATCATGTCGTTGCTCTATTGTTTGCTTGGACTGTATAGAGAGATTACTGTAGGGCTGGGTTGTGGTTTGGCGCCACTTAATGCTCTGCCTTCGCTATGTAGGAAAACCCCATGGCTCATTCATCGCGCTCAACGACAATCGATTTCAGGACTTAGCTGCAGAAGGTAACTATTAAGCGTTTCTTAGTTTGAATGTTTCTTTTTATCCTTCAGTTGTTAAAAATCACTCATGCTTTGTGTTCACTGGTGAACAGGGAAGCTGCCTCATGCGGAAACCTCCCATTCCCAGGTAAGACTTCTTCTAATTGCTTGTTTTCTTGGTTTGTACACTTTTTCCCACTTCTTCTAATTGCTTGTTTTCTTGGTTTGTACACTTTTTCCCATCAGGGTTTTACTAATCTAAGTTTTCGGATGTCCATGACAGGTAAATTCACAGTGCTTATTGGTATTTGTATTAGTAAAGACCACCTCTCACCGAAACGTAAATTCTCATGATGACACTATTGGCCCTTCCAAGTTGGCTTCTTACCTCTGGCATGAATTAATTTATGGAAACATGACTCGCATAGTCGAAGATAGAGACTCAGTCTCGTGTTGAGCATCTAGCTAGCTCTAGTTTTTATGGCTCTATTGTTTCTATAATTATGCAGACTCAGTCTCGTGTTGAGCATCTAGCTAGCTCTAGTTTTTATGGCTCTATTGTTTCTATAATTATGTAAATATGCATAGATGGTTTAAGGAACTCTGTGTAGGTTTTTTGTAGTTTTGGGGGAGAATACTCCCGCTCTGTCATCGACGGAGGGTTTTAGGATTTGTCCTGAGGAAGAATTTATTTATTTTGTTATGCGGCCACTGAGGTGAACCAGTTTATGTCCAGTTATATGGAATGCTTAAATTATATATTTGCCTCTATGGGACTGATCCTATCTATTTATCTATTTGGGAATAGTTAAGTTATTTTTCATCATTGTTGCTTTCCAGGCTGAGAGGACCCTTCTTTAATTCATGCAAGTATTTACCAGGTTGATGGATCAATTCCGATGGAATTCGATCAAATTTTCATTCAAGATATTGTTAGGGTTTTAACAATTATTCTATTATACTTTCGTGATGGCGTAGTCGAGATATGTTACTGAACCTACATTCAAATAGTTAATTGAATCTTGCTGTCTTATATTCTAAATCTACATTCAACAATTACATAATGATTGTATTTATATTCTGCATTCAACAACTGTATAATTACTGTCTTTCTATTTTTGTCATTAGTAACAAAGTGTGTATAATTACACAGGTCATTCTACAGATTCTTGGTTAAAGCACATTGTAAATGATTTTCTTCTATATCATATCAATTTGACTTTGATAATCAGGAACAATGAACCATAATTACTGAATGAGCATTCTCTTTCCTTTTTGTTGTGTCATATAGAAATTCTATAGATATTAGTATATACTGTCTAAATTATCATAAAAGAAAAGATGCTTCTATATCCTGTAATTATACTTTTCCTTATGATAATGATCCTTCTAATATAGTTTATTATTCCAGAACTTATTCTATGACAGTGAAAGCATCATAAATTTTACTCTGTCATTAAATGTTAATCTCTACATTCTAGCATTAGTTCTAGAAATAAACTGACTATAATACTTATCTATTCCACCTGTAGTCAATAATTCTAGAAAGTCTCTCCTCCTAGCCATGAACCTGGCAATTACGTCCAGGTCCTCCCCCGAGCACTTTCTCTGCTGGAATAATTTCCACTTACAGTGAGTGCCTTGGTCCTCTGGAATCCACTATCCAGCCTCAAATCCTGCACTTAATTTGACCGTTCATGAGCAACTTCCCAGTAGTCGCACTTTTTACACCTCTAGGATAGTTTTCTCTTTCTTTTTTCCCTATATTTCCCCTTTAGAGGGCAGGTGCATAATTATTTCTTGTTAATAGTTTCTTGTAATTGTAATAAACAGTTTCTTTTAATTAATCATGTTTCCACTTCTAATCACTCACAATTAGGTAACAATTTAATATCTGGCTTTCAAACCTGGGTAATAAGATAACATAAAATAAATATAATAAAACATAAATCAAATAAATATCCACAATAAATCCTTTCAAGGAGCGAGGGTTGTTACCAAATGAAAGAAATCATAATTAAGATGTTTTTTTAATATTTAAAGTTTATGAATGTTTTTTAAATATTTAAAGTTTCACTCATATAAATTTTTAAGTGATTGTATTTTTATTTATATATATATGAGAGTTATTAAATAATTGTATTTTTAAATTTTGGATTGAGAAATTATAATTGGAAAGCATCTAAATAGTATAAATCATTTAGAGATTGGGCAACTTTAAATATGGTTGAATTTTTTCTCAAATTTTTTTCCATGAGTGATTTCCACATCATAGAATGTATAAATAGTACAACCATCACGGTCTTTAGGTGCACACATATTTTTGAAATATCATGTAAACCCTAAAACATAATATTCACTGATATTTTTAAAATATTATGTGGATCATAAGACCTAATGTTCAAATCTTTCGAGATGCAGATCGAGCCAACAAAATTATTATATATTATTAAAATTTAAAACATTATAATTATTGTGCATACTCTACCAGAGTATGACGGAGATGATTGTCTTAATATCAAAAATATATTGTAGTCCCCGTAAAAAAACATTACATAAAAAAATAAATTACTCAAATATTAATTTATTTTTATTAAACAAAAGCATAATTACATCAAAATAAATTTAAATAACAATATTTATATTTCAGGAAAAAATTATTAAATATATAAAATATGTCATATCCCTCACGTAATTAACTCAACGTAAAATAAGTTACGAATTAGTTGGTAACTAATTCTTGATAACTGATTTGGGGAAATCAAGAAAAGGAGATTTTTTCTCTGAGAAAAAAAAAAGAAACATAAGAAAGGAAAAAGGTTATGTCTGGTAAAGACTAGATAACCAGGCACTAGGTGCTTGAGGGCTTGAGGCCTGGAAGATAGCTCGGGGGAGAGAATTCCGTCAGAAGATGGATCTCATGGCTGGGTGGACGAGCGAACTCAAAGCACAGGTGACTGCTTGAGTATCTGATAATGAATCTATAAACCAGGTACGGTGTTCTAACTTCAGCATTCTTTGGTATTATAGTGTAAGGACTATCCTCTGTATTAAAGCATAGATACTTAAGAAGACCATATAGTTCTTAGTACGGTGCCAGTGCACCTGGAATCGTTTAATGTGTAGAGAGAAAGGTTACTTGCTGTTAACGCAGGTATAGAAGGCTGTCCGACAGTGGGCAATACATGAAGGGTTAGGTTTATAGACTATCTGGAAATCTCTGTACTATTAAGTTAGTTTGTGCATTGATTAAATGATTCATTAAAGTCTGTCAAGGCCTGTGTATAGCACGAGCAGGCAGCGTTAACCATAGAATGGACAAGCAGAAGTTATTTATAACACAAAAACCTGTAACTGAGATGTCCGAATCCATTACTAATACAACTTGAAAAACCCTGAGATACGAGTCTGGACCAACCCAGATCTCGGAACATGGTCACGACTGTAGTCGAAATTCGTCATCGAAACAAGATAGTATGCGCATGGCCATACATAGATACTCATAACTATGATATATATATGAAACAGAATAGAATGCGCAAGTTCATACAGTCCAACATAATCATGATATGTATATAAACGAACGCAAATTAGCTCAGAACAGAAAAGATTTTACAGCTATCTGGGACGTTGTCCTTGCAGGTAAATCTATGCGACTGAGTCGCAGTTATTTCATAAAAATCACAGTGAAGTTCTTTCCGGGATGAGGAACGAGGGTTTGAGAGTAGACCCTAAACCCCGTATAAACCCTCACACCCGCGAGTACCATAGAACTGAGTAATGCTATCTTTATAATTAAAGAAAAACAACAAAGATAGCCATGTATCGAGGTATCGAAAGCATCTATAGAAGAATAATAAACCAGGACCATATGCTACCTATATGAACCTGTATATAAAGAATCACTATTTGCATGACAATCGAAAGAAAACATGAGTTCGGTAGCGCTAAGTTATACAGCGTCCAAATGTACAGAATAAACAAATATACAGACAGTCGAATACAGTCAAACACCATCAAGCCAATCGGCTGTGTATTAAGAGAAATAATATAACATAGATCTGAAGAAAGGCTTATGCCTTCTGGAGAAACAAACAAAACAACAAGTTCCTGTCTGTCATACATTAACGAACAGTATTATACCCTGTCATGAAACATATACATATTTACAGTGAAATAGAAGTAGCAATGAGCTTGGACTGTTGCCGTAGTTTACAAGGCAAACCTCCGGCCAGACTAAAGTGAAACTATACAAACCCTAAAGACCCTAGCTCGACTGTATGGAATTATCATGACCATAAAGAAATAATAACTGGAACACTGTTCCCATCTGCAAGTCGAGCTTCCGGAGAACTTCAAACAAATAATGAACCCTACATAACGAGATCTCGAGGGTTCTCATGGGAGTACCTCGTCGGACCCCAAGTGCAAGCCAGCAGCCTCAGAGGTCTGCAAGTTAAGCATTGAGATAGCTCAGAACGATAAGTTCCGAGCCTTTTAAAAACTGAACCAGAGAATTTAGAAGGAAACCAACCTGTATCCGCCGAGAGGAGAATTGTTGGGGTCCTTTACCTCGTTTCTGAATCCGGGTTGAGCAACCCTCACTGGTGCTCGCCTGCAACAAAGAACAAACTTAGTTAAAATGCATCTTACAGTGGAAGAAAAATAGAACCATAACCGTGTAACAGGATGGGAGGTTACCTGATCAATCCGGAGCTGGTCTCTTGCGGCTTCCAGAGCGGTGACAGGTTAAACTGTGAGCTGGAGGGACCAAACCATAGTCGCAGTAGAGAGTCGGACCGACGGAATGAACACATAGCAAATGAACAAATGAACCTTGCCCTTAATTCACGGGGTTTATGTAATGGAGTAAAACCCTTAGTGTCATATCCTCCGTCCGATTGCCAAACTAAATCTGGGACGTCCAAATGAAGCGGGAAGAAGAGGCGGGAAGGCCGAGGGCCCCAAGGCCAAGGTGTCACATGGCCTTGTGTACCAGCCATTCCACCTGTCCAGCAGTGAACCCTCGTAAACGGTGCGGTAGGTGGAGAAGCATGCCAAACCTGCACTTGGATCTTCGAAAACCGAGAACAGCTAATGCTCCGTGTACTGGGAAGGGTCTAAAGGTTTAAGAGCCTGATGTCAATGTTCATGGGCTTGAAAAATTAACACAGTTTATATCACAACGCAAACATAAAGCCATCACGTATATGCACAACTTTAACTTTATTATAGTGAACCCTATATAGTATAAGGGTGATATATGTTCATAAGATCGGCTGCATAAGTTTATATATGGTGTGACAAGCGTAGGTTACGTATAGATGCATAAGTTAATGGTTGGTATGTCCACATTTAAGGAGTTTGAGTGGTAGCCAACATACCATAGTTAATTTTTTTTTTACTATGTATATTTTTACGTGAAGGGTTGTGACAAAATATTAATAAATTTAATTAATAAATATGAGTTATAAATTAACTCACCTTAAAATATAAATTATTAAAATAATGATTAAGATTGATTTCTAATTTTACATTTAAATTTAATTAAGAAACAAATTTAATATATATAATTCAGATTATAGAAATCTTTTTATATGAATTTAATTAGTAAACATATTAAATTTTAAAATTTACAATAACTTTCTCATATATATATTACTATACAAAATTGAATGAAAATAATTATAGAAACGTGTATGTATTATTATGAATTTTAGTAAAATTAAAAGTAAAAAGTAAGAATATTTTTATATGTAGAGATAGTGAAAATTGTACAAGTGTGAGGGCGGTGTTAGATTTTCTCTATGCTCAATTTTTCAGTGTACATGCGGTTATTTTAAAATAAAATTTATGTTATAATAAAAGCACAAAATATTATATATTTTTGGTTAGTTTTAATTAAAATCATTCTAAAATATCAATAATCTCATTATAATCACTTAACTATCATTTGGTTCATTTTTAATATCACAACTCTATAAAAAAAATTAATTGGTAACAAATTTCACTTTCACTCCATAAATAAAATATCTCAATGTATAGATTAAGTAACAAAATTTTATATCAATTTTATGTAATGTAATGTATATTTAAATTCATATACCATTTAATTAAACTATTTAGATATCCATGTTAACTAATATATTTCTGTCACAATCCTCATAACAAAAATCACAATTTACTTGTACTAATTTTTTTATAAATACATAACCATGTACAAGAAGCAATAATTATTATGAAATATCAAATGGAGTTATATCTTTTGGTTTGTGTGTGTAACATTGTTTAATGTGTTGATTGACATATGGCCAGATCATGATACATGTGTTAATATGGAAATTACACATACATGTGTTAATATGGAAATTACACATACGATATGCTCTGGTGTAACTCTATGTGAAAACCTTCAATATGGTACTCAAGTTGCTTGCCTATGGTCATTGATTAACCATGGAAGAGTTGAGAACCCTTTAGAGACATCCTTGTAGTAAAATCAAAACGATTCATGATTTACACGTGGATTGATCCACATCGTTCACCTGCTAGGGTTCTCATCGAATGACGTCGGTTTTTGAAGGACAATTAATGGTAACTGCCCCTCTCCCAGCTCCTCTTTGGAACCACAATTCTACCTCCCAACTCTTGTCTCTATAGCTGCTTCGCCTCAGTATTTTGGCCCAATTCATATTACTACCCTTCAGGTGAGCTAAACCACTATGTTTCTGTTACCCGGTCATTTCATGCCACCCTTTCCTTTCTTAGGTTCTTTGATACAACATTGTTCTTTGTGCCACTCACCTAGGTGCCATGAAAGGTTGTAATTTGGTTCTGGAACATTGGGTTCGAGCATATGAGGCCATCTTCATGCTTCCAGGTAAGGGCTTTTAGCCTGTATTGTTGTTATTCAATATCTTTAGTTTTTTTGTATGTTGTGGCCATTATATATGTTATATTTCCATTTAATTTATAATTCTTCTTGCTATCTTCATTAGAGTTAAATAAGGTTCTTGTTGTATCCATTGGTTATTATGCATGACATTTGTATATGAATCTGTAGTTTTATTGCTATAGATTTATGCTACAGGTTGTGTTCATAATCTTCTTTATTGAATAGAGTTAATTTCTGTCGGCAGAATTTATTATTAATGTTTTTTTTTACTCGTACAACACCTACAAAGTGAAAATTATTGGCCACATAGATCTTATCCCTCTCCAGGGAAAAGGATTGTTTCCCAGTGGCCCCCGGGTTGTAGGGATAACTAATGTATCTCGCATTATTGTAATCATTCCACCAATTATTTTACCCTTTACCCACCTTATTGCTCATAACTTCTTTGACCCGTTCATTGATACACAAATGTTAGGGGAAATTCCATTTCCTATTGATCATAAGTGTCACATGCTCCCTCTAGTACCTAGATAGGGTCTGTTTTAGTTTATCCTTCTTCCCTGGCTTTTGCTCGAATGTTTCATGCAACAGGGGTTAGTTCAACAGACACCTTTCCAAAGACATTTATGTAATAAACACAATAATAAAGAAATTTGTATTCAATTACTAAGATATATTTCAATATTTCCTTTCCATGATGACTATTTAATCTTTAATTCATAAGTCTACCACAGTAGTAAAATTTTCAATCTAGAAAAGAAAACCAACAAGGAACTGCTCTGGTTATTCAAAATTTCCAATTTCTTTCTATGTACACATTTACTAAATCAAAGTAATATTCTTCGATTATCATTATACTTATATGTCTGATTAGATATGTCAGATATTAAGACCTGAAATGACTTCTTTCATCCACCCAACCTATGAGGTTGTAAATGACGTCCAAACCTCCCCCTAAGCCTCTTGGTTTCCAGACGAGTCTCTGACAGTAATAGTCCTAGAGCCTCAAGACCACTAGTCCAGCCTCAAATTCCTTCGTCACAAGGGATTCAAATGGTTAGCACTAGCTCATGAATATCCTACAACATAATAACTGCTTCGTGACAATGTCTAGCAATTCTCTTTCTTTTTCCTCCTACTTCCTCCCTAGGACACACATGCCATTCCCATTTGAGCTTTTTCTGTTTAATCTCCCTGGGAGGGAAGTAATTGTCTCACTATTCGGAAAATGAAGATGTTTTTTTGGAAGTATTGTCGTCTCTTTTCTATGACCAAACGTAATACTTTAAAGTAATTAATAATAAATACTCATTTAATATTTAAATTCTTTCACTACCTTCATTAGATCGAATTACCAAGTTTTACATAGTAACAAAAGAAAATGTAAAGGACAAGTATTTACAGGACCAGGGGTGTTACATCCTCCCCGGAACAGGTCACGGTATGATTCCCGTATCCAACTTTTATCTTCCTAGGTGGCCTCTTTTGAGCTAAAGTGCCTCTACTCCACTTTAACTTAGGTGATAACTCACTTCTGTAGTGTTGTTTCTCTCCAACCAAGAATGCATAGAGAATCTACGAAGAACTCTTTGTCTCGTTCTATATGTTCCAATATCACAGACTATTAAAATTGTCAAATATTTGATAATCATATTCGATTACAAAAAAAATGTAACACATTATTTAACAACACTTTTACCTACACCTCTTGCCCGTTAATTATATGTCTAGAATCATATAGATATTTTTCTAACTATGATAATTTTTTTTATTTTTTTTTTGCTTGTTAAGACTAACCTACACACCCACAGGGATTTGAACCGGTGACCTATTGCAAGGAGTGCCTTAACAGCGCACCCATTCACCGTCAATCCAAAGCCCCGTGGGCTATTCTAACTATGATATGTTAAACACATTATGGAATTACATATAGCTGGGTATGCTAAGTGGTATGCAACGACTCCAACCCTTTCTAAAATTTGAAAGGGCCCATAGTATCGTGGGGCAAGTTTAGTGCATCATCTCCACTGCAAAGTGCTCTTTTTGGGCTTAACTCAAACATACATGTGGTACGCTATATAAAATTATTTAAAAGTCCTTTTCTTATCCAAATATACCTTTTGTCCATTTGAGGAGGCTTTCAAATTTTGTCGAACCTTTTTTACAATATTCTCCATTTCTATCAACATGTCACGCCCCAACATTAATCTATCCTCTGGGATATTCCATTTAATGGGTGTTTTACACCTCCTTCCATATAAAACTTCAAAGGGGCTCATTTTCAATGATTCATGGTAACTATTATTATATTCAAATTCTACTAAGTGGAGGTACTCTTCTCATTTACTTGGTTGTTACATTACGTACATTTGTAGCATGTATTCCATCACTTGGTTCAATCTCTTTGTTTATCCGTCAGTCTATGGATGATATGTTGTGCTAAACTGAACTTGAGTTCCTAGGCCAATAAAGAGTGTTTTCCGAAAGGCTGATGTGAATTTCACATCCTTGTCAGAGATCATAACTTTGGCAATTCAATGTAATCTAAAAATTTCCTACATAAATATGTCTGAAAATTTCACAGTTTTGTATGTTAATTGAACACAAATAAAATTGGATAATTTACTCAAATTATCTACTACGACCATGATTGAATCGTTCTGCCTCTTAATTTTAGGCAAGACAATGATAAAATATAAAATAATTACCTCCCATTTCCATTCTAGAATGGGTAGTAGGTGAAGTAATCCTGCTGGGTGTTGGTGTCAGCCTTGACTCGCTAACACTCCAAACATTTTTCCAAATATTTTATGATATGTCTTTTCATTCTGCGCCAACAAGGAAAATATGAACAGTAGAAAAAAACTTTTAATATCTCGGGTGGGCAACATAGGGCCTTTTATGAAATTAATCCAGTATTAATTTTATAACAACCACCTAATTTGGAACATATATTCTCCCTTTAAAAATCAATAAATTTTCTTTATTTATGCTATAATCAGTTTTTTTCCTAAATTTCTTACTTGTTTGGCTTGTTTCCATAAGAACAAATATTCACGATCTTTATCTCCAACCTCTTTAATAAAAAACAAAAATTTAAACTCAACTTGATTGTACGAGATCTCATACACATGATGGAACTTCCTACTCAATGTGTGTGCTATTCGATTTTATTTCTGTTTTAGGTGTTTAATATCAAAATCAAATTCACTAAATATTATTGTCCACCTACCTTGATGTGCATTAAGGTTAGGTTGTTTAAATAAATTTGTTAGACTTCTATGGTCGGTCATTAACACAAATATTTTCCGTATAAGATAATGTCTACATACCTTTAAAGTGCGTATAATTGCAGTTAATTCTAATTCATAAGTAAAATATCTCTGTTGATTCTCCTTTATTTTCTACGATTCATGTGCAATAACTTTGCCTTATTGCATCAATCACCCCTCCTACTCATTCCTCACATGCGTTATTGTAGAAAACAAACTCCTTTTTCAGGTCTATTATTTTTAATACTGGAGTGGTGGTTAACCAATGTTATAGTAATTCAAAACTACATTGAAAATCAACAGTCCACTTAAAATAATTCCTTTTTTGCAAGGAGGCGATAGGATAGCCTATTTTGGAAAATCATTAAAAAAAATGGTGGTAGTATCGTGCTAGAGCCATGAAATGTCAAATGTTAGTGACATTCGCAGGAATAGGTGTCACATACACCGGTAACCTCGCATGTAAAAGGTGGGGAGTTAGAATTTTTCATACAAATTACCACAAGTAATTAACCAATTCACAACTCCACAATTCATCATTAACCATTAAATATAATATTCATTAGTGCATCAAGTAAATTGCCATCAAAGACAGTAAGTTTCATAACCATTGCGTAACCTTTAACCATCACTGTAATAACATAAACTGTCTCATGCAATCCATGCATCCATTTCTTGATATCCTTAACCACATTAGATAATCATGTACTAGGACATTATGCTCATGCCATCAAATAAAGTACCATCAACATCAAGGATTCAACGTCATCCAACTGACACAAAAGGCAATCACATCAATCACACCATGGAACACTGATATACCCTAGAAACCCCGTAGGGTGAAAACCAGCAAACGTTTAATCTTATTATTGAACGCTCGTGAGGGTTTTCACCCCTCACTCAATGGCTTATAAGGGATTCCATCCCTTAACCATTGCCATAAAATCATTACAATAATTATCATCAAGCTGTCATATAACTAGCTAAAGGCTATTACAGTTCTCATGTAATCTTTCACTTACATACCGCCACATACAGTATTCCTTGTGGCATGATTGTTCTAGCAATGTATGTTCCTGCAACTCGAACACATCTACATGGACCCTTGATCCTCTTCCTGCACAAACTTAAACATCATTTTTCGTAGGCACCAACCGTCATCGTTTCCTGTCAATACTGTTGACAATAAGCTTGGCAACAAGATTAGATATCATATTAATCAATTCAATAAGCAACTCAATAAGCAACCTCTGAAAGAGATCTTTTAAACTCTACTCATTTGCATGAGCAAGCATGACATACTATATAGCTAGAACATATACTCAAGTAAATATTGTTGGACCTCCACAACGTTTATTTACATTAATGCATAATTCTCTTTAAGAATTCTAACCATTAGTTTTACAAGTCCATGTTGTCATTATCAATATTGACATCATGATTTCATTTAAAAATAATCATATTCCTTAGCATTTTCCCTTCGCTTAAGCACATTTTCTTAGAGGACGAAACATTAAGGCATATCCTTGAAGGGACTAACTACAACATCAGTTATAATCTGCTTACATGAAAATTTACATAAACTTTTACCAAAAGAGCTAGTCCTTTAGCCATTACTTTTGTTGCCTGCAAACATGTAAAGCAAACTAACACAACTTGTTGTCTCTCCCTGCATGCATATGTATACCCTTTCTAATGAAAGCTAACCATATTTATTATGTATATAAAACATACTCTTTCTTTAAGAAAGATAGTATGATTACTTATGCGTCTAGAAGCACATCATTAGAAATTTCCAATCATGCAGGCAATGCATATCTATTTCTCAAGAACTTCGAAATCAGCTAACAACACAAAGCATTTAAGCTTATTAGCAATTTTCTATCATTCATGCATGCATATCTATTTCTCAAGAATTTCGAAATCAGCTAACAACACAAAGCATTTAAGCTTATTAGCAATTTTCTATTATTCATGCATGCATATCTATTTCTCAAGAAGCTTAGAAATTAACTAGCATCCCATTGCAATAAGGTATGTACACCTTTGCAATAAAATCCAACTTAACCACTATTTCTTTATATGCATTCTCTTTTCCATAAATGCAATAATCTATTGTTTGAATATGGGTTATCCTTACCCAAAATCGCTACTTCTATGTCAGAATAAACACAAACTCCTATATTTTCCAAGATTTGGCAAAGCTACTTATCTCTTCATGGGCTTTGAGCGTCCAACAGTGAAGGCAGTGCAGCCCGAAACAGTAGTTGTTGATTCTCTGCTACGGTTTTGTCTAACAATGGCAACTGCTGAAACAGATCCATTTCTTCACAACGCCATTGAAAGAGCGTTTAGACTCCCGGACGTCAGAGGAGTCTGGCAGAGTCTCCGGCTCTCGGCAGCGTTTTCTGAGTGCGGCTAACATGATTGAACAATGGCCCAGAGATTTGAACACGGAACATGTCAATGGAAATAGCTCGGCTGCAGCGAAGAGCTACCCTGCAAGTTTTCCATTTGAAACCTCGGCGGAAGTAATCCCTCAAGTGGCAACCATCCTGAGGGTAAGAACCTTCCGTAACTTATATGTTTGAACCACTAACCATTATCGTTATCGCAGCAAGATCAATAGACGTGAACTGAGATTCAGTTTTCAAGACCTTAGTCCAGAGTCACGGCTTTCTCCCAGCAGTGAAGCTACCCATATCGTTAAGCATTTGCAAACCTTCCAAAGACTTGAAAGACGACAGGATCGTAACCGATGGCAGAATCAAGCGGCAAATCCAAGAAGTGTTTCCTTCTTTTTTTTACCCAGATCCCTTTTCTTGATTTCCCTCAATCCGTTTTACAAATATCAAGAATCAGTTTTATAACTGATTCGTAACTTACTCCATAACAGTTTGATTTACGTTGAATTAATTACGAGAGGAATATGACATACTCCCCCCCTTAACAAGAACACCGTCCTCGGTGTTCATCTTTCATCGGAACTTGATATTTTACTCGTGATATACCATCTAAACCACACAAAATGTGATCCTACCTCTTTAAAATCAAAGTTGTCATTCCAAGAAATGACAACAAACCGAAATAGTAATGATATAGTCATAAGAAATATCATTAGTTATAAACATCAATAGTCATAAACGTTTGTAATTGCAAAAATATGCAACTTCTAATCGCCACCACTTGGCCCTTATTCATTCATAATAAACAATTCTCTGTGTCAACTTACCATTACTTACCATATATTCTTGAAAATCATGAATTCTTTCATGTAGGCATTTTAATAGTGGTTGGAAAACTCTTCATTCCTCCACGGTAAGTAATTCCTGTAATATATGACTAACAAATTCAATCACATTAGTCACTATATTTTGAGTCAAATGAAATACTTTTGACTAGCAATCAATTGTGTAATGCTAAATGATTTCTAAATCACAGTACTTTTACAAGTACTTAAAGAGAACTAACACTAATCAACAAATGATAATTCACTGCTCACGTGCATACTGCACGAATTCTCACTAAAGGCATCCACTGAGTACTTCTAAAAGTACCAAAAGAGCACCTAGCTCTCTAATCATCAAATCAGTCAATCACTGCATCATTTGAATATGGTCTTAGCCCCTACTAAGACTTTCACAAGATTAGTAATACAACAAAGGAATTAGAATTCCCTACAAGATTAATGATACAATAAAGGAATTAATATTTCCAATAACTCCTTATTGAGTACTAAATTCATTTCCTGTTAAACATGCATAACATATTTTACACAACTATATGTAGAATTCATCTTCAACATATCATATAGTTGATTCGTTCATTTCTTTAGCTATGAGCACCATAATAGGCTAAAGAATTCCCAACCCATGGGAACTGGTTTCCACAACCAAATCGAGTCATTTTCACATCCAGACATTTTCTTTGATAGAGACCTTACCAGGTCTAACATGGAATTCCACTGGCCAACCAGCTCAAGAATTCCAGGGAGAGTAAATCTGGGCAGACAAGTACCATCAACCCCTCCGGGCAGGTAGCTGCCATCAACCCAAGGCATTCCAGCCTTTCACAATCCGGGCAGAAAAGTACCATCAACCCAAGGCATTCAAGCCTTTCACAATCCGGGCAGACAGGTACCATCAACCCCTCCAGGCAGGTAACTGTCATCAACCCAACTATCTGCAACTGTCTGGCATGTTAAATTTCTCTTTTATTACTCTTTCTCAAAGTAATTTACACAATGAACCATATAATCATTATCATTAGCACAACAAACATGCATGTATACCATGCATTTACACTTAACCCCCACATGGGTCCACAACATCAAGATTGATGGGAAACATATCCATCATACACATTGTATGCATGCAAATTTTCCAAATAACATAATTCATGCATATCATATAACATCATTCTTTCTCATTTATAATTGCATTTCACATTGCAGCAATTTATGTGATGAGTTTTCTTGTTGCCATTAAGCTACCACTACTTAATCCCATCAGCAACGTTAGTTATAAATATGCATCAGTTAACACATATTCCATTTCCAAGAATGTTCATGCATACAATATTGTCATGTATAAAAGCATATGCAAATACCCATTAATGTATAAATGTCAACAACAGTTGAGTTAATACTCTCAGCATTTCCAATTTTGCCATAGTCTGTTGTTCCAGTTCAAATCATCATTAATGGAGTATTATCTTACGTTTACTATGGTTAGCTTGGGTCATGCATTGTTAATGTAATTAAACATAATCTCTCTAACATACAAAGATCATAACTCTATATCCCATTGACTAATCTTTGTGCATACCATTGCTTATCATATAAGTCTTTATTTAATGTATGCAACACATATTCCCTTCACTAGAATACTACCATCATTTCATACAACAAACTACATACCTCTTCCTTAAAGGAAGTCATTTTAACCTCATCCCTTTCAGGGAATTATTAAAGATATTCATCTTTATGCATAAAAATCAAGATGCAGAACAAGATTTACTTATCCATCCAAAATCAAGAAATCAACACAACTTATCTAGCAAGACAATCTCTTCAAAGATTATTGTCTTCAAGAAAGTTAACATGATCACTTCCTCTATGTACACACAGAGTCATAATTCCAAAGTCACAATAGCTACCACTATGCAACAGGTGTTCTCCTAGCACAATTACCTTACTTCAATGCACATAGTTCTTTTCATGAAACAAGTAAGGATTTTGTTTCTTGTATGAACACTTATTCTAATGTGTCTTTAAAGGAAAGAACCTCTATTTTATTTTCAAGAAAACTCTCATAAAATCCTGCATGAAGTATGCACACTCTTCTAGCATGAAACTATATTTAAGTATATATATAATACACTCTTCCTTCAGGAAAGTTAGAAATGAATATTTATGTGCCTAGAAGCACATCTTTAGCTATCTTATCATGCATGTAATGCATAATCATTTCACTAGAACTTAGAACTAACTAGAATCATAATGCAATTAGCATATATATATATATATATATATTTTCCAAGAAGCCTTTATCAAATAAAGATACATATTTTAATTCAAGAAAACTTGACCACCTTCCATGCTTTTGTCCTCAGGACATTTATATGCCTCATCCTCTTTTCTCAAGAAGATACTTTGGCTATATTTAGCAAGGATTTTGTAGACGAGAGACAAGCATTCACACACAAGACTCACGTGGAGTCTTCCTAATAGGAACTACCTATTTGCTTTATTAAGAAAGTATATAAAATATTCAATCTTTAACTGCATGCCTTAACACATTTCCTTTACCAAGAAAATCTATAAAAGAACTATTCTTTTATTGCATGCATTCAAATACTTTCTCTACTAAGAAATCATATAAAACATTCATATGTGTTCTTCAAGAAAGTGAACAAGATACTTATCTTATCCTTGGATCAACATGCATAACTAACAAATTAACCCACCCTTACCATGAGCAATTACTCTACTTATGCATTTAGAAGCATAATCTCCTAAGTGTCACACATGCACCAGAGTTACCACTTGACGCTAGATGCAACAACTATCATAACTCTACTATGTGACCATCTCAGAATAATGAGTTCAAGGAGACATTACGAAAATCATTAACATCAACACACATTTTCCGACTCCTTAAGCATGGTCAAAGGAATACTCATATGCACATCGAGCGCTATCTAGTCAATCCCAGACTTAGTGTCTTCTGCAAGATTCTGACACTCAAAGCTTGCGCTATCTGGTCACCACCAGACTTAGCGATTTCTTTTTCCTATCTCCGTCTGTCCCTACAGCACGGTCTTCTTCCTTCTCCTTTCTTCCATTTCCTTTGGAAGCATCTATAGTTGGGGAAGGTAATTAGAGTTTACTGACAACTGTATTAACACAGGTAGTCTATTTATGAATAATTATCGCATGTAATTATACCAGGAATGGGTCCTAGAAATGTTACTCACTGAACATGCCTCTACAATTAACTTCACACTAGAGTGCAACATGCATAAGAAATCCATCATTCCCATAGTAGAGATAAATTCAACCATCATTAAATCGAGGCTCCAATGGTTTTTATCTCCCAACAAGTAATGATTAACATAAGCACATACCATGCTAATGGATTTCAATTAATTAGAGGGTAATCATCATTAAATCTATTAAGACATAAGCATATACTATTCATCATGCATTCTCATGGTGAATAAAATTAAGAACTCTTCTCATGAACAACTGGACTATAGCACAGAGAGAGTAAAAATCTTCATACACACATTCCATGCATGTGACATCAATCAACCTTCACTTGTTTACCACTATTGTAACAATCTTAGTCCAATTGAATTAATGCATATAAGTTCTATGGGTTAGTCATACAACACTAACCAATCTCAACTACCAATCGTCTTCATGCATCCATGACAAGACTGAATCAAAGTTAGTTATGACAATCAAGTCTCGCTGCTTGACTCATTGCATGTTTTCAATATCTAAAGGGGTTCTTCTAATGTCCTTTTTAAAACAATTTGTCATCCTATTCAAGGATGTTCCCCTAATTTATATTCATGCATTGGCTCATTAAGTTTTGTTCATTGTAACTTCAATTTTGTTCATTAAATGCATCATTGTTATTGCCATATTTGCAAATCAAACTTGGTAGTTGATTGTCACTTCCCTCAACGAGTGTTCAATATTGTTCATGAATGTAGTGAGTACTCAATATTGTTCTTAGGTGTGACAAAAGTTTCATTGTCTTTTATCCTCATAAGGAATTTAACGTTATGAACGTAGTTATGCAACAACTTATTATTCAACAACTTATTATTTACTACTTAAAGCAGTTATAAACATGAATCACACCTATCATGCCAAAAGTAGTGTACTACATAAATGAATATGTGAATGATTAAACTCGTACCTGAGTTAATTCCTACTGATGGCGTACCTCAATATCCTTTCCGTTTACCAATTCCCAAAGGCGCCAGTACTGCAACCTTTAGCTCTGATACCACTTGTCACATACACCGGTAACCTCGCATGTAAAAGGTGGGGAGTTAGAATTTTTCATACAAATTACCACAAGTAATTAACCAATTCACAACTCCACAATTCATCATTAACCATTAAATATAATATTCATTAGTGCATCAAGTAAATTGCCATCAAAGACAGTAAGTTTCATAACCATTGCGTAACCTTTAACCATCACTGTAATAACATAAACTGTCTCATGCAATCCATGCATCCATTTCTTGATATCCTTAACCACATTAGATAATCATGTACTAGGACATTATGCTCATGCCATCAAATAAAGTACCATCAACATCAAGGATTCAACGTCATCCAACTGACACAAAAGGCAATCACATCAATCACACCATGAAACACTGATATACCCTAGAAACCCCGTAGGATGAAAACCAGCAAACGTTTAATCTTATTATTAAACGCTCGTGAGGGTTTTCACCCCTCACTCAATGGCTTATAAGGGATTCCATCCCTTAACCATTGTCATAAAATCATTACAATAATTATCATCAAGCTGTCATATAACTAGCTAAAGGCTATTACAGTTCTCATGTAATCTTTCACTTACATACCGCCACATACAATATTCCTTGTGGCATGATTGTTCTAGCAATGTATGTTCCTGCAACTCGAACTCATCTGCATGGACCCTTGATCCTCTTCCTGCACAAACTTAAACATCATTTTTCGTAGGCACCAACCGCCATCGTTTCCTGTCAATACTGTTGACAATAAGCTTGGCAACAAGATTAGATATCATATTAATCAATTCAATAAGCAACTCAATAAGCAACCTCTGAAAGAGATCTTTTAAACTCTACTCATTTGCATGAGCAAGCATGACATACTATATAGCTAGAACATATACTCAAGTAAATATTGTTGGACCTCCACAACGTTTATTTACATTAATGCATAATTCTCTTTAAGAATTCTAACCATTAGTTTTACAAGTCCATGTTGTCATTATCAATATTGACATCATGATTTCATTTAAAAATAATCATATTCCTTAGCATTTTCCCTTCGCTTAAGCACATTTTCTTAGAGGACGAAACATTAAGGCATATCCTTGAAGGGACTAACTACAACATCAGTTATAATCTGCTTACATGAAAATTTACATAAACTTTTACCAAAAGAGCTAGTCCTTTAGCCATTACTTTTGTTGCCTGCAAACATGTAAAGCAAACTAACACAACTTGTTGTCTCTCCCTGCATGCATATGTATACCCTTTCTAATGAAAGCTAACCATATTTATTATGTATATAAAACATACTCTTTCTTTAAGAAAGATAGTATGATTACTTATGCGTCTAGAAGCACATCATTAGAAATTTCCAATCATGCAGGCAATGCATATCTATTTCTCAAGAACTTCGAAATCAGCTAACAACACAAAGCATTTAAGCTTATTAGCAATTTTCTATCATTCATGCATGCATATCTATTTCTCAAGAACTTCGAAATCAGCTAACAACACAAAGCATTTAAGCTTATTAGCAATTTTCTATCATTCATGCATGCATATCTATTTCTCAAGAAGCTTAGAAATTAACTAGCATCCCATTGCAATAAGGTATGTACACCTTTGCAATAAAATCCAACTTAACCACTATTTCTTTATATGAATTCTCTTTTCCATAAATGCAATAATCTATTGTTTGAATATGGGTTATCCTTAACCAAAATCGCTACTTCTATGTCAGAATAAACACAAACTCCTATATTTTCCAAGATTTGGCAAAGCTACTTATCTCTTCATGGGCTTTGAGCGTCCAACAGTGAAGGCAGTGCAGCCCGAAACAGTAGTTGTTGATTCTCTGCTACGGTTTTGTCTAACAATGGCAACTGCCGAAACAGATCCATTTCTTCACAACGCCATTGAAAGAGCGTTTAGACTCCCGGGCGTCAGAGGAGTCTGGCAGAGTCTCCGGCTCTCGACAGCGTTTTCTGAGTGCGGCTAACATGATTGAACAATGGCCCAGAGATTTGAACACGGAACATGTCAATGGAAATAGCTCGGCTGCAGCGAAGAGCTACCCTGCAAGTTTTCCATTTGAAACCTCGGCCGAAGTAATCTCTCAAGTGGCAACCATCCTGAGGGTAAGAACCTTCCATAACTTATATGTTTGAACCACTAACCATTATCGTTATCGCAGCAAGATCAATAGACGTGAACTCAGATTCAGTTTTCAAGACCTTAATCCAGAGTCACGACTTTCTCCCAGCAGTGAAGCTACCCATCTCGTTAAGCATTTGCAAACCTTCCAAAGAATTGAAAGACGACAGGATCGTAATCGATGGCAGAATCAAGCGGCAAATCCAAGAAGTGTTTCCTCCTTTTTTTTACCCAGATCCCCTTTTTCTTGATTTCCCTCAATCCTTTTTACAAATATCAAGAATCAGTTTTATAACTGATTCGTAACTTACAAATATCAAGAATCAGTTTTATAACGGATTCGTAACTTACTCCATAACAGTTTGATTTACGTTACTTTGAATTAATTACGAGAGGAATATGACAATAGGCCATTCCATAATAATTTTGATTTTCTCTAGATCAACAACTATCCCTTCTACAAAGATAATATGTCCTCGAACGATGTTAATACCTTAATTGTTGTTGTATGTTGTGTCCATTACGTATTTTAGATTTCGAGTTAATTTACAATTCTTCTTGATATCTTCATTATATTTAAATTAGGTTTTTATTGTATCCACTTGTTATCATGCATGACATTTTTATAGGGCTCCGCAGTTTTATGGCTATAGGTTTATGCTACGGGTTGTGTTTGTAATCTTATTTATTGAATAGACTTAATTTTTGTTGGCGGGTTTTATTATTAATTATTTATTTTACCGTTACATCACCTACACTGTGTGGCTTCCAGCCACAAAGATATTATCCCTTTGCATGGAGAATTGTTTTTTAGTATCCCTTGGGTTGCAAAGATAACTAACCTTATCCCATGTTATTGTAATCATTCCATGAGTTATTTTACCCTTTACCCACCTCACAGCTTGTAACTTCTTTAACCCATTCGCTCATGCACAACGATTAGGGGAAATTCCTTTTCCTATTGATAATGAGTGTCAGATTCTTTCTCGTGTACCCAACAAGGGGTCGGTTCTGGTTTCTCTTTCATCTGTCAATTTTTCTCGAACACGGTTTAGTTAAACAAACGTCTTTCCAAAGACAGTTATGTAATAAAAACACAAGTAGAAAAGTTTATAATCAATTACCAAGACATACTTCAATATTTCCTTTCCATAATGACTATTTTAAATTTAATTCATAAGAATACCATAGTAGTAAAGAAGTTTATAATCAATTACCAAGACATTTTTCAATATTTCCTTTCCATAGTGACTATTTAATATTTAATTCATAAGACTATCATAGTAGTAAAATCATGGAAAAGAAAAACAAGAAGGAACTACTTAGGTTATTGAGAATTTCCAATTTCTTTCTAGATACACATTTAATAAATCAAATTAATATAATTCTATTATCATTATACTTATATGTCTCATTAGCTTTGTCATATATTAAGACCAGACGAGACTTATTTTATCCACCCAACCTATGAGGATGGCAGTGAAGTCCAAACCTCCCCCTCAGCCTCTTGTTTTCCAAATCAATCTTTGAAAGTATTATTTCAAGAGCCCCCAGACCACACGAGTCCAGCTTGGAATTCCTTCCTTACTAGGGTTTCCATTGGTTACCACCATCTCAAGAATTCCTTACAGTGGAATAACTACTTCTTGATAGCGTCCTAGCAATTCTCTTTCTTTTTCCTCCACTTTCTCCCTAGGCTACTCATGCATTTAGCATTTGAGATTTTTCACTTTAATGTGGGTGAGAGGGAAGTGACTATCTAAATGTATGGAAACTTAAGTTTTTTTTTATCTCTCTTTTTTTCCCACCAAAATTAATTTTTTAAGTTAATTAACAATGGACACTTATTTCATCTTTAAAATCTTCGCTACATTCATCACACCGAATTACAAGTTTTACATAGTAACAAAAAAATGTAAAGGACAATTATTTATAGGACCATGGGTGTTACAATTTCAATAGCAAAATTTATTATTTTAATGTAGAACATAATACAATATTTCAATGTTTAAAGAGAAAATGTAATTTAAAGTACAAATTCTCTTAGCTCTAATGACAGAGATATGTTCTTAATATGAAATTATTATGTGGTATTTAAAAAATACTAATAATATTAATATAAAATTCAATATAAGTCACTTATAAAATATTTCAGTGTCAACTATATAGGATTATATTTGGTTAAAAAATAAACATTTCAACTACTTTTACAATTATACATTTTGGTCTTATTTTATTGGTATTTATATGTTTAATCAGACAAATTGTAACACCCCTCAGTAAAGGTAGTAAATGTTTTGTTTTACTACAAATGATTTGGTGAAACTATGTGTCAAATAAAGACGAAGGTAAAATATAATTTTTATTTTATGTAATTGAACTTATTATTAATAACACAAGTTGTGGAAAACCATAAAATTATAGAAAAAGTTTTAAAAGAGAGTTTCACTTACCAAAAAGTTAAGACATCTATTCTTCTACCTAGAGATAAATAATCTCAGTTCGGACAATGTCTGAGAGGGTGGGAGGAAGGAAAACTTCAATTGACCTTGGAGACTTGGTGCCTAGATGAAGGTGGTCCAAGTGAGGAGTTGGAGCTTCAAGCTTTGGAACCTAAAACAAGATGTTGTTGAAGGTTGTAGGACACTGTGAGGTATCCTTTAGCTAGTAGGTGACCAGTGAGATCCTTGAGTTTAACTTGTGAGTCCGAGTTCCTAGGATAGATATGTAAAGTATTGATGCACTTGAATATACCTTGTTATGTTGTTGTCCATCTACTGTCTGAAAAATGAAAAAGCTTGGCTGACTAATTGGAATTAATTGCCAATCTCACTAGTTGGGAGGAGCACTAGTTTCCTTGGAAATTTTATTGTTGGTCCTTAGTGAAACTAAGATAAGAAATCGACCTAATATTTATTTTATGATTTTAAATATTAAAAATTCTATTTGTCTTAATTATGTTTCCTTCTGTATATAAAATTTTTGTGTACAATTAATGGCAACAACCTTAGTTTGTAAATGGACTAAAATCAAAGAAGCAGGTTAGTTCCATGGTTGGATAGTAATTGAAAGAAATCTTGGTTTTATATGGTTGAAGGCTAGAATGAATGAGTAGACACCACTTGAAGAAGTATCAGACCCAATATTTAGAGAAAAGTTAAAATCAGACTATAAATTACCATCTACATTCAAATATACTTGAACTTTGTTATTTAAAAAAGGGGGTTAATCTTTATTTACAGAACTACGTTATATATTCTAGATTTATTATTGTAAATGTGGTAAACTGCACTCTCATTAAAGAAAAAAAGTCAACCATGAGGAAATCGAATAATGTCTTAACTGTGATAGAGAGTTAGACTCATGGTGTAAACAGAAATATGAATAAAGAATATATTAACCCATATTCGAATCAAGGGTAAATGAGTAACTAAACGAAGTATTTTGATATATTTTTAAATTTGACACACAAAGATAGTGGCATTATGGTAAATAAATAAATAAAAAACCTACGTATAGGGTTAACATGCTAAATAACATACATTAACTTGTGTTTAAATGTCTGGTGAAATTCATTAAAAAGACTGATGGTTAGCGTGATTCATAAATCTCTGCTCGAACGCTCCATGCTGAAAACCATCAACAAGAACAAAAGCGGCCATATTTCATATCACTTCATTAAAATTACAACAACCAAAAAATAAAGTTCTGATAATATGATAGCCTTGTCGGGTTCTCAAACCAGACTATTCTCGAAAAAAACTATCTACCATATAATTTAGCAATAGTGAAATAACAACTAGAGGTAGCACTCCAGTGAGGAAAGACCTACATTGTACAATGGAACCCTAAACTATGACAAACAAGATACCCTAAACTATGACAAACAAGATATATATACAAGCTTAGTCATGATCGATGGTCGTCCTCACCATCAGTCAAACAGGAAGATGCATTATCAATCTAGAAAGAGAAATAGATTTAAGCTTCAGAACCTGTGCATCATGAAGAATAAAATAGTATTGGGATTGCGATGAGAAGGATTGTAGTGTCAAACCTGTAAAGGATCAGGAACCCAAATTAAGGATTGAACAACCAATTAAAAAATTATGCAAATATATTTCTTAATGAGCCATCATTACAGAGAGAGATAAATCCATGAAATCAACGCTCAAGAAATTACCCGATAATGTTCTTGTCAAACACCTTCTACCCAACGCTGGTAACCTAGCAGAAAATAGACTAAGTTAGAACAAAAGTTTCAAAAAAAACTGATTAGAGTCAAGAAGAAGAACTTATACCCATTGAAAATCCTCCTTCGTGCGACAAACCAAATTCCAGATGGGAAATCCATACCTTTGGCCATTGCGTCAGACCTATACATGTTAATACAATGGTAATCCAAAAGAATTCAACGTGATTCAACGAAGAGACCAACTGTAGAAAATGGCGGTATGATATTTACCGTATCAACCCTTGAGATTTTCTAGTTATAAGCTCATTCCTTCGTCCCCAAGAGCCTCATTGTTTAGGGTTTATAGAGCTAAACCCTCGTTGGTGAAAGTTAGAAATGAACGAGGGAAACAGCGCGTGGGGAACACGGTGGTTACTCTAACCAAATGTTCATCTGCCTACACTATCGTCGGTTATCTCCACTCAGATCCCAATGGCTCCCATCTCGAGGCTATGATTTGGTTCCAGTAATGAAGTCGTGAGGGTTAAATCGAAATCGATCCATACTTAGTCGTTATAAAATCATAACATCAATAAAAATTATGCATTTATAGACATATTAAGTTCGATCCCATCTTAGCGAGGCATTCTCAGTTACTAAGGTGTTCAGTCTCGTTTTATCTTTAGGAACTTAGTGGTGACCAAAACGCCAATGAACAAGGTAAGTGGGCGTGACCATCCCATAAATTATAAATTCACGATAAAATACCTTGCAAGAGTATCAAAGTTGGTATATCTTAAGAGCTAGTGAATAACATTTTCTTATATATTTTTATTGATAGTGAAAGCTCAAAAAGTTAATGACGTAGAGAAACATGTATATTTTTTTTTTTCCTAAGTGGTATTATGGTCTAGGTTGTTGCAGGTTAGAAGTGATATTAGAGCTAAGTTGTAATACTGTGGTTTATGAGAGTTAAGTTGCAATATTGTGGTTTATGAACCAGATTACAGTTAAGTAAGCAAAAAGAAGTGGAAGAACTATCAAAACTAATATGTTGGGCACCTAGTAGAACAAATAGTTGTTTGAAAGATTTATTTATGAATGTTAAACATATTTGTTTAATAAAGAAAGTCATGTATAATCTAGTTTCTAGTTACAATGGGAAGTAGTCTCTTAATTAGTATAAACTAATTCTTTGTGCATATATGGGGTGTTGACCAAGGAATTTGTTGGAATAGTGAGTGGAAGAAACACATGGTAATAGAAATAGGCTTTCAAATGTTAACCTAAGTATAAATTTTACCTATTCATGGGAAGAAATCCAAAAATGGATCAAGAACAATGTAGCACATGCATTGGAGTCTGACACACTTAATAATAACTTGTGAATTTGAATAGAGAAATTAGAAAATTTATGATTATAAAACATTAAGGCCATCTTGGGTAATTGGTTAGTAGGGTTCGGGCTGTTTTCATCAAGTTAAATATTGATAAGTAACATGGTATAAATCAATACTGATGACATAAAATGGTAAAAACTTGAATGTTAATAGCATGATCCAGGTATAAATGAGTTAATACAAAACTAACTAGCTGGTATGAGTAGGCTTGGATTTCATGAGAAATGAGAATAAATTAGTAAGGGGGTAAATGAACCTTTTCACTAGAAAGTCTTTGATACACACCATTAGTACTAAGGATTGTATTTAAATTAATACCATTTACATGTCTAAAAATTGTAAAAATCCTTGCATGTAGCAAGATATTATGGAGTTTTGTAGCTAGCAGATTTTCGAAAGGAAATCCTTGGGCCTCTTGAGAATCTAAATTTCAACAATTGAAAACTATGACATGGTTGATTAGGAAAAATCGAAAAAAAAAATCATAAACAAGTTACACAACAATAAGCCTAGAACATAATCCATAAGCTCTCTTTCTTAAAAAAATTAAAACCAAAATAAATACATTACAAAAGGGATATCAAGCAATTAGAGACTACCATGGAATTGTTAGATATAATTTCTACTGAAGAATTAGCAACATTAGAGACAAATTGTGATGAAAATTTTTAGCATGTTAAGATGAAAAAGATAGCCTCAAAAATAAAGAAAGAAGCAACATAGTTAACACTTTTAAATTAAAAATATCATAATAATATATGAGTTACCCCAAGTCACCAAATAAGCATGGAAACATTTCAGAAAACAAGTGCTAGTAATACCGAAGAAGACATCAGTTATACAACAAATTTAGTAAGCATAAAATGAGCAACACTGGAGCCAATAACATTTAAAAAATAGATATAGATATAACTATTAGAAAAGGAATCTAGATAGTTATTTAATTCATTGCGCCTGATAATAGTGAATCAGGGAATGGTTCACTAATTGATCACCTCGTGATTGGAAAAGATTAAGGTCATTGAAATTAGGATAACTAGTGAAATTTGACGAATTAAAAAGGGGTTAATTGCAAGATTTGATCTGGTATGGTACAGTAGAATAAACATTAATGGCTGCCAGCTAGATACCATCGGCAGTTTAGTGGAAATATGAGTTTAAAAATATATTAACCTGGAAAAGGGGATCACAAGCATTTATATGTAAGTGTCCCCATATGAATCATAGAGGTGGACCAAACAAATGACGTATAATTAATTGGGTAGCATATTAAAATTATATAATAACAATAAAGTTTGCTAATGACGGATTTCGATCCAAAGGAGAGAGAAATAAATAACCAATTAATTATTGATATGTAGTAGCTTATTGCTTTATGAAATCTAGAAGTCAATTGTAAGTTTTCTCTTATGTATCATGTTTCCAACATGTATGGCCCCATGTACCATTTTTTTGTATTCGCCTATACATGGTGTATGAATGAGGAATGTTTACATGTTGGGCCTTTAATGTAGTGGATATATACAAAATATTTGGTGGCTCATGTAAACTAAGTTATTGATGGGTCATGATGTAATTCTGATATGTGTATAATCTGATCCTTTCTCTATTTCAATTGCAAATTTGGCCTTTAAATCATTGATCGAAATTGTTGATGCATCTAAATTGGGATATGTTTTTCGCTTTGTGTTGGGGAGAGTAGTCTGCACAAATCTATTGTTGGGTACAATGAGCTACAACAATGGCGTGGGTATCAACGAAACTGGTGTTGCACCAACGTTGTGATATGTCTTTCAATTTGAGTTGGGGAGAGTAGTCTGCACAAATTTATTGTTGGTTACAGTGAGCTACAACATTCGTGTGGGTAGGAATAACTGAACTCCTAGGGTATGAAGGTTAGTGTTACATAAGAGAAATATTCACTCTATGTCAAGGCTATGATACAGGCATGGGAACTTCTATAAGTACTGTTTGGAAAAGAAAAAATTCAATTCTAGCGAGACTACTAAAAAAAATTAATGATGAAAAGGGGAAGAAAAACAAAGTGTGAGGATATAAGAAACAAAGAAAAGAGATTATCTTTCATTGGTACACATGACAATGAAGAAAAAATTCCTAGATTTCGTTATCTTAGCATGCATTAATGAATGTGTTTGGGGTTCAAGTAAAATGACGATTAAAAATGAATAGACAGTTCAGTAAGAGAATGAAAGAATATGGCACTTAGTTTTAAATTTTAACAAAATTTAAAGCTAAAAATGTTGATAGCACATTAACAAAAGCATACCAACATGGAAAGTGTAAGTTAATATTACCTTGTTAAGACTCCAATAGACACAAATGAAGTTTGGTCAAGTGATTGACTAGAATGAATTTTGTTGTCATGATAACCACATGAATATTATGTATTGAAGGGAATAATATTTCCTAAATACCCTAATTAATGGCTGAAGAACATAAAGGACATAAACACTAAGATGAGGGTAAGGAAGGAACCCCTAGATAAGGCATGTTAACAAAATTTGTTGTGGAAATGGTAAGGTGAAGTGGTTACTCTAAAACTTGGACAACATGTTGTTGTGACGTTCCAGACAATGAGGGTGTCTAAAGAAACAATCTTTAGTTTCAAGCCTCACGGGGATAAAATAAGAAATCCCTCAAATTTAAAGAGAATAAACGAATGATGATGATAACAATTATGACTCATTGGTTCAGAATGAATAGTTAATCATGTATAGACCTTATAGGTTAAAGGTATTAAAGCAACTTGTTCACTGAATGAGGTGAATGACATTCGACGAACTGATATATATATATATATATAAGAAAACATTATGCTATACTATTGAAGGAGTGTTTGATAGGTAATATATGTACAAATATAAAGGAGATAAATTTTATGACCACACATCATGGGTAATGTAGCATGAAAAAGGGCCAAAATTGGAGCAGTGCTAACTAATGTTGTTATTATGGAAGAATACAGTAAGGAATCTAAGATGGAAATAAAGAAAAGTGCTTGAAGAAGTAGACAACAAATGGAAGGGAAGGAAGTTGTCTCAAAATCTATTTGAAGCGTAAAGCATATGATATAGTAATCCTACCCTAGTATGAAAATGCGCTAATGGTAATCCATCTTTAATAATAATAATAAAAAGGTAAGAAGTTTTTGCAAATTATTACCATGTAAATAATTGACAATTCCATAAACTAGAATTTATAATAGAACCACATGATGTAGTCCTTGATAATTGGCACGACCATTGTCTAAATAAAAGGACCGAGGCTATTATGGATTAATTATAATAATACTACTAACTTTTATTGAGTATAGGTTGTGAATCTAGTGAAGTGATGAAGTATGTTGAGCATCTTTGTTGGACACATAAGTAATCCTTGGTGATGTCTCTGATAGAATTTGAATGATTAGATATGTATAACTTCTTCTTAGATAATGGATGGAAGCTAACGATAGCCATATTGATGGTGAATGCAGGTCACATCGGGGGAAAAGTTCCTAATAGAACCTATATATCATTTGATTGGAGAAAAAAAGTTGTGAAGATGAGTGATCACCTAGGATAAGTGCAATAGAAGCTCTTCAACGGGAACTTCTACATTGGAAGATGAAGATCATATGTATGAAGACATATTTTAGCGTATTTTGGAGGGCTAAGAAACACCGATGATGGTGTTTCTCTGTAGAGGGGGAAGATGTAACACCCCTCGGTAAAGGAAGTAAATGTTTTGTTTTATTGCAAATGACTTGGTAAAACTGTGGGTTAGGTAAATACCTGGGTGGAAGGTAAAATATAAATGTTATTCAATGCAATTGAATTTATTATAAATAACACAAGTTGTGGATAGCCATAAAATTACACGAAAAGTGCTAGAAGAGAGTTTCATTTACCAGAGATTTAAGACAATTATAAGGGAGTGAAGAGGGTGGGAGGAAGGAAAACCTGAGGTGACCTTGGAGACTTGGTGTCTGGCTTAAGGTGGTCCAAGAGAGGAGTTGGAGGTTCAAGCTTTGGAACCTGAAACAAGATGTTGTTGAAGGTTGGTAGGACGGTGCCAATTGAGGTATCCTTGAGCTAATGGGTGACCAGTGGGATCCTTGAGTTTAATTTGTGACTCTGAGTTCCTAGGTTGGACTAGTAAAGTCTTTATGCCCTCGAACAAACCTTGTTATGCTATTGTCCATCTATTGTCTAGAAAATGAAAAGGCTTGGGGGAGAAATGGACTTAATTGCCAATATCCCTGGTTGGGTGGAGCACTAGTTTCAGTGGCAATTTTATGGTTAGTTGTCATTAAATGAAGATAAGAAATCAACCTAATATCTATTTTATTCTTTTAAATATTAAAAATTCTAGTTGTCTTAATCATATTTCCTTTTGTATATAGAATTTGTGTGTAGGATTGATGACAACAAACTCAATTTATAAATGGACTAAAACTAGAGAAGTAGATTAGTTCCATGGTTGGATAGTAACTAAAAGCACTCTTGGCTTATGGTTGAATGCTAGAATGGATGAGTAGGCCTCAATATTGAAGAAATATCAGACCCAATATTCAAAGAAATGTTAAAAGCGTTCTATAAATTACCATCTGAGTTCAAATATACTTGAACCTAGTTATTTAAAAAAAAAGTTTAATAGATGTTTACATAACTACAATACATGTTATGGATTTCTTGTTTTCCATGGGTGAAGGCTAGTGTACAAATGTACCCGCGGGGTCGAGAGCCGAACTACACTCGTATTAAAGAAATAAGTCAACCATGAGGAAATCGAATAATATCTTATGTGAGAGAGAGAGTTAGTATCATGATTTAAATAGAAATATGAATAAAGAAAATATTAACCATTACTTGAATCAAGGGTAAATGAGTAAATAAACGAAGTAGTCCTGATGATAGATTTTTATATTTGACAGATAAAAGATAGTGCCATTATGATGAAAAAAAAAACCCTAGGTATAGGGTTAACATGCTAAAGCGAGGAGGCTCGAACGCTCCATGTGGAAAACCATCAAGAAAAACAAAAAAGGGGCATAGTCCATATCACTTCTTTAAAATTACAACAGCCAAAAAAAGGTTATGATAATATGATAGCCGACACTTCACCGAAAACCCTAGTCGGTTTCCCAAACCAGACTATTACGGAAAGAAAATATCTACCATATAATTTAGCAATAGTGAAATAACAACTAGAGGTAGCACTCTAGTGAGCAAATCCCTTCTCCATTGTACAATAAAACCCTAAACTATGAAAAACAGGCTATATATACCTGCTTAGCTGCGATGGACAATGGTACTCACCATGAGTGAAATAGGAAAATCCATTTCGTATTTGGATAAAACAGAGCAAGAGAAATAGATTTAGGCTTTCGAACCTGTGCATCCGGAAGAATAAATATTACTGGGCTTGCGATGAGTAGGATTGCAATGTCAAACCTGTAAAGGATCAGGAACACAAATTAAGGATTGAACAGTCAATTAAAAAAAAATATACAAATATATATCTGAGTGAGCCATTATTAGAGAGAGATAAATCCGTAAAATCAGCGCTCAAGAAATTACCTTATAATGTTTCTGTCAAATCCCTTCTACTCAACTTTGGTAACCAAGCAAAAAATAAACTCAGTTAGAAGGCAAGTTTCAAAAAAAAAAACTGAGTAGATTCAAGAAGAAGAACTTATACCCATTGAAAATCATCGTTCATGCGACAATCCAAATGCCAGATGAGAAATCCATACCTTTGCTTGTTGAGTCAGACCTGTACATGCTAATACAATCTTTATCCAAAAGAATTCAACATGATCCAACGAAGAAGCCAACTGTAGAGGATGGCGATATGATGTTTACTAAATCAACCCTTGAACTTTGATAGCCCTAAGCTCAATCCTTCGTCCGCAAGAGCCTGATGGTGTAGGGTTTGCAGAGCTAAACCCTCATTGGTGAAAGTTGCAAATGACCAAGGGAAACACTGCATGGGAAAGGCAGTGGTTACTCTAACCACATGTTCCTCATTAGAACCGTAGGATCGCCAACCTACACTGTCATCATTGATCTACGCCCAGATCCCAATGGCTCCCATCTCGAAGCTATGAGTTGGTGTCATTCATGAAGTCGAGAGGGTTCGATCCAAATTGACCCACAATTAGTCGCTATAAAATCCTAACATGAATAAAAATTATGCATTTATACACATATTAAGTTCGAGCCCATCTTAGTGAGGCATGCTCAGTCATTAAGCTGTTCGGTCCCATTTTAACTTTAGGAACTTAGTGGTGACCAAAAGTCCACTGAAGGGGGTAAGGGGCGTGGTCCCATAAATTATAAATTCACAATAAAACACCTTGCAATAGTATCGAAGGTGGTATATATTAAGAGCGAGTGAATAACATTCTCTTATATATTTTTGGTTGATATTAAAATCTCAAAAGTTTAATGACCAAGAGAAACATGTAGATTTTATTTTGATTTTATTTTTTTGTTACTGAGTAGTATTATGGTGTAGGTTGCTGTATGTTACACAAATTTACATTTTAGCTTTATTTTACTATATTCTTATGTTAAATACTATGTTAAATACCAGTAAAATTGTTTTTTTACTATATTCCAATTTTAAATACTAGTGAAATTGTTTTTGAATTGTAAATTTAGGCTATGTAATTTACAAAAGATAATTATGAAAAAAAATTAAAGATAATTATGAAAAAAAAATAATCATAGAAATTTATTGACAAATATAATTTAAACAATATAATATCATATATATAAGAGTTGACTTAATGCGATTTGTTGAATTTTAAGGCATGTGAAATCTTGATAAATCTTCATTTTTGTTATTTAAACTGGTTTTTTACTATATATATGGATTCAGCACTCTCAAAAACTTTTAAAGCACTTCAATTGTGCAAATTTTACTCCAAACCTAAGATTTCAATAAAATCCTACAAAATTTTAATCAAATTAAATGGAAAAAATCAACACTAAAATTTTTAGAAAAATCACATTAAAGACAACTCATAACTCATATAGGGTCAAAACCCCCGAGTTGCAGAATTATTTTCAAATTTTATTTAAAAAAAAATTAGACCTCAAAAAATTATATCCACTTAACCTAACCTTTTAATAATTTAATTTACATTCACTTAATTATCTTTTACTATATTTAAAAACTACCTGATACCGCTATTTATTTTAATTCGATAGGTGATATGTACGTTTTGCATATTTTGAAGAATCTTCAAATGGAATTTTCAGTAATTTTTTATTGCCGATATTTTAAATTTGGATATATTAAAAATTGAATAAGAATTATTTCACCCAGCAATTTTGAAAGTCAAGATGAAAGTATAACTGCTCAGAAATTTAGAAAGTATGACTTCTCAGCCATTTCTGAGTCAAGATGAAAGTGAAATTTCAATCCTGGTCACAGCCATAATAGAGTTTGCGTTTCTCTCTTCTCATCTCAGACAACGACGGAAGCTCTAATTTAAACTTGTGAAACAACTTAATAAATTGCGCACTTAATGACCTTTGAAGACCCGTTTGTTGAAATTCCGGTGCATTGGAAGAGGAGATAGAAAACTCCATGTCTAGCTTAGTTCGAACAGCCCAAATTGTTAGTGCTCGTGCAAAGGGCTGGCCACGTGATTACATTTTTGGATTGTTGTTTCCACTGATAGAAATGGTCGTATCTTGGGAATTGAACTTAGAAGCTTGATGTCCCTTATTCATCAGCTGGTTTAGATGGAGTTTCTATGTCTTCCACCTTATTTTGATTTTGACGGACCGTTACTTGAGAATTAGAAGGCAGTTCCACTAATTTTTTATTGCTTGAGGTGTTGCTATCCTTCATCTTTAAGCACAGAACAACGTATAGTCCTACCGCAACCAGAGCTCGCCCAACACGCTGTATTCAGTGGATAAGTGCAGTTAGCCTATTGAAAATTTCTAATCGCACAAACGATTAATCCTTTCATTTTGAATGCAGAACTATTCGAAAACAAACCTGCCCAAATATATGTTGTCAGACGGAATAAAGAATTCCATAATTGCAACGATTATCATCATCAACGGAATGAATGCTGTCGCAAATACAGCTCCCTCCACGCTCATGAACAACCCTGGCGGCTAATATGCAATTGCTGACGCAACGACTCCATGTACGGAACAGTATTAGTGGCTGTGTTCTGTAACTTTAATGCACACAGAAATTCATTTCCCTTAACTGTTGGACTTGGTTAAAGATAGCTAATTCCTCTCCGGTGAAGAGTTTGGCTAAATTTAGTACGTCAATTACTAAGTTATGTGAGTAGAGTTTAGTAGTATTTTGAGTAAAGTTGAATTTATTGTGTGGTTGCATGTTAAGTTAGTTTAGGTCTCTAAACTAAACTAACTCAAATTTTTTCGGTCAAGTTAAATCAAGTAAAATTAAGTCATATTTTGAATAAAGTCAAATTTAGTGTGTGGTTTTATGTCAAATTATTTTAAATTAGTGATTAGTAGAAAAAGATTTAAATACCCTTCACCAAGTGCATTGTAATCATCAAATTTTTGTGTCTTCTATAAAATAAACATAACTTTATGTGTGAATTATTTATATTATTTTATAACTATCTTCTTTTTTCAACCAATCCTTTCCAACAAATTGATATGAAAACTAAGAAAAAATTACAAATCCGTAAAGCCAGCATCAACTTTAAAAAGAAAACCATGTAAAAAAAGCCTGGATTTTTTTTTTTTAAATTTACATTGCAAAATTTTCACCAGAATTAAAAATACCCGAAATTTTAGCTTTGTTAATACGAAAACGGAGCAGATGTATAGTTTTGGGGGTCCTAAATCCGGTGAGATATTAAAAAGCCGTGACCGTAAGTTAAAAGCCCGTAGTTTAAAAAGATTCACGTGGGTTCTCGTAGTGTGACAAAATTTTTCACAAGTGATTTGTGATAATATATTTTTCACAAGTGATTTGTGATAATATATGAGGGTGGGAGGTTTTTATATTAAACTTTTTTTTGAAGGTATATTAAAAGGGACCTTTAAGTTTGCTATAAAATATCTGTAAAAGGTCTTTGAAAATAGCTTATAAAGTTTGTTTAAAAGGGTTTTATAAAAAATTTTATTATAAAAAAATTCACAAGGAGTTTATTAAAACGAGGATTATAAAGGGAATTGTTTTAACATATTGCTTCATTTTATTGTGAGCCATAATTTTTTATGTTTAGAAGGAAGGATTATGATTTATGGGTTATTAAGATGGAAATCACGTTTAAGGCTCATGATGTTTGGGATTATGTCACAAATGGATTTCCAGAACCTAAGAATGAAACGAACCCTCACTAATGCATCGAAGGAACTATGGAAAGACAAAAAAAAGAATGTACAAGCGTTATAGCTTACCCAGTAGGGAATGGACCAAGCAGTGTTCCAAAAAATTATGATCACGTCTTCAACAAAGACAACATGAGAAAATTTGGTGACAAGCTATAAAGGTATGGCCAAAGTCAATATTGTTAAGGTGCAGAATACTAGAAGAGGTTTTGAAATTCTGCATATGGAGGAGATAGAGGAGTCGATTCATTCGTCAATCGGGTCATAACTTTTGTAAATCAGTTAAAAGTTTACGCTGATGATATTAAAGATCAAACAATGGCTGAAAATTTCTTCAAGTCTTTGTCTACCAAATTTAACGTTCTAGTAACAACCATAGAACAAGACAAGGATTTGGAAATATTGACAGTTGATGAGTTGATGGGAGGAGTTGTATCCCATGAGGCAATGACAGACAAAAATAAGGATTCGGCTTTAGAAACCACTTTCAAAAGTCAGGTTGCTATTTCAAGAGACTGAGGTCGAGGAAGACGTAGATTGAGAGGTAAAGCATGAGGCAAATGACATGGTAGTTAGAGAGATGGCCAAAAAGAGAATGAACATGAAAGTGGAAGAAACAACAAAAGCTTAAACAATAATAAAAGAGTTGACAAATCAAAGGTGACATGTTATTATTGCAATTAATTTGGTCACTATTCTCGTGATTGCGATAGGTGGATAGTTGATCAAGGAAACCATAGAGCTAATGTCACTACAGAGAATACTAACTCCATGTTCCTATCTCTCCATACCATGCATGAATCTTTTGATAATGTGTGACTCTTAGATAGTCGTTGTAGTAACCACATCATAGGAAACAATATTTTCATTGCAAATTTGGATTAATCCATCAATACATAGGTAAAGTTAGGGACTGAAAAGACTATGGATGTAGATGGAGAAGGAGTGGCCAGTATTATGACGAAACAGGGGGAGCCAAAGATATTCTCAGAGGTATATTATGTCCTTAGCCTCAAACATAATTTAATACGTGTTGGTCAATTAACGCAGAAGAGAAACAAAGTTATTTTTCAAGGAAAAGAGTGTTTTATATATGACAAAACCGCAAGAAAGTAGCTGATAGAAAAGTTGCAAATGATGAGCAACAAACTCTTTTATCTAATTTTTAATTATAGTGATGAGGTCAATTCATTTACAGTTGCATGTTCTAATCATTATTGGTTATGGCAGTTTCAATTTGGACACTTGCACTTCTCTTTTTTAAGATTGCTGTAGAAGAAACATGTGGTTAGAGGGTTACCTCCCATCAAAGAACCTGTTAGTACTTGTGAGTGTTGCATCTTAAAAGCAACACCGTGAGAGTTTTTCCAAAGGGAGTTGCATATAGGGAAAAGAAGACCCTTGAGGTAGTGCATACAAACCTGTGTGGACCTATGAGGACACAGTCAAATCATGAAAGTGGTTACTTCCTCACTTTATTTGTTGATTATAGCAGAAATACATGAGTTCACTTCCTGAAGTAGAGGTCTAAAACTTTTGCAAAGTTGAAAGAATTCAAAGCTTTATCAGAGAACCACAGTGATCGTCAGATCAAGATATTGTGGTTAGATAGTGGTGGAGAATATGATTCGAAGGGATTCCATAATCATTATAAACAACATAGAATTACGATATAGTTTACAACAAGATACACACCACAACATAATGGTGTAGCAGAGAGAGAATATGAAAATTATGAACATGGCAAGGAGCATGTTGAAAGGAAGAAACTTGTCTAATGAGTATTTGTCAGAAGTAGTTTCATGTGTTGTTTATGTGATAAATAGATCTCCTAGAAAGAGTGTGATGAACAGAGTACCAGAAGAAGCATGGTCAGGTATGTCTTGCAGCGTATCTCATCTCATAGTGTTTGGATGTGTAGCCTATGCACATATTCCTAAAGAACTAAGAGGAAAATTCGATTACAAAAGTGAAAAATGAATATTTACTAGTTATAGAGAGCAATCAAAGACTTACAAATTGTATAACCCTGTCCCTGAGAATACCATAATTAACATATATGTTGTGTTCAAATAAAAAGAGTCATGGAATGGGACTATAGGAAAACACGTGATGCACAAGTAGCATTCCAGGAAGGGGATGATGTAGCAGAAAATGAGCAGTAGGGATCATAGGAGAAGACACCAAACAAAGTCACACCAGCAAGGAATCTAAGATATTCTAAACAACATGGATCTTCAAGTAGATCAACAGATCAAAATTCTCCTTGCAGTTAATTAGGTGATGAATCAAGCAATGGTAAGAGAAAAATTAGAAGTCTAAATGATATTTATCATGGTGTGGATGTTAGTTCAAAATTTGCATTTTTTTCATTCCAACCTTCTTTGTTTGAAGAAGAAATTAGAGATGAAAATTGGGTGCAAGCCATGGATGTAGAAATTGAAGTTATTAAAAAGAATGAAACTTGGGGTTTGGATGATTTGCAAAAGGAAAAAAATAGAATTCATGTAAAATGGGTGTAGAAGACAAATTTGAATGAGAAGGATGAAATTGATAGACTTAAAGAAATACTTGTAGAAAAAGGATTCTAGTAGAAACTGGTAATAGATTTTGGAGAAACATTTTCGCTCGTCGCCAGATTGGATACTATAAGATCAGTTCTAACTAGCTAAACTCATAACCAATGGAAAGTATATCATGTGGATGTGAAATGAACCTTCCTGAATGGGATTGTATAAGAATAAATTTATGTGCAATAGCCTCCGGGTTACAAGGTTGAAGAAAAATAAGATAAATTTTATAGGTTGAAGAAAGTGCTCTATGTACTTAAGCAAGAACCTAGGGCTTCGTATAGAAAAATTGACAGCCACATGATAAAGAATGGATATTATAGAAGCAACATTGAGCCTACCTTGTACGCAAAAGTAAATGAGAATGGGCATATATTTATTGTTTGCTTATACGTTGATGAGACGATTTATATTGGTGATCTTGAGTTGGATGAGTTTAAAGTATTCATGATGAAATAATTTGAGATGAAAAATCTCACACTTATGAAATATTTTCTTGGCATAGAAGTTGAAAAATCTAAAAAATGAATTTTTATTTATTAAAATAAATATGCTATACATTTTATAAAAGGATTCAAGATGGAGAATTTCAAACCTCTACCTACATTAGTTGGAATAGATACAAAGTTAAGTAAGGATAATGAAGGATCAGATGTCAATCCAATTCTGTTCAAAAGATTGGTTGGCAACCTCATGTATCTCACAGCTACAAAACTGGATATTATGCAAGGAGTGAGGTTGATTTCTATATTTATGGAGACTCTAAAAGACATGCATTTGGGAGAAGGAAAAGGAATTATGAGATACATATCAAGAACTAGAGATTGTGGAATAATGTATGCAAACACTAAAAATAAGGATTTGATTATATATACAAATAGTCAGTTCGCAGGGAGTTTGGATGATAGGAAGAGCATTTCTGGTTATGTGTTCCATCTTTTTTGAAGTGTGATTTCATCAGATTCCAAGAGGGAACCTATTGTGACACTTTCGTCACCAGAATTAGAATATGTAGCAACAACATCAGCAACATGCCAAGCAGTAAGGTTAAGAAGATTATTGGATGGACTTAAGCAGAAACACCAAGGATCAACAATAATATATTGTGACTACAACTCAGCGATTGAACTAACCAAGAATAATATGTTTCATCAAAAAAGAAAGAATGTTGATACTATATATCATTTTATTAGAGAAATTTTGACCAATGGAGAAGTCCACTTAAAGCCTTCTAAATATAGTGATCAACTCGTTGATATATTCACTAAGCCATTAGAAAAAGATGTATTTGAGTTTCACATAGGAAACTTGGGTGTTGTAAGCCTAGCTATGTCATAGACGAGAAAGCATGTTTGAGTTTTCATGAGTCATGTCTTAGTTTAGCGATCATAATTTAGGGGGAGTTTTAAATATAGCTAATTTCTCCTGCATGAAAAGTTGACTAAATTTAGAGATTCAGTTAACTGAGTCAATTTTAGTCCAGTTAAATCACGTCGATTGAAGTCATATTTTGAGTAAATTTGAATTTAGTGTCTAGTTGCATGTGAAGTTATTTAGGTGAGTCTCTAGTGAGAGAATGTTTAAATACCCATCACTGTGTTCATTGTAATGATCAAGTTTTTATGTGATCAATAGAAGAGCCGCAAATCATGTTATTGTGCGTGAATTACTTGTGTTATTTTGTGCCTATCCTCCTCTTCTTTTCCAACATACTCGACAAAAGAAAAGAGACAAACATACAAAGTAGACTCGAGTGAGAAGATTGATGTCACATCCCAACTCCCGCTTGGAAGGATCACGTACGAAAGCTAGGTTGAGAGCTATTACCTGTCATGTTCCCAGAAAACATATTAACGTGGCAAGGGTTAGTTGAGAAGAATATATCTTCAGCAGTAGATCTTGGACATTAAAATCCACCATTACAAGATGATTAATCACTTATATGTATTTGGGTAGACAAGCATGTCAAATTACAACGATAACCTACATGATAAATAAGGCGAACCAAGCAAGAAGGGATGCAGCTAATATAATCGAACCTTTTATAGGCTCTTTACTATCAGTGTCAGATACTGTATTCAGGTTATGCTTCAGGGATTGATGATGTGGAGACCAAAAAATGTGAATAATAGGACCTTTGTATAACTTCATCAGCATTTCCCCACTGGCCGACGCGATGGTTCCCACTATCTTCACTTCACTACGTGACTTTTTGATATTGAATTGCTCCATCCTACAAAAGTACAAATTTCCCATGTAATATATTAGTAATCCTTACAATACATTATTCAAAGGGAAAAATGTGATTTAATTACCTGAATATGTGAGCCATCACAAAATTCACAGTGGGGAAAATATTACTTAATGTAGAGGCATCTTTTGGAGAAGTTAATTCTAAACAAATTTAGTAGAAATTCTGGTCGAGTACAGGCCCGCAAACATACATTTACAGTATTCCATATTTAAAGTAAATTCCGCTAACAACTTGCATAGACTCAATCAGAAGCGTAAAAATAGGGATGATGTGAAGCAAATTCAAAGAGATACAATTATGAAATAATACATATCCTAACAAACCCAGTATGAAAATTTGACAAAATATGTGAAAAGTGAGCTTCGGCCGCACCTTCCTGCAACGGATTTTTGGTTAGTTGACACATGAAATGATTATCTATATATTTAATAGAAGATACATAGGCTATTATGGGAATTCTTAAGTATACACATGCATGAGATGACTGACGACTGGAACTCCTCCTCTACTCCTCTATGCACTGGAAAGGTTTGATAATGGAGATTGTATGAATTTATGTTTATATATGAAGAAAAACCAAGATAAACTCCACCATGTTCACATTGTTGACATAACCTAAATGCAATTTCAGTAATTGCTACCATGACTAACAAAATCAGAGATGGAGAGATGGGAAATTGCTTTGTATGATATTTGATTTCCTGTGTAATTTAATTTAACCACGCAATGAAGATGATTTTTTCAACGATAATGCAATGGATGTGATTTAGGTAAATCCATGAAGAAAGAAACAAAAAGATATGCACGAGATGACGTGCATGTTAGAAAGTTAATCCTAGGGATATCAGTTTGTATTATGTTGATTGGTTATTGGAGTCCAAGAAGACCTGGAAACTGATTCAACAATTTCTTGTATGTATTAATATGTATACATTGTACATCATTCATTGAGATCAATTCTCAATTTAGTTTGGTTTATAGTGATATTATAACAAAGGTTAATTCGTCCATATTCAATCTTTAACAACTAGTTTTGTGGCTTTTCTGACATTGTAGTCTTTCTAGGTTATGATCTTCATGAATAAGTAGAATCAATGAAGGTGGATGGCGAAAGAGGAGAGATGATTCACCTGTGAATTCCATTGTGAGTGCAGAACGAATCAAGAGCACAAATATCAAAAGGACTTGTGTGAAGGGGAGCCATAAATTCCACACAAAGGAAAGTTTGTCCGCAAGTAAGAAGATGAGTAAGGAGAAAACAGTTAGGTTATTGGCGAGTAAGAAGAAGAGTAAGAAGAAAAGATTTATGTTGTTGGTGAGTAAGGAGATGAGCAAGGAGAAAACAGTTATTGCTTGACCAGTCTAATAAGGAGAAAATAATTAGTGCTTGATCGGTGTGACACCTCCCCTACGTCTCTCCATTCTAAAGATGATTAATCATGGTTATGGTTATTGAAGTCATATTTGTTGTTCTCGGTATCTGTAGCTCGCTTCGAGTCTGTATAGTCATCAACATTCGAAGCATGATCTAGATATCATGTTAAGGTATGCCACTAAATTTTGATTATATTCGTTATGAACTTATTACTATTAAAGCTTAAAGTTGCGATACCTTGGAGAGAATGATTGTATCTACCTGGATGTAAAAAGGTGACAATGTTGACTGGAGTTCTAAGTCGTTTCCTATGTTATAATCCTTGTAAATGAGACTCCTTGCAATTGTCAAATTGATCTAAGACTTCACCGCGTTGTTGTCGTCAATAGAGTTAAGTTAAAAACATAGGCAATCATTAATATACTTTTCATTTGAATGTGAGTAATCTTGTTTTCATATGATTAAAGGAGGTTCCATTGTGTTAGAGGATTCATTTGTGATCATTTTTCATATGACAGTTGACTGATATGTCCGCATCTTGCAGTTTTTGAGTTTGATTTTTATAAAAAGGCGAGTAATCCAATGAACCAAAGACCATTGGAAAAATAATTCAATTTAACTTGTGAAAATGAAAATGTTTCTGTTATTCAAATTCACCTTCCACCTTTATAAAGGATTCCAGTTGGAATTTGTTGGAAAGGGAAATTGCGACAGGGATAGGGACCTCCTTGATTGAATTAATTCTCACAATTTGTATTTGTTCCAATATAGTGTTCAATACATGAAATGATAGTGTGAAACTTCCTGAGCCTTTCAATTGGTTGAAGAAAGTGGAAACATAGATGATTGAAGACGTCAGTAGGTTTGGAGGATAACTCTTGAAGGCTCGAATTTTTAGTGTTAATTATGATACAGTTCTATGCTTCCGACAAAACAAAAATGAATTGAGGTTGCATTCATTCATGAAATTCAGTTGATAGCCCCATCATTGCTCATGATTGTAAGTGCAATTGATTAGCGATAATGGATAATACACATGAGATTGGATTATTTAGTTTTGTGTTGCCATATTCAACCTCTATATTTTGTTTACCCGATTAAAGAAAAAGTTTCCGACTCTAGGTCATCCAAGAAAATGTTTAGAGTAAGATCAAGCGATGGGAGCCGCAGAAAGCCAGGGTTTCTCCTTGTTCATGTCGAGTGCCTGTAAAATTGGAACATAAATCAATTTCTTACTCTCTCACATATATTCCACATTCTCTAGTTTATTTTTAAATCATTTTCTAAAAATTGTGTCAGTAGTGTTGTTTGTCTAATTCAATTAGTTGTTGTACCTGTATTCACATTAATGTGGGGCCAAGAGTAATGATAATAGAGTGAGGCTCTAACACAGATTCATACGATTGTAATGGTGACTATAGATTGCATATTTGGTAGTGGCCATGTGAAGAGAACATGTTTCGTTGTTCCTATGTTGTGAAGTAGCCAGTGCATCGGAATATTGATGAAGTGTATGACTTCGAGTATTGACCAAGCGTGAAGGTGGTTCATTATTTATTCGATTTATTTGGTGTCTTCAAATATATGTTTTTAGTGGCATGATTTTAAATTTAGTATAAGCGTAATATTGTTGTTGGCTTTATTTACTTGAAGGCTTGCTCTTCCTCTTTGGTGTCGACAACCATTTTTTTTATTTGTATTGTAAGGGTTCATTTTGGTTGAACTCGACACCCGAGTTTGAGTAAAATGGCTCAAACTAAGAATGCATTAGAAATTAAAAAATTTCATTAGTTTTAGCCCTCATGAAACTATAAATATCAGCAAAGTAAGTCTTGTTGATATTATAGTTCGTTTACATGATGCTTCAGAGAGAATTGAATTTTTCCAGATTGGGTCTCAAGTACATCGAGACGATCTTAATTCAAAACAGCAATCGAAGAGCAGTGAAGCAATTTCACGAGAAAATTTCGATGCACTTAAAAGTACTGATATGGAACCTTTTATAAGGTCGTTAGAAGAGATTACTCATAACAAACACAAAACTAATTTTGGGTATAACAACGATGTCTTGGATGTATCATTTCTTATGCCTTCTTTTTCTAAACCTATACAACTTCGAAGTGTTGGATTTTTGGATGTTGTTGTTCCAGAAAAAGTTGGTCAACGCCAACATTGTGATAGAGTTAGACATGTGAAAGATCAACGTGTTTATCTTCACCCGTGTGAGCAGTGTGGAAAGAATAATCACCATTCCAACAAATGTTACAAAATAATACTATTGCAGGACCAAAACTAAAATTTAGATGGATTGCCTCTTGGGATTGGTCGAAGAAAACTAAGAATATTTACAGGTCATACTACAGGATATGCTTGAGAGTGGAGATCAACCCTGCAGTGGTGAAGAATACTTCTAATCATGTATTCAACAAAGGGGGAATTGTTGATGGTATGATATTGGTTCAAAGATTTGTCAAGCAAGCCTAGGTCATAGATTCATAAGTGAACCTAAGCCACAACTTATACGAGTTAGAGTCAAAGTTGTAGCCGAAGAGACTTCAGTTTTTGTTGATTGAGTTGTTAGTGAACGAGCACTTCTAAATTCAGAATTGTTTGAGGAACTATGTTGATGGTTCCAGAGTTGGATTTTTTTATTGGTTTGAGAACTGTTATGAAGGTTCTAGACGTGGGTATCGTTTTTAGTTTCCTCTTAAAAAACACCATGTTTTATCTCTGGTTATCTTTAAAAACTATTTCTGAGGGACATTCAGCTCTTGGCCAAGATGCATTTTTTCATTTTGAGTTGTCATTATTGGACTTTGATACATCTCTTCCGATTAAGGGGGAATGTTAGACAGCTAATCCTAGAGATTAATGTAGGGTTAGTTTGTGTTGTGTTGATTGGTTATGAAAGTCCAAGAAGGCCCGACAATTATTGAACAGTTTCTTGTATATATTAATATGTACACATTATACATCATTCATTGAGATCAATTCTTAATATATGTTTGAGTTTAGTTTCCAATGGTGCATTACTTTCTTTTAGAAGACGCAAAAAAACACCCATGTAACAAATGAGTGGTTTCCATAACAGAGTGAATGTGCGAAGGAGCACAAGATCGAAATATCAATGTTTGAAACGCTAATTTCTACACGCTTCATGAAACATCACTATAGTGAGTGAGAAAATGCAGTAGCAACCACATCATGCAAGGACATTAGTTGCATTTATTATAAACTAATATGTCATGAAGAAAGATGAATGATCAAAATATTCAAGTCTTTTTTCGTTAGCCTATAAAATTATTCTCTTAAACTATAAATTGGCACATACCATCAATCATGCATACATTAATGATAAATGACATCGTCAGTAACGAAAAAGTTAGACTGATGTGTCAATTAATATAAACCTTAGTTACTGCATGTTTATCTTTCGTGGAGAATAGTGTTATGTCAAATATTTTCTTCTTTCTTCACATGTTTCATGTTAGCAACCTGCCGTAAAATGGTTGAACTTGAATTATCTTTCGTGGAGAATAGTGTTATGTCAAATATTTTCTTCTTTCTTCACATGTTTCATGTTAGCAACCTGCCGTAAAATGGTTGAACTTGAATGAAGGCGTATTTCTAAAGGTTCAATTTTGAAAAGTTTTACAACCTCAAAATCAGAAAATTAGTTTAACGAAAATATAATAACCATTTTGCTCGTTGTGATAGCCTGTGTGGTTCATTTTGTAATGCCATGTGGCACATAATACAATTATATTTCGTTTTAAATGTTTTAAATAAAAAGATGCATGCAACAATATAAATATGTATCACACATTTTCTTTATTATATGTGCACATTTACATAAGAGCACATCATTGAAAGACTAAAGGTTCAGGATGACGACGACATGTTGCCGTTATATATATATATTTACAATTAATTTTATATTATAACCTTTATAAAACATATATTTATAATTAAAAAAAATTATATATATAATTCATTTTATACCATTCATTTATTGTGCAAAATTGAGATATGATTCTTAAAAAAACATATTTTTAAAATTAAAAAATATACATCTTTTGAAATTATTTAATTATAAGTTTTACTATGCATTATATCATGAAAATGGAAAGTTAAACTTTCCAAGTGACATAACTATGTTTTAGAATTAAGCAAAAAGTGCGTTAGAAGAAAAAACAACGCAATCCAAACACATAAAAATAACTATATGATTTTCCTATCATCTTCACCACTTACACAAGCCACTAAATTGGATAAAAAATAAAAGTACATGACTTTCTTTCAGTTTATTTGGGTTATTAAATTGGATAAAAAATAATATTTTAGTCAACATAAGGGTGTGAATGCACATTCAAACTTACAATCACCATACTTCCCCACCCCACGATGAAGTCAAAGGTGTCATATCATTGAGAGAAAAACTACATAAAACACATTGTATAATATCTCAGTGATTAAGAATAGAGTAGCCAACGATTAAGAATAGAGTAGTAAATACAAATACTGAAGCTTAAGAGAGGAAATTTGTAAGGGTGATTTTGGCAAGCTCCTTATCTTATCATAAATTAAATATTATGGTTTGTTATTTGGTAGTTAAACTATCTAATTTCTAGTAGTTACAAGAAGAATGGGGAAGTGGTATGGAATTTCTATAGGGTATGGGCTATGTATCATTCTGGAGACTTATGATCTCACAGTTGGAGGAGGGAACCATAAAGTATCACAACTAGGCAGAACACTCAAGGGAATGTGAAGAGATAAATAGAGAGAATAGATAGATAGAGAGGAATAACAAAGAGAATAGTAGAGGAATGCAAGGGAAGTATGTGTAAGTGAAATAGAGAAAACCCATAGGAATGAATGAAAGAACCAAACATGGGTGATGAGACTATGATTTTGTATAGAAAGAGACAAAAATCCTTTTTTAAGTTATTAAAACCATTAAATTGTGATTTAAAATAAATTGTATAAGGAAATTAATGACGAAGCCTTCAACATGAGTGATAAAGCACCAAGAAAGGGAGAAGCACTGAAGGACTATTAGATCAGTGAAGGGAACCCTTTCGGCTATACATGCCCATGATGGATACACCTTACTTTGTTAATAGGCCTTGAGATAGTAGTATTCTCTCTGGTCACTCAGTAATACGTGCTGACTATTTACTTGTGATGAGTGAATAACCTATCTCTCTGCTCACTCACAAGGTTTGACCCAGACTTAGTCAATTTCTTCTTCTTATTGAGCCAATATTTCCTTGGGAAAATACTAAGAAATTATGCCCCTATTATTTAGGAATGCCCTCCAAAATTCTTGTGTAATACCCAAGGTGGGTCATCTATTTGCATGCAACACCTGTGCACTCAAGACTAGTCTATACTTGATGTTACACTACCTTGGAATCTCCACCATAGCTAGGGAACTTGAATTCTCTACATGCACTAGATATTTTGGATGATCACTTAGTTAGACCATTGTCTCATTGTACAGTTGAGCTTCCACTAGTTCCTCCAACAATCAAAACTAGGCTAACTAAATACAACTTGAAATAATTGACCTTTATTGTTATAAATTAGAAATCACACATACTTAAATGAAGTCCAACTCCTCTCTCTCAAATTTATTGAGCTAATTGAGTGACAAGATCCATGTCACACACGTTTATTGCATCCAAGTTGTCTACTGATGTGGCAATTTGAATTTTCTCAATTTTTCCAAGGGAAAATAAAATTGAGGTTTTCTGGCTATATTTTTCAATGCTCCCTCTCTCAAGGAAAGGGATAATAAACTACCCCTATCCTATACTTATGGAACTTAAAATTTCCTCTTAACAAGCCCTTTGTCAAAATATCAACATCATGCTCCTTTGTGATAAATGTTGTTTATACATCCATCTGGTGGATCCTCCACCTTATATGTACATCCAACACAAGAATAGATCAAATGGATCGATAGCTTTCTACAATAGAAAGGGTTTCCGCATTGTCAATTCTAATAACTTGAGAGAATCCGTTAGCTACAAATCTAGACTTATACTTCTGTATGCTTCCATTTACTTCATTCTTAACCTTAAAGATCCATCTCAAAGCCACAACTGATTTATATTTTGGTCTTGGGACTACTTCTGAAGCACTGTTATTTACAATGGATTCATATTCTTCCACCATTGCATCAACACATCCAGGTTTCTCTATTTCTTCCTCTAATTAGGATGGTTCAATCTGTACAAGCTCAACCATTAGAGAAATGTAGCCAGTTTATCGCTCTGGTGACCTCCTTTTCCTACACAAAATTGAAGGATATCCCACATTCTTCCTCACATCTTGCATAAGTCTATCAACTTCCCTGGTTGTTTTTCTCCCTTCTCTAGCTGTTTCTACCTAAGTGGATGTCTCCACTCTTTGCTTCTCTATTTATGGCTACTCCACAACATCCCGAGGCTCCTGCTTTTGAGCTAAAAGGTCCTCTTCTAGTACCCATATAACTTGTTTAGCCAGAAGGTCATCTTCTATGTGTAGGGAGTTGTGTGGGTACCACAATAAAATTTACATCACTTCGCAGAACCCTCATTCTGAGGAAAGGTAAGTACACACGATAGTTCTGAGGAGTTTCTATGTAACCCACAAATACTCCCAACTCTGCTATCAGCTCAAGATTCTTCCTTAATTATTTGGAGACATGGTACTAAACAAAGGCTCCAAAAATCATGAATTGCGACACATCCGACATTCTCCTCGATAAAGCCTCCTCCAGTGTAATCATACCAAGAATCCAATGAGGACTCCAATTTTGAAAATAGATTGTTATGTTACATGCTTCTACTCACAAATTGAGTGGTAGTCCTTGGTCATGTGTCATAGCTCTCACTGCTCCCACAATGCCCTTATTCTTCTTCTCATCTGCCCCATTATGTTATGGGATGTGGAGTGATATCAGGTCTCTATGAATGCCTTCTTTAACACATAAATTATTGAATACAGTTGCCACATATTCACCTCCATTATCAATCATGGGAGCCTTCACCTTATTTTCGGTTTATTTCTCAACCGCTGCTTTGAATTCTACAAACTTGGATAATGTCTCATACTTCTTTCGCATGAAGAACATCTAACACTTCCTTGAGAAATAATCAATAAAAACAACAAATTTTTTGTCTGGTAGTAGAGGCCATTCTGAAAGGTCCACAATCAAAGTGGACTCTTTATATGACTACATGTGCTTTGTTATCCTGATAATGGAATGTGGATTTTGAATACTTCCTTAAAGTACAAACTTTATAGACATCATGTTTCTCAAGTGCTCCTTTACAAAGGCCAACGGTTATTTGATACATAATTTTCAAGGCACCCTGATGCATATGGCCAAGTCTTATGTGCTAAAGTTCATAGATAATGCCACTTTTCAATTTATGTGCCTTACTACTTAATGAAATGCAATCTTCCACATCAATTTTATACACGTTGTTAACGTGAATGCCTATCTTGTTCACCTGTCCAGTGGTTATGTGTCTCAGGAATTCTTTCCCTTTATTGATGCCACATCATAACCACGCTCTTCCAAAACGACTACAAATATGAGATTTTTCTTTATGCCTTGAACAAACATGACATAATTAAGTCTAAGAGGGGATATCAACTCCCTCTGAAAGGTAACTTTATTGATTTCAGTTGCATTGTACCTTTTTTTTCGATATAGCTCAATGTGCATCTAGAGATCTCTCTCCTCTAGGTCACTAAAAAACTCTCAACACCCTATCATGTGGAACAATGCACATTATTCCAAGTACCACATGATACCCATCATTTTGTTAGCCCTGCATATGGTAAGGGTAACATCAAGCTCGAAATGTGAAGCCAAGGCTTCACTTGCTACTCCTCCTAATGTCTTCTTTCTTGAATTTTTGTGTGGATACTTTGTGGTATAATGCCCTAATTCAGGAAAATTGAAGCATTTAATTTACAACAAGTCTTTGTTTTTGTCCCCTTAGCTAGATTCTAGTTTGGTTTGAGATTTCTTCAATTTTCCCTTCTTTCCCTTTACGTCCAATGGAAAGTTTTATTCATCCTCACCCTTTGATGGAGTCCCGTCTCTGGTGTTCTTCCATATCTCTTCTTGTAAGAAATCAAATCATAAGCATTCTCAATTCTGTAATTTCTCCCTCTCGTTCATGCAATCCTCGTAGTTGTCCTATCTTTCGGGAAGGCCTAGAAGAGTTAGGTTTATCAAGTCATCCTTAGGAAATTTAAAACCAACCCCACCAAGTTCATCATGAACATGTGTGAACTTGCTCAAGTACTACGTAATAGTTTCATTCTTCTGCATCTTGATATTTCGAAGTTTATCAATGAAATTATCAAAAACCTCTGTGAGTGCCATCCACATTACAAAAGGAGTTTATTTCCCATGGATACTTGAAATAATGTGATCACATACTACCTCCTAGATTATTCTCCTTTCCTTGGATACATCTTTCTTCCATTGGGCTAGGTTTTGTGCATCATATGTCTATGGTTTTTCAATGTCTATCTTGACATATCCTAGCAATCAATTATCATCCAACATTGCTTTGATGTGATCCTTCCATGCAATGAATGCAAAGCTACCTTCCAAGGAATACTATATTCTAAGCCCTTAGGAGGTCACCTTCCCAACTCTAAAGTGATCCTGCCACACTAAACTTCAAATTCTATCCTCCTCAGAAACAACATTGAAATCTCGATTCTTATGTGAATTCTCCTCTAATACCATGTATAAATTATGGTGTAGAATTGTAATTTCTCATGACCCTTTAATCTAAATCACAAGGCGCAATCCTACTCTACTACTCTGCGGACTTAAATTCACAATTTAGAATATCAATCACAGACATGCAGTGAGAAATAACACAGATGCACAAAATATTTTTCGAGTGGAAAGCAGTTTGATAAAAACCCCTTATGTCTTCTTTCATTTTTCTGATGAATAAAGATGTATTACAATTTCTATCTCAATCTGATCTCAACCTACAAGTGAATAACTTGTCTCTCTACTCACTGAGAAGCTTTGATCCAGACTTAGTCAATTTATGGCTCTTCTTGAGCCCCTATTTCCTTGCGTAAAGCTTGAGGAATTAAGCCCCTATTATTTAGGAATTTCCTCCAAAATGATCGTGCAATTCCCAAGGTTGGTCACTTGACTGCCTGCAACTCATGTACACTCAAGATTAGTCTATAATTGGTGTTACATTGCCTTCGAATCTCCACCATAGTTGGGGAACTCGAATTATCTGCATGCACTAGTGTCACAACTCCACGTCAATACATATGGTAAAACACTAATTTTTTTTTTTTTTTTTTATAGAAATGAAAGCTACAATTGTTATAGCACTATACAATACTCATTATGGTGTAAGAACTACTGTATATAAATGATATGATTTCTGAATAAATTCCTGGTTATTGGGTTTTTGGATTAGGTGACACTGTTTGTTGGCTCTATTTATTATCCGTGCTATGGGAATTCCCTCCATACCACTTGCTACCAGTCCCCATACTTTTGTGATCACCCTGATATTTTCAACAGACTTATAACTTCATAGATTGTTACATTGGTGTTGATAATTTGGTTATTGTATTAAATTCCTGCTCCGTCCCTATTACGTGGCATGGGCAGGCCTATCCTACCACAGCTGCTCATCTCAGGTCTCTCGTCGCATCGACAGTGGAAGACCTGGGTTCACGATCCTACGACTGGGGGTCATTCTGGAGAATTACACATCCCTGTATGCGGAAACTATGCCTCATTTTACTCTTTCTTCCTTGGAACCTGCTCTGGTTCCTTTTCCTTTTCACGGGCTTGCTCATTCTGTCAAACCAGAGCTACATGGCGGATGGAGGATTCTTAGTAATCGTGTCATGGTTTCCCTCCGGCGAATGTACCCCAGGTAAGCATGGCATATAGATGCAATTCTGCTATGTTTTTTTTTAACAGTTGACTGATTATTTCCGACTATTGCAGCTCTATTGCTAACAATAATTGCGATGTGTTTTATTCTGTAGGAGTCTTGGCTATGGGTCTAGTGTCTGCAAGCTGTTACCATATGGCGATCCTCTTGAACGATTTCATCGCCCGAGGGTTTTTCCAGGTAAGAAAGTCTCTGGCCTGGTGCTTGTTCAACAGGGATGGTTCTCTTGGTTGCTTGAGGCTAGAGCTCCAACTCTCCTGAGTAATACTAGTTTTCTTTTTAGTTATAAGCTAATTGTTATCAGGCGAATGCCTTCAGTTGTTTAAGAGATGTATGCATGCACTTTTCTTTGTCTAATCGAGGGTTTTAGCTTCTGGCTGTGGGTCTTGAGACTATGATCGTGCCGACATACTTTCCATGTTTAAGTTTTTCTGTGAAGGATTTTACATTTCTCTGGTTAAGACCTGATAGTCCAATTTTGGCAGACCTGGGGTTCAATGCCGTGTACTTTTCCTTAATGTTCTACGGTTCTGGTTCCATATGAAATGTAAATTTGAGAATCTGGTTCGACTTATATATGTTTTCTGCTTTTTAAACTATTCTTGATATTCTTGTTCTTAGTTTTCAGTACAGTTTGGAATGGTTGGAATTCGCTGCGTTATTATGAGTCAGGGTTTCTCTTATTTCCCTTGCCTATCAAATTACTCAACTCTGTGTTAAGTTCATTTTGGTATTTGTCATCTGCAAGAAGGAATGTCTATAGTCCTTTGTTTTTCGTTGTAATATTTGGTACTTTTCAATTAATTTGTTCGGAAATTGATTCTGTTGGTGTTGACAGCATGGGGTTTCATTCCCATATAGGGTTTTAGGGAGATCCTGCCAAGCTTTAGGGTTTATTAACAGTCCATTCCGCTAGCCCAATGCAGCTTAGGGTAACTACTCATAATATCCCTAATATATCGACCCTTCTTAAGCATCATATTTCAGCTCTCTCGAGTTTAATCCAGGGTTAAGTAACCTGCGGGTTTGACTCTTACCTCAATTGGGCACTAGAATTCTTTGTAACTTAAGTTGATTTTCTGCTATGCAGTTCTAATTTTGCATAATCAATTGAGAGGTGTTTCACCGGTTCATTAACACAGTGGTTTGGTTAAAATCCATTTTCCAGCATTAAAAGACCCGTGTAATTCATTTCTACAGCTAGTATGTTCCATATTATGGATAATTATCTAGCTCTGGCAGATAATGATCGCTACTGTAAAAGATAACTAATACTTAAGGTAACCAGGTGGAATTGACTCTAATGTTTTGGTTTCTGGTAGTTAATGAATCAAGTAGTAACCCTACTCTTGGTATTTCCAAGTATCACTTGAGTCTTAGAGGTTCCACTAAATATTTCACATTCACAGTAACAAACACATATAATTTTAGTTTTATGCAACAGATTGGTTTTTCCAGAAAGTTCCACTTACCTGAATTGTTTATAAGTAAAGCACTCCAATGACAGAGGTCACCTCTGTTCTCCGCTGCTAGTCATCCTCCCGTCCATGAGATTCGTCTTTCGGGACCAAAATCTCCCCCCTAGCTTGCTCGCAGGACCACAGTCTTCTGCAAGTTTCTCGCACTCAGTGCTTATGCTATCTAGTCATCACCAGACTTAGCAAATATTCCCTTTACTGCCTAACATTTAATTGCAGTTTTTCCTTCCCCCCACTTCCTTTTCTTTGGAAGCCTTTCACAACCAGGGGAGGTAGTTAGGGTTTATTTTTTTTGGCAACTGCCTTTTCAACTTCCTTCCATAAGGAGTTACAAGATCTGATAATACTCAAATCATTTCTCATTTTCAATAATTAACAATATTATTCAATTCAAACAAGTAGTAACAATAATTATTCAGTTTGTTCTTACTGCGGTAAATAAAATAATTACAGCTTTCTTGGGACATTACATCTCCCCCTCCTGAAAACGAACATCGTCCCGATGTTTTCCGGCCACAAACAACCCTAGATAAGCTTCTCTCATGAGCTGTTCATCCTCCCAAGTGGCCTCATCTGGCCCAAAGTGCTGCCATTGCACTTTAGCCTGGGTGATGGCTCATTTCTGTAGCATTACTTCTCTTCATTCGAGTATATTCAGCGGCTCGACCATGATTTCTCCTTCTGGCTCGACCTGAAACACACAATACTTAAGTCAGTTTTTCCTTTAATAACCAAATTGATTGGCCTACCTATGATACTATCTTACCTATATGTCATGCCAATTGACTATGTCCTTAGGATCATAAACATATTTTTTAATACTGACACATGGAAGACGTTGTGGACCCGAATATGACTTGGCAAGGTAAGCTGGTATGCCATCGGCCCAGCTCTCGCTAAGATTTGAAATGGTCCACAAAACCGGGGTGCCAGCTTGGCACACCCACTTGATTGTAATGTACTCGTTTTAGCTCGAATTCTCACATACACATGATCTCCTACTTTCTGTTCTCTAAACTTTCTCTTTCGGTCGGTGGAATTCTTTTGCCTATCTTGGGCTGCCTTTAAATTGGATCATACCTTGTTGACCATTTCTTCCATCTCTTTAAGCATTTCAAGGCCCAACATTAGCCTGTCCTCTGGTCCACCCCAACTGGAGGGTGTGCAACATTTTTTTCCATACAACACTTCAAATGGGCTCATCTGGAGGGACGTTTGATAGCCATTATTGTATGCAAACTCGACCAAGTGCAGATAGTCTTCCCACTTTGATGGTTGTTGCATCACATATGATCTTAGCATATCCTCTACAACTTGAATCACCCATTCTGTTTGTCTGTCGATTTGATGATGATAAGAGGTATTGAAGTTTAATTGAGTCCCCAATCCCTCAAATAGAGTTCTCCAAAAGACTGATGTAAATTTTACATCGTGGTCAGAAATTATAGTTTTAGGTAACCCGTGCAACCTAAAAATGTTTTGCATAAAAATATTCACAATTTGTGCCACTCTGAAAGTGGACTGTATAGGTATAAAATGGGTTGATTTTCTTAATTTGTCTACCACCACCATGATGGAGTCATTGTTTCTCTTGGATTTGGGTAATCCTATTATGAAATCCATGGAAATGGTTTCCCACTTCCACTCCGGAATTGGTAGCGGATGCAATAACCCAACAGGGTGTTGATGTTCTATTTTAACTTGTTGGCATTCCAAGCAATGTGTCAAATATTCTGCTACATCTTTCTTCATGCCCATCCAATAGTACTCTTTCTGGAGTGCTGCAATTAGCTTTTGGTATCCTAGGTGTCTAGCATAAGGACTCTTATGAAATTCAATTAAAATCAAACTTTTAATGTTACTTCGGTTGGGTACATACAGTCTCTTCTTGTATCTCAGCATGCCAGCAGCATCCATCGCATAGCCTTGCTGATATTCATGACTGGTTGGATTTTGAACTTGCTGTCCTATTTGCTGATAATTCTAATCCTGTTCTGCTGCCTTTTTAATCATCTCATTGAGAGTAGTTCGCCCCTCACTGCAAGCAATTTTGTAGAGGCAATGTAACTTTTGACTTAAAGCGTCATCTACCCGGTTTTCTTTCCCCTTTAGATGTTTGATTTTGAAATCAAATCCACTTAGGAAATCTACCGACTGTGCCTGCTTAGCATTTAAGGTAGGCTGATTGAAGTAACTAGTCAAGCTGTGATGGTCCGTCATCAACAATTTTTTTTCCCCATCAGATAGTGGCACCATATTTTTAAAGCGCGAATGATAGTTATGAGCTCCAAATCGTAAGCGGAGTATTTCTGCTCATGATCCTTTAGTTTCCTAGATTCATAGGTGATTACCTTACCCTCCTACATTCATACTTCTCCTACACCTTCCTTACTCGCTTCTGTGCACACCACATAGTCCTTTCCTGGATCTTCTATGCTTAATATAGGCACAATAGTGAGCAGATGCTTGAGCTGTTTAAAACTTTTTTGGCATTCCGTGGTCCATTTAAAAGTTTTCCCCTTTTTCTGCAGGGAAGTGATAGGATAAGCCACTCTCAAGAATCCTTCCACAAACCGCCTATAGTAACCCGCTAATCCCATGAAGGATCTTATATCTGCTCCTTATCCATTATAACTGGCCATTCCATTATGATCCTTATCTTCTCGGGATCCACAAATTTTCCATCTTTAGTGATTATATGTCCCAAGTACTGAATTTGTTCCTTAAAGAAGTCACATTTGCTATATTTGGTGTATAATTGATGTTTCCGAAGAGTTTGCAATACCAATATGAGGTGTTCCTTGTGTTCCTCAATATTCCGGGAATATATCAGTATATCGTCAATAAAAATTAACAAAAACTTGCTTAAATACTGATGGAATACACTATTCATCAAGCACATAAAGGTCGTAGGGGCATTGGTTAACCCAAAGGGTAATACCACGAATTCATAGTGTCCATAGTGAGTTCTAAAGGCATTTTTGGCTATGTCATCCTCTTTGATTCTGATCTAGTGGTATCTTGATCGTAAATCGATTTTTGATAATACGGTTGCCCATTTTACTTGGTCAAAAATTTCATCAATACGAGGTAAAGGGTACTTATTCTTAATTGTCAACTTATTTAATTGATGATAGTCCATGCACATACGAAGGGTCCCATCCTTATTTTTAACGAATAGCATGGGGGCTCCCTAGGGTGACACACTGGGGCAGATGTAATTTTTATCCAACAATTCCTGCAATTGCATTTTCAATTCTGTTAATTCTGGTGTGCTCATTCGATAAGGAGCTCTGGACACTGGGGCTGTCCCTGGCACCAATTCGATGGTGAAGTCTCTGTCTCCCTTGGGTGGCAGTCCTGGTATCTCTTCTGGGAACAATTCTACAAATTCTTGAACCACTGCAATACTTTCCAAGGTGGCAGTCTTATCCTTTGAGTTGGCATAACCAACTTGAATGGCATAAACCTGACAACCTTTCATGATACACTTTGCCAATTGAGAGGCGGTTATTGGCCGAATCTGCACTGGCCTCAGAATACCTTGCATCTCCTGCTTTTCTCCTAGTTCATTCCTGTAGTAGGTAGTTTTTGTTTTATAGTTTATAATGGACCAACGTCTTTCCAACCAGTCCATGACTGTCAAAAAATCATACAATCCAAGGGGAAGTACGTTTAGATCTTCCATCACAAGCTGACCTGCTATTTTCAAAGGGCAGTTATTGACCTTAGCTAACACATGTCTCTTTGCCCCTGTGGCTAGCGGTACAAGCTAAGGGTTTTTAAACTTGACAATTTGTAATTTACATTGTTCCACAACCTTAGGACTAACATAGCTCAATGTAGCTCCAGGATCAATTAAAACAGATACTGTATAATCAAAGATCTTACCTTCAAACTCCACCATAGTCGACTGGTATTCTACTTGATGATCTTCGAGAGCAGCATTAATTTTCGGTATACTCTGGGCCACGTCGCCAACCATAGATGCTTCATGGATCTATGAAACCTGTTCAGTACCCTTTCGATGGGGAAAATTTTTAACGTAATGAGGACCCCCACATCCCCAACATTGTACTGGGGGTCTCGCTGTCCCTTCATTGTCAATTTTTCTAGATTGCTCGCTGAATCTGGATTCAGTGGGTGGCTTCAATCTGAGTTGGTTCTTATGCAGATTCCTATTGTTTTTCCCTTTGGGAAATCCTTTGTTGGCATTGCCACAATTTCCCTTAGTGCTCACAACAATCTTATTACCTTTCTTGTCAGTCCACCTCTTTCCCAGAATTTCTCCCTTTTGTTTACTTTGCTGATAGCATATCTTGGCCTTTCTTATAACCTCATCCATCATTTTTGGGTTATCAAACTCAATTCTTTCTCTCATCGCCAAGGGCAAACTACTGACGAATCGCTGCACTTTAGCCTTTTCCTCTCGTATGTAGGGTACATAATGGAGTAAAGAGGTAAATCGGGTGATAAATTCATCCATTTTTTGTTGTCCAAGCCGCAGGTCATGGAATTCCCTTGCTTTCTCGTCATAAAATCATTCAGTCAAATATCTTTCCTTGAAATATTTTTGAAACTTTTCCCAAGTTATATTTTGTTTGCTTACTCCTCGTACAATCTTGACCTCCTCCCACCACAAGGTGGCCTTCCCTTGCAATTGGAAAATGGCTAGCCGCGCTTTGAGGTTGTGATCATATTCATATAATTGGAAATATTTATTCATGTTGATCAATCAGCCTTCAGCTGCCTCCTCCAGCTCTCCATCAAAGAGTGGCGGTTTTATTTTCTGAAATTCCCCTTGTAATTCTATCCATTACCTTTTTGATGCTGGGTGTTCAGAGGCATTATCTGACTTTTCCTCTTGATTCTCTTCCCATCCTTCTATTTCTTCCTGGTCCGTGTGGTAGCCCTGTTCTTCTGATACTTGTACCTGTTCAAGGCTGGGGTTCGGCTGACGTTGGTTCTGCTTGTCAGACAGGCTTTTCATGATTTTTTCCTATTACATGGTTAACCTTGCATTGTCCTCCCGTAGGTGGGCCATATCGTTCTTTAATTCCTGGACTATCTCCAATATCTTAAGATTGGTGTTGCGGTGTTATCGGGAAATCTAGTGTCCACTCGGAATTGCTTGTCCCACTAAGACTGGTAGCTATCTTAGAAACAAACAAACTAAAACTACTTTCGCTTTCCTTTGTGAGAAGTATATAAGAGGGGAACAAAGGACACCAACCTCAGTATTGCACTTGATTCCTTGCTTGGTTCCTCTCCCTTCTGACAGATCTTTGCCGCTTTTCCTTCATCTACCCAGCTTCCAAGAGCACCTGTGGAATCAAAGCAACATAATACTATTGAAGAACAAAGATCTACAATCATAAAAAATATAGGACCAGATATATATTGACCACACAAATGCATATATCATCAAACATACAAGAATGTGGAGGAAAACTTGAATAGCTTTATTAATATCAAGAATAGCAAAGAGGATTACAACCAATTGTTCTGACCTAGCGTCATCCTCCCAGCATGAGAGCCCTTCTTCACCTCATGAAAAGCTTAGATCACCCAACACTATGATATTCCACCAAGAAATCAACAACACTTCCTTAGAAGATACAAAATTCCAGCCTCTGGATCTATGGGATGAGGGATCCATATATAGATGATTGCAGGGCGGTGAGTCAACTTCTAGGATTGATTAGTGTCCTCTCTCTGATAGTTCTTGATTCCACTTGGAGATTGATGATCTCTTACTCATCCCTGGGTGAATTCAGAGAGGCAAGTGTCACATGAGAAGTTTCTGGAAGATTCCATGACGATCCACCTTGCAAATTGTCTCTGCCATTTGTCTAATCTCACCCATCGCACCCTACAGAAGGGATTTCCAGTATGCATCACACCCTTTTCACTGAGCAGGTGAGATGCGTCGCACCCTCTGCACTAGGCAGTTTGTATAGTCCAGCTTTGACCGGTTCTGAGCAGTTTTCTGTGGAGAACTTCTGGGAGATGATATAATCAGTTGACCTTATTCGTTTAGGGTGTGAAGCAACTCTTTTAGGGACTTAGAAGCCCTTGGTTTATGGACATGTATGATTGGGGTTGCAGTGCCCAAAGATGTCTATAACAATTGCCCCCTAAAGCATGAGGTCATTAATAATTTGATGTTAGGTGAAATGCTTTATCAGGAGGATCTGAAGTTTTTTCGAGCTGGAAGGTGACCTATAATAAGATACAATACAACACATTATCTTCATAATATGTTTCATGATCTAGTTGAGGCAGGCATTCCCATGCTCAGCTTTATAAATTCATTTTCATGTACATAAGACAGACAATCGTCTATGTGGTAGATTGATGATTCTGATAGAGTCATCATCCTTTGATTCGGATGATCATCTATGCAGCAATGATGTACATTTGATGTCTTTATTTTCCTGAATATATCGCAGCCCAGATGGATGAAACTAGATCCGGGGTCATCAAAACTCATCCAATCTTCACTTGGAGTACAAGTGGATCCATGTGAAAGATGTTCTGGAGTCGAACATGGAAAGACATCGCTTGATTACTAGCCAATGGTGTAAGCTGTTAACAAGCGCGAGAGGAATCACCGATAATGATGATGACCCTCGAGGTACTATAGTACAATTCGCATGGTGTGAAAAGGGACTTGGTGTCGAACACCATGCAAAATCTTTTGGTCGAAGGCCATTGATGTAAACCTATCACCGGAAGTGAGAAACTTTCCATTAGGGCATGCAAGCTTGAAAGTACTGAAAGGGTTGTTCCTAAGTCGACTTCTTGGATAATGAGTTGATGTTGATAAGAAGCGACCCGTCGTAGGAGGGCCTTAATGAATCCCACATCTATGACATAGAACGGAGTAAATGATTTCAAATATGAAAACTATCTGATGATAAAGGGTTCAGGGTGGAGGTCATGAAAGAATGGAGCGTGAATGTATTGCAGCAGATGAGACACAGGTGAATTCTCTAAGAAACTTCTCTTGAACATACCGGCGACACTGAAATGGATTGGTAGCGTTAACCCCAAATATGGATGGTGTGATGGACCAATGGTGATATGACTAGTGAACGGAATAACCCAACCCGACTCGGATGTGGAGTGAAAGTGTCATGTTCAAGAGCAACTTGCTACCAATAAAGTTTCTTCAACCTTTCTTCCCAATTTTTCCCCAGTCATTGCTGACCAGTACCTCTTTATTTTTTTCAAGCTTGAGGAGGATAACATATGCTTGTTCTATAATTTTCCCTTTGGGCAAACCCATCGCTATGTTTTAACGAGACTGGTGATATTGAAACTTGTTCTTGTCTATATGGACAAGTTTGTCGCTATTTGGTTTTTAACGAGTTTAACAAAAAAGATAACTCGATCCTTTTCAATTTTAGAGAGTCTGAAAGGGATGTAAAGGATACTCCAATAATCCTTTTTCATCATATAATCCCTTAAGTACGAAAAGGTATAAAATAATACGAAAGGGATGAATTTTCGGTAATTTTTAACGAGCCAAACAAAACAAGAACTCGATCATTTTGTGTAATAATCCCTCAGGTCCAAAAACTTGATTGAAATATAGAGGAGGGATAGCACTCCCGGTAGCTTTAACGAGCTAGAGAGGACAACTACTCAGTGATCTTTTCATATTTTATGAGCCAGATGAAAAGAGCTTAAAGGAGACTCGTTTTTTGAGGAACAAGTGATAATTTCAGGTAGCACTTGATTCCAGGTAAGGTTTGGAATTTTCCAATCATGACAGTGTCACAAGGATGGCTAACATGATCACTCTTCACAACTGTTCCTCAAAAGGGGTAAACAATCAAATGGAGGTGAATGATCGGCTAAAACAGAGTGCAGGTGATGGTAAGAACATGACCAAGGCTCAAAAGCTGATGATAATGCATTCACAATGGTTATTTACCGGGGATTGGTTCATTTTTTAATGAGCTTAAACTTTGGGGGAAACATTTGCTCAGTGCTAAGGTTTAATTTTTAACGAGCTTGAACTTCACATAAAAACTGCTCGTGATAATGGTCATTAATTATTTGATTTCACCGCTAACCACTTTGTTCCTTCAAAGCTTGTACTTCCTGTTCAATTGTTCATCAAACCGATTAGAAATATATGTTTGAAGAATGAGTTAAAACACTAATATTTTACTCGAATTACGTGAAAAGTAATTTAAAAGTGGTTTTTACCCCTCATTTTACCATTTCATTTGGACTTTGGTTTGTTGGAGCTCTGGAGGTGCTTTTCCCCCTTGATTTTCACCAGCTAATTCCAGGAGATTCTGTGGACGATTCTTGGCACCATCTAGACTAGGTAGGAGCTAAACCTGAGCTCTTCAGTTGCTTTCATTCCTTTTTGAATTCTGAGCATGTTTCTCTGTTTTTCTGAGCCCCTGGGGTTTGAAAAGTTTGCCCTGGCTCTATCGCACCCTTCCTATATCGAAAGGTGTGATGCATACTGGCTTGGCCATTGGTCAATCAGTATGCATCTCACCCAGTACACTGCTAGGGTGTGATGGGTGCGAGAAGGGAAACTTTTGCACTATTTTCTCATGGAATTTTTGCCTATTTTTTGCCAAATTAGGACCCTAACTGTTCTCTTGATTGTTTTGCAGAGATTCATCGGAGCAAAATGGTTGTTACATGGCGAGAACGCGAGCATGAAGAAGAGGACATGGTTTCTTTACATGATCCGGTTATGGTAACTGCACTGCGGAAGTGTGGCCTATTCAAGTTTTTTCGCATCTCTAGCATGAGGAAAAAAATCAACTTGTTGCAATATCTTCTCGATGCATGGGATCCTACCAACTAGGTGTTTCATATTGTTATAGACATTTTTGTGCCTTACAGCTATAAGCATGAAATGTCCATAAACCAAGGGATCCTAAGTCCCTAAAAGTGTTGTTCCAGCTCCTAAAGAAACAAGGTCAACAAATTACAGCTTCTCCCAGAAGTTCTCCACCAGAAACTGCACAAAACTAGTCAAAACAGGATCATTTCAAGTGCTCCACTAGCTGGCTGCATTGCAAAGCACCCAAATACATTGGCTAGGTGCGTTGCAACGCACTTGAATGCACTACCAGGGTGCGTTGAGCGAGAAATGACAAGTGGCAGAGTCATTCCACGAGGTGGAGAGACAATGGAAGCTTCCAGAATCTTCTCCAATGACACTTGCCTCACTGAATTCAACCAGTGATGAGTAAGAGGCTCTCAGTCTCCAAGTGGAAGCAAGAACTGACAGAGAGAAGCCACTAATCAATTCATGAGCTGACTCATCCTCTTTGCATACATATATATATGGATCCCTCACCAAGAGATCTAGAGGCTGGAATTTTGTACATTGCAGAGAATTGCTGTTAGTTTTGTGATAGATATCAGAGTATTGGGTGATTTATGCTTTGTTGGAGGTGAAGAATGGATTCTATGCTGGGAGGTTGATGCTGGATCAGGAATCATCGGTTGTAACTCCTCCTGGATCTTCTCGTTTTATCAATAAAACTACTTGAGTTTCTCCTACATTCTTGTATATCTGATGTGTGTTATATTTGTATGTTTAGCTTAAATCTGATCCTAAGCTTTTTATGAACATAAATCCATGTCTTTGTGTAGTTTCTCTCTTCTGTGAACTTGCAGGAACTTGGTGACGCTGGGAAAGTGAGGGAGCATATCGTTGGAAGCTAGCAAAGAGAAGAGAGATTGGATCGAACAATTAGCGCAAGACACAGGTCGGTTCATCTTAATCATCTTCGTTTATAGTTTATAAAGGAGAATACAAAAGTAGTTTTCCCTGTTTGTTTCTGAGGTCTCTGTCACAACCCAGTGGGATAGGGTCGTTCTGAATACACACTTTTCCCGAAAACAAAATGGCGACTCCACTGGGGATCGTGTCTAGTTAGTTTATTTGTGTTTCTATTGTTGTTCATCTCATAAACTTAGGAGTAGCGAATCGAACTGCATTTTCCATTTACAAATGCAAAGTAGAAATCTGCTACTCTAGTCCATTCACTGGGCCTGTTTATGATCTGAACAGTTGACTCACAAATGATCTGATTACTCTTTGTGATAGCTCTTAAACCTCTTGTAAATCAACTCTCTGATTGTACATAATTGATTGCTTTTACCCGGCTAAAAACCATATATTGAACTGCAAACCGTGATCCAGAACCCAGAGAGAATTCTTGTTTCTGCTTCAACGCGGGCTCTGTGAAGAGACTCTGCATTTCAGCGCAGTTCCCGAGAGGGCTACCTGCGTTGCAATTCAGTTTCTCTGTGTAGCAGGTGCGTTGATCAGCCTAGCCCTGCCTGGCTGAGGTTCTTTGCTCACTTTTTCCAGTTTTTCCTCTGATTTTTGCAGCCTGTGATCAGTGTGTTTGTCTGTTTAAAAGCCCCTTTTCTTTGCCTTAATTCTGCCTCAGTTGTATAAAAGAAACTGCATTTTTTTTTGTGTATTTGTTACGTCATTTACAGTTTCCCATTGCAAAAGTAAACTGGTCATACTGTCGCCCTTAGATCTAGATCTGTCGTAAGTGTCATTTTTGATCTTAGGAGAAAGTTTATTTGCTGTTGACAGTTGATTACGCTTTTATTTTTGCCTTTGGCTTGAATTTGTGAATTTCTAGTGTCGAAACAAGTGTTTACTTCAAAATCATAAAGTGTCGTAATCGTCTCTACCTTTTTATTTCGAAAAGAAGCTTGTTTGTGTTTTTCACTTGAAATCGAATTCAAATTTGTACAACAACTTTCTTTTTAGGCATCAATATTAAGAAAGTGAAAAACAAATACATGCACAAGTGCATTTGCATATTGACAGTTTGTATAGCTTGATTTAGGAAAAGTGCATTTACAGTGTGCTCTTTGCTCTTTGAGAAAAGATTGTGTCTTTCTTTTCCCCTTGTAGCTAGGATTTTCATTGCTGAAAAAAGATAAAAGCTTGCTTATCATCTTTAGATTTCATTTTAGGAATTACATCTACATCTCGTGGTGAACCCAAAAGGCAAACTTCATAAGAAAGATCAACCTAAAATAAATTCAATGAACTTAACAACGCTTTGTAACTTAACGCACAGCATCTAGAGGTCTAGGCTAGAGACGTATTCCGGCGTCGTAAAGCCTCGTAACTGTTGTCCTCACTGATGGTTGGGTGATTCCTCCACTTTGAGACGATAAGTGCTAGTACGGACTTGTGCTCCCACGTACCGTCGAGTATATATTGGGAGACCCCTATAGCCATAAAACCTTTATCCATAGGAAGCCGTGTCGGCCGCCCTACTGATCGCAATGCACTGAACACAACATTCGGGAAGATTGACCACCGTACCCTAAAAAGTATTCTGCGGTTTTGCGATTGGTTTGGCACTCCCTCTACCTAGACCTCCAGAGCAGTCCCTTTCGTTCCTTTTCAGACTCCTTAATGGAAAAGGTCCATCTGAGCACTTGTCACTTCAGGCTCATTAAAAATCGAAGGAGACTAGAGTCATCTTTTGTTTTTTCTCGACTCTTTAAAACTGAAAAAACAAAGTTGTGTCAAAGCGTGTTAAAATTTATTTTAAACGGAATATTCATACCCTTTTCCTGCGTTGATCTTTAGGTTGAGAAAATGGAGCCTACCAACCAAGGAATTCCCCTTGGTGGAAATCCTAGTCCCTTCTCCTCTTGGGGAGATGTTGGTGCGCCCCATATGGCCACATTGTCACTTCCAGGACTGACAATTGACTTGCCAGTATGGCTCTTCTCAACCAATGTCGTTCAGAACACCACTATTCCTGAACAATCGAATCAGAAATTAGACGAGTCTAGAGTTACCCACCAGCGTTATACTTCCTCTAATTCTTCCTCTCCTCCTTCCTCTTCGCTTGATGGGACTGGTAAAGCTAAAAGCCAAATTCCTAAGGAGAAGAAGGAAAAGAAGAAGAAAGAGAAAAAGAAGAAGGAGCCAAAGGCGAATAAGGGAAAACGAGTGTCGTCTAATGAGAATCCACACACAGCACCGACCAGGACTAAATCGCCATGTGTCATTTGTAGAGGAGACCACTTTCATAGAGATTGTCCTTGCATCCCCCGGATACTAAGGGACTGGTCTCCTCGTTTGCACAATCCGATGTCATCAACCTCTGGAGATCATGTTGAAAGTACATCGTCAACTAGTGAAAGTGAAGTCCCAGGAAAAAAGGGAAAGCTAGATCTCCCTGTAGACTGTGCGAAGGCGACCATGCCCTCCACTGTTGTCCCTTCTTAGACAAGGCTAAAAGAGTTTTGGATGATCGTCCGGTTTCACCGTTACGACTTCCTCCTGGATATAAAAAACTCTTGCCGAGTCCATCACTAGTTGAGAACCCAGCTGGCCCGCTCAGGTGGTCGGCTGAAGCACCTATCATCGAAGATAAACCAACTGAATCCATACCAGACGAAAGTCAAAAGGTCGAGGCGACAGTTGACCCGGTCTTGCCTTCAGAAGTTTTATCTTCGGATGATACAGTAACTGAAGAGAACAAGGATGACACCGTCCAAATTCTCTTCATCAACACAGACTCCGACGAACACGGGGGCAATCCACCCATTCCTTTACCACAGGAAGGAAGTTCGTCAGAGCCATACCCGGCCGTCTACTCGGTCCCACCTCCAAGCAACCTAGTTGTATCCTTTGACTGGAATCAACTAGGCAGACCCTGTTTGCCAGCAAGCATATCATTCCGAATTATCGTTCAAATATATAGAATGGTCATGGCTGGTACCATCATTGATGAGGGGGCTTCTGTGAGTATCCTTTCCTCTATTGCTTGGAAAGCACTTGGTTCGCCATCGCTGTTGCCTGAAATGAGAAATTTGATAGGCTTTGATAAAGCAACCAGTCGACCTTTAGGGATCCTTCCCGATGTGCCCATAACATTGAGAGGGAAGACAGTTCGCATGAACGTCATGGTCGTTCAAGGACCCTTGGATTATAACCTACTCCTTGGACGAGACTATATTTATTGCATGGGAGCCATCGTCTCCTCACTCTTTAGAGTAATGTGTTTTCCGCACGAAGGAAGAGTGGTCAAGCTCGTGGACCAGCTTTCATTTCTCGGATCACGCATAGCAAATAGTCATATACCGCCCGTAAATGGTCTCTTCACGTAAGAAATGTCTCAAGTCCCAGTCCATCCTCCCAATGAGCGCGAGTAATTCGAAGGGATATGACTGAAACCCAAGGGGCATGCGTCCTGGTCTGTTTCGGCAGGAAAACTTCGGGTATAGGGTAGGTTTCCGCGGGAGAATATGACTAGTCCGTACCCCGTCCGTGATTGGAAGAGGGGTTGTTCTAGAATAAGATTCTCTTGTCAAAGTTATGTGAGTTGACAGACGGAGTCACTCACCTTTGTTTATCTCGGTAGACATCGCCGAAGAAGTGTTTTGTTTGCACCGCGAATAGAGCAATCTTTGGGTAACCTGTAAGAGGTAGGCCTCTCCTGATAGAACAAATGTTTTGTCTGCAAATTGAGGGGTAACTTTGAAACTCTGTTTTATACCTGGGGGCATGCAAACCTTTTGGCATGCAAGCAAGGGGCGGCTATTTATTTTTTTAAATTTTTAGGACCTCTAACCCTTTAAACTCGTAGGATTGGTTGTCACCAAAATTGCATAAAGAAAGGATGTGGGGCAAAAATCTAAAAGTTGCCGTTTTTATATGAGACTTTCTTATCATATGACTGGCTTAATCGAGCAGTTTTAGCACATAGTTCAAGCTTGTTAAAAAATAAACATAGGATCGAGCAAATGTTTCCACCCACGTTTAAGCTCGTTAAAAAATGAACTATCCTCCGGTAAATAACCATCGTGAATGAAACATGTTCAGCCATTAAATCCTTGGTCGTGTTTGCACCGTCACCTCCACTTTTCCATTGGCCGATCGTTCACCTCCATTTGATTGTTTACCCATTTTGAGGAACAGCTGCGAAGAGTGATTTCACTAGCCATCGTTGTGACACTGCCGTGATTGGAAAATTCCAAACCTTACCTGGAATTAGCTGCTACCCGTCTTATCACTCGTTCCTCAAAAGACGAGTCTTCTTTAAGCTCTTTTCATCTGACTCGTAAAATATGAAAAGATTGCCGAGTTTTAGCCTTCCAGCTCATTAAAGCGACAGGAAGTGCTATCCCTCCTCTAGATTTTAATCTTTTTGGACCTGAGGGATTATTGCACAAAAAGATCGAGCGCTTGTTTTATTCGGCTCGTTAAAACTATCGAAAATTCATCCCTTCTGTATTGTTTTATACTTTTTCGGACTTAAGGGATTAGATGGCGAAAAAGGAATTCCGGAGTTATCTTTATGTACCTTTTCAGACTCCCTAAAAAGGAAAAGGACCGAGTTATCTTTGTCGTTAGACTCGTTAAAAAGATTAATAGCGACAAACTTGACTTTAGACGAGAACGGGTTTCACTATCGCTAGGCTCGTTAAAACATAGCGATGGGTTTGCCCGAAGGGAAAATTATAGAACAAGCATATGTTATCCTCCTCAAGCCTGACAAAAATAAAGAGGTACTGGTCAGAAATGACTGGGGAAAAATTGGGAAGAAAACTCAAAGAAACTTTATTGGTAGCAAGTCGCTCTTGAACATGACACTTCCACTCCGTGCCAGAGTCGGGTTGGGTTGTTTCATTCACCGGTCACATCACCATGGTCACGCCATACCATCCACATTTGGGGTAAATGCTACCGATCCATCACATAAGTGTCACCGACATGTTCAAGAGAAGTCATGCAGAGAAGTCACCCGTGTCCCATCCACTACCATACATTATACTTCACTCTTTCATGACCACCACCCTGAACCGTATGTCACCAAATCATTTTCACCTCCATCAAAATCATTTGCTCCGTTCCGTGTCATTGATGTGGGATTCATTAAGGCCCTCCTTTGACAGATCACTTCTTGTCGACATCAGCTCATTATCCAAGAAGTTGATCTAGGAACACCCCTTCAGTACATTGAAGCTTGCATGCCTCAATGGCAAGTTTCTCACTTCTGGCGACAGGTATACATCAATGACCTTCGACCGAAATATTTTGCGTGGTGTTCGACGCCAAGTCCTTAATTCACACCACGTGAATTGTACTGCAGTACCTTGAGGGTCATTATCATTATCGGTGATTCCTCTCGCGCTTGTTAACAGTTTACATCATTGACTGGTAATCAAGCGATGTCTTTCCATGTTCGACTTCAAAACATTTCTCACATGGATCGACTTGTACTTAGAGTGAAGATCGGATGAGATTGAAGACCCCGGATCTAGTTTCATCCATCCGGGCTACGATATATATTCAGGAAAAATAAAGACATTGAAATGTACAGCATTGCAGCACAGATAATCATCCTACCAAAAGGGATGATGACTTCACCAGAATCATCAGTCTACCATCAGACGATTGTCTATCCTATGTACATGAAAATGAATTTATAAAGCTGAGCATGGGAATGCCCGCCTCAGCTAGATCGTGAAAACAGTATGAAATAATGTATTGTATTGTATCTCATTACAGGTCTCCTCTCCAGCATTAGAAGAACTCCGGATCCTCCTAATAAAGCATTTCACCCGATAAACGGCCTCATACTTTAGGGGGCAACTGTTATAGAAATTTTTGTGCCTTATAGCTATAAGCATGAAATGTCCATAAACCAAGGGATCCTAAGTCCCTAAAAGTGTTGTTCCAGCTCCTAAAGAAACAAGGTCAACAAATTACAGCTTCTCCCAGAAGTTCTCCACCAGAAACTGCTCAAAACTAGTCAAAACAGGATCATTTCAAGTGCTCCACTAGCTGGCTGCGTTGCAAAGCACCCAAATACACTGGCTAGGTGCGTTGCAACGCACTTGAATGCACTACCAGGGTGCGTTGAGTGAGAAATGACAAGTGGCAGAGTCATTCCACGAGGTGGAGAGACAATGGAAGCTTCCAGAATCTTCTCCAATGACACTTGCCTCACTCAATTCGACCAGTGATGAGTAAGAGGCTCTCAGTCTCCAAGTGGAAGCAAGAACTGACAGAGAGAAGCCACTAATCAATTCATGAGCTGACTCATCCTCTTTGCATACATCTATATATGGATCCCTCACCAAGAGATCCAGAGGCTGGAATTTTGTACATTGCAGAGAATTGCTGTTAGTTTTGTGATAGATATCAGAGTATTGGGTGATTTATGCTTTGTTGGAGGTGAAGAAGGGATTCTATGCTGGGAGGTTGATGCTAGATCAGGAATCATCGGTTGTAACTCCTCCTGGATCTTCTCGTTTTATCAATAAAACTACTTGAGTTTCTCCTACATGCTTGTATATCTGATGTGTGTTATATTTGTATGTTTAGCTTAAATCTGATCCTAAGCTTTTTATGAACATAAATCCATGTCTTTGTGTAGTTTCTCTCTTCTGTGAACTTGCAGGAACTTGGTGACGCTGGGCAAGTGAGGGAGCAGATCGTTGGAAGCTGGCAAAGAGAAGAGAGATTGGATCGAACAATTAGCGCAAGACACAGGTCGGTTCATCTTAATCATCTTCGTTTATAGTTTATAAAGGAGAATACAAGAGTAGTTTTCCCTGTTTGCTTCTGAGGTCTCTGTCACAACCCAGTGGGATAGGGTGGTTCTGAATAGACACTTTCCCCGAAAACACATATCAGAGGAAAATCTATCCCCTGGACTGTCGTCGACATATATTTTTTAACCGGTTTATCGAGGCATGGTGCCCCTCTTTCATTATCAGGTTCCGCCTGGGGGGGTGAATCCGTGAGAGATTATATTCGCTGGTATTGCAGAGAGGGATCTCAGCTGAGTACGGACGGCAAGATAAACATCCGATATGTCACTGACCGGTCCTTGAGGACCATTTTGTTCACTTTTTCTAGACTGGCTGGTAGTGCAGCTCTTCACGTGGCTAACAGGTCCTATATGCAGTATGCCTTGGAATGCGTTGAACCAAAGGTGTTCAACTGGTGTGACGTAGCACTCTATGTGATGAAATAACAAATGACCAAGGTAAAAAGCAGAAAATCCAAGAACTTCGGCTATGGTTCTATTTTGATTGCTTTCACCTTGGAAAAGATCCCACTGATGTAGTTGTAGTACATTTCACTTAGCTTACCTCCACCGACTGAATCACAGATGCAGAGATGGGTCAACCTTATGGCCCGACATGTTGGTCAGTGCTAGGTTTCCTTCTCTGATACCTTTTTTGAGTGGTTCAACTGTCAGGAGATGGTTTTTTCCAAGTGTCCATATGCTAGTATGGAGTTCCAGGGTGACTCGGATTTGGTGCTGCCAGCTGGTGAGCAGTGGGGTGCAATAGGTAAATTCTCTAACCATATCTCTATTTATCATTTTTTATAATGTCCTCGTGCTTTCTTCTATCAAGACTAATCAAAAATCATGTGTTCATGCAGATATTGGACCAGTTTGGCCAGCGGTACGTCTGAGAGCACCAATTGCCATTCCAGCAGGAGAGGCTGTGGGGAGGGATATCCTTCGCGACCTTGATGTGGCTGAGATTCTTTCAGCATTGCAGGATCAGGGCGAGGGCCTCACTCTTGGTATTCTGGACGTGAGGACCGACGAGCTGCCTCTGAGGTTGCAGCGACATACTACTGGCGTGCCGAGTCGATGGACTAGGCTTTTACGCATGATTGCACAGGCGGTGACTTGTTATCACCAGCATCATTAGACTAGGGTGCCCCCTAACATTTTGAGCTTTGGGTCACTTGACCAATTTTGTCTTGATTACAGAACGTTATGTAGAAACCATAAATAGTTATATATATACTTTTGATTTTTGGAGCTTTATTTTGGTTAAGTTATGGGATCTTGATGAAAATATTGATGAGATGCTTCTTTTATAAATGTTGCAAATGTCTATCTAACAAATAGTTTGCCAATGAATCCGTTAATGTGTTTACGTTTCTGGAAATATGCTGATATTGAATAGAATTAAACTACCTTTCCAAAATCTTGACCCTTAGCAACATGGGATAGATAGCTGGATTCCGTATGGAGTAGATACCAGTGAGTTGTAGGATGACGAGTTGTGAGTCTAGCCTGAAGACGAGTCGACATATGCCATGCGTAATGGCATCAGAGAGGAGCTCTATCAACGCACTATATTCAGCAATATTGTTCGTTGACCGACCAATACATACCCCTCTGAAACTCACTAACTCGTCGCTTGGATCGAAGATGGCCCAAGCTGGAGAAGATAGGTTTCGCGAACTACAACTCGCTCCGTCGGCATATCCAAAAAATGAGTCCAATAGGTCTGAAATTTGCAACAAATGTCAAAGTCGATCACTTAACCAAAACGACTACCCTTAGCGAAAAACAAAAATGTAACAAAAGCATAGGGGTTAGTATCTTGAGTCAAGCATAGTAACGCTTAAGGTACAACCCGTTGCGGGGTTGTGCCAGTGGTATCCCATCATAATCCACTAACTCGTAGGCTCCTTTTGCTAGTACACGCTTAATAATATATGGGCCCATCGATAAATACTTGAACTTACCTGCTCCCAGTTTATCGGATTCGTGGTCATAAAGTAAGACCAGGTCACCTTCTGAGAAGACACAGGGTTTGACATTCTTGTCCAATTGCGCCTTGACCTGTTTCTTATCGCCTTTGTTAGCCAAAGTGGCATCACGATGGGTTTCATCCAATTGGATTAGTTCCAAGAAATGAGCCTCCTCTTCTAAAGTTCCGGGGATAAGGTCGACCGCAATTTTGAGGGACGAGATTTCACACTGAACTGGTAAGATTGCTTCCAGGCCATACACCAGTTGAAAGGGTGTAAACCCAGTTGAATTCCTCACCAATGTCTAGTACGCCCACAAGAATGAGTACAGGATCAGGTGCCAACTCCTTTTGCGGAATCCAATCATCCTTTGCAGCATCTGCTTCAGAAATTTTTTGATTGCCTCAACTTGTCCGTTCGCCTGCGGATAATACGGAGTAGAGCTGTCATGGGACAACCCTAATTTGGCAGCCAACTCAACCATCATGTGATTGCAAAAATGCAATCCATGATATGTGGCTATGGCCTGTGGAACACCAAATCTAGGGACTACATGATTGAAAAAGAAGAGCGCAGTCATTTCGCCATTGTTGTTTAATGTAGGCATCGCCTCGGCCCATTTGGTAAAATAGGGAACTGCTAGTCCCACTAAGACTGGTAGCTATCTTAGAAACAAACAAACTAAAACTACTTTCGCTTTCCTTTATTAGAAGTAGATAAGAGGGGAACAAAGGACACCAACCTCAGTCTTGCGCTTGATTCCTTGCTTGGTTCCTCTCCCTTCTAACAGATCCTTGCTGCTTTTCCTTCGTCTACCCAGCTTCAAAGAGCACCTGTGGAATCAAAGAAGCATAATACTATCGAATAACCAAGATCTACAATCATAAAAAATATAGTACCAGATATATATTGACCACACAAATGCATATATCATCAAACATACAAGAATGTGGAGGAAAACTTGAATAGCTTTATTAATATCAAGAATAGCAAAGAGTATTACAACCAATTGTTCTGACCCAACGTCATCCTCCCAGCATGAAAGCCCTTCTTCACCTCATGAAAAGCTTAGATCACCCAACACTATGATATTCCACCAAGAAACCAACAACACTTCCTTACAAGATACAAAATTCCAGCCTCTGGATCTCTAGGATGCGGGATCCATATATAGATGAATGCAGGGGGGTGAGTCAGCTTCTGGGATTTTGATTAGTGTCCTCTCTCTGATAGTTCTTGATTGCACTTGGAGATTGATGATCTCTTACTCATCCCGGGGCGAATTGAGATAGGCAAGTGTCACAGGGGAAGTTTCTGGAAGATTCCATGACGATCTACCTTGCAAACTGTCTCTGCCATTTGTCTACTCTCACCCATCGCACCCTACAGAAGGGCTTTCCAATATGCATCGCACCCTTTTCACTGAGAAGGTGAGATGCGTCACACCCTCTGCACTGGGCAATCTGTATGGTCCATCTTTGACTAGTTCTGAGCAGTTTTCTGTGGAGAACTTCTGGGAGATGATATAATCAGTTGACCTTGTTCCTTTAGGGTGTGAAGCAACACTTTTAGGGACTTAGGAGCCCTTGGTTTATCGACATGTATGAGTGGGGTTGCAGTGCCCAAAAATGTCTATAACAGTTGCCCCTTAAAGCATGAGGTCGTTAATCTTTTGATGTCGGGTGAAATGCTTTATCATGAGGATCCAAAGTTTTTTCGAGCTGGAAGGCATCCTGTAATAAGATACAATACAATACATTATCTTCATAATATTTTTCATGATCTAGCTGAGGTGGTCATTCCCATGCTCATCTTTATGAATTCATTTTCATGTACATAAGACAGACAACTGTCTGTGTAGTAGACTGATGATTCGGATAGAGTCATCATCCTTTGATTCAAATGATCATCTGTGAAGTAATGATGTACATTTTATGTCTTTATTTTCTTGAATGTATCGCAGCCCGGATGGATGAAACTAGATCCGGGGTCTTCAAAACTCGTCCAATCTTCACTCGGAGTACAAGTCGATCCATGTGAAAGATGTTCTGGAGTCTAACATGGAAAGACATCGCTTGATTACCAACGAATGATGTAAGTTGTTAAAAAGCGTGAGAGGAATCATCGATAATGATGACGACCCTCAAGGTACTACAGTACAATTTGCATGGTGTGAAAAGGGACTTAGCGTCGAACACCACGCAAAATCTTTTGGTCGAAGACCTTTGATGTAAACCTGTCGCCGGAAGTGAGAAACTTGCCATTGAGGCATGCAAGTTTGAAAGTACTGAAAGGGTTGTTCCTAAGTCGACTTCTTGGATAAGAGTTGATGTCGACAAGAAGTGACCCGTCATAGGAGGGCCTTAATGAATCCCACATCTACGACACGGAATGGAGTAAATGATTTCGGACATGAAAACTATCTGATGATATAGGGTTTAGGGTGGTGGTCATGAAAGAATGGAGTATGAATGTATTGCAGCGGATGAGACACAGGTGAATTCTCTGAGCGATTTCTCTTGAACATACCGCTGACACTTACATGGATTGGTAGCGTTAACCCCAAATATGGATGGTGCGATGGACCAATGGTGATATGATTGGTGAACGGAATAACCCAACCAGACTCGGAGGTGGAGTGAAAGTGTCATGTTCAAGAGCGACTTGCTACCAATAAAGTTTCTTCAACCTTTCTTCCCAATTTTTCCCCAGTCCAGTACCTCTTTATTTTTGTCAAGCTTGAGGAGGATAACATATGCTTGTTTTATAATTTTCCCTTTGGGCAAACTTGTCACTATGTCTTAACGAGCTTGGTGACAGTGAAACTCATTCTTGTCTATATGGACAAGTTTTTCGCTATTTGGTTTTTAACGAGTTTAACGACAAAGATAATTTGATCCTTTTCAATTTTAGAGAGCCTAAAAGGGACATAAAGGAGACTCCAATAATCCTTTTTCGTCATATAATCCCTTAAGTCCAAAAAACCATAAAATAATACGAAAGGGATGAATTTTCGGTAATTTTTAACGAATCGAACAAAACAAGTGCTCGATCTTTTTGTGTAATAATCCCCTAGGTCTAAAAAGATTAAAATCTAGAGGAGGGATAGCACTCCCAGTAGCTTTAACGAGCTGGGGAGGCCAGCTGCTCGATGATATTTTCATATTTTACAAGTTAGACGAAAAGAGCTTAAAGGAGGCTCGTTTTTTGAGGAACGAGTGATAATTTCAGGTAGCAGATGATTCCAGGTAAGGTTTGGAATTTTCCAATCACGGAAGTGTCACAAGGATGGCTAATAGGATCACTCTTCACAGCTATTCCTCAAAAGGGTAAACAATGAAATGGAGGTGAATGATCGACTAAAACAGAGTGGAGGTGATGGTAAGAACACGACGAGGGCTCAAAAGCTGATGATAATGCATTCACAATGGTTATTTACCAGGGATTGGTTCATTTTTTAATGAGCTTAAACACTGGGGGAAACATTTGCTCATTGCTAATGTTTAATTTTTAACGAGCTTGAACTTCGCATAAAAAATACTCGTGATAATGGTCATTGATTATTTGATTTCACCGCTAACCACTTTGTTCCTTCAAAGGTTGTACTGCCTGTTCAATTGCTTCATCAAACCGATTAGAAATATATGTTTGAAAAATGAGTTAAAACACTAATATTTTACTCGAATTACGTGAAAAGTAATTTAAAAGTGGTTTTTACCCCTCATTTTACCATTTCATTTTGACTTTGGTTTGTTGGAGCTCTGGAGGTGCTTTTCTCCCTTGATTTTCACCAGCTGATTCTAGGAGATTCTGTGGATGATTCTCGGCACCGTCTGGACCAGGTAGGAGCTAAACCTGAGCTCTTCAGTTGCATTGCTTCCTTTTTGAATTTTGAGCATGTTTCCGTATTTTTCTGAGCCCCTAGGGTTTGAAAAATTCACCTTGGCTCCATTGCACCCTTCCTATATTGAAAGGTGCAATGCATACTAGCTTGGCCATTGGCTAGTCAGTATGCATCTCACCCAGTACACTGCTGGGGTGCGATGGGCGCGAGAAGGGAAACTTTTGCATTGTTTTCTCATGGAATTTTTTCCTGTTTTTTTGCCAAATCAGGACCTTGACTCTTCTCTTTCTTGTTTTACAGAGATTCATCGGAGCAAAATGGTTGTTACGTGGCGAGAACAGGAGCATGAAGAAGAGGACATGATTTCTTTAGATGATCCGGTTACGGTAACTGCACTGCGGAACTGTGGCCTGTTCAAGTTTTGTCGCATCTCTAGCATGAGGCAACAAATCAACTTGTTGCAATATCTTCTCGATGCATGGGATCCTACCAACCAAGTGTTTCAGATCAGAGGCAAATCTATCCCCTTGACTATCGTGGACATCTATTTTTTGACTGGTTTATTGAGGCGTGGTGTCCCTCTTTCATTATCAGGTTTCGCCCGAGGTGGTGAATTCGTGAGAGATTATATTCACCGGTATTTCAGAGAGGGATCTTAGCCAAGTAGGGATGGCAGGATCAACATCCGAGATGTCTCTGATCGGTCCTTGAGGACCATTCCATTCACTTTTACTAGACTGGCTAGTAGTACGCCTTGGAATGCCTTGAACCAAAGGTGTTCAACAGGTGTGACGCAATACTCCCAATGATGAAAGAACAATTGACCAAGGTAAAATGCGAAAAATCCAAAAACTTCGGCTATGGTTCTATTTTGACTGCTTTCGCCAAGGAAAAGATCCCACTGATGCAGCCGCAGTACATTTCACTTAGCTTACCTCCATCGACTGAGCCGCGGATGTAGATATGGGTCGACCTTATGGCCCGACATGCTGGTCAGTCCTAGGTTTCCTTCTTTGATACCTTTTTCGAGTGGTTCAACCGTTAGGAGATGGTTTTTTTCGAGTGTCCATATGCTGGTATGGATTTCCGGGGTGACCCAGATTTGGTGCTGCCGGCTAGTGAGCAGTGGGGTGCTATCGGTAAATTCTCTGACCATATCTCTGTTTATCATTTTTAATAATGTTCTCGTGCTTTTTTCTATCAAGACTAATCAAAAATCATGTTTTCATGCAGATATTGGACCAGTTCGGCCAGCAGTACGTCTGAGAGCACCAGCTGCCATTCCAGCAGGAGAGGCTATGGGAAGGGCTATCCTTCACTACCTCGATGTGGTCGAGACTCTTTCAACATTGCAGGATCAGGTCGAGGGCCTCACTCTTGGTATTCCAGACATGAGGACCGATGAGCTGCCTCTGAGTTTGCAGCGACATACTACTAGCGTGCCGAGTCGATGGACTAGGCTTTTACACATGATTGCACAGGTGGTAACTTGTTATCACCAACATCATTAGACTACGGTGCCACCTAGGATTTTGATTTTTGGGTCATTTGATCGATTTTGTCTTGGTTACAAAACATTATGTATAAATCATAAACAGTTATATATATATTTTTGATTTTCGGAGCTTTATTTTGGTTAAGTTATGTGATCTTGATGCAAATATTGAAGAAATGCTTCTTTTATAAATGTTGCAAATGTCTATCTAACAGATAGTTTGCCAATGAATCTATTAATGTGTTTATGTTTATGGAAATATGCTGATATTGAATAGAATTAAACTACCTTTCCAAAATCTTGACCCTTAGGAACATGCGATAGATAGCTGGATTCCGTACGGATTAAATACCAGTGAGCTGTAGGATGATGAGTTGTGAGTCTAGCTTGACGACGAGTCAGCTTATGCCACACTTAATGGCATCAGAGAGGAGCTTTATCAACATGTTGTATTCAACAATATTGTTCTTTGACCGACCAATACATACCCCTCTGAAACTCACTAACTCGCTGCTTGGATCGAAGATGGCCCAGGCTGCAGAAGATAGGTTTTGCAAACTACAAATCGCTCTGTTGGCATATCCAAAAAATGATTCCAATAGGTCTGACATCTGCAACAAATGTGAAAGTGGATCACTTAACCAAAACGATTACCCTTAGCGAAAACAAAAATGTAACAAAAGCATAGGGGTTACTATCTTGAGCAAGCATAGTAACGCTTAAGGTACAAACCGTTGCGGGGTTGCACCAGTGGTATCCCATCATAATCCACTAACTCGTAGGCTCCTTTTGATAGTACATGCTTAACAATATAGGGGCCCATCCATTAAGACTTGAACTTACCTATTCCCAATTTATCGTATTCCTGGTCGTAAAGTAAGACCAGGTCACCTTTTGAGAAGACACGGGGTTTGACATTCTTGTCGAACTGCACCTTGACTCATTTCTTATGGGCTTCGTTAGCAAAGCAGCATCACGATGCGTATCATGCAATTGGATTAGTTCCAAGAAACGAGACTCCCCTTCTGAAGTTCCGAGGAGAAGGTCGACCGCGAGTTTAAGGGATGAGATTTCACACTGAACTGGTAGGATTGCTTCCTTGCCATACACCAGTTGAAAGGGTGTAAACCCAGTTGCATTCCTCACCGATGTTTGGTACGCCCACAAGGCTGACTACAGGATCAGGTGCCAACTCCTTTTGTGGACTCCAATCATCCTCTGCAGCATCCGCTTCAGGACCTTGTTGATTGCCTGAACTTGTTCGTTGGCCTGTGGATAATACGGAGTAGAGCTGTCAAGAGATAACCCTAATTTTGCAGCCAAATCAACGATCATGTGATTGCGAAAATGCGATCCATGATCTGTGACTATGTTCTGTGGAACTCCGAATCTGGAGACTACATGATTGAAAAAGAAGAGGGCAGCCGTTTCGCCACTGTTGTTTTATGTAGGCATCGCCTCGGCCCATTTGGTAAATTAGTCCACTGCAACTATGATATACCCATGCCCCCTAGCCGAGGTGGGGTTACATGTCATGAAATGTATGCCCCATTTGGCAAATGTCCCAACAACAGCTACTGGTTGCAGAGGTGCGGGTGGTATTCTGGTTTTTCGATCAAAGATTTGACATGCATGGCAACTTCTCACTGCGGTTATGCAATCTTTGAACATTGTTGGCCAAAAGTATCCTGCAAGTAAAATATTTTTCCCCGTTGCGTAACCAGATTGATGCCCCCCACACACACCTGAATGGCAATCATTCAGGACTTTTTCGGCCTCCTCGTGGGTGAGGCACCTCCTCAGGACTATATCGACACCACGAGGGTAAAGTGTATCACCGACGATCATGTAGTCTTTTGCTTGGTATTGAATGCGTCGTTGTTTCGAGTGGGAGGTATTAGACCTATATGTTTGGGTTTGGAGATAGATGATTATGTCTCCATACCAGGGTCTTCTTGAAGATATTAGAAACAAAGATTCGTCCATGATCGCTTCTTCCGATGTTGCATCATTGGACGACGATGGGAGATCGCATAGTAACTCCGCGAAAACCAGGGATTTCTTTGATTTGGATTTTATAAATTCCAGATCAAACTCTTGTAGAATTGCTATCCATTTTGAATATTTTCCCCCCAGCAACTGTCGCGACAATATATAAGTCATGGGGTTGCAATCTGACAAAATGGTAGTTTTTCGAAAGAGGACATAGTGTCGAAATCTCTGTATCACTTGAACAGCTGCGAGAGCTAGCTTTTCAATGTAGGAGTACTTTCTTTCTGTATCATTTAACTTTCTACTTAAATAATATATAGGATGTTCAATTCCATTGTCTTCTTGAACTAAAACCATTGCAATGGTTGTATCCACTGCAGCCAGATACAGGTTAAAGCCTGTTTGATAATCAGGAGCGTACATTAATGATGCTTTTATTAGGGATTCCTTCAAAGCATCAAAGGAAGCTTGCACGACCTGATCCCAGATGAAGGGTACTTCTTTTTTCAATAGATGAGTATAACCTTTAGCAAGTTCGGCATAATTTGGAATGAACCTTCTCAGAAATTTTGCTTTCCCTTGGAGTTTCTGAATCTGAAGCATATTTGAAGGTGGAGGCAAATCAATGATTTCTTGAACCTTACATGGGTCGAGATGAATCCTGTCCTTTGAGACCACAAAGCCAAGTAAACGACCATAACTGACACAGAACACACATTCCTGTGGATTGAGTCGTATCTTGTAGTTTCAGCAAGCGTAGAAATATCGCTCTCAAATGTTGCGGGTGATCAGTCCGGTTTCGCGAATGAGACGGGATCGTCGAGATATGGTTGAATGATGTTTTTGATGTCATGGAAGGCATAATTCATTGCCCTCTGAAATGTTGCCCCTGCGTTCTTTAAACCAAAGGGTAGCTTGCGATATGAAAATGTGCCCCACGGAAAAATAAATGCAGTCTTTGACTCGTCCTGTGGGTGGATATTAATTTGATTATACCCAAAAAATCCATTCATAAATGAAAAGATTTCACATCCGGTGCATTCATCAATTATCTGGTCAATGAAGGGTGTAGGGTAATTGTCTTTAGGACAAGCTTGATTTACATCCCTATAATTTACACACACTCTAATCGTTTCCTTGTTTTTTCATTACAGGAACAATATTCGATACCCAATCAGTTAGGGGAACTGGGTAAGTAAAACAAGCATGGAGAAGTTATTCAACTTCTGCCTTGATGGCAGTGGCTTTCTTGGGGTGCACCTGTCGTAGCCGTTGCCATACCGGTTTGACATCTGGATACATCTTAATTTCGTGTTCAACTATGCTCAAGTCAATGCCTCGCCTTTCGTCATACGACCAAGCAAAGTCATCTCTGAACTCGCGAAAAAGAGCGTGATATATTTCCAGTTCTGAAGGAGAACATGATTTGCCGACATGAATATTCTCTACAACATCTGTTTTGGTCGAGATATTTATGGCGATAGTCTCTTCAATATTGGACAAGTTTTGTTGGAAATCCGCCATGTTTACAATATTTGATAGAAAGTCAAAACCTGAGGGATGATGAAGGTCACCAGGAGTATCTTCCCTGTAATCCAGAAGATGGGAACGATGGTGGTAATCTTCCCATGGTGTCCCATCAATCATCATTGACTTAACAATTCCTTCATCTGTAGAATGTCCTTGTGACCAAGGATCTGAAGGGGTACCATATTCCTTAGACCTATCTATCCAAATGCTTGATGAGCGTTGATTTGGGTTTGCCTCCCATGCCGAAAACATTGATTGCTACAATATTTCTATTAGGCTTGGAGGCAATACCTACAGATGATCCATGTTAATATCGTTTTGAGAGATCTTTTGAATAGAAGATATCATATTGCAGGTTCCCACCGTTGCCACCTCTGCCAGATTGATTGGAGGCGGTACGGTAAAAGTCCCCATTAATATAGGGTCTTTTAGTAGGCCTACTCCAATATTTTGAAGTGGATGAGGGCTTCCATGGATCATAGGAATGCTTCCCGTAACTTGTGAACTGTTGGGGAGAAATGTTTGCTGGTCAACGATTGTAATACCTCCTTGGAAGGGAAATGCAATCTTCCTGAAGTAGGTCGACACAATGGCAACCATAGCATATATCCAGGGCCTTCCCAATAGGATGTTGTAATCGAGGTTTCCATCGATCACTTCAACATCAATTTCTACTACTTTTCCCCCCAGTTCAACTTGCAAGTTACTTAAAATCCCATATGGGGTGCACATTCGTCCATCAAATGCTTTTAATGTCATCGAAGATCATGACAAGGGTGGAGATCCTAAAGTTTTCCAGCAACTCATCAACATAATACATGTAGATGCTCCCTCATCAATAATTGTTCGATGAACAGTTTTGTTGAGGGCTTTCACTTGAATTAGGAAAGCTAGTTGAGCTGGTAACTGAGGGTCATATCCTTTGTGATTAAAGGACACAAGATTGGAATCCGTTGGGTCAATCCCACCTATCACTGATAATAAAGCATATTTTTGGGAGGGGCAATTTTGCAGTACTTCATGTGTCGACATAGGGGATGGCGATTGGGCCAGATCCTCCACTATATTATAATGTTGTGCTGCTCTAGCATGAGGATTAAATGTCGATTTGTGTACTACTCCCTTTGGCGGCTTTATCATTAGTTCAGGAATGATGGGTGGCACAACTTCGGTCAAAATTGTTATCGAACTACTAGGTCGATCGTTGGCCTTATTTTCCGACAGCTGTGGATTCCCGTAATCTTTGTTCTTTGTCGATATCAAAGCATCATTTTTCTGCTTCAAAACCGACAACATTAGCACTTGGGATGGGGAAGCATTGTCACTAGCAACCAGATTTGTTCCTGGATTTGGAAACGGGTCAGTCAATACCGCCGAGGTTTTTGAATTCTTGAAGAATTTTCTAAGCTCAGCTTTATATGGACATTCTCTTTTCAATGATCCTCATCACATATAAGGCATGGAAGATTTGGTTTCCTATCTCCAGAAGGGTTTGCAGAAGACTTTTCTGTGGACGACTCCTCCTGTTTCTTCTTCTTCCCTTTCTTTTTCTTCTTTCGTCCTGGTTGCTTGGTTTTGTTTGCCTTTGTCAGTCGATACGACATTTACTTTCAAGGCGAGAAGTTCTTAATTTTCATTTTGACCTGAAACCGTACGAGCCTTCTTCAACTTAGCCTTTACGATTTTCGTGTTGGTCGTTCCTATCACGCCATCCCCGGCGTGAGAGTCTTTGTTTGTTTTAGGAGAGGGAGGAACGGAAAATTCCGGTCTAGGAGCATCAGGGATTTTATCGTAGACCATGCCAGACTGAGTATAGATTAAATCTAAATATTGCGCACGAGCAATGACTTGCTCTTCAGTGACGAATCCTCCCTTTGCCACATCTTCTGTAATAGAAGGTAACAATGACTTAATAAACCATTCAGCCAATAGTTTATTAGGAACATATGTTTTTACCATTCTACGATGACGCGCCACTCATGAATATGATTGGATATGTGAGTAGTCGTCGTTTGCTTGAAATTGGTAAGAAGCTATGTTCTTGTTCCGTACCTTATGGGTAACTAGAAATGGGTTAAAAAGGTTGTGGCTAGGGTGCTAAAGTTATCAAACCAGATATATATTCACCACACAAATGCATATATCATCAAACATACAAGAATGTGGAGGAAAACTCGAATAGCTTTCTTAATATCAAGAATAGCAAAGAGTATTACAACCAATTGTTTTGACCCAGCATCATCCTCCCAACATGAAATCCCTTCTTCACCTCATGAAAATCTTAGATCGCCCAACACTATGATATTCCACCAAGAAACCAACAACACTTCCTTACAAGATACAAAATTCCAGCCTCTGGATCTCTGGGATGAGGGATCCATATATAGATGATTGTAGGGGGGTGAGTCAGCTTCTGGGATTTTGATTAGTGCCCTCTCTTTAATACCTTTTTCGAGTGGTTCAACCGTCAGGAGATGGTTTTTTCCGAGTGTCCATATGCTGGTATGGATTTTCAGGGTGACCTGGATTTGGTGCTGCCGGCTGGAGAGAAGTGGGGTGCTATCGGTAAATTCTCTGACCATATCTCTGTTTATCATTTTTTATAATGTTCTCGTGCTTTCTTCTATCAAGACTAATCAAAACTCATGTGTTCATGCAGATATCGGACCAGTTCGGCCAACAATACGTCTGAGAGCACTAGCTGCCATTCCAGTAGGAGAGGCTGTGTGAAGGGCTATACTTCATGACCTTGATGTGGCCGAGACTCTTTCAGCATTGCTGGATCAGGTCAAGGGCCTCACTATTGGTATTCCGGATGTGAGGACCGATGAGCTACCTCTGAGGTTGCAATGACATACTACTGGCGTGAGGAGTTGATGGACTAGGCTTTTACACATGATTGCACAGGCGGTGACTTGTTATCACCAGCATCATTAGAATAGGGTGCCCCCTAGCATTTTCAGTTTTGGATCATTTGACCAATTTTGTCTCGGTTACAGAACATTATGTATAAACCATAAACAATTATATATATATATATATATATATATATATATATTTTATTTTTTTTTATTTTCAGATCTTTATTTTGGTTAAGTTATGTGATCTTGATGCAAATATTGATGAGATGCTTCTTTTATAAATGTTGCAAATGTCTATCTAACACATAGTTTGCCAATGAACCTGCTAATGTGTTTAAGTTTCGGGAAATATGCTGATATTGAATAGAATTAAACTAAGTTTCCAAAATCTTGACCCTTACGAACATGCGATAGATAGCTGGATTCTGTACGGAGTAGATACCAGTGAGTTGTAGGATGACGAGTTGTGAGTCTAGCCTAACGACGAGTCGGCGTATGCCACGTGTAATGGCATCAGAGAGGAACTCTATCAATGCGTTGTGTTCAGCAATATTGTTCATTGACCAACCAATACATACCCCTCTGAAACTCACTAACTCACTGCTTGGATCGAAGATGGCCCAGGCTGTAGAAGATAGGTTCCGCAAACTACGACTTGCTCTGTCGACATATCCAACAAATGAATCCAATAGGTCTAACATCTGCAACAAATTTGAAAGTGGATCACTTAACCAAAATGATTACCCTTAGTGAAAACAATAATTTAACAAAAGCATAGGGGTTACTATCTTGAGTCAAGCATAATAAGGCTTAAGGTACAACCCGTTGCGGGTTGTGCTAGTTGTATCCCATCATAATCCACTAACTAGTAAGCTCCTTTTACTAGTACACGCTTAATAATATAGGGGCCCATCCATAAAGACTTGAACTTACCTCCTCCCAATTTATCGGATTCCTGGTCGTAAAGTAAGACCAGGTCACCTTCTGAGAAGACACGGGGTTTGACATTCTTGTCGAACTGCGCCTTGACTTGTTTCTTATGGGCTTCATTAGCCAAAGCGGCATCATGACAGGTTTCATCCAATTGGATCAGTTCCAAGAAACGAGCCTCTTGTTTTGAAGTTCTGGGGAGAAGGTCGACTGCAAGTTTGAGGGGCGATATTTCACACTGAACTGGTAAGATTGCTTCCAGGCCATACACCAGTTGAAAGGGTGTAAACTCGGTTGCATTTCTCACCGATGTCCGGTACGCCCACAAGGCTGAGTACAGGATTAGGTGCCAACTCCTTTTGTGGACTCCAATCATCCTTTGCAGCATCCACTTCAGGACCTTGTTGATTGCCTCAACTTGTCCGTTGGCCTACAGATAATACAGAGTAGAGCTGTCATGGGACAACCCTAATTTGGCAGCTAACTCAACCATCATGTGATTGCGAAAATGCAATCCATGATCTGTGACTATGGCCTGTGGAACGTCGAATCTGAAGACTATATGATTGAAAAAGAAGAGGGAAGTCGTTTCTCCGCTGTTGTTTAATGTAGGCATGGCCTCGACCCATTTGGTAAAATAGTCCACTGCGACTATGATATACCCATGCCCCTCGGCCGAGGTGGGGTTACATGTCATGAAATCTATGCCCCATTTGGCAAATGGTCCAACAACAACTACTGGTTGCAGAGGTGCGGGTGGTATTCTGGTTTTTCGATCAAAGATTTGACATGCATGGCAACTTCTGACTACGGTTATGCAATCTTTGAACATTTTTGGCTAGAAGTATCCTGCTCATAAAATCTTTTGTGCCGTAGTGTAAACAGATTGATGCCCCCCACACACGCCTAAAATCCATACCAGAATATGGAGACTCGGAAAAACCATCTCCTGACAGTTGAACTACTCAAAAAATGTATCAGAGAAGGAAACCTGGGACTGACCAGCATGTGAGGCCATAAGGTCGACCCATCTCTGCATCCGTGGCTCAATCGATGGAGGTAAACTAAGTGAAATGTACTGCGGCTGCATCAGCAGGATCTTTTCCAAGGCAAAAGCAGTCAAAATAGAACCATAGCTGAAGTTCTTGGATTTTTCACTTTTTACCTTGGTTAGTTGTTCTTTCATCACAGGGACTACTGTGTCAAACCAGTTGAACACCTTTGGTTCAAGGCATTCCAAGGCGTACTGCATATAGGACCTATTAGCCATGTGAAGAGCCGCACTACCAGCAAGTCTAGCAAAAGTGAACAAAATGGTCCTCAAGGACTGGTCAGTGACATCTCAGATGTTGATCTTTCCATACCTACTTGGTTGAGATCCCTTTCTGTAATACCGGCGAATATAATCTCTCATGGATTTGGCCCCCCGGGCGGAACCTGATAATGAAAGAGGGTCACCATGCCTCGATAAACTAGTCAAAAAATAGATGTCCACAACAATCAAGGGGATAGATTTTCCTCTGATTTAAAACACCTGGTTGGTAGGATCCCATGCATTGAGAAGATATTGCAACAAGTTGATTTGTTGCATCATGCTAGAGATGCGAAAAAACTTGAACACGCCACAGTTCTGTAGTGTAGTTACCATAACCGGATCATGTAAAGCAACCATGTCCTCTTCTTCATGCTTGTGTTCTCGCCATGTAACAACCATTTCGCTCCAATGAATCTCTACAAAACAAGCAAGAGAATAGTCAGGGTCCTCATTTGGCAAAAAAAAGGCAAAAATTCCATGAGAAAACAGTGCAAAAGTTTCCCTTCTTGCGCCCATCGCACCCCAGTAGTGTACTGGGTGAGATGCATACTGACTGGCCAATGGCCAAGCCAGTATGCATCACACCTTTCGATATAGGAAGGGTGCGATGGAGCCAGAGAGATTTTTTCAAAACCCAGGGGCTCAGAAAAACAGGGAAACATGCTCAGAATTCAAAAAGGAAGGAATGCAACTGAAGAGCTCAGGTTTAGCTCCTAACTGGTCCAGATGGCACCAAGAATCGTCAACAAAATCTTCGAGAATCAGCTGGTGAAAATCAAGGGGAAAAAGAACCTCCAGAGCTCCAACAAACCAAAGTCCAAATGAAATGGTAAAATAAGGGGTAAAAACCACTTTTAAATTACTTTTCACGTAATTTGAGTAAAATATTAGTGTTTTAACTGATTTTTCAAACATATATTTCTAATGATTTTGATGAAGCAATTGAATAGGCAGTACAACATTTGAAGGAACAAAGTGGTTAGCTGTGAAATCAAATAATCAATGACCATTATCACGAGCAGTTTTTATGCGAAGTTCAAGCTCGTTAAAAATTAAACCTTAGCAATGAGCAAATGTTTCCCCCAGAGTTTAATCTCATTAAAAAATGAACCAATCCTTGGTAAATAACCATTGTAAATGCATTATCATCAGCTTTTGAGCCCTGGTCGTGTTCTTACCATCACCTCTAGTCTGTTTTAGTCGATCATTCACCTCCATTTGATTGTTTACCACTTTTGAGGAACAGTTGCAAAGAGTGATCCTGTTAGCCATCCTTGTGACACTGCCGTGATTGGAAAATTCCAAACCTTACTTGGAATCAGCCGCTACCTGAAATTATCACTCGTTCCTCAAAAAATGAGTCTCCTTTAAGCTCTTTTCGTTTGACTCGTAAAATATGAAAAGATCGCCGAGAAATTGGCCTCTCTAGCTCGTTAATGCTACCTGGAGTGCTATCCCTCCTCTAGATATTAATCTTTTTGGACCTGAGGGATTATTACACAAAAAGATCGAGCGCTTGTTTTGTTCGGCTTGTTAAAAATTACCAAAAATTCATCCCTTTCATATTATTTTATACTTTTTCGGACTTAAGGGATTATATGACAAAAAAAGATTATTGGAGTCTCCTTTACGTCCCTTTTCGACTCTCTAAAATTGAAAAGGACTGAGTTATCTTTGTCATTAAACTCGCTAAAGACCAAATAGCGACAAACTTATCCATATAAACAAGAATGAGTTTCACTGTCGCAAGGCTTGTTAAAAAATAGCGACGAGTTTGCCCGAAGGGAAAATTATAGAACAAGCATATGTTATCCTCCTAAAGCTTGACAAAAATAAAGAGGTACTGGTTAGCAATGACTGGGAAAAAATTGGGAAGAAAGGTTGAAGAAACTTTATTGGTAGCAAGTCGCTCTTAAACATGACACTTTCACTCCACATCCAAGTCGAGTTGGGTTATTCCGTTCACCGGCCATATCACCATTGGTCCATTGCACCATCCATATTTGGGGTTAATGCTACTAATCCATGTCAGTGTCACCAGTATGTTCAAGAGAAGTCACCCACAAAATTCACCTGTGTCTCATCCGCTAGAATACATTCACGCTCCATTTTTTCATGACCACCACCCTGAACCCTGTATCATCAGATAGTTTTCATCAATGAAATAATTTACTCCGTTCCGTGTCGTAGATGTGGGATTCATTAAGGCCCTCCTACGATGGCTCTCTTCTTGTTGACATTAGCTCATTATCCAAGAAGTTGACTTAGGAACAACCCTTTCATAGTTTTGAAGCTTGCATGCCTCAATGGCAAGTTTCTCACTTTCGGCGACAGGTTTACATCAATGGCCTTCGACTGAAAGATTTTGCATGGTGTTCGATGCCAAGTCCCTTTTCACACCACGCGAATTGTATTGTAGTACCTTGAGGGTCATCATCATTATCAATGATTTCTCTCGCGCTTGTTAACAACTTACATCATTGGCTGGTAATCAAGCAATGTCTTTCCATGTTCGACTCCAGAACATCTTTCACATGGATCGACTTGTACTCCGAGTGAAGATTGGACGAGTTTTGAAGACCCTGGATCTAGTTTCATCCATCCGGACTGCGATATATTTAGGAAAATAAAGACATCAAATGTACATCATTGCTGCACAGATGATCATCCAAATCAAAGGATGATGACTCTATCAGAATCATCAGTATACCACACAGACGGTTATCTTTCTTATGTACATGAAAATGAATTTATAAAGCTGAGCATGGGAATGCCATCCTCAGCTAGATCATGAAAAATATTATGAAGATAATGTATTGTATTGTATCTTATTACAGGTCGCCTTCCAGCTCGAAAAGACTTCGGATCCTCATGATAAAGCATTTTACCCGACATCAAAAGATTAATGACCTCATGCTTTAGGGGGCAACTGTTATAGCCATTTTTGGGCACTGTAACCCCAATCATACATGTCCATAAACCAAGGGCTCCTAAGTCCCTAAAAGTGTTGCTTCACACCCTAAAGGAACAAGGTCAACTGATTATATCATCTCCCTGAAGTTCTCCACAGAATACTGCTCAGAACTGGTCAAAGCTGGACCATACAAACTGCCCAGTGCAGAGGGTGCGATGCATCTCACTTGCTCATTGAAAAGGGTGTGATGCATACTAGAAAGCCCTTCTGTAGGGTGCGATGGGCGAGAGTAGACAAATGGAAGAGACAGTTTGCAAGGTGGATCGTCATGGAATCTTCAAGAAACTTCTCCTGTGACACTTGCCTCTCTGAATTCATCCAGGGATGAGTAAGAGATCATCAATCTCCAAGTGGAATCAATAACTATCAGAGAGAGGAAACTAATCAAAATCCCAGAAGCTGACTCACCCCCCTGCAATCATCTATATATGGATCCCTCATCCCATAGATCCAGAGGCTGGAATTTTGTATCTTGTAAGGAAGTGTTGTTGGTTTCTTGGTGGAATATCATAGTGTTGGCTAATCTAAGCTTTTCATGAGGTGAGGAAGGGCTTTCATGCTGGGAGGATGACGCTGGGTTAGAACAATTGGTTGTAATCCTCTTTGATATTCTTGATATTAATAAAGCTATTCAATTTTTCCTCCACATTCTTGTATGTTTGATGATATATGCATTTGTGTGGTCAATATATATATGGTCCTATATTGTTTATGATTGTAGATCTCTGTTCTTCGATAGTATTATGTTGCTTTGATTCCACAGGTGCTCTTTGAAGCTGGGTAGATGAAGGAAAAGTGGCAAGGATCTGTCAGAATGGAGAGGAACTAAGTAAGAAATGAAGTGCAAGACTGAGGTTGGTGTCCTTTGTTCCCCTCTTATCTACTTCTCATAAAGGAAATCGAAAGTAGTTTTAGTTTGTTTGTTTCTAAGATAGCTACTAGTCTTAGTGGGACTAGCAGTTGTGTGTGGACACTAGATTTTCCGATAACAAAATGGCAACTCCATTGGGGAGCGAATAGATTTTTTGCTTGTATATATGTGTTTGTTTTCTAAACTTACAGACAGAGCCTGAAGTCAAGCCAGCTAGCCTTCGAACTGCATTTGCTATGCAAGTGCAAAGTAGATCAATGCTACTCCAGTCTATCTCTGGGTTTTGTTTATAAACTGAACAATCGATTTGCAAACCTTCCAATTTCCCTACTGGTGGCTCTAGTAACCTCATTAGATCAACCCCTATGATTTATATTTACTAAACATCACTTGCTCGGCCTAAATCGCTGACCTGAGCTACAAACTGCGACCAAAGATGAAGTAGAAGTCTCGTCCTGGTACCATCGCACCCTCTCTTCAAGGAAGTCTGTATGCATCGCACCAACCGTGTGCAGTAGGTGGGATGCATACTGGATTCCCTGTGTAACATGTGCGATGATCATAAAAGGCTAATTTTTCCTTTAGACTTTGGTTTTTCTTCACTCTGTTCAGCTCTATTCAGGAGTTTTGCTATCTATGATCAGTATACCATTGGGGAAACCCCCTTCCTTTCCATCATTCCACCTCCATTGTGCAAAGAATTGTAAATGTTTTTTATTTATTGTTGGCCATTTACAGTTCTCTTTTACAAAAAGTAGCATAATCAAACTATCGTCTTTTGATTTGAAAGTGTCGCAAGTGTCATTTTCAGTCAAAGAAAAGAATTCTATTGTTCTTGATTGTCAATTATACAGTTACTCTTGTATTTGATTTGAAAATTAGTAGTTTTTCAAGCGTTGAAAGTAGTTTTCAATTCAAAATAGTAAATTGTCGTCATTATCTTCCTTTCGTTTTTGAAGAGAAATTTGTTAGTACTGTCGCTTTGAAAAGATAATTCAGATTTGTACTTAGCATTCTTCTTGTCATTCACACATTATGAAAGCTGAAAACAAATACATGCATGTTTATTTGCATTTAGACTGCTTGTTGGTTTGATTTAGGACAGTGCATCTAGTGTATGCTCTCTGCTCTATGTTGAAAGAATATCACCTCTCTTTCTTTAGTAGCTAGGATTTTCATTGCAAAAAAAAGATTAAACAATTGTTTATCATCTTAGATTGCATTTTAGGAATTGTATATCAACATCATGCGGTGAAGTTGAAAGGCAAATTTCTTAAGAAAGATCAATTGTAAAATAAATTCAATGAGCATAAAAATGCTTTGGAACCTAACACACAACATTTAGAAGTCTAGGCTAGAGACGTATTCTGGTGTCGTAAAGCCTGGTAACTATCACTTTCACTATTGGTTGGGTGATTCCTCCTCTTTGAGACAACAAGTGCCAGTATGGACTTGTGCTCCCACGTATCGTCGAGTATATATTGGGAGACCACAATAGGCTATATCCTTTATCCATAGGAAGTCGTGTCTACCACCCTATCGATCACAATGCACTGAACACAACATTCAGGAAGATTGACTGCCGTACCGTAAAAAGTATTCTACAGTTTTGCGATTGGTTTGGTAATCCCTCTGTCTAGATTTCCAGAGTAGTCTCTTTCGTTCCTTTTCAGACTCCTTAAAGGAAAAGGTCCATCTGAGCACTTGTAACTTCAGGCTCATTAAAAATCGAAGGCGACTAGAGTCATCTTTTGTTTTTTCTTGACTCTTAAAAATTGAAAAAACAAGTTGTGCCAAAGCGTCTAAAATTCATTTAATTTGGAATCATTTTCCCTTTATTTTTAGCTGATCGAGTAATCCGCAGTCGTGGAGGAAAGTCAATTGAAACCTCTTTATTCGCGAAGGCTTATGAGTCAACCGTCTTTGTCTCCAGAATCAAAACTATTTCGAACAAAGCGAACTCGTTTAACTGGTTCAAAATCCCCTGGTCAAGTTGGAACAAGTGTTCCAACACCCTCGGAGACTCTGGTTACTCCAAACATTTTTGGTATCTCTGCCTTTATAAAAGAAGCTCTGCAACCACCAGAGGACAGTAGGATTGATCCTAGTGTGAGGGTAAACACTTCTATACCTGAACCGGCTCCATCTACAATTGATTTGGAAGGTGTTATTCCCCAAGCATCTGTCGCTGCAGAATCTATACCTTCTTCGGCACTGGAAATATTTTATGGACTTGATGGTCTACCTCTCCCACCTAGGTTGATTGCTATAGAAGAGATTGAGGAGGATACCCCATCTAGTACTCCATCGCATTTTGGAGCTGGGATCACCCCATATCCTTCTTCATAAAAAATTAGTCTACCGTTATCGGAAGTTCCTGTAGAATCGCTAGGAAATCTTTTGGATAGACTAGACATGTCTGAACAACCATCGACATCTAGGACTGTGTCATCTAACACAACAGCGACAGAACTTCCTGCTATCACTCCAACAATGTTCGTCGGCATACCATCTGTAGCTCTCAATCATTGGATGGAATCCATCTAGGGATTGTTTCGACAGTATGGTCTGTTCCCGTTTGTTCGTCTGGAATAATATCAGGAATCTCTTATGTTAAGTCTCAACAAATTGATCTTTCGCAATGTCAATTTGGGCAGTCCCATCCTCAAAGGCAAATCATTCCATTAAGCACCGGATTACCACCGTATGAGGGGAAATATGCCCTTTCATTGTCTCCTCCAGGATAACAAACATACGAGATTTCACAACAGAATTCAGGTCATGCTGGAATTACATCCACTGGTTGGATGCCAATACTTCCTCAACAACCAAGAGTTGTATACTCAATGCAACAAAGTCTACCTATGTGAAATATCACCACTACACCGGCTATTGTCACGGTGTCGCAAGTACAAGTGCTCCCTGTTGTATGCCAACCTCAAGCCTCTCAGGTTGCAATCCAACAGCCCCTTGTCCCTGCGACGCCACCACAACCATTGTGGCTCCTTAACTGGAGTGACCCAGGCTCAAACGGGTACCATTACCCCTCGTCATTGTCAAACAGCCAGTATTGGACAACAACATATGGTCTCACAACCATGGCTGGTGCAATATCAACAACCACAATTCCAACAAGTTTACCAAGGATTTGAGCACCAAGTCTTTGCAAGTAACGCGCAGCCGTATATTCAAAACGGTCAACATCAACCATTTCATAATTGTTATTCCCATCAACCTTATCAATGTTATCAGCATCAAATGCACTATGCTGGTATGCAAAGACCCACTGCTCAAGCAATCCCATCTTATCCTAGGTATGCTTCATTGAACCTGAATCAACAATTGTCATTCATGGCAACTTTAGAGTTACTAGATCTAAATCAGCTAACAAATGATCCAATCGCTTATGCCCCTTGGTGGCGAGCAATTCCTCATAAACTTCAGTCAGATATTCCTAAATTTAATGGAAATCTGGGTGAAGACCCGTCGAATCATGTCATGACCTTTCATCTGTGGTGTTCATCTAACACTCTGACTGATGATTCGATTAGGCTTCACCTTTTTCAAATAACATTAACTGGTCCGGCAACAAAATGGTATATCTAATTTCCTAGAGCTTCATTTGATAACCTTACTACCCTAGCCACAACCTTTTTAACCCATTTTCAGCTACCCATAATGTATGAAACAGGGACAGAGCTTCTTACCAATTTCAAGCAAATGATGGCCACTCACATATCTGATCATATTCATGAGTGGCGACATCATCGTAGAATGGTAAAAACATATGTTCTTGATCAGCTGTTGGTTGAATGGTTTATTAAGTCATTGTAACCTTCTATTACAGAAGATGTGGCAAAGGGAGGAGTCGTCACTGAAGAGAAAGTCATTGCTCGTGTGCAATATTTATATTTTATCTATACTCAGTCTGGCATGCTCTACGATAAAATCCCTGATGCTCCTAGACCGGAATTTTCCATTCCTCCCTCTCCTAAATCGAACAAAGACTCTCATGCTGGGGACAGCGTGATAGGAATGACCAGCACGAAAACCGTAAAGGCTAAGTTGAAGAAGGCTTGTATGGTTTCAGGTCAAAATGAAAATGAAGAACTTCTTGCCTCGGAAGTAAATGTTGTATCGACTGACAAAGGCAAAGAAACCAAGCAACCAGGAGGCAAGAAGAAAAAGAAAAGGAAGAAGAAGAAACGACAGGAGTCGTCCCCTCAAAAGTCTTCTGCAAACACTTATGGAGATAGGAAACCAAATCATCCATGCCTTATATGTGATGAGGATCATTGGACAAGATAATGTCCATATAAAGCTAAGCTTAAAAAATTCTTCAAGAATTAAAAAACCTCGGCGATATTGACTGACCCGTTTCCAAATCCAGGAACAAATCTGGTTGCTAGTGACAATGCTTCCCCATCCCCTGTGCTAATGTTGTCAGTTTTGAAGCAGCAAAATGATGCTTTGATATCGACAAGGAATAAAGATTATGGGAATCCACAGCTACCGGACAACAAGGCCAACGATTGACCTAGTAGTTCGACAACAACTTCGATCAAAGTTGTGCTACCCATCATTCTTGAACTAACGATAAAGCCGCCAAAGGGAGTAGTACACAAATCGACATTTTATCCTCGTACCAGAGTAGCACATCATTATAATATAGTGGAGGATCTGTCCCAATCGCCATCCGCTATGTCGACACTTGAGGTACTGCAAAATTGGCCCTCCCAAAAACAGGCTTTATTATTAGCGATAGGTGGGATTGACCCAACGGATTCCAATCTTGTGTCCTTTAATCATAAAGGATATGACCCTCAGTTACCAGCTCAACTAGCTTTCCTGATTCAAGTGAAAGCCCTCAACAAAGCTGTTCATCGAAAAATTATTGATGAGGGGGCATCTACATGTATTATGTCAATGAGTTGCTGGAAAAGTTTAGGATCTCCACCCTTGTCACAATCTTCGACGACGTTAAAAGAATATGATGGATGAACATACATCCCATATGGGATTTTAAGTAACTTTCAATTCGAACTGGGGGGGAAAGCAGTAGAAATTGATGTTGAAGTGATCGACGGAAACCTCGATTACAACATCCTACTAGGAAGGACCTGGATATATGCTATGGCTGTCGTTGTGTTGACCTACTTTAGGAAGATTGCATTTCCCTTCCAAGGAGGTATTATAATCATCGACCATCAAACATTTCTCCCTAACAATTCACAAGTTACGGGAAGCATTTCGATGATCCATGGAAGCCCTCATCTGCTTCAAAATATCGGAGTAGGCCTACTAAAATACCCTATATTAATGGGGACTTTTGCCCTACCACCTCCAATCAATCTGGCGGAAGTGGCAACGGTGGGAACCTGCAATATGATATCTTCTATTCAAAATATCTTTGAAAATGATATTAACATGGATCATATGCAGGTATTGCCTCCAAGCCCAATAGAAATATTGTAGCAATCAATGTTTTCGGCACGGGAGGAAAACCCAAATCAATGCTCATCAAGCGTTTTGATAGATAGCTCTAAGGAATATGGTACCCCTTTAGATCCTTGGTCACAAGTACATTCTACAGACGAAGGAATTGTTATGTCAATGATGATTGACGAGGCACCATGGGAAGATTACTACCATCATTCCCATCTTCCGGATTATAGGGAAGATACTCCTAGTGACCTTCATCATCCCTCAGTTTTTGATTTTCTATCAAATACTGTAACACGGTGGATTCCAAGCGAAACTTGTCAAATATTGAAGAGACTATCGCCATAAATATCTCGACCAAAACAGATGTTGTAGAGAATATTCATGTCGGCAAATCATGTTCTCCTTTAGAACTGGAAATATATCACGCTCTTTTTTGGGATTTCAGAGATGTCTTTGCTTGGTCGTATGACGAAACACCAGGCATTGACTTGGGCATAGTTGAACACAAAATTAAGATGTATCTAGATGTCAAACCGGTACGACAACGGCTATGGAGAGTGCACCCCATGAAAGCCGCTGCCATCAAGGCAGAAGTTGAAAAACTTCTCCATGTTGGTTTTATTTACCCAGTTCCTCTAACCGATTGGGTATTGAATATTGTTCCTGTAATGAAAAAAATAAGGAACGATTAGAGTGTGCGTCAATTATAGGGATTTAAATCAAGCTTGTTCAAAAGACAACTACCCTACACCCTTCATTGACCAGATAATTGATGAATTCACCGGATGTGAAATATTTTCATTTATGGATGGATTTTACAAGTATAGTCAAATAAATATCCGCCCACAGGACTAGTCAAAGACTACATTTATTTGTCCATGGGGCACATTTGCATATCGCAAGCTACCCTTTGGTTTAAAGAACGCAGGGGAAACATTTAAGAGGGCAATGAATTATGCCTTCCATGACATCAAAAACATCGTTCAACCATATCTCGATGATCTTCCGGCTCATTCGCAAAAGTGGACCGATCACCTGCAGCATTTGAGAGCGATATTTCTACGCTGCCGACACTACAAGATACGACTCAATCCACACAAATGTGTGTTCTGTGTCAATTCTGGTCGTTTACTTGGCTTTGTGGTCTCAAAGGACGGGATTCATCTCGATCCATGTAAGGTTCAGGAAATCATTGATTTGCCTCCACCTTCAAATCTGCTTCAGATTCAGAAACTCCAAGGGAAAGCAAACTTTCTGAGGAGGTTCATTCGAAATTACGCCGAAGTTGCTAAAGGTTATACTCGTCTATTGAAAAAAGAAGTACCCTTCGTCTAGGATCAGGTCGTGCAAGCTAACTTTGATGCTTTAAAGGAATCCCTAATAAAAGCATCATTAATGTATGGTCCTGATTATCAAAAATACTTTAACCAGTATCTAGTTGTAGCATATATGACCATCGCAATGGTTTTAGTTGAAGAAGACAATGGAATGGAACATCCTATATATTATTTAAGTATAAACTTAAATGATACAGAAAGAAAGTACTCCTAGGTTGAAAATCAAGCTCTCGCAGTTGTTCAAGCGATACAGAGATTTCAACACTATGTCCTCTTTCGAAAAACTACCATTTTGTCAGATTGCAACCCCATGACTTATATATTGTCGCGATAGTTGTTGGGGAGGAAATATTCAAAATGGATAGCAATTGTACTAGAGTTTGATCTGGAATTTATAAAATCCAAATCAAAGAAATCCCTGGTTTTCACGGAGTTACTATGCGATCTCCCATCATCGTCCAACGATGCAACATCAGAAGAAGCGATCATGGACGAATCTTTGTTTCTAATATCTTCAAGGAGTCCTTGGTATGGAGACATAATCATATATCTCCAAACCCAAACATATAGGTCTAATACCTCCCGCTTGGAACAACGACGCATATGAGGAAATCTAGTGTCCACTCAGAGTTGCTAGTCGCACTAAGACCAGTAGCTATCTTAGAAACAAACAAACTAAAACTACTTTTGCTTTCCTTTATGAGAAGTAGATAAGAGGGGAACAAAGGACACCAACCTCAGTCTTGTGCTTAGTTCCTTGCTTGGTTCCTCTCCCTTCTGATAGATCCTTGCTACTTTTCCTTCGTCTACCCAGCTTCAAAGAGCACCTGTGGAATCAAAGCAGCATAATAATATCGAAGAATAGAGATATACAATCATAAACAATATAGGACCAGATATATATTCACCACACAAATGCATATATCATCAAACATACAAGAATGTGGAGGAAAACATGAATAACTTTATTAATATCAAGAATAGCAAAGAGGATTACAACCAATTGTTCTAACCCAGCATCATCCTCCCAGCAAGAAAGCCCTTCCTCACCTCATGAAAAGCTTAGATGAGCGAACACTATGATATTCCACCAAGAAACCAATATCACTTCCTTACAAGATAAAAAGTTCCAGCCTCTGGATCTCTGGGATTAGGGATCCATATATAGATGATTGGAGGGGGGTGAGTCAGCTTCTGGGATTTTGATTAGTGTCCTCTCTCTGATAGTTCCTGATTCCACTTGAAGATTGATGATCTCTTACTCATCCCTGGGTGAATTCATAGAGGCAAGTGTCACAGGAGAAGTTTCTGGAAGATTCCATGAAGATCCACCTTGAAAAATGTCTTTGCCATTTGTCTACTCTCGCCCATCACACCCTACAGAAGGGCTTTCCAGTATGCATCGCACCCTTTTCACTGAGCATGTGAGATGCATCGCACCCTCTGCACTGGGCAACATGTATGGTCTAGCTTTGACCAGTTCTGAGCAATTTTCTGTGGAGAACTTCTGGGAGATGATATAATCAATTGACCTTGTTCCTTTATGGTGTGAAGCAACACTTTTAGGGACTTAGGATCCATTCGTTTATGGACATGTATGATTGGGGTTGCAGTGCCCAAAAATGTCTATAACAGTTACCCCCTAAAGCATGAGGTCGTTAATCTTTTGATGTCAGGTGAAATGCTTTATCATGAGGATCCAAAGTTTTTTCGAGCTAAAAGGCAACCTGTAATAAGATAGAATACAATACATTATCTTCATAATATTTTTCATGATCTAGCTGAGGCGGGCATTCCCATGCTCAACTTTATAAATTCATTTTCATGTACATAAGACAAACAACCGTCTGTGTGGTAGACTGACGATTCTGATAGAGTCATCATCCTTTGATTCGGATGATCATCTGTGCAACAATGATGTACATTTGATGTCTTTATTTTCCTAAATATATCGCAGCCCGGATGGATGAAACTAGATCCGGGGTCTTCAAAACTCGTCCAAGTGACAAGTGCTCAGATCGACCATTTCCTTTAAGGATTCTGAAAAGGAACGAAAGAGACTACTCTGGAAATCTAGATAGAGGGATTACCAAACCAATCACAAAACTGCAGAATACTTTTTACGGTACGCCAGTCAATCTTCCCGAATGCTGTGTTCAGTGCATTGCGATCGATAAGGTGGCAGACATGTCTTCCTATGGATAAAGGATATAGCCTATTGTGGTCTCCCAATATATACTCAACGGAACGTGGGAACACAAGTCCGTATTGGCACTTGTCATCTCAAAGAGGAGGAATCACCCAACCAACAGTGAAAGCGACAGTTACCAGGCTTTACGACACCGGAATATGTCTCTAGCCTAGACTTCTAAATGTTGTGCGTTAGGTTCCAAAGCCTTTTTATGTTCATTGAATTTATTTTACAGTTGATCTTTCTTAAGAAATTTTCCTTTCAGGTTCACCGTGTGATGTTGATATAAAATTCCTAAAATGCAATCTAAGATGATAAACAATCATTTAATCTTCTTTTTGCAATGAAAATCCTAGCTACTAAAGAAAGAGAGATGATATTCTTTCAACATAGAGTAGAGAGCACACACTAGATGCACTGTCCTAAATCAAACCAAAAAGCAGTCTAAATGAAAATGAACATGCATGTATTTGTTTTTAGCTTTCTTAATGTGTGAATGACAAGAAGAATGCTAAGTACAAATCTGAATTATCTTTTCAAAGCGACAGTACTAACAAATTTCTCTTCAAAAATGAAAGGAAGATAATGACGACACTTTGCTATTTTGAATTCAAAGCTGCTTTCGACACTTGAAAAACTACTAATTCAAATGAAATACAAGAGTAACTGTATAATCGACCATCAAGAACAATAGAATTATTTTCTTTGACTGAAAACGACACTTGTGACACTTTCAAATCAAAAAACGACAGTTTGATTATGCTACTTTTTGTAAAAGAGAACTGTAAATGGCACACAATACATAAAAAACATTTACAATTCTTTGCACAATGGAGGCGGAATGATGGAAAGGAAGGGGGTTTCCACAATGGTATACTGATCACAGACAGAAAAACTCCTAAATAGAGTTGAAGAGAGTGAAGGAAAACCAAAGTCTGAAGGCAAAATTAGCCTTTTCTGATCATCGCACCTATTACACAGGGAATCCAGTATGCATCCCACCTACTGCACAGGGGAGGTGTGATGCATACAGACTTCCTTGCAGAGAGGGTGCGATGGTACCAGGACGAGAATTCTACTTCATCTTTGGTCACTGTTTGGGATTTATGCCGAGCAAGTGATGTTCAGTAAATATAAATCACAGGGTTTGATCTAATGAGGTTACTAGAGCCACCACTAGGGCAATTAGAAGGTTTGCAAATCGATTGTTCAGTTTATAAACAAAACTCGGAGATAGACTGAAGCAGCATTGATATACTTTGCACTTGCATAGCAAATGCAGTTCGAAGGCTAGTTGGCTTGACGTCAGGCTCCGTCTGTAAGTTTATAAAACAAACAAATATAGACAGGCAAACAATCTATTCGATCCCCAGTGGAGTCGCCATTTTTTTATCGGCAAATCTAGTGTCCACTCAGAACTGCTAGTCCCACTAAGACTAGTAGCTATCTTAGAAACAAACAAACTAAAACTACTTTCGCTTTCCTTTCTGTGAAGTAGATAAGAGGGGAAGAAAGGACACCAACCTCAGTCTTGCACTTGATTCCTCACTTGGTTCCTCTCCCTTCTGACAGATCTTTGCTACTTTTCCTTCGTCTACCCAGCTTCAAAGAGCACCTGTGGAATCAAAGCAACATAATACTATCAAGGAACAGAGATCTACAATCATAAACAATATTGGACCAGATATATATTGACCACACAAATGCATATATCATCAAACATACAAGAATGTGGAGGAAAACTTGAATAGATTTATTAATATCAAGAATAGAAAAGAGGATTAAAACCAATTGTTCTGACCCAGCAACATACTCCCAGCATGAAAGCCCTTCTTCACCTCATGAAAAGCTTAGATCACCCAACAATATGATATTCCACCAAGAAACCAACAACACTTCCTTACAAGATACAAAATTCCAGCCTCTGGATCTCTAGGATGAGGGATCCATATATAGATGATTGCAGGGGGGTGAGTCAGATTCTGGGATTTTGATTAGTGTCCTCTCTCTGATAGTTCTTGATTGCGCTTGGATATTGATGATCTCTTACTCATCCCGGGCTGAATTGAGAGAGGCAAGTGTCACAGGAGAAGTTTCTGGAAGATTCCATGACGATCCACCTTGCAAACTGTCTCTGCCATTTGTCTACTCTCACCCATCGCACCCTATAGAAGGTATTTCCAATATGCATCGCACCCTTTTCACTGAGCAAGTGAGATGCATCGCACCCTCCGCAGTGGGTAGTCTGTATGGTCCAGCTTTGACTAGTTCTAAGCAGTTTTCTGTGGAGAACTTCTGCGAGGTGATATAATCAGTTGAACTTGTTCCTTTAGGGTGTGAAGCAACACTTTTAGGGACTTAGGAGCCCTTGTTTTATGGACATGTATGATTGGGGTTGTAGTGCCCAAAAATTTCTATAACATGCATGCCTCCTCTCCTAACTGCACCCATATTTCAGGATTATTTTCAGGCAATGTTGCAGGTTCTAGACCAACCACATTCCTGTGTGGAACACTGTCCGTTCTCCTCATAATCTGTTGTCGTCTTGATTCCTATTCTTAACACATTAGTGGCTTGACAATAGGTAATAAAAATAAAAGAACAACAACAAAAAAAGAAAAACAGTAACTGATTATTCTTACTTAGTATATTTGCCAAAGGCCACAATTTGGTAGCCTGGGCTCTGATACCACTTGTCACAATTCCACGTCAATACATATGGTAAAACATTAGATTATATCTATATATATATATATATATACAACAAAGTTACAATTGTTATAGCACTATACAATACTCATTATGGTGTAAGTACAACCGTATATAAATGATATGATTTCTGAATAAATTCTGGGTTATCAGTTTTTGGATTAAGTGACACTGTTTGTTGGCTCCATTTATTATCCATGCTATGGGAATTCCCTCCATACCACTTGCTGCCAGTCCCAATGCTTTTGCGATCACTCTGATCTTTCCAACAGACTTATAACTTAATAGATTGTTACATTGGTGTTGATAATTTGGTTATGGTATTGAATTCCTGCTTCATCCTTGGTATGTGGCATGGGCAGGCCTTTCCTACCACATCTGCTCATCTCGGGTCTCTCGTTGCATCAATGGTGGAAGACCTGGGTTCACGATACTAGGGCTAGGGGTCATTCTGGAGAATTTTACATCCCTATATGCGGAAACTATGCCTCATTTTACTGTTTCTTCCTTGGCACCTGCTCCAGTTCCTCTTCCTTTTCGCAGGCTTGCTCAGTTTGTTGAACCAGAGCTACACGGCGAATAGATGATTCTCAATAATCGGGTCATGGTTTCCCTCCAGCGAATGTACCCTAGGTAAGCATGGCATACAGATGCGATCCTGCTATGTTTTTTTTTTAACAATTAACTGATTATTTCCGACTATTGCAGCTCTGTTGCTAACAATAATTGCGGTGTGTTTTATTCTTTAGTAGTCTTGGCTACAGGTCCAGAGTCTACAAGTTGTTACCATATGGTGATCCTCTTGAATGATTTCATCCCCCAAGGATTTTTCTGGGTAAGAAAGTCTCTGGCCTGGTGCTTGTTCGACAGGGATAGTTCTCTTAGTTTCTTGAGGCTAGAGCTCGAACTCTCCTAAGTAATACTAGTTTTCTTTTTAGTTATAAGTGAATTGTTATCAGGAGAATGCCTTCAGTTTCTTAAGAGATGTATGCACAGACTTTTCTCTGTATAATCAAGGGTTTTAGCTTCCAGCTGTGGGTCTTGAGACTATGACCGCGCAGACATATTTTCCATGTTTAAGTTTTTCTGTGAAGGATTTTACATTTCTCTAGTTAAGACCTTATAGTCCAATTTTGGCAGATCTGGGGTTCAATGCCCTGTTAAGGTTTCGCTCATTTCCCTTGCCTATCAATTACTCAACTATGTGTTAAGTTCGTTTTGGTATTTGTCATCTGCGAGAAGGAATGTCTACAGTCCTCTGTTTTTCATTGTAATATCTTTTACTTTTCGATTAATTTGTTTGGAAATTGATTCTGTCAGTGTTGACAGCACAGTGTTTCATTCCCATATAGGGTTTAGGGAGATCTTGCCAAGCTTTAGGGTTTAGTAATAGTCCATTCCACTAGCCCAATGTCGCTTAGGGTAACTACTCATAATATCCATGTTATATCGACCCTTCTTAACCATCATATTTTGGCTCTCTGGGGTTTAATGCGGGGTTAACTAACCTGTGGGTTTGACTCTTACCTCAATTGGGCACTAGCATTCTCTGTAACCTTAGTCGATTTTCTACTATGCAGTTCTAATTTTGCATAATCAACAAAGAGGTGGTTCACCGGTTCATTAAGATTGTGATTCGGTTAAAATCCATTTTCCAGTATTAAAAGACCTGTGCAATTCATTTCTACAGCTAGTATGTTCTAGATTATGGATAATTATCCAGCTCCGACAGATAATGATCGCTACTGTAAAAGATCACTAATACTTAAGGTAACCAGGTGGACTCGACTCTAATGTTTTGGTTTCCGATAGTTAATGAATCAAGTAGTAACCCTACTATTGGTATTTCCAAGTATCACTTCAGTCTTAGGCATTCCACTACATATTTTACATTCACAGTAAAAGACACATATAATTTTAGTTTTATGCAATAGATTGGTTTTTCTAGAAAATTCCACTTACCTGAATTATTTATAGGTAAAGCATTCCAATGACAGAGGTTAGCTTTGTTCTCCGTTGCTAGTCATCCTCTCGTCCATGAGATTTGTCTTTGGAGACAAAAATCTCCCCCCTATCTTGCTCGCAGGACCACAGTCTTCTGCAAGTTGCTCGAACTGAGTGCTTATGCTATCTGGTGATCACCAGACTTGGCAATTATTCCCTTTACTGCCTGACATTTCAGTGAATTTTTTCCTTCCCCCCGCTTCCTTTTCTTTGGAAGCCTTTCACAGTCAAGGGAGGTAGTTAGGGTTTATTTTTTCCGGCAACTGCCTTTTCAACATCCTTCCATAAGCAGTTACAAGATCTGCTAATACTGAAATCATTTCTCATTTTCAATAATTAACAATATTATTCAATTCAAACAAGTAGTAACAATAATTATTCAGTTTGTTCTTACTGCAGTAAATAAAACAATTACAACTTTCTGGGGACATTACAACTAGCTATTTCAGGTTGATTACTCAGTTGACTGGATGATGACTGAGTTAGATTTCTTTCCTATTGCACAAATCACCTTCCACTAGTTCCTCCAACAATTAGAACTATATTAACTGAAAAAAACTTGAAATAACTGACTTTGATTGCTACAAACTAATCATCACGCTTGCTTAATTGAACTCTAACTCCTCTAACTCTAATTTACTGATCTAAGTGAGTGAAAAGATCAATTTTACACAATTATGCTACATCCAACATATCTACTAATGTGGAAATTTGAATTTTCTCACTTTTACCAAGGCCAAATCAAATTGAGACATTCTTGTTGCATTTTTCAGCAATCCTTCTCAACAATAGAGGGATTATCAACTACCTGTATCTTGCACCTGTGGAACTCAAAATTTCCTCTTGAAAAAGACTTTGTCAAAATGTCAACATCTTGGTTTTCTGTCGTAATGTATTGTAGCAATATTATTCACCTATACATAAAATATCGTAAATGGTAATACCATATATCGAGATGATTGGATCGATCGTGACATACCATATTCTTAAAGAGCTTAATGCAACTCTGATTATCACAATAGATCACAGTTTGATCCATCATCTGACTAAACAATCCCACAAGTATATTTCTCATACATATCACCTCACATGCTGCTTGACTTTCATCCATGCATTCATTCTCTACCAAGCTCATTAACGTAGATCTTTGCTTCTTGTTATACCAAGAAACTGTTGCAGACCAAACACTGAAAATTCTACCTAATGTACTCTTTCGATGTGATGGAATCTATAACCAATCTCAATATTTGAAGCCACACAACTTCACTCCCTTTGTCCATATGTACCATAATCTAAACTTGGTAGTTCCTCTGAGGTATTGTAAAACATGCTTAGCAATCTTCCAATATAATTTTGTCGGACTAACCATATCTTGGCTCAACTGGTTTACTACATAGAACATATCTGGTCGTGTGTTCACAAGATACATCAGTGAACCCACTAGTTGTTGAGAAATGGTGGCATCCACTTCTTCACCTAAACTAGCATCCTCCTTCCTCTAGGTGGTCGCTAAAGGCATCTCCATGGGTTTACAACTCTACATGCAAATCTTTTGTAGTATCTCATTTGCATGCTTACCTTGAGACACAAATATTACACCATCTCCTTTCCATACTTCCAACGCGAGGAAGTAGTGCATGAGACCCATGTCCTTCATTTCAAATTCTCTTGCAAGGTCCTCCTTGCAAGATCTAATCAACTTCTAATCACTAGTTAAGATCAAATCATCAACATATAATGCAATTATATGCAATTTACCTTCTACCAAGATGTGATAGAGGTTTCCATCTGCTTCAATTTTGGTGAAGTCCAAATCAGTGAGAGAACTATTGATCCTAGTGTACCAAGCATGGGTTGCTTGTCTCAGACTATGCATAACTTACTTCAGTATACACACATGCAACTCCTAAAAAAATGTTTCTAAACCTTCGAGTTTCTTGATATACACCTCCTCCTCAGTAACCCCATTGAGATATATTTTTTTTACATCCATCTGGTGGACCTTCCACCCCATTTGTTCAACTAGTGCAAGAATAGATATAGTGGATGGATACCTTTATTCAGGAGAAAATGTTTCCTCATAGGAAATTATCTCAACTTCAGAGAATCCTTTGGGAAAAAATCTAGCCATATAGTTATCTATGCTTTTGTGTACTACATTCTTAACCTTGGAGATCCAGTTCGAACCCACAACTAATGTCTCTGTTGGTCTTGGGACCACTTCCCAAACAATTTTCTTTACAATGGATTTATATTCTTCCACCATTGCATCAACCCATATAGGTTCCTCTATTGCTTCCTTGAAAGAGGATGTCTTAACCTCTACAAGCTCAGTCATTAGAGCCATACAGAAAGTGTATTGTTTGGGTGACCTCCTTTTCCATGCAAATTTGAAGGATCTCCCACATTCTCCCTAGCATTCCTCCATAAGTCTATCGACTTCCCTAGTTATTTTTGTCCCTTCTCTGGATGGTTCTACTTGAGATTTTTTCTCCACTCCCTTCTCCTTTATTTGTGGCTACTCCGCAACTTCCTGAGGCTTCTCCTCTGAAGCTAAAATCTCTTGTTTTGGTGGGATATGAAGCTCCCATGCAACAAAGAATTGAATCAATCTACCCTCATAAAATTTTACATCCCTTTGCACAATCGTCATTTTGAGGGAAGGTAAGTAAACAGGTAGTTGGGAGGAGTTTCTTTGTAACACAAAAATACTCCCAACTCTGTTGTTATCTCAATATTCTTCCTTAATTCTTTGGAGACATGGCAGTAAATAGAGGCTCCAAAAATCCTGAAGTGGAACACATTCAACTTTCTCCCTGACAAATAATCCTCTGATGTAATCATAACAAGAATCCGATGAGGACTCTCATTCTCATTAGAGGAAATTTGAGCCTAAAAGTGGTCTCCTAAGGAAAAATAAAAAAAAATTAGCTAAAATAATAAAGTAAGAGTTATGAATTTTGTAGGGAAAAGAAGAAAAATAATTTTTTTAATAGTATTTTTCGCTTATCTCCTTACAGGTTTACTCAATTTTTCATTTTTATATACTCGTTAGATGAAAAATTATATTCCACATCCAACGAATACCCATTATTCATTCTTTTGAGAACACCCAAATTGACAAAAATGAAGATACATTAGAAAAAGGTGTTGAACATGCATTTTTTATGTATGGTAAATTTTTATCAACGTGGGTATTCTCAAAATTATTCATAATGGGTACTTGTTGGATGAAAAATTTAGTTATGAATCCAATGAGTGTCAATACTTGAAATTTGAGTAAACATATAACGAGATAAGCCAAAAAATCAATTAAAAATATCAATTTTTTTATATTTTCCCTCCAAAATATTTACATGTACCTCTTTTTAAATTTAAATGATTTCTATTTTCTTACATATTATGACATGGAAATCACATGAAAATTTCATGGGCACCTTTAGGCCGAAATTTCCTCTAATGTTAAATACACTATTGTGTTACATGCCGCTGCCCATAAATGTAGTTGTAGTCCTTGGTAATGTAACATAGTTCTCTCTATTCCCATAATGATATTTTCCTTCCTCTCAGCCACCCCATTCTGCTATGGGTTGTGGGGTGTTTTCATCTCTCTTTGAATGCCTTCTTTCACACGCAAATTCTTCAATTCATTTGACACATAATCACCACCATTTTCGCTCCTAAGAACCTTCATCTTCTTGCCAATTTATTTCTCAACCAATGCCTTGAGTTATATAAACTTGGATAATGTCTCATCCTTATGGCACATGAAGAAGATCCGACAATTACTTGAGAATTCATCAATAAGCATAGCAAAATATTTGTGTCTTGTAGTGGAGGCTATCGAGAAAGGTCCACAGACATTATAGTGGGCTATTTCTAGGACTACATGTGCTATTCTTTCCTAATCATGGAATGTGGATTTTGCATGCTTCCCCAAAGAATAACCTTTTCTAGCACCCCACTGCTCAAATTCTCCTTTAGGGAGGCCAATGGTTATTTTTTGAATAATCTTCAAGGCTCCATTATTAAAATTTCCTAGTCTTTTGTTGCAAATTTCACCGACATTGCGAGTTTACACCTTGTCTACCTTATTGCTTAATGCAACATATTCTTCCACAAAAAGTTTATATAGGTTCTTCACATGAACCATGATCTGCTTCACCTTTCTAGTGGCTATGTGTGTGAGTAATTCTTTCCCTTTTTTGAAGATGACATCATAACCATAGTCTTCTAAAAGTACTACAAAGATGGGATGTTTCTTTAGGCCTAGAACAAACATAACATCCTTCATTCTGAGAGGGGATATCAATTCCCTCTGAAGGGTGACTGTACCAATCCTAGTCGCATTGTACCTTCTATCATCCCGCAACTCAATGTGCATCTAGAGATATTTCTCCTCTAGGTCACTGAAATGTTGCCTACACCCTGCCATGTGGAACAATGCACATGAGTCAAGTACCACACACTCCCCATCAAAGTGCTCTTCATGCATGCAATAACAGTGAAGTTAATCTCGAGCTATGAAGCCAAGGATTTTCCTACTTCTCCTCTTAAGGTCTTCTTTCTCAACTTTTTGTGTGGAAACTTCATGGCATAGTGCCCAAATTCATGTTAATTGAAACATTTAATTTTTGACAAGTCTTTCTTCTTCCCCCCTTCGATGGATTCTGGTTTCGATTGAGATTTCTTCCCTTTGCCCTTATTTCCCTTTCCATCCAATGAATTTTTTTCTTCATCGTCATTATTGGATGAAGTCCCATCTTTAATGTTTCACCTTATCTCCACTTATACCAAATTGGACCATAATCATTGCCGATTCTATAATTTCTCCCTCTTGTTGATGGAGTTTTGGTAGCTATGCCAACTTTCGGGAAGGCATAGAAGAGCTAGGCTTACCAAGTCACCTTCTGTAACATTAACACCAACCCCTCCAAGTTCTTCACCAACTTGTGTGAACGTACCTAGATACTATGGAATAGTTTCATTCTTATGCATATTGATATTTCAAAGTTTATCCTTGAGTGCTAGTTTCTTGTGGTCACTATTATTCTTAAACACCTTTGTTAGAGCCTTCCACATTATGAAAGGAGTTAATTTCCCATGGATATTTGAGACAATGTGATCCCGTACTCCCTCCAATATTATTTTTTCCACTTGGCTACATATTTCTTCCATTGGGCTAGATTTTTTGCATCATATACCTGTGGTTTTGCAACCTCTGTTTTCACATATTCTAGAAATCCATTATCATCCAACACCACCTCCATGCAATCATTCCATGCAATGAATTTATATTTGCCTTACAAGGCATAGTCTAGTCTCAGCCTGTTGAAGGTCATCTTCCCAACTCTCAAGAGATCCTGCCACACCGAACTACGAAGTGGAACCTCCTATGAAACAAAGTTGAAAGTATTGTTCTAATGTGAATCCTTCTTTGATGCCATGTACAAATTAAGGTTTGATTTTAACTTCTCATGAAATTTTAATCTAAATCCCAAGACACGATCCTACTCTATTGCTTTGTTTAATTCAATTCACAATTTAGAACATCAATCACAAACATGCAATGAGAAATAACACACATGCACAAGATATTTTTCAAGGGAAAGAAATCTGCTAAAAATCCCTTATCTCTCCTTGTATTAATACGATGAATAAAGATGCGTTACAATTTCTAGCATAATTTGAGCTCAACTTGTAAGTGAACAAGCTATCTCTCTGATCATTGAGAAGCTTTGACCCAGACTTAGTCAATTTTGTCCATTACTTTATCCCCTATTTCCTTCCACAAATATTGAGGAATTAGGCCCCTATAATTTAGGAATTTTCTCCAAAATTCTTGTGCAATTCCAAAGATTGGTCATATGACAACATGCAACACATGTACACTCAAGACTATTCTATAACTAATGTTACACTGCCTTGGAATATGCACCACAGTTGGGGAAATATTATTTTCTCCATGTAGTAGCTATTTGAGGCTAATTAATCAGTTAATTGGATGATCACTGTGTTAGACTATTTTCCCACTACACAACTCACCTTCCACTAGGTACTCCAATAGTTAGAACTAGTTTAACTAGAAACAACTTGAAATAAATGACCTTGATTGCTAGAAATTGGAAATCACGCATGACTATGTGAACTCAAACTCTTATAACTTGAATTTACTGAGCCAACTATGTGAAAAAATCCATGACACACCAATTAATTACATCCAAGTTATATACTGACGAGAAAATCCAAATTTTCTCAATTTTACCAAGGAAGAGTCATATTGAGACTTTCTTGCTACATTTTTCAACGGTTAGATGCAAACCCCCAATAGTAATAGTTCTTTAGTGTTTTTAATTTATTGAATACCCCTCCCATCATTTGGAATTAATGAATTTCAACCCGAGAGAGTCCTGAAGTGGATTGTTTTTATTTTTCCTCGTGGGATGGTGGTCTAATGACTTGGTAGACAAAATGTTAGTATACGAAAGAAAAGTGTAGAGTATAGTAGTTGACATTTCATTATTATATTGGGAAAGAATGGTTGAAGACCATTTTAATTTACCCTTAGTTGCTTGGTGGCCTAGTGACTTGACTTTTGGGATATTGAATTTTAGGTATCCGGATATCATTTATTACTGTATCAAGAGATTAGGTGTTAAGAGGATGGGACTTATGAGTATAAACCTTCATGATATCGAATGATAGGTTATTAGGCATTCAAATATTATGATTTTGGGACATTAGATGTCAAGTTTCCATCGTGATAGTGTCATAACATAGTATTTTTCTCATGTGGCATCCTAGTGTGGTGGCAACATGCCATGCTAGTGTGGTAGGTCGATGTGGCATGTTGAGGTTGAAAGTTAATGTATGATGGTGAGACATGGGGAAAAGGACTGCTACATGTTCTTCATGTGGAAATGGTATAGCTGATGCTAACATTGCATAGAAGGAAAAACCTTCTAATGGGCATAACTTTATGTTTGGAGCTTCGATTTTGATGAAATTCATATCATTGAAAGTTGTTTATGAGTAGGAGATAATAATGGTATAAATAGTGATTTTTATTGTAGCTCATGTAAGAACAATTATGAAAACCCCATCTCCATAAATTAACCATATAAGTTAGGATTGGCTGCCATGTATCCTTAATTTGGCATTAAGGGATTGTGTACACTATAATATTTGATTTTTTCATATTTGACTACAAATGATGAAATGGCTAAAATTTAAGCTATGAGGTCATATAGTCCTCACTTATGCAACCCAAAATGTTGAAATAGTCCCTTAAAATTTAAATAACATTAATGTCATTATATTGCATAAATGTCAATAATCACAAAATTAATAATTTCTAGTAAGTCATTTCTTTCATTACTCTGAGTTTAATGCAATTATTTTAATGGTTTTATTGGAGATAAAGAATACATGAAAATCATTTTCCAATTCTTTTAAACAATCTAGTCAATAAAGTTTTATGGATATCATTACATTAGGAAAAGGAATTTAGTAATGAGGTAATTAGTAACGAATAAATTATATGTTTCAAGATCATGATAAAATAAAATAAATTAAAGGAAAAAGATATTATACCTATAACAATGAAGTAAAAGGTCACACGATTATGACATCTCTCATCACATATCCATAGATGGTGAGAAAATAAAAAAAGGTCATATAACCACCTGTTTTACACCTTTTCTTACACATAGTTGCCTATGAACCTAAACAAAATGGTCACATGTCCTCGAAATTCCCTCTTGATCATGTTGAAAAGCAAAGTTCGAGCCATTCTTCAGAATCCCTAGAATATCAATTTCATTATATTGCAAATATTTCAGTTACTCAATTTTTTAGGTATAGATATTATTACTCTATTTTTTTCACAAATTCCAAAATTATGGTTCTGTAAGACAAATCTCACCTCTACCGGTTAAGAAATATTGGAGAAAAGGGTGTCCGTTACATGTTGTACATGTGATAAATTCAACAGAATACAAAAAGACGAAAATTGAAAACCAACTTGTGCTACGAGAATACGAAGATGTCTTCACGAAGGAAATATTCTGACTACCTCCCAAATGAGACATTTAGTTTACAATAAAACATACACTAGGAGTAGTGCTTATGTCGAGGGAAATTTATTGAATGAGCACATTTGAGTCCTTGGAGTTGAAGTTACCACTAAAGAAAATGTTAGACAAGGGACACAACAAGCCCAATGTGTCTCAATGCATGGTGTGAAAATATCCTGTTAGAAAGAAAGACGACACTCATTGGTTATGTGTTGAATACGCATAGTTGAAAAAGATAACCATTTGAGCACAATTATCCATTTCCTTCAATTACTCACCTTTTTTATTAACTTGGAGGATCTATAATATATTAAACATTTGGCTTAAGGTTTGGATAGCATGAAGTTAGCATAAGGATGAATATATTTATAAAATCACATTAAATATTAAACATTAGGTTGTTTGTGGTGGTTCCATCAACACTACAAAATGCAATAGCTATCTGCTATTTTATGGGCATAAAGAATAATATATTTGGATATATTTTCATTTGTGTTTATTCATGACATCTTAGTCTAATGAGAATAATGAATAATACCTCATGATGGTAGTGTAGGTGCTGACAAAGAACAAAATTTATGTAAAATTCAGGAAATGTGATTTCTTTCTATCATGGGTCAATTATTTGGATCATCTCATTTTGGAAAAAGGAGGGGAATTACATCCCAAGTTGATCATGAACTCTCTTGTCCTTCAAAGTGTATTAGACTTAAGATACTTTGTCATATTGGAAGGATATTATAGGAGTTTTATTCAAGTATTTTCAAACATCAAACATCCAATTCCTTTGATGCAAAAGAAATGAGGAAAAATCAATTAGATTTAGGAATACATTTTTAACAATTCAAGCTAAAAAATTCCCCCATCCAATTTAAAGACTACAAAGCCAAAAAAGAATCTCTTAGTTTGTACATATGTTTGGAAGGAATAATTTGATGAAGAATTAAAACTAAAAATTGCCCCCATCTTATGATATTACATACCCAAAAAATTATTTCTTACCTTATACATATGTTTGAAAGGAATAATTCAATGGAAGAGGGACATGTAATTAACTAAAAATTCAATAAATGAAATTAACAAGGAAATCACTACATAACAGATGATTTAGAAATTGCAACCATCATTCATGCATTAAAAATGTGGAGCGAATATCGATGGGGTCTTGGATAGACGTTGAATCGAGATCTCTTAAGGCATTCCTTGACGTGAAGTCACTGTTTCAACTGATCTCTTAAGGAACTCCTTGATGATCCAAGTGATATATTGGACATGATGAAATGTAGTCCTCAGAAGCTTAGGAAAAACAAAATATGTGGAGTGACTACTTTCTTGGGAGAACATTCATATTAATGATAGATCAAAGTGGGCTAATGTACTAGTTTGATCATACTCAATTGAATTCCGTACAAGTTAGGTGGATGAATATTCATATTGAATTTGACTTCAAGATATAACACATCAAAGGAAAGGAAAACAGTAGCAGATGCACTTAGATGGAATCACACACAATACATATGGTAATAATCAATTTTCTAATTAGATATACATAAATAATTATGCAACCTTTACAAGGTGATGAACACTTCAAATATGTATCCGTATTTTTGGTGCAAGCACCCAAGGGGCCAATGTAAAAAGAGTATCAACTAACATAAGATGACATATTTGTCTACAAGGCTAAATTGAACATACAAAATTTAGTAGACTTGAAGATTCTCATAATGGAAAGAACTCCATAAGAGGCCTTATTCTACTAATGGTGGTTATTGATATCTGATAATGCCCACAAGGAAATTGTATTATTTTCCTGAAATGAAAAAATAATAAATTGCTTAATGCATTATTAAATATTTGGAATATCAAAAAGTTAAAATTGAAAATAAAAATATAATAAGATTGTTTCCACAAATACAAATTATAGAGCAAAGGTTGAATATATATATATATATATATATATATATATATAGATATAATCTATGACAAATACCATTTCCCTTCCATAATACCCATTGCCTTTGTATAATATAACCAAAAAATACATGGTAAGCATTCTAAATAAAATTCAATGAGGCATTATACAAAAATTAAATAACATAATACATAGTAGATCTCAGTAATGATTTGATGCATGAATGGTCCTAGATTTTAATTGCTTTCCATCTTGTAAATTGCAATCTTAAAGTTTACCACCTTAATTATGAAAAATATTCCCCCTATTTTTAATGTTATTGATTACCATTATTAAGGAAAAAACTCATGAGTGCAAAAATAACATTTAGAAAATCCCATTTACATGTAATAAAAAATATTTACAACTCTAGAGAATCTTATTAATATCACTCATATTATATATTTATCCATTATATCATTTTATTTTTTTGGTAAGATGTTTGACCTCTCCCTCCACTTTGATTTTACATCCCATAATGTCACAATCACTTATCAATACATACCCAAGAATGACTGTAATATGTTCAAAAAGCACTCGAAACAATTTCTCTATTAAATAACCACTGCACGTAGTGGTAGTCCTTTCCAGTTTGATAAGAGAATCAGGAAGTTTGATAGGAGATATACCTATTGTATTTTGTAAGAGATATACCTACTGTATTCCGTATTATAAGATAGAGAGAAGGTAATGTTATTGGGAAAACTAGTGTCCATTCAGAGTTGCTAGTCCCACTAAGATGGTTAGCTATCTTAGAAACAAACAGATTAAAGTTACTTGTGTTTTCCTTTATAAGAGATAGATGAGAGAGAAGCAGAGAGTACCAACCTTAGTCTTTCGCTAGTCTCCTTGCTTGTTTCCTCTCTCCCTTGATAGAGCTTTCTCCACTCCTTTCTCACTTGTCTTGCTTTAAAGAACACCTATAGAGTCACAGCAGCAAAATACCATCAAAACATAGAGATCTATAACCACAAATAATGTAGGATCATATGTACATTAACCATATAGATGCATATACAAACAAAATTAAGAGATATACAAGCATATGGAGGAAAACTCAAATATCTTTATTGATAGAAGTAGTAGAAGAGAGGATTACAACCAGGCTATCTGATCCAGCATCATCCTCCCAACATGAAAGCCCTCTTCACCTCATACAAAGCAAGATCACCTAGCAATGTCTTCAAAGAGAAACCAACATCACTTCCTTGCAAATTACAAAATTCCATCCTTCTGGATCTCTTGGATGAGGGATCCATATATAGATGTTTTTCAGGAGAGCGAGTCAACTTTAGGGATTTTATTAGTGTCATTTCACTGATAGTTCTTGGTTCCACTTGGAGATTTTAGATCTCTTACTCATCCCTAGGTGAACTTAAAGAGGAAAGTGTCATATGAGCAATTTCTAGAAGATTCTCTGGGTTTCCACCTAGCACACTGCTTTTGCCATTTGTCTGCTCTCGCTCTTCGCACCCTATAGAAGGGCTTTCTAGTATGCATCGCACCCCCCGTGTGTAACAGGTGAGATCCATCGCACCCTATGCACAGAGTAGTCTGTATGGTCCTGTTTTGACCAATTCTGAGTAGTTTTTCATGGAGAACTTCTGGGAGATGATGTAATCAGCTGACATTGTTCCTTCAGGGTATGAAACAACACTTTTAGGGGTTTAGAAGCCCTTGGTTTATGGACAGATGTGATTGGGGTTGCAGTTCCCAAATATGTCTATAACAGTTACCCCCTAAAGCATGAGGTCATAAATCCTTTTCATGTCGGGTGAAATGCTTTATAATGAGGATCAGAGGTTTTTCGAACTGGAAGGTGACCTGTAATAAGATACAACACAATACATTATCTTCATAATATTTTCATGATCTAGATGAGGTGGGCATTCCCATGCTCAGCTTTATAAATTCATACTCATGTGCATAAGACAGACAATCATCTATGTGCCAGACTGATGATTCTGGTAAAGCCATCATCCTTTAGCTTGGATGATTATCTGTGCAGCTGTGATGTACATTTGATGTCTTTATTTTCCTGAATATATTGCAGCCCGGATGGATGAAACTAGATCCAGTGTCTTCAAACTCGTTCAATCTTCGCCCAAAGTACAAGTCGATCCATGTGAAAATATGTTCTGATGTCGAACATGGAAAGACATCGCCTAATTACCAGCCAATGATGTAAGCCGTTAACAGGTGCGGGAGGAATCATGAATAATGATGACGACCCTCAAGGTACTACAGTACAATTCACGTGGTGTGAATACATGAGCCGATGTCGAACACCATGTAAAATCTTTCGGTCGAAGGCCATTAACGTATACCTATCGCCGGAAGTGAGAAACTTGCCATTGAGGCATGCAAGCTTCAAAGTACTGAAAGGGTTGTCCCTAAGTCAACTTCTTAGATAATGAGCTGATGTCGACAAGAAGTGACCCGTCGTAGGAGGGCCTTAATGAATCCCACATCTATGACACGGAACGAAGCTAATGATTTTGTGGAGGTGAAAACGTTATGTTGATACAAGGTTCAGGGTGGCGGTCATGAAAAATGGAGAATGAAGATATTGCAGCGGATGAGACGTTAGCTAGGTTGGTGAATTCTCTGAGTGACTTCTCTTGAACATATTGGCGACATTGAGATGGATTGGTAGTGTTAACCCCAAGGTGGATGGTACGGTGGACCAATGGTGATGTTACCAGTGAATGGAATAACCCAACCCAACTCAATCATGGTGACGGAGTGAAAGTTTCATGTTCAAGAGCGACCTGCTACCAATGAAGCTATTCAAGTTTTCTTCCATTTTTCCCCACTCATTGCTGACCAATACCTTTTTATTTTTTTCAAGCTTGAGGAGGATAACATATTCTTGTTCTATAATTTTCCCTTCGAGCAAATTCGTCACTATGTTTTAATGAGCCTAACGACATTGAAACTCGCTCTTATCTGCATGGACAAGTTTGTCGCTATTGTTTTAATGAGTTTAACGACAAAGATAACTCGGTCCTTTTCAATTTTAGAGAGTCTAAAAGGGACGGAAATGCAACTCCAGTGGTCCTTTTTCGTAATGTAATCCCTTAAGTTTGAAAAAGTGTAAAATAATACGAAAGGGATGACTTTTCGATAGTTTTAACGAGCTGAACAAGACAAGCGCTCGATCTTTTTGTGTAATAATCCCACAGGTCCAAAAAGATTAAAATGTAGAGGACGGATAGCACTTCCGATCGCTTTAACGAGTTAGAGAGGCCAATTGCTTGGCAATATTTTCATATTTTATGAGTCAGATGAAAAGAGCTTAAAGGAGACTCATTTTTTTTAGGAACAAGTGATGTTTTGGATAGCAACTAGTTCAAGGTAAGGTTTGGAACATTCCAATCATGGCAGTGGGAAGAGGGTGTCTAATAGAATCACTCATTGCAGTTGTTCCTCGAAAGGGAAACAATCAAATGGAGGCGTATGATCAGCTAAAAAAGAGTGGAGGTGATGGTAAGAAAACGACCAAGGTTCAAAAGCTGATAGTCATGCGATAAAAAATGGTTATTTACTGGAGGTGGGGTTCATTTTTTAATGAGCTTGAACTCTATGGAAACATTTGCTCATTACTAGGTTTATTTTTTGATGAGCTTTGAACTTCACGTAAAACTGCTCATGGTGAGGTCTATTTTTTAATGAGCTTGAACTTTGCGTAAAACTGCTCGTGGCGAGGTTTATTTTTTAATGAGCTTGAACTTTACGTAAAACTGCTCGTGCCAATCGTATAATAAGGATGTCTCATTGATAGGTTCATTTTTTAGGGAGCTTGCCCCATTCGAAACTTTTCTCCTGAGCCTTTCATTATTCAAGCTAGGAACGACCAACCTAAGAGTCTAAAGGGTCAAGAGCCTACAAACTAAGAAAATAAATGGTCGCTTTTCAGTTTCATGCAAAAATGTTTGCATGCCCCCAGGTATAACGAAATAGAGTTTCCACACTACTACATGTAGGGGGGTTTTAAGACAATATTTAAGACAATATTTGAGTCAATTATCTTAACTTAAGACAAAATGAAACTTCTGTATTGTCTTAAATATTGTCTCTAAGCAGGTGTCTCAAAATATAATGTCTCAAAAATTTGTCTCTATAAAGACAATATATAACACATATTATTATTGTCTCTATAAAGACAATTTGATTTGTCTCTCTAGAGGCAATTTCATTTGTGTCTCTTTAGAGACAATTACATTTTTTTCTTTTTAGAGACAATTCCATAATTCAAACTATTGTCTCTCTAGAGACAATATAAAAAATTATTTAAAAAAAATAAATGTCCATAATTCAAACTGTTGTCTCTCTAGAGACAATAAAAAAAATTGTTTTAAAAAAATAAATGTCCATAATTCAAACTATTGTCTCTCTAGAGACAATATAAAAAATTATTTAAAAAAAAAATGTCCATAATTCAAACTATTGTCTCTCTAGAGACAATATAAAAAATTATTAAAAAAAAATAAATGTCCATAATTCAAACTATTTTCTCTCTAGAGACAATAAAAAAATTATTTTAAAAAAAATAAATATGCTCAAACAATTGTCTCAGATTTGCTCCTGTCAAAAATTATTTAAAAAAAATAAATATGCTCAAACTATTGTCTCGGATTTGCTCCTGCCAATTTATCTGTGTATCCATCTCTATCTACCTATCCATCCATCCATCCATTCAACTATATGCATGTCTGGATATACATATGTAAGCCTGCAGATCTATGTTTTATAGTGTGTGCTCGCCTAAAGTTTGGGATATGCATGAACATTGCATTGATAGGGTGTGCCTTGGGAAGTATGTATCATAACTGCCGTTTGAGGTAACCAGCCTATACGCTTGTCTATGTTCCCCATGGTCACTCATCAATCTATGATCTGGAATTGAGAAAACTTTGCATCTATAGTAATACTAGTCATTCTATCTAATGGGAATCATACTAACCAGGAGACTAATATGTTTGAATCGTAATAAGATAGCGACATATTACTCATATGCCACTAATACAGGGTGTTATGACCTATCAATAAGCCTAACCTGAATCCAAGTATTACGGTAATTACAACACATGCATTACCATGTTCATAAGCAGATAAGAGTACTTATAACAACAGACCCAACCTATCGCTATCTATCACTATTCAATAAGCTTAAGTATAGCACTAACTATGGTTTAGCTAATAGATCCGTAATGATTGAGCTTTATATTCACACCTACTCCATATGTCCTAGTTGGAACCATTGTTCTCCATCTCATTTGCAAGGAGAAAAGATATATCGAACTGGTTAACATTAAATAACAAGGACTTGACAATTACTGTACAATAAATAAACCATGCTCATCTTGATTCAGGGACCAAATAAATTCCCTGGTCCATTAAATTAGAGAAACATACACCAGAGAAAATTTAGGAAAACAAAAATATTCAATAATACAAAAAATTACAAGCTACACATGCAGCATCCTCAAAACTGCTAGTGCTCTAGTTGCACCTCTGCTTCAGTTAGGTCTTTTTGAGCTTTCTTCCTACGATAAAATATTGGGCAGTCACGACTGCAATAAGGATAGGACATCAATGTAAGTATAAAAGAGATAATAATTGTAAAAAAAAAAAAAAAAAAACATCCTATTAATTAAAAACAAATACATGATCACACAAATGTTACAAAATACATCCATAATGTAAATTTAAATCATGTTATGAAAATGTAATACTTGAAATATAGCATTCAAAAACCTTGTGCAAAGAACATCTTGGTGCAGAGAGCCTTGGCACCACTGAGATTGTGTCCATAGTTTACCAAAGAGCATTTCTAATTCCATCATTGACATTGATCAAATATTAGTGTCATATGATAGAAAATCTAGGTGAGAACAATAGACACAAGGCCTACTTTAAATTCTCCAAATAAAGAGTAATGGTATTAGAATACCAGCTTACCATTTGCAATTGTTTTCTGATACAATTTTGTGTCTCTTCCTTTGCAATGTGAACAAAGTGTCTGATCTTCTTTGCTGCAATGGCAACATGAAATCAGGTAACATCATGAATTTCAGTATGAAGCAACCTAACCAGACATTCTTATTATAAGAAATCTAGACAGTTTCTTACAAGGAGAGCAGGCATGGAATCATGCAATCTCATAGATTTTTCACATCAAAAAGATGAACCCTAGTAGCTTTCTAAAGCGCCAAACTGAAATAATAGTTACTCTCAATTGTGCACTACTATAAGCAAGGAAACCACATGCACGACACCCTCTACCTGTATTAACTAAATACCTGATAGGTGTTTTACAACCAATACAACGGAGTTGTTTCTTGGCAAAGTTCATAATTCCACTATTTTAAGGAGTTGATATGGAAAGTACTTGTGTGTGACTACCATGAAGAAGCTCCTTGCTTGCATTCTTCAAAATGGGCTCAAATATTCTCAACAGCGGCTATAGAGCAAAAAAAGACACTAATAAAAAACAATTAGCTGGAAAGAATTACTATCTATCAAGATATATTTGAAACACTGGTGAAATTTTCAAAAAGAGCATAAACTACAAGTGATGATGCTTTGGTCTTTCACCTTGCTCAGTTGATTCTCCAGATAATATTGTGGATCAATAGGGATGTTATTCTCCAGTACGTAAATTGGATCCTCAGATTTCACATATGCCTGAGCCCAAGTAAACACATTAGTCATTATATCCATAATCCCTCTGTAAATTATGTCTACAAATAAAACATAACAAAATAATTAAAATAACCATTTTTTAGTGCAATATTGAGACTTATGATGAGCACAAAAGGGGTTAATTATTACCTTGTCACCTTTTGCAACCTTTATGATGACATATGGAACACAATCACCCACACATGGAGCAGTTGCAGCATCCCTGTGTAAACCAGGGGAAACTTAGCTTTAAAACAGGACATCAATTTAAAAAATCCAACAATGGACTCATTGTCAATAAAAAGAAAAATATTACAAGAGTCTTTAGATGCACTTCAGTAATAAAAATAGAGAGATAGGATTGAAATGGAACCAGAAGGCATTGCACCATTCATTATACTTGTTCTAAGAATTTATTTCCAGTATTTACCTTCCGCATGCGCTCAGCTAGTTCCACGTGTGCTGCCTTGACTGCATAGTCATCTCCAGTCTTTGTCAGACCCTGACTCAACAAATATATTGTTAGCACAGGTAAACAACAATGCCCTTAAGAATATGCTAACAGCCTTGATAAAGGATATGACCTGCAAACATTTGTTTCTGCCGCAGCTAAAGAGTAATCAATTTTTCTCAGCATGAGATTAAAAATGCAGTATATTATATATTGTCATGTTTTGATTCTCTTCAATTGTATAAGAGCCTCCCTTGACACTTCTTCCTCCCATTGCTAGCAGTAAATATTGACTGAATCCCTTCCAAGTACAGAATGTAGGGAGAAGAAACATGACAGACTTAAAAACGAAACTTGCATGGCCTGCCCCAACTAGGTATATAGTATATACTTCTAACACTTGAAACCAGGAATATGTAATAAGTGACTTGCTCGCAATGTAAATCTCCTCTTTCCCCTATCATATTTTCTCCATTTCAAAAGTAACAAATGGTCAAACAAATTTGGTCATAAACATGCAGAAGGATTCATTGTTCTCACCTTAGTTATCAGCAAAAGTGACAAATCCATTCTATTCATTAACAAGTCAGAAATAGTGTTCTTGACATACTGCACTACACTAGGTATGTCACGATCAATAAGTATTTTGTGAAGGCACTCTGTAACCAAGTTCTTCACTAGCAGGCAATTGTCCCTTTTCACTGTTTCAGTTCCTGTTGATATGGAATATTTAAAAGATCAGGAATATTTAATAATTAAGAAGGTATCAAATAAATAATTCTAAGAGAATTTTGAGCATTCACAAACACTAAGGCCTGTATTTGAAACAAAAAGATTAGGTTTGTCACCTTTAGTATCCATTTTGTCATAAGCATATGGCTTTGTCCACAACAACCCAGCACATCTTTTCTTGCTGATCAAAAAGTATGGGTAGTATATTTTTTCAAATTCTAGTTTAATAGGTTGCATAAAAGCATATGTTAAATAACACACTGATTAGATGCCAAGATGCACCAAAAAAATGCAGATAAGCCACAGAAAAGCATAACTAATCATCTTGTCCTGTGCATATTTACAAAGATCTCATGGAAGTGAAATGTCAAAAGAAGATTAGTTTTAAAAAGAAAGGTGATATTAAAACATTCATCCCTACAAAAACATCATTAACAACTCTAGAGGCTTCATGAATATTTAAAATTCTTGACACTGTACCTTTGTAAATGTACCACTAGTATAATCTGAGGCTTCCCTCCCTAGCGTCATGGCCTCTTCTATATTTGGTACACCAAACTGTATCATAATTGAATCTGTATCTCCATATACAACCTAGATTCAAATATAAAAATATAATATCAAGCTTTACAATAGAAATCTTGGTTAGGATCAGATCACCCATTATGATTTCAAGAACTTGGACTATCACCAATACAACAAGTGTACTTCCTGTCATTACTGATCTAGTTCAAAGGTTACAAATGCCTTTAGTTGCTAAATAATAGCCTACCTCAGCATTGTACTGGTAATGGCTGCTTCCTCGTCTACGATTGCTCATTCCAACAACAGTCAGTGGTATGAGATATTCATAAATCACCGAGAGTTGACGTGAAGAAAACCTTCACCAGGTCACTCTACAATCGCCTTCGCTCAATTGAATTGAAGGCCTTTTTGGATGAGGACGAGTTGCAGCGGGGATACGAATTTCCTTCTCAAATAAAACGCGCTATTGAGACTGCCTCAGCCTATGTGGCGATCTTCTCTCCTCGTTATGCTGAATCAAATTGGTGCCTAGATGAGCTCGTGCTGATGTTGGACTCAGGGGTTCCCACAATTCCAGTGTTTTACGGTGTCACGCCCGCGGAGGTTCGATGGGCGCGGAGTAAATGGGGAAGATATGCTCAAGCCCTACAAAACCTCGCAGAGAAGAGAACTTCTGACCCTCAAACTAATGAAGAGAAGCCACGATTTGACTCCAAGACTATTGAAGATTGGAGAAATGCACTTTTTCGTGTTGCAAACATTAGTGGTTTCGAGCTGGAGGCGTGCAATACTGGGTGAAAACTCAACCTTCACTATCAATGATAGTATTTTATGTTTGATAAATAGACATAGACGTTTGTTTCTCACTGTTATATTTATTTTCTTTTGAATAACTAGCAAGGAGCTGGAGATGGAGCTGCTAGATAAGGTGGTTAAATGTCTGTCGGAAATAGTGAAAAAGCTAGAGTTGCCCGTGGCCGACTATCCAACAGGCTTGAATTTTAAGTTTCAAGATTTTGAAGAGGCAGTCCTGTTGTAGCAACAACAAAGGGGGGAATCTCAGATATTCGGGATAGTGGGGTTAGGTGGCGTAGGAAACACAACTTTTGCAAAATATTGAAAAAAGATGAGATTTTAACCCTGTTTTTCATGTGGCCCCATACCTTTTAAAATTGACAAATATATTTGGTGTAAACATGCTAAAACCTTTGCACTACTCTACTAGGAATGGAAAAGAGTATATATCAAGACTATTGCATACCAAAAAAACTAGTACCAAAATGATAATGTTGATGTCACTAAGTTCTAAACATTGAAAATAGATACAATAAAAAGACAAGCACCTAACTCAATCAATATTTCCATACTATTGAAATATATGTCCCCCAAATCTAGACTAAATGACCTAAATTCACTACCTAGTGATAGATAGAGAAATAGGTACTTTGAGGCCAAATGTTCTAAGAAAAAACTAGATGAAAACATGGGTAAAAGTATGGAGAATATTGTGAACCCATATGCTAGAAAAATGAGATAGGGAAACTTGTAGTAGAATTAGTGTTGGTAATCTTCCAGTATGAATGTCACTAATAAATTTAGCTCCGGTTGTACTCAAATGTTTTTATAAATATCCTCCATAATATTCCAAGGAATTTAATAAAAAGTTTTTAGATGAGAACTAGTTTAAGAAATCAATTTCAAGAGACAAAATCCAATAGTCCTAAGAATAAAAAAGACAGTCCAATTCCTTCCTTGTACTTGGAGATTAACACTATCTTCAGGTTGAAATAAATTTACATTTTTCCAATTCCCAAGTGAAATTTCAGATCCATGTTAGAAAATTTGTAAACTCAAATACATGTAACCAGTATGATGTTTGCACCAAAAGAGCCTAGGTTCCTTCTACAACATTCATGGAAATGAGATGAGCCATCATCTCTTTCATGGCACATTAAATAAGGAAACTAACACAATCTCATGTAAATCAAGATCTAGAATGCACCTAGACATAGGAAACTCAAGGATGAATATCTATCTTGAGTTCACACAAATGGTCGATGTATGCATTATTGTAACTCTAAATATCCAACCTAAATTTAAATAGATTTGGCTAATGTATATGTTAATTTATAGAAATGTACTTCAAAGAAAACCCAAGTGCCTAGAGAGGGGCTGATATAATATATCTCCTTGTTTAAGCACCTGATTTGGCCTGGACTCCAGTATTCCATCCAAAAGTTCAGGAACTTAGAAAAAGTTACAATATATCCCCTTGTTTAAGTATGAATGAATCTCTTCTAGAAGACAAGGATGTGTGCAATCAACAACTTTCCTTGGATAATCCATTGAAGAGGCTTGAACATGCCGAGGGACCAGAATATGATACCCTAGTGAAAAATCTTGAGCTTATAGAAATTGATGTGACATCAGAGACTGAATATTTGTCACTGCATGTCCCACTTGGAGACCATGTGTCTGTCATGGAGAAGGATGCTACGGTTTTGGATGGGACAGATCATTCTGAAAGTATTCTCCTCACATAAAATCCTATAGAATCTGGAGAAGTAGCTGAGGGTTATACTATTTTGGATGATATGAATGTTCCTAGTAAAGGGGATTCAAGAAGAACCAAACTTGTAGACAGAATACCGACTTTGAGCAATAGATTACAAAATTTGCAATTGGACTTACAAGGACCATTCCCTATATTGTTGATAAAGAAAATTTCCATATTATATGTGATTTTATCTTGCTGGTAAAAGCAAGTTGTGTGTGATATGGACCTATTTCATGCTAAAGAATTAGAGTCTAGTGCCAAACACATGATCACATATCCAAGCAAAAGATCATCCCAGTGCATCTCCTAGAATGGTAGATATCAAGTGACACAATGTGGCCATTTATTGCACATAAGTTGAATTATATAGCAATGAGCCAATGGAGAGTGCATTTTCATAAAAGGATGACCTCATTTCTCAAAACACACCCAAAGGACCTAGGATTGTTACAATGTTGTATGTTGGGTTAGGGTGCAACACTATCATGTTATAAGACACAATTGCATATAAAAGGTTATACTTCATTATTAATTTAAATTGTGATGCTAATTTACAACTAATTATTGAATTTTTTGCATTACAACACTAAAAAGAAAATATAATTGAGTGAAAAAGGTGGAACCAACATCACAATAAAAACCCAATATGCTATGATGTCCTCTTGAAGAAACCAACCATGTCAAATGTGAGAAATATCAAGAGAGGATGAATGTAGAAAAACCCCTAAATCTTGTAGAAATGGTGAGGATCCTAAAGTAGAAACACTCCTAAATCTTGCAGAAATAGTGAGGATCCTAAAAGAAATATTCTAAAGCTATGTGATAGATAATGAAAGGATAATCCAAGAGAGAGAAAGACCATTAGAGTTGAATGCATTGTTGCTAGAAAATCTATCTGAAATTCAGAAGCAATTGCAACAAAGACCTAATGATACCAATGATTAATTTCAAAGAAAAGATTCATTGAGAGGATAAAAAAAACATATTATCTACAAATAAAATGAGGAAAATCACCTCCACAAAAATACACCATGCTAAAAGGATAGATACATCTAGTAACAAATCATTATTTGATTTGTCTAAGATTGGGATAGTCAATTCATATGAGCTTCTTGGAAATGGTTCCAAGAGTGAATTACATAAGAAAAATAAGAATAAGCATTCTTGAACAAAACTTCCTTGAAGGAGAATAGATTCAAATCACAATAATGCAAGACTTTAGGAAATGGTACCAAGATGAGTTTCTTAGCCAAGATAAAACTATAATAGAAAGATATAAGTGTGAAAAAATACTAGATAGCTACTTGCAAAACAAGAAACAAGAGAGAATAAAACCACTAAGAAATTAACTAGTGAACGAGAGAGACAATTCAAATTTCTAATAAAATCTAATAATATGTTATTGATGAACATGAATGCAATATATAGACTCTGCTAGAGACCAATTAATTCTTGAGTATTAAATGCGCAATTAAATGACACCCATATAGCTGTAGTAGTGGTAAATTTTAGAGTTGCGGTAAGATCAAATCAAAGGTATTGTAGGCCAGCATGGTGAAAAGCAGTAACACCCTTTGATTCGGTAATAAAAAAATAAAAAAATTTGGACGGAGACATTACATATTAAGACAACAAAACTATTAAAACTATTAATTAAATAGCATGAAATTTAATGTTGAAACAACAAAGATCCAAAAGTTTTGCTGAAACAACGAAGTTGGTAGACTCCCTGTAAGTAAGCCTCTATAGTACCATAAACTCACAAAGTGCATTGGATGACCAGAAAAAATTACCTGTGGGTAATTTACACCAAATTAGTCGTCAATCCGGGTCAGTTGCTGACAGTCGAAGGAATAGTCTAGAGACAGGGGAAATAAACATAGATGAATAACTTATTTACGGTGGAAGGATGGAAAAAGGAAACTACTAGTTGTTAAAGCCAAAATGAAGATGCGTTGAAGCCTTCGAAATGATTAACTTGAGGATAAAAAACACACATTTTTCTGTGGTTTATTTATTCATGATAAATTAATTTCAAACAGAAAATAAGGGTTATCAAAACATAAGCTTGCCCTCCTTGTATCCTGTAACTGAAAAAAAGAATATACAATCGACCTGGTAATTCTATATACATGGGGTCTTGAGCAAAGAAACTTTTAATTCACACAAACAAAAGAAAATAGAACCAATTATACAATATATATATAAAACTTGGATTGAAACAAAAAAGAATTACAACAAAAATTGAAGGAATGCACAGTTTTAGCCTTAGTACCAGAAAACTTAACAGAACGCTTACATTTGCTAAAAACCCACATCTTTATGATTGTAGATAAAATTGTTACACCAAAACAAGCCAAAATGTGCCATGCAACAAATTCAGGGAGCAAACTTCTCTAGAAAGATCTGATCAACTTATAGTATACATTAATAATACCAGCCGTAGATATTAAGGGATGCCTCGTACTCAGACAAAAGAACAAAGGAGGAAAATAAAAATAAAACCTTAAGGGCAAGATGAAACCCTAATATGTAGCCTACCAAATTTAACAACGTTTGGCATTACAAACAACAAAGTGTTCCTGAATAGGTAAGAATAGGAAATATCTGGGAGATGAAATAATAGCATCCAACCCTGCCTCCTCCTAGTCCCACCGAACTCAGTCCAAGAGAACCTACAATTCAAAGGAATGACAATAAAATGAGTAAGGAATAGTTAAAGGAAGTATATGTGCGAAATCATGGAGGAAAGCAAAAAAATATAAGGGATTTACCTGAGGGGAGTTGGTTATGTCGCCATAGCGGAGGAAGCACTTTTCGGGTTCCATCATTCCAACTGAGCTTAGCCCAAAATCAAATCTAGGAAGAACATATCATAAGGAATTGGGTTATTCCTGTAACCAAACTGGAACCCATTCTACTAAATTTCTTTTAAAAACATTGTACCTCTTCCATTCGACTCAATGTAAAGGAGATAGCAAGGCCAAAGAAATATACCTGAGTGACGAATTGCATAACTTTCAGTGTAAAAACCA